>OX459063.1:424819-1027347 GCA_949775005.1 Orthosia gothica | reverse complement strand
TTATGCCAGCGTTTTTTATTCTATCAATTTCCACTCCATTCAGCTCATATCTTATATCTTGGAATAAGTAGAGTAGAACATTATTCGTAAAATTAACACTAGTGGCTTTCTCTTTCATATCCTTTTTACTTACGACAACAGTTCCTTCCAAATACAAGGTACTAGCTGAGGGAAGTATATACAAGTCCTGTTGGTTAATAGGTATGCGGATTTCATCGTTTCTATTGAAACTAGTTACGTAGGGCTTGTAAGAATGGAATTCGATTCCTTCAACAGTGTTGTCATAAGTCGGAGCAGATAAAACGTCTAAGATATTCATTTTAGCAAACCGATCGCTTTGAGAAATGCCTTGTTTTCTTTAGTTAATTTAATTTTCTTCTTAGGGCGAGCTCTTATTTGGTTGGAAGCTTGAGCGGAACTGATATTTTTGATTTGTTGATGCATATATTTATTGTAGTCAATCATTTTTTTCTTCTGAGATGCAAATACAGCTGCACTTCTTCACCGCGCAAATTGATTAAGCGGTTATTTATATCTAACAGCCTGATATGTATACAGCTAATGTTGTTTTGGTTAATTGGAAAGTATATCGCGTTTTTCGGGATTTCTATAATTCTATATCCAGGAGGCACGTTGAGAGCAAATTCGTGGATAATGTGACTGGGTTCTCCGTTAGTGTACGAGCCGCTTATAATATCACATTCGATCCTGATGACTGTTGTAGGTAAAATGTTGACTGGAAAGTGCGATACATGCCATTTATTTGCTTTTAAGATCTGCTTATTAAACCCTAACAAATTCCTAAACGTACCTTCTTTATTAAAATTTATGTCTTTTGTACAATATACAGCAGCTTTTAAAGTATTGTTATTGCACTGTAGTTTGATTGATGCATCTTTCATTTCAGATTTTAAATAATCATTAATATCTTGCAATTCATAGGTGCCGTCAGGTATTTCAATAACTTCGTTAGAACCATAATAGAACTTATTATTCGTTTTGTCAATGTTTGGAATTGAATTAAATGTTGCGAAATGCAATAAGGCACACTCATACTGTTCACATAGTTGCAACGTGTTAGGAAAGTAAGTAGATAAAGTTGACGAGTTTCCAGTTATCGATAATGCGAGTGACATCTTGCAAATGATTCAAATAAAAGAAAAGCATAAGTTTTATACGTTTTATTTCCAAAAATTCCATAGATATTCTAAACATAAGTGTCCACAATTTACAGTGTTGAATTTCTGATATCTTTCTAATTATAAAAAACATTACAATTCTTAAAATATCGCATTAATTCCATTGGAGGTTTTAAATCTCCGAAGCTATCAAAATATTCACAATAATTGCATACTTTTACATAAGCTACCCAATGCGTGCCTTCGTTCTTAGAGTCACCACATTCAACCCGTTTTGGCGTCCTTGGTAACTGATCCTTCATGTATACTCCTCGAAAGTGAGGGATGTTGCGTGCAAACCTTTGGATGTCTATATTAGTGAGAGGACGATTAGGCAGCTTATTTTTCAGTTTTTTGAAGACTTAATGAATAAACCATTACCATTTTTATGTGACTTAATGTACAAGCCCTGGCCTAACTTTAAAGACTCCATAGCCTTATTATGTCGTTGTGTTTCTCGCAAATTTTGCTGACCTGCTTTGTAATCGTTAACAGTTTTTGCAATACCAGCCGCACCACCAGCTAAAGTTCCTAAAGCTGATAAACCCGCAAAAATTGGGATTAAAGGTAGAATACCTCCAGTGTTTGGTAAGGGTATCACTCGCGGCACTCGAATTTTCTGAATGCATGGGATTATTTTTTTTGCTGCTGAGTAAGCAGCGTTAATTAAAGCTTTAATGTCCTTTGGATTCAGTTTCTTTATTTTTGCTTTTATTTTTGACACGAAACTTTTAAACGTTTTAATGCCAGAACCAGATTTCAGTTTGGCTTTCATAACTTTGCTCACTAACCATGAACTAAGTTTTTCACCTTGCCCAGCATCGCTCGATTTAAGTCTTTGTTTAGCCATATTTAGTAGTTGCAAATCAGCTTTGTGACGATTGGGTAATTCTGTATGGTTTGCATATGCAATGTCGTGATGCATACAAGCTTCGTCTAGCTTATTTACACCTCGGTCACCTCGTAATAAACGTTTCTGCAATTTAGTTCCGGGACCGCAATAATTGTAGCCGGGTAAATGAAGTTCGAACGGTAGATTATTAATTAAGGTATTAACAAGTTCACCTCCTTGCATTGTCTATTGTGTAATGAGAGAAATGATGCAAAAGTAATCGTTATATAATTATTTTAATCCACTATTGCAGTTTTCTCGATCCAACTATTTTCTTCGTTGTTTAGACCCAACCATTTCACAAACATTTTTGATCCTTTTCTTTTTAAAACCCTTTCTATCAAATAAATACCAGGATAGTAAGATTTCTGCAGTTCTTGCTCGTAAAAGTTTCCCATTATGGCTTGCTTTCGCTGATCTTGTATATGATATGTTACTGGTATGGTATGATTAATTTTTTTTACAGTAAATATTTCAGTTGACCAATTAGGTGTATAACCTTTTTCAAAATGGTGTTTGTATTTACTGATACGAACAAAGTCACCTACTTTGAACTTAGGTTTTCTACGGACGGTTACATGATTTAAGGCTTTTTTAACCGACTTACAAAAAAGGAGGAGGTTCTATGTTCGACTTCTTGTATGTTTTTTTTTTTTTTTTTTTTTTTTTTTTTATGTATGTTCACCGATATCTCCGTCAATTGTGGACCGATTTAAAAAATTCTTTTTTTGTTTGAAAGAGTATGTTTCGAAATTGGTCCCATTTTAATTTGGTGAAGGTCTGATGAAGAACTTCGGAGATATACAACAGAACTCTTCAATAAATAACGGCAAATCATTCGGGATTGCTTCAATCGCATATCTGTTTATTGTTTATACCATTTCATAACATAACATCACGCCAGTATACTGAAAGGGGTACGCAGAACTCTAATTTCACCGGTTATGTTCAAGTTTCATGTTTTTCGGGTAATCTGTTCTGGCGTAATAGGTACTTACTAAACAACTTGCCTATTAGGTAGGTAAAACTAAAAAGGGAAAAATAAAAAACTTTTTTGCAAAAAAATACTACCGACTTCCAAATGAAAAACTACAAAGTGAAAAATAACTTAACTTTTGGAAGTCGGTGTCCATATCGCAAAAAAATGGTTCCTACGAAAGACACCGACTTCCAAAAGTTAAGTTATTTTTCACTTTGTAGTTTTTCATTTGGAAGTCGGTAGTATTTTTTTGCAAAAAAGTTTTTTATTAATATTTTCTTTTATAACAGACTCACAAGATTTATTTACTTCAATTGGTTTAAATTTAATGGTACGATGTTTTGTGTTGTTATATATCTTTAACGTAACCTCTAACGGTATACCTAACCACATATAGTTTCCGTTCAGACTAAAATATTTATATAATTTATTTTTAAGAGTTTTAATCAGTCGCTCTACGATCGAAGCTTTTTTGGTAGAAAACGTTGAGTAATGGTTAACATTGTAAGTCTTCATAAGCGTTTGAAATGAGTTGTTATAAAATTCTGTTCCCATATCAGTTTGTAAATTAACCGGTTTGCGATTGCTGTTAATCAGTATTCGTTTAAATGCATGAGTAACATCAAGTTTATTTTTTGATTTTAATGGCTCTGCCCAAGCGTACTTTGAGAAGCAGTCAATCACCACTAAAATGTAATTATGACCTTTATTATATTTTCTTAGATTTTGCATGTCCATCAGATCAGCTTGCCACAAGTCATCGATCCCCTTTAGAATGACAGGACGTCTAACGAAATTTCTCCGTGCTGCTTTGTGTATTTCATTAACAATTTGCTGTTTTGCCATTACGGAGTTTTTTGTAGTAATTTATCTACCTCTGCTTTGGTATAAAACTTATCTTCCAAATGAGTTAAAATCTCAGGTATCTTTGCTTTTAAAGTAGCTTGAACTGGGTCCTTTGCGTCTTTTATGATTTGAGAGCGCAATGAACCAATCATGTTATTAAATTCTTTTAACATATTAGCATTCAATCGATCTACATAATCCTTGTTCACGGTCAGGTTATATAATTCTTTTAACATGTTAGCATTCAATCGATCTACATAATCCTTGTTCACAGCATCGTCTGCTTCTACTGGAGATCGGACTCCTCTTAGCCTTGATGTTTTTAAATCAAAATCTCCGTTTTCTAATTTTAACAATGCGTTCTCATTAAACTCAAATAACTCTGATAAACGCATTCTTTTGTGAATGTAGTGTCCGAATTTGTCTACGTTCATATTTAAGGTGTACTGTATCGAGAGGCTGATAATAAAATAAACACATTTTAAAATATTTATTTATTTATAACTTTACTTTCACGCAATTCTTCAATGATAGATATAATTTCATTATCTAATCCTGTGTTACCAGCATCTCGAGATGCAATTAGTAATTTTAACCTATCTACCAATTCATTTGGATCGTCCCAATAAACAAAATCAACATTTTTCTTCCACATTTTTGTAAAGGGTAGTCGTTTTCCTTTCGATTGGTGGTCCTGAATTGTACTTCGTAGTTGGAATAGAGGCTTAATAATTTGCAAATATTTTGGTCCTTTATTACTTTTGATTGGTTTACCAGGCTCATAGTCTCGTCGATGTGCGTTTGTGTCAAGTAGCATCGACTTATAATGTTTCATATCACTCTCTGTAACCAAGCTTAAATCGGCGTTCTTTTTCAACAGCAACTGTTTTAAACCAGGCGTATTTCGATATCTGCGTCCAGCTACGATGATATATATACTCATCACTGATCGTTATACGAGCAGAACCTAACATCAATTTTCCGCCCTCTACTCTGACACCAAACGGAATATCGGTCAGAGCTTCTGAGGACACTGACCAGGATGACGAATCATTACCTTGGTTGTTTTCAACTAATGATTTGTACGAAGAGTCACTTTCGATATCAGATTCATATTCGTCTTCATTGTCGTTATTATCTTTGGTTCCTTTACTAATTGTGGGTTCTTTTTGCAAAGTTTTATCGATAAACGGAACTTCGGTTTCTTCATTTTCTATATTATGCGGAACACAAGCCTGCTTACTGACATTAGCAATTTGGTTGAGTGGTTCTGTTACCGGCTTGAAAACTGATTCCAGTACTTGCTGATTGTTAAGCTCAGCATCTCTCATCTTTCGCACCTTCTTCTTAATAGCATCTGCAGCCTCAACAATTTGTCTTTTCAGTGATTTTCTCATAGTAACAAAAACTTTGTGATTGATTAAGCGTTGTCTGAAGAATAATAATATCGCGAGGGTAACACTCTTAAATATAAATATTTTTAATCAAAGACAACAAAAGTGTCAAATTTATTTCTATAACATCCTTTATTTTTGGAGCAATCCTTATTAATCACTACATAATTGAAAGGTTCACTCCATATTTTCGAACACATTTCACGAAATTCAATCCATGTCATATCAGTGTTGACATGTTCTTCATAAATATGCCGTAAATTAATTTCATCTTGTTTAAAAAGTATGATTAAGTTCGCATTATCTCTTACTAACTGCTTGGGGATTTTACTATATGTTTGGTTCAGATAAAAACAATCTATGCATTTGTGTCTTCCCATCGCAAAATAATCACGCATGTTATTTTGATTTTCACAAGCAACATCATCAAAAATAATCACGGAGTTGGGTTTTGCGTCCTGAACGCTTAGTACTTCCTCATTTCCCTGATATTTCTGGAGGGAAATACCGGAAACCCGTTGCAAAACTCTTTCTAAGAAAATGTACTTAGGTTGGTGCAGAGTTTTTGAATAAACATAAACATTTTCAAATCTTAATCCATTTTCGTGTATAAGAAGACCAATTAATAAATTGGTTTTTCCACAATTGGATGGACCACAAATGATACATCGTACTGAGTTAGGTAATAATTCCCCATGACGAAAACTAGTCTTACAAATATCATCGCAGAATGTATCAACATGCAGCGATTGCGGTTGTTTTACAAATTTCATGATTACTGTTGGAAATGAACCGATTAAAAATGAGTGAATGTATATAGTACGTTAACATCTATAAACTTACCACAACCTCTTTTGCGTTACTGGTCATTGATCGAGTGGATTGATCATTATTAAGCATTCTGTACCACCCTTCAGAGCGATAGCAAACTCGCATGATCATTGGTTGTATACAGTTATACACTAGTGAGTAAGTAAACGGAGAGTTGATGGATGATCATCGTTGCTCATCAAGTACGCAGCAAAATGTACTGTCTCGGTCGAGTTTATCGGTCGAGTGGAAAGGCGAGTCGATTATCAATTATTGGGCATTCTATACCACTATCGGCAGCGAGGCGCACTCGCCGAGCAACTTGCCGATAGTGGTATAGAATGCCCAATAATATACTACTGAAACGTTAGGTATTTTGTGCATGTAAGCAATAAATTGAATTAATCTTTTTTAACCGACTTCAAAAATAGGAGGAGGTTCTAAACTCGTCGGAAACTTTTTTTTTTGTTTGTTCCCCGATTACTTCAAGACGCCTGGACTGATTTAGAAAATTCTTCTTTTGTTTGAAAGGGTAAAATATACTTCTAAGTTGGTCCCATAGTCATCAGGTCAGAATCTGATGATGTCATCTTGGAGAAATCGAGGAAACTCCTCAAATATTATAGGCATACATAAAGCGATTTTGGTATTTTCATCAACAACGCAATCATTTGCACTCAGAAAGTATCATTTGGTGAAGTGGAACTGGTGAAGAAGACCAGAGATGGCCAATGGAACTCCTTAATGCTAAGTATGTCATGGGTATAATATATCTCGAATACTTAAACGACTATTATTAAACAAATACTTATAAATAAATAGTACTAATGAAAATGGTACCATCAAACTGATGTGATGATGAAGCCGGCAGGTAGGCACTGGAATACCAAAATAAAACAATGCATCCTGGTCGTGTTTGGGCTTATTGCAATCGTCATGAGATGTACTTTGGCTATATGTGATTTTAATGGCAATTTGAGGGACCTATCAAACAAAAAAGATATAAATAAAAACTTAAGAAACCGACTTCCAAAAAAAACACTGCAGTGCGAAATTTTTATCAGACAAAAATCTAATGATAGAATGTTGACATGCTAATGAGATACATGACTGTTTGTGCATAATAAATAATTTTGTATATTTGACATTAGTATTGCATATTGACATCAGTATTGTATATTGACATTTGTAATTTTTAGCTATATTGACATTAGTATTGTATATTGACATCAGTATTGTATATTGACATTTGTAATGTTTTGCCTATATTGACATAGCCTTATTATTTGTTTTCAGTCTGTGTCTTGACATGTACTGTTTTTGACATTTTGTTTTTGTTATATTATTGTTCCTATTATTATTTGTTTCTCTTTTTATTGACATTGATTTCTATTGATATTTATATTGACATTGATTTCTATTAATTTGGATTATGCAATTCTATATAATTGTTGTTTAATTGTCCAGGCTTATTTTAGTTCATTATTTTGATTTACCTGGCTTGATTTTATTTAATTTCTTTTTTTTAAATACTTGCAAACATTTGTACGCCCTCTGGCATAACATAGCGCACTCTTTATTACCTGTATATACCATTATTATTGTACCTATGTTAAACAAATGAATAAATGACTTATGACTTATGAAAAATAACTATCTTTGCCGAAGTCTGTGTCGAAACACGGAAAACAATAGGTACCAAAGTCACCGACTTCGGAAAAGAAAGTTATTTTTCGCTTTGCAGTATTTTTTTTGGAAGTCGGTTTGTTTTTTTATTGATCACAGTCGATAAAATGATGAATCTTTATATTCTTTTCTTTTATTGAATGAACTAATATTACGATAATGATTAGAATCAAATATGTTCCCACTACTGCATTCTGGGACACAGGACTCCTCTGTCTTAGACGGAGTGAGCCGTAATGCGCCACGCGGGTCCATTAAAGATTGGTGGATATCCATTACCATTACCATATTGATTGAAAATAGACGTTAAAATAAAATTCTTCAGAAAATATAATTCTATGGATTAAAATCTTCTTCTTACGATCATTCCACTCGGTTGGCTCTAACAGTGTCTCTATTAGAATTCCTTGTAGCTACGAGTCATGTAAACACGTAGGAGCAGAAGTATCACTCATTTATAACTTAACGTACTTCAATGGAAAATAATCTTACTAATCTCTATATCTCATATACAATTGTTATCCATCTGTTATAGCTGTTGGTTCTCCTAGGATTAAATAAATAAATATTATAAATGCGAAAGTTTGAATGGATGTATGCTTGTTACTCAATTACGCAAGAACGGCTAAACTGATCTGGATGAAATTTGGCACATATATAGATTGTAGCACATATGCTACTTTACATCAAGGTATTATGTTGCTTTAAGATAAGAAAACAATTTTAGCTAGCTTCTGCGAAGCCGCTTGCAGAAGCTAGTCAGAATATAAAAACACTAGCTGACCTCCGCGGCTTCGTTCCCGACAAAACTATAGCCTATGTTACTCGGGAATAATGTAGCTTTCCATAGGTGAAAGAATTTTTGAAATCGGTCCAGTAGTTTCGGAGCCTATTCGATACAAACAAACAAAAAAATCTTTCCTCTTTATAATATTGGTATAGATTACCAGTCTAAGCCTACGGAGCTCGTGGCTAAATAATAACAGCATCTTCAAGGTTAAGCAACGCTTGCCGTACATAGCGAGTGCGTCGGAAAGCACGCTAAGCCGTTGTTCCCGACAGTCATTTGAAGATCTATGACAGTTCTTATGGGTAACCAGAAGCCTAAAATCTGAAATCCTAAGATATATGCAGTCGCTTCATATAACATACTGGTACTCAATTAAATCCGGTTAGACTGCAAGCTGACCCCAGCATAGTTGGGCAAAGGCTAGGCAGATTGGTTTTTTATTTATTTATTTTTTTTTGCTTTATTGTAAACCATAAAATACCACCACCTTTTTACCCGACTGCCGAAGGATACCCTCCTTCGGCAGTCGGGTAAAAAGGTGTTTATAAGTCTATGTATGTATGTATATATGTATGTATGTATGTATGTTTGTTCCTATATGGCGTTCCAGAGACCAAACGCGTTGGCCGATTTTGATGATTCATACGTCAATCGATGCGTCTTAACCCTGCGAGTGTCATAGGCTACATTAAAATTGTGGATTTTGGGCGACATATTGTGGGGGCCCAAATTTTTCTTTCTTTCTAACCCATCGTGTGGGGTATCAAAATAAAGGGTTTTAAGAGGTGATTTCAAAAATATATAACACTGGTAGCCGGTCGTAAAAAAAAAACGTCTCTATAGATTTTATTTATAATAAATTATTAAGGAAAAAGAGATTGAGAGATTGCCGACATTTATCTAGACTCAGTAACCGACGCAATAAATATCAGAAATTGTCTACACCGCACGCCTTTATAATCTACGGAATTTTGAAGATAGGGCTGCTGGCTTTGACAACAGTAGACGGTAATATCCGCTGTGTTAACTTGAAATAAAGTGCTGACATACTCGATGCGGTAATAGAACCATTGCCAATATTAGAAGCTGGTTTGTTCTTGAGAAGAACTAAGTGTGTGAAAAAAAAGTGTGTGTAAACCAACTATTACCTATATTACGACGCGACGCCCGGCCCGTTGCCAAGGCAACGGTTGCGATGGGCGTAGGCCTCCTGAGTCCCACAGCTGACAGTTTTTGTGTGTCAATTTGATATTTTTATTTGTGTTTTTATATTATATATTTTTTGTGAGCTCTAGTGTATATAATATCGTGTGTATAGTTTTATTAGGGTAAGTTTTAGTTTATTAAGTTTTAATGATCAATGTAGACTGTAGTGATGCCGGCAACTGTAGCAGTCAACCTGCCACATCCGTTGAGGTTCAGCTGGTGAGATGTCCCCATTGCTCACAGGCACGCTTTTTTAAAGGCGAACGGGGGCTGAGGATACACTATGTCAAGGTTCACAAACCACATAGCGTACCTCTGTCTCCTTCAGCCACTTCCCAACCTTTTGAACAGACGCTTTGGAAAACATTATCAAAATTAAAAAATTCTACACCGGTATTGAAGCGAGTTCCTCGGGGTGCGAGACGTTCCGTTGCTTTGAGTCTGGCGCAATGCATCCGTCTTGTGTCCCAAGAGAACTCAAATAGTGCCTGGGAGCAATTGCTAACCTTCCCCTATAGGATTCTGCACGTTAAAAAAGATTTGGCACTGAAAAAAACACTTACAAATCAAATTAAGGAAAACTGCAACAATTCGACCACAATTTTGGATCAAAATTTACAAAATTTACCATTCAATAAACATTCACAGAAAGACCTATGTTTTCACGTGGAATCCAAGTTAGGTGAAGGTGACATTAGGGGTGCAGCGAGGCTACTATTCAGCAGTGATGTGGTGGCGCCCTACTCTCCAGAAACAATATCTGCCTTGGAGAGTAAACATCCAGCGCCTGCGGATGACCTTACCTTTCCCGACCCCCCCGAAACCTCTCATCCTGATTCAACTCTTTTCAATATTTCAGCCACCCAATTGATCGCTGCCGTGAGCTCCTTCCGAAGCGGTTCCGCCGGCGGTCTCGACGGCCTGACTCCACAACACTTAAAAGATCTTTTAAGTTCAGGCGCCGGGGAAGCTGGTGAGTCGCTTTTGAAGGAGCTTGCGGCACTAGTCAACTTAATGCTCTCCGGCGGCGTGAACGATGCCGTCGTCGATGTCTTGTACGGGGCCAACTTATGTGCCCTGCGCAAAAGGGACGGCGGCATTCGTCCTATTGCCGTCGGATGCACCTACAGGCGTATGGCAGCCAAAATTTGTTGTAAGCTTTACGGTCAAAGGCTTACAAACAGATTCCAGCCCCTACAGCTTGGCTTTGGCTCTAGAGGGGGCTGTGAGGCTGCCGTACATGCCCTTTCTACCTTCCTAAATTCTAACCAGGGTGAGGTCATCCTCTAGGTTGACGTAAAAAACGCCTTCAATTCCGTCAACAGGGACACTTTGTTGGCGGAAGCAAAAAAAGAGCTTCCAGAAATTTTCGGCTTTTTGTGGCAATGCTATAGGCACCCATCTAAATTATTGTACAAAGAAAATGTTTTGCTATCTTCAGTTGGTTGCCAACAAGGTGACCCTCTCGGGCCAGTCATTTTCAGTCTGGCTATTCATCCCATTATTCAGAAACTAAATTCGAAATTTAACTTATGGTATTTGGATGATGGAACACTAGGAGGTGACGTAGAAACCGTTTTAGCAGATTTTCAATTCCTGAAAGAGCAGTTTAAATCCATCGGCCTTGACCTCAACCACTCCAAATGTGAAATTTTTCTTAGTGACAATACCGACAGACAACCAACCCTACAGAAATTCTATGCAATAGCCCCAGAGATCAAAATTTTAGATAAAAGTTCACTGCATCTCCTAGGTTCCCCAATTTTGGAAGACAGTTTTTCTTCATTCATTGATGGCAAAATTAACCATTTTAATAATATTTCGGATAGACTCTCCAAAATTAATCTTCATTCGGCTTTTACTCTTATTAGGTATTGCTGTTTTGGACCAAATTTCATGTATTTTCTCCGCTCTTCCCCTTTATGGAAGCAGCCACATCTCTTGGAAAAAATTGACGAAATTATTCGATGCACTCTGACTACCATCTTAAATGTGGCCTTGGATGATCGAGCCTGGATGCAAGCTACTCTACCCATTCGCTTCGGCGGGCTCGGCATCCGCAAAATTTCTAGTATAAGCCTACCGGCGTTCTTGTCTTCGGTCCACGGCACTGAAAAGTTAACCACAAAAATTCTATCCCTTTCACTGGTTAACTTTGAAGTGCCGTGCTCGACCGACGCAGTGTGCGCCTGGAAAGTGGCTTGCCCGAATACGGCGTTGCCCGAGAACCCATCTTCCCAGAGACAGTGGGATGAGCCGCTCTGCAGGTTGGTACGGAATAAACTTACGAATACGTCCACCAATACTGCTGAGCGTGCCCGCCTGCTGGCTGTGGGAGAGTGGGAGTCGGGCCTCTGGCTACAGGCTCTACCGTCACTCAACATAGGTACTATGTTGAGTGACAATACCTTCCGGATCGCTACATGTCTGCGTTTGGGTGCTCCTAGCGGAGCTCCACATCGTTGTCAATGTGGTGAAGCAGTCGACCGCCTCGGTCACCATGGCTTATCCTGCAGTAGGAGCGCTGGCCGGATAGCACGGCACGCCAGCATTAATGACATCATACGTCGGGCTCTTGTCACCGCCGGGGTGCCAGCTGTTTTAGAACCCAATGGCTTGGCACGCGACGATGGGAAGAGACCAGACGGGATGACCATAATGCCTTGGAAGGTGGGTAGGCCTTTGGTGTGGGATGCAACATGTGTCGACACCCTTGCGCCATCCCATCTTCTTAGCACGGCGGGCTGTGCTGGGGCGGCTGCTGCCGGTGCAGAAAACCTCAAACGGCGCAAATATAACAACCTTATTGGGAATTATATGTTTGAGCCGTTTGGGGTTGAAACATTAGGTCCATGGGGTCCGAGTGCGCATCGAGTTTTTCGAGAAATTAGTACAAAGCTCGTCGACTCTTCACGTGACCAGAGGGCTGGCCTTTTCTTCGGCCAGAGAATCAGCATTGCCATCCAACGTGGCAATGCTGCCAGCGTTCTGGGCACGTTTCCCATTGACATCGATGTGGACGAATTTTTTGATGCCCAATGAGGTCTTTTCCGTCTCCCTTTTGTATTTGTATATAGGTTTGTTTTAGTTTTTAGAATTTTCAATTGTATATATGTTATGGTACCAATAAAAGTAAAGGTATGCTTTATAACACTTATATGTTTAAATGTATCGAATTCGAAAAAAACTTAACTAAAAAGTTAAAAAATCAAAAAACCCGACTGCTTCAAAAGCGAACTAAAAAGTCGTAAACTAGGAAAAACTCATGCTGTGCAGGAGGAGGATACATCTGGTTTTGGTCAGCCAGCTCGCGCATATGTATCCTCCGACTGCACAGCATGATTTTTTCCTTGTTTACGACTTTTTAGTTCGCTTTTGAAGCAGTCGGGTTTTTTGATTTTTTCATTAAACTTTTTTTTAACCAATCAAAGCTAACGTTGACTGGCAATGTCCGTATAGTTAAAATAAAATTATTCATTAAAATGTCTTTTTTTTTATTCAAGCTTTTTTGTATTATTTTCAGCAAACCCTTTCATTTGATACCCATATCATGGCCATATTGGATTTAGAATGACGTCACTTAGCTAACCATGCATTGTCATCCAAACTAAACGAGTATGCAAAATTTCATCTTAATCGGTTGAGGATAACTGCTTTAAAATTCACTTGCAAGATTTGACCCGAACATTTACATACATACGTACATTGCAAGTTAGATAAAAGCTTGTAAAAAACGAAGTTAATAATTAAAAAAAAAAATACCCGACTATTTTAGAAGCGAACTAAAAATATGTAAACAAGAAGAAAATCATGCTGTGCAGTCGGAAGATATTTATAGTTTTGGTCAGCCAGCTCGCGAATATGTATCCTCCGTCTGCACAGCATGATTTTCTTCTTATTTACATCTTTGCAGTCGGTTTTTTTTTGATTTTATCATTATTTATTATACATAAAACATTAAAAACTGGCTGACTATATGTTTTTAAAAATTTTTGTTTTTTTTATCTGTTAACATTTAGTTACATTTAAAAATATAAGTATTGTATATTTTTTAAATTACCTCTTAAAACCCTCTATTTTTAGACCCACAAAATGGGTTTGAAAGAAAAAAAAAATATGCCGGTGCCACTCGCAAGGTTAAGACGAATCGATTGACGTAAGAGAATCATCAAAATCGGCCAACGCGTTTGGTCTCTAGAACGCCACATAGGAACAAAAATACATACATACATAGACTGATAAACACATTACCCTCCTTTGGCTATCGGGTAAAAATTATGAAACAATAGGTACGCTTCCTGCGTAGAAAAATGATAATTATATTTAGTTCGTCAGTGAAATTATCCAATAATAAACGACCCGTAATTTTTGCTTTATCAAATAAATAAAAAATTACAAAGATAAAGTGCATATAAGTTCAGGAGGCGGGGCTTGTGACGTCACTTTGTCAGTATTCAGTATAAACTATAGCATGGCGTGACGTCACACGATATTTCAACGCACTGTATCGTCGTATTTTTTTGTTTACGAGGCAAACGAAAAATACGTGTCAAATATATTAGGTTATCTAACTGATGGACTAAATAGATATTTTTTGTCAACTATCCTATTACGTAAGTATGTGAAGTTTTGTAAATAAAAATAAATTTAAAAAAAACACTCACGTGTTGCACTGTCACTGAGTCAAATACACGTCGATTTCGCGTTTCCATTGGCGTATAATGGATCAACATATTCATCGCCATCCTACAATACAATAGTCTATTGGTGGATATGTCCCTCTCCAATCGTACACACTATTGATATCGATTCTCGGCAACTCTCACCCAGCTATTACTAGCCACCCTTCGAAGATCATCGCTCCACCTGCCTTACGTTAATGCCCTACGTTCTATTAATAGTATTAGGTATTCAAAAAATATTGCGTCTTCTGTATTAACGTACATAGTGGCGTTGAGTTACGGAGAGGAATTAAGGTAAGGTTGATCCGAACACGAACGGCACTGAATTAAAACCGCTTGTAATGTAATTGAATGAAAACTATTTACTTTAGCTGCACGTCGAGCGTCGGTGTCGTCTGAGAGACAGCGCGGGGTTACTCCGCGTTATTTATGTTACCTGCAATTAACGTTTTGTTCCACGTTCTGGTTCGTCTCTAGCTCTCGCTGAGTAGTAGTTGGTTTCACTCACACAGCTCACATATCAGTTAGTTTGAAAGAACATTTATCTCGATGACAGCTCTAGGTAAGTAAACAACAAAAAGTTTGGTAACAGTGTATGTCACCGGTTATCGATGCTTGGAAGTTTTGAAGCTGCTGTATATGTATATAAATATTTATATATATATAAGTCTAGAAAATTGCCTTCAAATAAAACATTACGCGGTGCTACAACAGCGTATAACTGTTCGATATAACTGAAGAAGCACTACAAGTTAATACAACACAAACTCTTGTTGCAAATTATTGGCCTCGTCCGACACAACAACTCGCACAGACAGCGATAGCCTCGCACTCGCACTGGCCGCGTGTGGACTCAATCAACTCGCACCGCGCTATCAAAGCGCACTCGCGCCTCGGAATAGAGGGTGATGTTATACTTTATGTTTCGTCAATAACCGGGTTTTTATTCATTGGTAGTTAATAACTTCTCATGAGCCAACAATACAGTGAGTAAACATTGTACTTACATTAAATATTTGTTTGGTAGAAGTCTTAGGAACACCGTCATGACTTCAACTTTAAGTTCAGCGTCAACGAGACGTCGGGCGTCACGACAACGGTTGACGTGCACTATTCTACACATTTCAATCCTTAATATCTTTTAAGCCTAAGGCTTTTATACACAGGATTGTTTCCAAATTTTGCAATAGTCTAGTCTAATTATGCCACTGAAGGGCAAAAAGCTCCTTCGCCATTTTCTCCAATTTAGTTTTCTGCTTATCTGGGCAAGTAATCAGTTTATATAGTTAGACCACTCAGTACGAATCTAATATAACTTCGTTCCCTTGTAGCGACTATCTCTAAACTCGCAACAACGGAACGTCTGCTGTACAGCAGCTGGCAACAACAATTACGGTGGTTAGGCGGATAGCACACGGGCGCACGTGCCGCCGAGCCCGCCACCCGCGGCCTGCCCCAGCCGCGCCAGTGAGCCCGCGGTAAGCGCGGCACGTGCCGCACTCCTTATTTAATTTCTAATGCTCGCAACTTGAGCAAGACGTGCCGCTCGGTGAGCGAGGAACTGTACAAGTTGCACCGCGTCCGCTACAAGTCTGCAACTACCCGCCAACTTACTGCTTTGAGGAAAGAACCAACTACGTAATTATTATTATAGAGGAGAAAATCTGAGAGGTGGAATTATAATTACAGAAAACAAAATATTGACACAACAGTGCAAAATACATTTACCTTTTTTATAAGTGTTGATTACAATGATGCGCGTAATTGCAGATGGTGAGCAAAACAATAGTGGTGTTATTTTAATTGGCCGTTCTTTCGATATTACCGTGTGAACACACGGCATGATATGTTATTATACATGTTAACGTATGCATGATTAACAGATGAAGCTGTGTTCACAAAGCTAGCAGTTAAAATACTTACATAGAGACTTTAATTATTTTGAATGAGGTAGAATTTTGTTTCTCTCGAGGACTTCAGTAATGACACGATAAAGAAGAGATATAGTTTAGGTTTACAGTCCTTTATCCCCAACTTGAGTCCCACGGGCGGCGGGCTGGCGTCTGGACCCATTGTTGTATTTTGCACAAGTCGTTACAGCGCAGAGAAGTTACTTCGTTGCCTTGTTTTATTATCATCTCTTTCAATACTTACTACAACCAATAAACCGAATTCTTTGTCAATAATTATAAAGCAAGTACTCATAGCAACAAAAATGACTGATTTATGTCAGTGTGGTTCAGATATATCGCCACTGAAATTGCCAACTTGCACACATAAGTTGCTGGACAAAAGCATTTTCGTATGTGTGGCACTCGGTCGGCCGGCTACTGCGTTTAGTCTATCAAAGCTTCCTCCTGATCCATCCATCCATCGCGCCACATTCCAAGCTGCACATTAGTTTGGGGATCACGTGATACCGCAGCTTACTCGTGGTCGTGGTGGTATATACGGCCATTATTCAGCAATTACATACGTATGCTGTTTACGTAGCGCACATAAAAGGTTATATTCAATTTCAACGAACGTTCCAGGAATTAATGTCGGCAGCACAGAAAGCAATTCGCTTTATATCAGAGCAATCAAAGCGTATTGTCTAGCGGTACATCTCGGTTGGTGTCTCTACGCTATATAAACTCGGCGAGCCACATAAACAATGTTATAACGCCGCAGATTACGAACTGTACGAACGCTTTACTTCCTACATTCGTTACCGACGCTCGCACGGGTCCATATTGGCTCACCTAAAGTTCTTTACCCGAAATTGTTCTTCCTAACGATTTGTAATCCGAATGATCACTCTTCCTAAAAATTTTCATCCTACAGTTTTCATTCATACTATTTGTAGTGCTACCGGCGATGTTCATAACACTCGTGTTTCCGAAAGTTGTTATTAATAATATCATTAATGTAAATATATTTAAACTCCTACTGTTTTTTATCATAACGCTTTTATCCCTAAACATAATTACCATAATATTTTCACTCATACTCAAAAAGAAACATTTACCAAGTGTAATAAAAAATATATTTGGGTAGAAGATGATATTTATAGTTTTAATTTGAGGGATGATTATTATTTGGGGTATGCTTTACATAACGTACTGAGTTGTGTCTATTGTTAAAGTTCATGTCGGTGTATTATCATTACGTGCATGTTTGTATTAATGCTTTATTAATATAGAGAGAAAATAATTTAAAATCATTTAAAACCAGTCGCGGAGGATTAAAATTAGACGTACATGGATTTACATATGAAAAAAAACCTCACTGTACCATCCCAACCCCACCCCATGGTTATGGAAGATATAAGCAACTAAGTCGACAGAGCCCCGCTGCGCGGCGCCCCTATTTCTGTCTGCAGGGTCTAAAGTAACCTAACATGAAGGAGATGACGGGAGCTGCGTTCGCTCGCTTTGCTCGCTCACTTCAGCTTCCGTCATCTCCTTCGAACCTAACCTATCCGTGTCGGGGTGCCCTAAGTTCCCGAGCTCGCTTCGCTCGCTCTTGGACTAATTCTCATTTTTTTACCTCACGAAAAACATACAAAAAAACATAACATTGCCGACTCTTGAAAAATTTTATAAAGCTTTCTATTTATGAGTACTACCTACAAAAATAAAATGAACTTCCAAATCAACGGCAAATATGATGGAATTAAATATATATTTAATTCTAAAGCAAAATACACCAATAAAAGTGATTATTTGAAAGCTATAGCCGCTAATATTAAACTAATTTAATTGAAATGTGTATATGAAAACATGTATTTATTTGACTACTTGTACCATGGTACCTGTTATTCTTATATGTTATACATGTTATGTGAAAATAAAGTTACGCAAAATTAATGTATATAATACTGATTATTATGAATAAAAAGAAATCTAAACTTAAAAGATATGACTTTGAATAAAAGTGTAAAAGATAGTTATGTTGAGAAAATATAGGTAAACAAATAAAAGTATAATAAATGTTTATTGCTACTGACATTATGAAGTTAAATGCTTCTGAATTATGAACATTAGAGACAGAGTAGTTAGGAATTGTGATTAAATAGGATGAAAAATGTTAGGAAGAACATTTTCGGATTTCCAATTATCGGAGTTGAAAATTTAGGTGAACTTTGGCGCACCCCGCTCGCACACATGCGCGATGAGGATTTAGTCGTATTACAGTGGCAGTAAGAGGTCACAAACAGTGTCATCCTTATGACTTACGGGGAAACTAGTGTCATCCCTGTGTGTGTGCGTTGAGCGCCGACGTCGTCTGTGCGGCGCCCACAGCGCGCACAGTGCTCACAATGGCACATTCGCCTCTCGGCTCGCGTACAGCCGACACTATTATATTCTTTCTCGTTTCATCTGAAATGAGTCGCGCTCTCGACGTGTAATTTATTGCACTCCAACTTAAGGCGGTACCCCGAGCAAAACGCAGCGCAAGCCGTTTTTTGTGCTGTTTTTAGGAGCTATCTACTCGTTATTTAAAAAGAAATATCAATTAATAAAAATACATTAAATTTCTACATAATATTGATTCTAAAATGGTAGATTTAGTATTTTTTTAAATGTTGTATATATTTCACTAATCTACTTCCAAAAAAACATGAAAATGAGAAATAATTATTGATATTATGCATCTCCTCGTAAAGTGTTCATTGATTATTTTTTGTACTAACACTAATGGATAGACAATTTAATAACGAACATTTTTGTAGAATTATTTTTTTCAAAAGACCAAAATTCGATTTTATAAAGATTTTATTCTAAAATCGGGGCGTATTCACTACTGTAATTCATGCGCCACCAGTGCCGCTAGACCAATAGGAACGCTCATATCTCATGCCGATTTTTTGGTCAGGGTACCGTCTTAACGCGAGGGGAAGGATCACTCCATGTAATGAGAAGAATTCTTCCTCAAGCTCGTATTTACATTTAGAGATTACGTTCGCGTGTCTCTATTCTGTGAGCGATCTACATTCAGATGTGGCACGGGGTGGATAAAATATTGAAACAAACACGAATACAATATAAGCTTCTTGGTACACAATATTGGCAAGTATAATTTAGTCGTGAGAAAAATTATGGAATTCTATTAGCAAAAAGACTCATAGAACGAAAGTCACACAAAATAAAAGATGAGAATAAGTTGAAAAGAGGATTTCAGGAGAATGCAGAATTAATAACGTAAAACAAAGTCGAAATGAAAAGTATTACAAAGTTTCCCTAATGGATATCTTTTATATTCATTCTGATACAGAAGCGCTTCTGTATTCTAAGAGTCTTTTAAGTTTTCCATTCGGTGTTATTGCGCGAGGAATGTTTTACTATTAAACAGTTATTTTATTGTTATATTCAGAGCTCTCTCAGATTGTACCTTTAAGATCTTTGTGTGTAAGTACCCGAGCACCTTTTTACCTGTATATGTGAGAGCGAATAACACCTCTAATGTAATGACATACGTCTGTTTCGGTGACCTGACTGCCATCTGCCGCCGCAATAACTCCGGAATGATGATAACTCGACGAATACGCGAATGCCGCGCGTAATGAAAGGAGGCTGCACTTAAACTTTACAGCCTATTACCGAAACATCCCTCGGAAGCTACTCTATGTAATACATCCTTAGATGGAATAAAAATACAGATCAAGCACAGCGCAAAAAATACAGAAGTGGCAACGAAAAATTATAAAAAATATCAAAAAACATGTACGGCAAATGTCAAACAGTAATGTACTCGCAGCTCGCGATATTCTTGTTTCGTAATTATAGCGTCTATATTATTTGGCGCGTGTTTTGAGCCACAGATAACCTTTGAAGAAGCCCCTCTGTAGTAGTGTATATGTGTGTGGTACAAGATAAAATGTAAAATTTATTAGGATGCCAGTTAATCCAGTCCAGAGTGTTCCGGAACTTGTTTAGTTGCCAGTTAGGGACGGGTCTGAGTTCTGTTAGGGACTCCATATACTTGTACGAACTCTGCATTGAAAACACGTGCAAGAACTGTATCTCAATTACTAACAAAATGCAGCTAATATGAGCAATATACAGGGTAAAACTTTAAATTCGTTGACAATCTTTCAAGGGTTAAAAATACCTCACTAAAATCAGCTGTTCCCTACATTTTAACTAAGTAGTTATTATATTTTTCAGAGTTGATCGCTATTCGACGTTTACAGTCAGTCAACCACGCAATTTCCGAGTATAATCATGTGACATAATAGTGCTCAATCAGTCAAACATTATTACTGTAAAACCTCGCATTTTCATATTCATCCGATTTGGATAACCTTCGTAGAAATGTATCGCGTCCTTAAGGGACAGCTCGTAGTTACGTAGTTAGAGTTCGGGACGTCCCGGTTCTTTCTATGCGTGCCGCTTGTTTGTCCTGCTGAATACCGGATTAGGAGCTACTCAAACATGTTCACAGGTGACTGACTTTGTTTGTACACGGGGTACTCGTGTACGTTAATAAAACTTTTAATCCCTGACAAATAATTAGTTCCGGGAGTTGTTCGGAGATTTTGGTTATATTATTTTAACCATCAGAAAGAATTAAGAACTTCCGTACAAACTTTAATCCATATTTAACCTATTTAGGGTTATGAATTTTTAAAACGCCTTACTTAGGGTTCGCTTTAGTTGCAAAAGAATATTTTGTACAAAATTCATGTTTCTGGACTATTCGATTTGAAATTAAGATTTTCTATTAAGTAGAGAATTCCTCAGGCATTAAGTCCGCCTATGTACCTGCATGCTGCATGAAGTTTTAATAAATAAATAAAAACAGAAATGTTCTGTCGTCAATTTGCACACAATGTGCCAGAACTGTTAACAGTAGATATATACAAAATATATCTATAGAAGAAGTACTAACAGTTACAATATTGTTCCTGGCTCTGCACCGGGTTAACTTTCCATTTTTCGCTCTGCCCCGGAGTGAATACGCATTATTTCAACTGTACCGACATAAACCAGCTGGTATTACTGCTTCTACCACCGGTTGTTTCTTTCTTTATACAAACCAGACTACAGACATGAATCTACATTATTTCAAGGAAACAGTTTTCTATCAGTATTGTAAGAGTTGAATTAAGGCTGATATCAAAATAATAATCTACTTATGTAGCGGCGACAAAGAGCATTATTTTGATCAGCCTCCACTTACAAAATAATTCCTCTGAGACTTCCGATTCCGACACCCATCAGTTTGACACCCTGACACGCAGCTTATCATTTGATAAAGATCAACTGAATGAAGAAATGGTTCACCTTCAGTGCGGAGATATCAACAACCAACATAATTTATTATAGTCACACGATGTGGTTTCTACATGTTTTATTGACCTTATTAAGCCTTTAATGAGGGTTTCTCTCTACAGCAGTAGGTATAAGTAATAAACCCCTTCAAACAGAGAACATCACCTCTCACATAATGCCGAGTGCGTTCAAATCTGCGTAGTAATAGCGCGAGTACTGGTGCCAGCCACTTGGCGCGAGTGGGCGCGCTCGGCGGGGTATTCACTCACGGATTTGCCTGCGGGCATACATGCGGGCATTTCTGTCGAACCTTGCTATGCTGGGTGTGTATTATGTACTCGTATATTCAGTGTGTTACCGTCGCAGAAATATAGACCTACAGTAGTGAGGTTCGACAGACTTGGCCTACAATGCTACCTTCGGACAATTTCTTAAGTGAATGCCCGGCTTTAGCACGTGAGGCTCGTGTTTATAGCACAGGGAACATTACGCGGACCGTTTGCCCACTTACAGCACTCACACGCCGCTTAATGCCCAACGCGGCCTCGTTCGCGGCATCGCATGCCCTTAAAATTGTTTATTGGCCACTGCATTCCAGCTTCAGATAGAGAGAAATTTTATTCTGCCCTATTACACATTCTCGCTTTATTTTCGAGAGTTGTATCGAAGTATGGAGTTCAGTGCAAAAACATGAAAATTAATAATCCCTGTGTGAGATTAAAAGCATGATATTAATTAATGAAAGTGTTTATACAGTTTTACCTAATAATTATGTTTAATGTGTTTTTCCTACGTATTGTTAGAAATGAAAAACTCCGTCTCTAACACAACTTTATTTATCTATTCTTTGAACCCTCTTTTGTTTGTTTTTGTCTGACTGCTATTTGCTTTTCACGGGCTTCCACGTTTAATTTCAAAATGGTAGCAAGACCAGTAAAATTTCAAAATTTAAAAAGCCCCCGACACATTTATCTGGCGACAAGTAAAATTTCAAAATTAAAAAAACCCCCGACCAATTTATCTTGCGACAAGTAAAATTTCAAAATTTAAAAAATCCCTGACACATTTTTATTTCATGCTACATAATTTATCTAGTACATAGTAGCTACGCTTCGATCGGCAATCTGTTGAACATGTCATTATGACACGATATCTTGCGAAAACATCCTCCATCCTGATTCAAACAGTGAAATGCCCATAACTTTTGAACCGATTTTATTAAAAAATAGCTAAGAACACTCTCTTTAAAATGACCTTTCAAACAAAAAAAAAAACAAAATCGGTTCATGCGTTTAGGCGCTATGATGCCACAGACAGACACACAGATACACAGCAACACACGTGAAACTTATAACACCCCTCTTTTTCCGGCGGGGGTTAAAAACACCCCGATTCAAACAGTAAAACGCCCATAACGTTTAAACGGCTGAACCGATTTTGTTTAAACATAAGAACACTCTCGACAAAATCACCTTTCAAACAAAAAAAACTTAATCAAAATCGGTTCAAACGTTTAGGCGCTACGATGCCACAGACAGACACACAGATACACAGCAACATACGTGAAACTTATAACACCCCTCTTTTTCCGGCGGGGGTTAAAAAAATACAAAAAACTCGACTGCTTAAAAAGCGAACTAAAAAGACGTACACAAGCATATTTTAACCCCCGCCGGAAAAAGAGGGGTGTTATAAGTTTCACGTGTGTTGTTGTGTATCTGTGTGTCTGTCTGTGGCATCATAGCGCCTAAACGGAAGAACCGATTTTGATTTAGTTTTTTTTGTTTGAAAGGTGAATTTGGCGAGAGTGTTCTATAAAATCGGTTTAGCCGTTCAAAAGTTATGGACGTTTTACTGTTTGAATCGGGGTGTTTTCGCAAGATAAATGTAGCGGGGGTTTTAAAATTTTGAAATTTTACTTGTCGCAAGATAAATGTGTCGGGGGTTTTTTAAATTTTGAAATTTTACTTGTTTATTTATTACTTTTCAGTTTTTTTTTTTTTAAATTAGGTACATTTAAACATATAAGTGTAATATATTTTTGAAATCACCTCTTAAAACCCGATGGGATTGGAAGAAAAAAATGTGGTCTCCACAATATGGCGCCCAAAAGCCGCCATTTTTCTATTTTCCAAAATCATCAAAATCGGCCATCGTGTTTGATCTCTAGAACGCCACATAGGAACAAACATACATACATAGACAGATAAACACATTATCCTCCTTCGGCAGTCGGGTAAATATTAAAACATTGTTAGGTTATCTTCTTGATCAGACTAAGAAAAGCAAAAAAATTAAAGAGTAAAGAGAAATATAGACGGCTGCAGAGACGAGCTGAGGTTTCTGAAGTGCACTGAAAAAAATGTTAGGTTGGATTTAACAGATTTTGCGTAAATGTAATCAAAGTTTACGGTTGATTTTGGTCCTATCACGAATTTTGGTTGATTTTACCAAACACATTAAGTTGACGTTGTACCAAATTTATTTGGTAGATTACACATATATTTTGTACATTTATTACCAAAGTAATTTAGTAACATTTCTCACCAAAGTACTTTAGTATAATGTTTTACCAAAATACTTTAGTAACAATTTTCACCAAAGTACTTTAGTAACATTTTTTACCAATGTAATTTAGTAACATTTCTCACCAAAGTACTTTAGTATAATTTTTACCAAATTACTTTAGTAACATTTTTCACCAAAGTACTTTAGTAACATTTTTTACCAAAGTACTTTAGTAACATTTTTTATCAGAGTACTTTAGTAGCGTTTCTCACTAAAGAACTTTAGTAGATTTTCAACCAAAGTACTTTTGTAACGTTTTCATCAAAGTACTTTAGTAAAAAAGTACAATGTAGTTTGCTGCAATCTACCAAAGAGATATTGTATATTTTACCCAACATACTTGTTTTTTTTACCAAATACATTTTGTATCTTCTACTGTTACTTTTTTTGGTAAAAATTACCGAAGGTAGTTTAATAGACAATGCAAAGGTATTTGGTAAAATACACAACAAAAATTTGGTAAATAGCACTTATTATATGGTAAAATGTATTAAATCAGTTTGATAGAGAAAACTAAATTTAACTCGTAAGTATAATCTACTTTATTTGGTAAACTCTAACAAACAAAATTTAGCAGCATTTACTAATCACATTTGGTGTATTTTATCAGCGTTAGTTTGGTAATAAGTACCAGATTTAATTTTAGTTACTACCAAAGGTTGTTTGGTAATTTCTACCAGATGTGTAATGCAGTTCTCATCAAAGTTAGTTTAGTATAATCTATCAGATGTGTATCGTGCTTTTTATCAGAGATAATATTGTATTATCTACCAGAAGTGTATCGTAGATTTTATCAAATACAATTAAGTATTATCTATCATGTTTGTTTCGTATTTTTTCCTAACATTTGTTTGGTAATATCTAACAGATTTATGCTGTAGTTATTACCAAACTTTAACTGGTAATATCTACCAATATTTTATCAGTGCTTGTC
Source organism: Orthosia gothica (assembly GCA_949775005.1). Classification (NCBI taxonomy): domain Eukaryota; kingdom Metazoa; phylum Arthropoda; class Insecta; order Lepidoptera; family Noctuidae; genus Orthosia; species Orthosia gothica. The sequence continues at coordinate 1,002,123 of OX459063.1, read as the reverse complement.
TGATTGTATGTACCGGTCTTGGTTTAGTAAAACATACCAAATAAATAGTGTAAATTTTACTGGTGTTAGTTTGGTTAATTTATCAAACTAACACTAGTAAAATGTACACGACTTTTTGGTTTATATTACTAAACATTGATTTCCAGAATATTATTAGGGTATATATAATTGAAAATTAGAAACTTAGTAGCTAATCTGCAATATTGCTAACATGGTATGAGAGTAAAATCATATTGCAGTTAAGATTTTCAAACAACGTACGAGTTTTGTGGCCAGCAGTGGCCACGAAAGTTCTTGTGTACCATGTCAGTATTGCAGATTAGCTAATAAGTTTCTAATTTTCAATGATACCACACCCTAAAAATATAGTAGAAGAAAAAACCTTACAAGAAATGCAGGGTCTGAAAAAAAGGTTTTAAGACCGTTTGACAAACACTTCAAAAATATACAGGATTATTGGTAATTCAACGTATTCCTTTTCAGCAAGTAAATCAGCAGTTTCTAGAATACGTCGAATTACCAGTAACCTTATAAAACCAGTAACCTTAATATGGGCTTAATAAAAACGGTGGTTTAAAGAAAAATGAACAGATTTTTGGTACATAACATAAAATTTATTTTACTAATCATAAATACAATTAAATAATCACTAGATCACTTATCATAAAATTATATCCCTATAGGATACAAAACCTTTCTTATTATAAATGACACAATACTGCCACGATTTGGCCAGGATGCTGATGAGCTTTACCAGGCATCAGGGTGCCCGCATTCGACATTTGCATTAAGGCGAGTATGCGAAACTAGCGCCACTTCGAAAATGTTTAAATTATTTAAAATTTGATCTAATTTCAGAGATATAAGCTCTTAAATTAGATCAATTTTTAATAATTTCTGCCTGTTAGATACTAGGGAACACCAATAATATGTATTAAGTTACTGTATACAATTTGTCGATCTGTAGTTGTCCCGAAAAACTTAAACGGCCACTTTTTGTTGTGCAAGTTTTTTGGGACAACTACAGAACGACAAATTGTTTTGAAAATTTAGGAGATATAAGAACATTTCCGGAGTGGCGCTAGTTTCGCGGCTATACTCAACTGAATAGTTTAGTCAACAAGTGCTTTTGTTGGCTGGCGTTAAGAGCTGAAGTGAACATTTATAGTAGTGATAACACATCGATCGGCACACATGTAGAATGAGGGCCTAAGCATAAGTAAAATAAAAATTCGAAAATAACTAAAGCTAAGTTTAGGTAATACAATAGATAACTTATTTTTAAATTATGTCAGTTTAAGGATGAAAACTTTTTTATATTTAATTTTAATAGTAACTAAATCGACAATAAGATTCACCTGTGGCAATAACATGAACATTAGTGGGAGAAATAATTAAATTTTCTGGTTTCAACAACTCCATGGAATCGTTTTCTCCTTCAATTGAATAAGCTTGAAAATGATCATTAAAACCAGAGCATTTTAATGATTTACATAGAAAATATAAACTCATAGAGTATTTAGAACGAAAAATTCTTTCTAATTTGAAAAAATATATATCATTTTCATTGGTAGTAACTAATATCATGCCTGGGTTATACTTTGTGCCCATAAATCGTATCCATTGAAAATCACAAGATAGATCAACATCTTGATTAGAAGTATCGTTGATGTGAGAAATATCCACACGCGACTCCCGTACAGTAACTTTTCCTAATTCCACTCGAGACTCTAATCCCTTTTTTACAAAAATTCTGTTTGCAAACGCTAACTGTTCTTTCATTAGCAACGTTAGACATATGTTTTTTCTAGAAGTTATGATATGAGCTGTGTTTTTCAATGTTTTGTGTTTAGCTTCAAATCTCATGCACCATAATTGCTTTAAGGGGCCCACCTGCTCAATAATATGCGGGTAATGTAACATCAAATGGTGTTTTGGTTTTAATGTATCATTAAAAAGGTTAATGTAATTTTCGTGATGTTCAGTAATTAAAGATTCTAACAATTTTACAGTTGGAGCATCGACAACACTACATAATAAAATATGAATTATTTTTAGTAAGATTATTAAAAATTGCCATACGGGATCGTCACTAGGAACTAAATCTCCAACTAGTAGAGGGAACAAATGTACAAACATCAACATTTCCGAAGCTGACATTTTAAACTTACTGCGAACTAAATGTTCTTGATTTATGCAAACAGACAAATTGTTAAGCTCTATAACTGAATAGTCAAATAATTTTAAGCGATTATTTAAAGTGGCCAGGTCAAAACAGTGTAATATTTGAGTATAATACAAAATAATATGAGCTAAGTCGTAATGACACACTCCTTCGAAAATATCGTGCATAATATCAACACAACAGTTATCCACTACGTGAAAGCTAGGAATATCATTAAAACAACAATATTCACTTATTCCTGTTTCTGTAACATTATTTTGCTCAAGGTCATTAGCATAATTATCCTGATCTCTTAATAGTGCATTATCTGCTTTGGTTTGTTTTTTCATTATAGATTTGTGACTTTTACATATTCTACAGTAGTAATTGCTGCTAAAAGATTTAGAAAATCCGAGTATTGTGTTTAGTCCTAGATTGTCCCCTAATATCATTCCAAGTATAAAATAGATTTTCACTTTACCATTGGCAGTATCTAAATCTATACCTTCCTCTTCTAAATATTTTAATTCTTTAATGAGTTCGTAGAATGCAGAGTGATTACCGTATATCTTAAAAGAAGACTTGTACAACATTGCAACAAACACATTATCCAGCAGTGAAAGCTATTCCTGTGGCATAGTAGGAAATTGATAATATACAGCTGATATTGAATGTACACCGGCGTGGCTACCCAAGGGATTATTACATTCGAAATCGTCGAAATATATAAAAAAAGGACAACAGAGTTTACCTTCTTTACTTGCAATTTTTTTTTGCCAAATTAAACTGTGAGCAAAATTTGGAAAATCAACTTCGTTAGGTTTTAATGTATTTGAAACTAATTTGTAAAAATTGGGTAATTCAAAAATTTTCTTGAATACTGAGCGAAGCGGTAATTTGGCGCCAGTACAGGATTTAGGCGCAAGCATTACTGAAGTGTTGACTGTATTAACAGCAACATTTTCATTAATAATGTACTTTTCAGGAGCAATGTAGCATTTGATGTCTGTAAAGTATTTTATAATTTGATATTCTGTGCGCATATTACCAAAAGGATTTGAAATTATTTCATGCATGTTATCTTTTTCACTTTGACTGAACTCATTATAAATAGGTATTACATGTTTAAAAATATCACCAAGAACTTGGGTAATGTGAAGTTGAATATTTTCCAATATTTTAAGAGCAGTTTTCCGGTTAACCCCACCGCCACTGAATAATGAAAGCGCTAACGTAGCGGCAGATTTCTCTAACATACTATGGGCAGTATCCAAAGCATTCTCACGACAAACATTGTTTAGACGATGATATTCAGAGGATTCACAAGGATCTAACAAACTACACGTATCATGTATATTTTCACTTAAAGCACAATCATTTGTAGGCAGATTTTGATTAAAAATTGTTTGTTTATTCAAATGTTGGGCAATTAAATGCCGTCTAAAAGACCGTACATTTTGATATTCGCGATCACATTGATACTGTTTACAGCGATATGCTGCGTTTGCACTTAAGTTATGGTCTTTTAAATGTTCACAAAAATCTTTGTAATCTTCAACTGTAGCGAGACATTTGAAACAAACAAACATTTTGATTAAATTTAGCAAATAAATCACTTATTCCAAGTCGGAGATGAAAGATGAGACTCCCGAAAGCTTTTTGTCTGCTATTGTGTCAATGTTATAAAAATATTTTTGCAGAAATAGCCAAATGTGCACGGCTTCTGTGGGATATTCTGCATCCAGGCAGTGAAAAGTTTTGAAGCATACATCCAGCGCTTTCAAGAACGAGTCTATTTTATAAAGGATGTTATCATACGCAACATAAAAGTCCTTTAGGGCATCGATGGTTGGTCCGACAACAATAATGATGGGTTGGCACCGTAGACCCTTAGCAGTTTGGGCTTTTCGCCGATAGTCCAGCTGGGTGGGGACTTCGCTTTGGTTCTGGAAATTAGAATGAATTGTTTACTTTTAACCATATTTTTTTTATAATTCCTAGTCAGTGTTGACACTGACTATTTTTTATTGCTTAGGTATTGCATTTATATTTATTTAAAGGGGTTCGGAACGTAATTCACCCTTATGATTAGTCTGTGCGAAGCTCTCAAGCAAGAAGTGTGCTTATACAGGCTGTTCCAAGGCTATGCCACATGGAGGGAAAGTATCTTAAGTATTTTAAATATACAGTTTTACTGAAAGAAGACATCATTTTGATTTTAAAAACAATTTGAACCGCATTCAATCATTTTGAATAATCTCCTATCTGAACCGGGAATCGAACCCGCCAAATTGCAAAAACAAACCGTAATTTTGCGAAACCGATCAAAAGGCTCAAGTCAACGGAAGCTTTATTTTTTTGCACGTAACATAGCATCTTAAATAAAAGGAAGATCATGAAATTCGTTGTTCCGCTTTTTTTCAATATCATCAATAGATTTAATTATCCCTGTTTTAGTGTTTTATTGTTTATTGATATTAAATAAATATTTAATAAACTAGATAATGTACAAACTTATTTTGGTCTGACTGATGGTATATCAAAAATGTGTCTAAATCGGTTAACGCTCAGGGGGTGGAAATTGTCGTTAGTATGGAAAGAAGTGAAATTATACATACCTTTGCATGAAGAATGAAACTGTTCATAGCTTCTTGAATGCTTGGCTTTATGGTTTTTTTTTTGCCAGCTGTATCTTGACACTGTATTCTCACAGTTGGAACTATTTTATATCCAATTGCCGCGCAATAACAGAAGTCTCTAACATCTGAAAAATAAAAATGGAATAAGTTATGATGCATATTCGTTGATTTAATTAGTTTAAGTTTTACTAAGAAGATAACTGGTTATCAGAGATTTTTTTTGCTAAACTATTTTTGCTATTATAAAAACTCAGTTGAAATATACATAATAAATATAAATGGTTTTATTATCAAAACTTTCACGAATTTCACACAAAAACGGAAACTTTGAGTTCTGTTTTAGTGTGAAATTCGTGAAAGTTTTGATCAATACAAGTAGGTATATAATAACCAACCTTCACTTGGGTTTTCTTCAATCAATTTAATGTAGACAGAAGCAGCTTTAATTGTTTTCAAAAGACTAAGAGCTTTCTCTAAAAATATGGGCCATTTTTTGAACAGTCGGAGCTCTGATCCTTTAAACTTGGTTTCGAAATCCAGTTCAATCTGAAAACAAAAAACAATTATATACATATGTCACAGTCAAAACTACTTTTGACCGGTCAAAACTATTACAACAAATTATTAGGTGGTTTCTGTTTTATTTCTGTACTAAATTATAATAACCTAAAGGTCGTTAGGAAACTTATTAGGTTGTTAGGTTTTTTTTTTGAACCTTTAAGTAACCTTGTACCATAGCTAACATTTATTTCATTAGAATAAACGCGTTTTAACGCAATAAGGGTTTTGACTGAAACCAGTCAAAAGTAGTTTTGACCGATTAAGAGTTTTGACTGTTAACATATACATATATATATTTTTAAATATTGCTCACAAGATTGAAACAAATATATGGGGTCAAGCTAATAAAAAGCATGTAAAAAGGTTCACAACTTACCAACTTATATCCGAAACTCAATTTATAAGAGGGCCAATCGTTCACGATGTCATGTAAGTTTGCATATTTTTCGGATTGTAGTTCCTTCAGGCGCAATGTGGTTGTTTTCCTCCAATTTTCGATTACTTCAGGCACTGGCTCCTTGTTGTATTTCAGCCAAACTTTTAACTCTTCAAATTCTTCATTAGATACTGGTAAACAATAGATCAAGTTTAATCTAGCTTCAGCCTAATTAGATAAAACTATTACATCTTGTATAACATATTTTCAAATTTATACCACTTTGATTTTCAACTGCTGCAGCTGTGTCAGCCAGAACATCGTCGATGCTTGTGTGGGCTCTCCTTTCGTTTATTATTACCCCACTCTTCCGCAGCAAACGTTTGTGATTGTTATATTTATCAGGAAGTTTTCCCCTTGCTGGAATATATTTATTTTTTCCAAACTTTTGGCTTGGAATGTAGTATGTCTCCTATGGAAATCAAAACAAATTATAAAGAACTAAGCATGAATATCAAGGAAATCAAAATTAATCATTTAAGTGTATCTACTATATAAAAATAAGTCGGGTTTCTCCCTGACGCTATAACTCCAGAATGCACAAACCAATTTCCAAGGTTTTGAATTCGTTGGAAAGGTCTCGGGCTCCGTGAGGTTTATAGGTAGGGTAGGGTAGTGTAGTGTAGGGTAGGGTAGATAAATGTTTGGTCTTTTTATGGCAAATCAAAGTTTGCCGGGTCAGCTAGTTTGTCATAAATATCAACTTAACAACATGGAATTGATAGTTTTTAGGGTTCCGTACCCAAAGGGTAAAACGGGATCCTATTACTAAGACTGCAGTCAGTCTGTCTGTCTATCACCGGCCTGTATAATACTCACAACGGATCTTTGTGGTTCTGAATTGGCTGCAAGAGGCTGCGCACTAGCTATTTTTGTGTCAATATTGGAATTGAAAATAGCATTGAATAACTGTCTATTTCACTCGCATACGTTTGTCGCATCCTATCTCGTTTACTCATCTGTTTCGTGCGCAATAGTTGACAGAGCCAACTTCAGAGCCACAAAGATCCGTTGTGAGTATTATATCTCATGAACCGTGATAGTTAAGACAGTTGAACATTTTTTAACACCGCCCCCCTCTATCTCCGAAACTACTGGGCCTACCTTTTTGAAAAAAAGCACTACACTACATGCCTTACACTACAGGGAGTAAATAAGTGATCATAATTAACTAACTACCGTAACTACATAGGTATCTCATTTCATTACAATATAAAAACTGAATTTGAATTTCAATACCTTCACTTCAGTTGGGACTAACGAAACAATTTGGGCGGAAATATCTTGAAATTGTTGTTTTTTCATTTCGCCATATTTTTTGAAATGGTATTCCACTACTGATTTAACCAAGTAGTTCCGTGCCGCAGTGTCTAATTTACCATTTTTTTTTAAAGAAGCTAGACACATTTCTCCAATATTATTGCTTTTTAAAATAATCGTTAAATTATCATTCTAAACAAAAAGAAAATACCATACATTAACACCAACCCTTATAGCTTCGTCCCAGTTAACACCTGAGAGCTGAAATTCATCTTTTATTGATTTCTAAAATATCCGATTTTGTCACTGGCTCACTCAAAATATAAAGGCAAAACTTACAGAAGATTTCTCTCTCGTGGTCGGCAACTCTTCACTGCTTGTGCTGGCCGTGGGACTGGGCGCAGAAAAATCGCTAGTAATGCTTAGAGTTTCATCAGATTCTGTCGCCTGTAACAAGCAATTATCGACGATATTAACGACTTAGAGCCATAGGTATTAGTAAAAATAATGTTTGAATTTGCTGGTACGAGTTGTTCCAAGAAGTTTTGAAAAAAATAATATGAACACTTACGTGAATAATGTTTTGAAGTTTGTTCAGTCCTCGCTTGAATAATATTCTTTCCTTTAAACTCGGAATTAATTCTTTCAGTTCCGTTTCTTGTATATCGTCAAGCAATTTGAACGAAATCTGATTTACTAAAAAAGAAGAGATAAACATATAATAATGTGTAAAAATTACTAAAGTTCGTTTTGTAAATCTATCAAAGTAAATTATTAATTAGATAGGTACCTAACCACTATTTCTAGCTCAATATCTAGGCCTCCTTTATATAGGCCTAATAATTCCTATACTCTGACCCATTAGCGGCAAAACCGGAACACAAATAAATGTAGAATTAATTAAAGTCACATTATAGTACTCGATAACTTTCTTGCTTTTTGTAGTGATTAGCTATTTACAAAAAAAACACGTGGATTATCGGGCCTTGACAAAAGAGGGGCTATATCCATTTCAAGTTGAATACTGCATTAGCCAACCACTCAATCGTTAGTTCACTGCACAATAAGCTATCAATATTACAAATTGAACAACCAATATTAGTTTAATGAACAATACAACTTAAGAGGCATGGCGCCATCATGAAACACGGCTAATCAAACCATTATTAACAATATAGGTATATTATATCGATCATAATGGGCACTCACCTTCAAAGTTTGTTATAGTGTCTTCAGATAGTCCCCATTCTGTTAAATATTCGGCGACACCCAAGTTGAAGTCTTCTTCTTCACTTTCCATTGCGAGCGAAGCGACTACTAACTCTAGCCGGCCGGCGTAAAATGAAATGAATTAATGAATTATGAACGTCTGCGTTTATGCACTTGCGCAGCCGCCAGCCGCGGTAGCGGCGACGCGAGGGCTAGGGTTGCCAACCGTACTTTATTATAAAGTGAAAATAATTTCAATTTAGATGACGTTATTGACGATAATGCTAGCACTTGCAGTAGTAGCAATGGTAATAGGAAAAGAAAACGAATGCAAAACTATAAGCCGCTGTGGGAAGCGGAATACCCCTGGATCAAAAGTGCTGGATAGCTTAAACAATAAAATAATATTTATAAATGAAATAAGGGAAATATCTATAGTATGTAGTACCATTAAAGATTCTTGTGCAGCGAAGGAATGGCAATCCATTTTTAGAGTTCCGTACCTCAATCGGAAAAAACGGAACTCTTTATCTCGAGAACACGTAGTATCGAGTTCAGAGACCTAGAACTATGAAATTTGGCAAGTAATATCGTCACATACTACAAGTACTTAGAAAAATCTGAAAACTATACATTTGTAATAACATCATTATAAATTTAGTCCTTTTTAAACATTATATTTGGAGAACTCAGTTTCGTTAAGCACCTCGTTTTTATGCGGCGTCATACATTTCAGGTCTATACTTAACTCAACTCGGCTAATTTAAGATGGATTAAGTGGAAGTATGTACGGAACCCTCGGTGCGCGAGTCAGACTCGCACTTGGCCGGTTTTTTTTTCCGAGGAATTACTTTTCCAAACATACTTAAAGTGGTATCACGATTAATGTGCGTTCCCGCCACTTCAGAATTTACAGAAAAGGTGTTTTTTTGTAATTAATGCGAAGTGGCGTGACGACAGAAATAAAGCTTCTATAAAGCTTATACGCAATTATTTAAATTTGTGCGTTCCGCGTACCATGTTTAGATGCCATAAATATATTTAAAGCAGATACGAAATTGTTATTAGCTGAAAATTAAAACATAAATTTGTATAAAACAAATATAGTACATTGTTTAACGAATTTTTCATCGCATTTGCGAGGAAATAAATAACTACAAAAACTACAACCGCACCAATCAAAAATTTACGAAATTAACAACTTCACTTCCAGATCAGAATGTTTTATCCGTCAAAGAAAAAGGTGGCAGCCCTAGCTCCGCGGGGCAGTGCGGAAGGGGGAGGGGAAATAGTCGCATAAATTGAATATGTAGGAAGGAAATGGAACTACCTATATTGCGTATGGTTTTGTAAATTCTACGATACTGTTTAGTAATTAATTTTTTTTAACCACAGCGACATGTACCTACCTAGGTTACTTTTAAATACTGTTTAAAGTTTCGTATTAATATGGTTGTTGGAGAAATTAATATGACTTTGTGCGGCCTCAGATGATGTAAGCAAGATATAATGTTATTAGGTACAAGCATTACATTCATTTAATTTGCAATGTACCTATGTATGTTTCTTCGGGTGGAATCTTTCAACTCAATTTTGAAGAAGGTAGATATCCCTAATCGATTGAGCTGAAATTTGGCAATACAATAATATGGTACCATGGGGCTGGTCTAATGATGGAGCCGGAAGGTGGCCTTAGGAACTCTGTAATAAATAAAACAATCGTAGGTACCGAATTTGGGCTCTTCAGAATCGTCTTGGTGAGCAATTGCTGGATGTATAATAGATAAGTGATTCAAGAGTAAGGTTTATATTTATCATAAATAGGTAGGTAGGTATGTAGTCTCTCCCCCCTCCCGGTGGGTTCCCGCTTTGTCGATGCGGGGGGGCTCAGTAACCGTGGCTTGGTCACCCACGGTGAAGCGAAGAGGAACCCGAGGAGGCTTTGTAGGTAATGTAGGTTGCGGTGCTGCCTAGGCGACATCGCAACTGAGGCGGGCCGCGATGTCGTATGGGGTCTCCCATACCCATACGATATCGCGGCTGAGGGTTGAAGGCCGCGGCAGGAGAGGAGTGCCGGTATTGCGGTACGCCGCTCTCCCTATCCTCTGCGGCCGAAAAATGGTAGGTGGCGTGGCCATTGACCCTGGCCCGTCACAAGGGGACCAAGGGTGCCATATACACGGGGTCGTCTGGCACCCAGGTGCTAGTTTGGTCCCTGGGGTGGTCACGGCGCACAGTGTGTTCTAGTGCGCCGGTGATGGGGGTTACTCCCCAGAGGAGGGTCCGGTGACGGACAGCCGCGGCGGGTTCGCGGTGAGTGCTAACGCGTACCCGTGTTCCCGCCATAAGCTGCACAGGAGGACACCGTGGAGTTTTAGTGGGTTAGAGTCCCACATAACTGCGCTATCTCCTCGTGGTAGCGTTGTATGAATGAGAATATCTCCACGCTAATAAAATAAATAAAAAAAAGGTATGTAGTCTCATTTATTATTAACTAGCTGATAGAAAGCGAACTCTTCCAGAAAGCCTTTACCACAGAATATATAATTTATAGCGCCTTTACTTTACTACTTCTAATGCCTACTACTATCTTTATTAATGTTAGGTATAGTTGAAATTATTCGCTCGGTCGCATGTTTATAAAACGTCTAATGGATTTTGAATCTTATAACGTTAAAAATAAACGAGCTATTCGAACGGTCTGTTTTGGTACAACTCGGTCAACTTAAGTACTACCTACATAACTACTTCGTATATTAATTAACAATTGAAATGAGAGCAGTGGTGGCCCAGTGGTGGCGGCCCCAACTTACGAACAGTAAGTCGCGGGTTCGAACCCAGGCAGGCGCATTACTTTGTATAATTTATTTCATTACCACCACTCTCAAAACGGTGAAGGAAAACATCGTGAGGCAACCGGCATGTCCTAGGTAGAACCAAAAAATTCGAAGACATGTGACATCTACCAATCCGCACTGGGTCCGCTTGGTGGATTATAGCACACCTTCTCATAGAGAGGAGGCCTGTGTCCCAGCAGTGGGAACATTAATAGGCTGATGATGATGACATTAATGAACAAATGTAGCTACTTACTAACTGTTAACTTTTACCGACGAACTGATCTTGATAAACTTATAAAGGGTGTATAGTTCTCGCCAAACTTCTTGGCCGCCCTGGAGTTGGCTACAATGGCTGCGCAATAGAAAATCTCATACAAAAACAGCACTGTTTCGTGCCTCGCGCATGCGGTAAACCAACTTCAGGGCGGCCAAGAAGTTTGGCGAGGACTATAAAACACCTCTTTACGCCGAAAGGCACTCCTCGTCATTGCGATATTTTTTTTGTTCTACACCATACCTGCGTACCCTCTAGTTACGGAGATATTGGGGGTCAAAGTTCCAACTTTTTGACAAGTTTTTTTTTAAATACATATTTTAATGTAAGATTTTTAATTTAAACCTCTCCACGACCCCCGTACTATTCAATCTATCCATCAGCACAATGTTTTGAGTGCGTTGCATTGAGTTCTACCACAAAACATGATATTTCACCCAAAAAAAAAGTCGTTTCCCAGCAATAATTTTCGCGTAAAGTTACCTAATTTGATGTACAGAATGCTTGGTTGACGGCTTCGTGATGAGGTCTTTTACACCCTGTATATTAAGTAAAATTACTTAGTAATAATGTAAATTATTGTTCTCATGGAAGTAAACCATAAGTCTGATAGCGTTTGCATCGCCACTTTGCATCAGCAGTAGATTTTTAGGGTTCCGCCCTTGAAGGGTGTCAAACGGAACCCTAATCATAATCATGAACAATTAATTATTTTCAAATAAACGATTTTACAGTGAGATCATTCTTAGCTGGTTGAAATTTTCACATACTAAGAACCGTAATGGCGGATAAATCGTTATATAATAAAAAACCGGACAAGTGCGATTTAAACTCGCGTAGAGAGGGTTCCGTCCGTATGACCCTATGTCCCTATGTTTACATTTCATTCATTTACGTAGCACGTCCGTCTTTGGGTCACCGACTTACATAATTATGTGTACTTACCAAATTTCATCCCAATTGGTTCAGTGGTTTCGTAGGAAATTGGCTGTGACAGATGGATGGACAGGCAGACACACGAGTGATCCTATAAGGGTTCCGTTCTTTCCTTTTGAGGTACAGAACTCTAAAAATATAAACAATTTAAAAAATAGGAGGGGGGGGCTTCCTCTAGAATGAATTATAGGACATAATTCAACAAATAATAAAAACTAGTCTAGCGTAATACTTACTTATTTTTAAATAAACATAAACAAACAACAAAAATTATAAAATGTTAGTACGGAATCCTCTGTGCGCCAGTTTGACTCGCACTTAAACGAATATTTTTTTATCAAATGAGTCTGCTACTCATTACCAACTGTCCCGGTAAATGTAGGTAACTATAAATTGCTTTGAAACTAACATAGTAACAATGATACAATCAACCGAATGGTTGTGACTTGTTCTACATAATGTACAATATTCTTTGTTAATTTACATCATGAACTCTTGTAGGGACTATATTTTGACCTCACCCTTTTTAGTTTTGTAGGTTCAACTGTGAGGTCTTGTTACATTTATCATATTATGTTTATGATAAAATCAGCCAAACCAAATTGTTGAGTTTTGTTTGGTAAAATGTACAATATTCTTTGTTAATTTACACCATGAACTCTGGTAGGTACTATATTTTGACCTCAACCTTTTTTTTTGTAAGTTCAACCGCGAGTTCTTGTTATGTTTATCATATTTTATGATATAATGAACCAAACCAAATTATTGAAAGGACGATTACCATTTTTGCCCTGATATATCACTATCACTACATAGTATAAAACAAAGTCCCTTCCTCTCTGTCCCTATGTATGTTTATATCTTTAAAACTCCGCAACGGATTTTGATGCGGTTTTTTTAATAGATATGGTGTTTCAAGAGGAAGGTTTATACGTATAATAAAGTAGGGCGGGCGAAGCCGCTGGCAGAAACTAGTATATAATATATGTCAGGGCAAAAATTAACGATTACAGTAAATTCAAAAAGTAGGCATCCTTAATTATTTCCATTTTGATTTTTGGGATACATGTAAAACTAATTAAAGCTGGGGTTTATTATTCACTGATAAAACATAATTAACGCGTTTCCGGTTTGCAATTAATAGTGAAAATTATTCAAACATATTTTTGGGGGACTAATAAGTTAGGTAAATCTCTTTAAATGAAAATATGAAAGAACTAGGTTTGTATTTTGTTGACTATGTAAACGTCTATTCTGTGAACAAAAACGCCAATCGCAGTCTACCTACAACATTAAAGTCTATGTGTTATTCAGGTGGCTCTCAACCCGTTGTCTAGAAATAATTCGCAAATTGTTTGGGCACATTATCGATCCAACCAGTACTGCCTCGAAAGAAAAATCTACTACTGCTATGTCTGAGGCAATCTTCCTTCTACTATTTGCATTTCACTGCTTAGAGGCATCTAATCGCCTTTCATTTATCGAAAATGTTTTCTAAGAAAACTATTCTAATGAAACCAATTATTCATAAAGACGCCTACAAAAAAAGTAGCGGCAAAAACACTGACGTGTGAGATCTTATTAATGTAAAAGGGGTCTTTTTTAAATTAAACACATTGGACACTATAAATACATACAGCTTTCAATTAAATAAAAGAAAATAAAGCTCAATCTATAAATTAACTTTGTAATCGGCAATTTTTGACAGGGCACGCGCTCATACTTCTTACTTATTTGTTCATCGTCCTTTGTTTAATAAAACGTACAATATTCTTTGTTAATTTGCACTATGAACTCTGGTAGAAACTATATTTTGACCTGAAGATTTTTAGTTCTGTAGGTTCCACCGCGAGGTCTTGTTATATTTATCATATTTTTATGATAGAATCAACCAGACTAAATTGTTGAGATTTGTTTGGTAAAATGTACAATATTCTTTGTTAATATACACCGTAAACTCTGGTAGGGACTATATTTTGATCGCAACGTATATAGTTTTGTAAGTTCAACTGCGAGGTCTTGTTACATTTATCATATTTTTATGATAAAATCAACTAGAAGAAATTGTTGACATTTGTTTGTTAAAATGTACAATATTCTTTGTTAATATACACCGTAAACTCTGGTAGGGACTATATTTTGATCGCAACGTATGCAGTTTTGTAAGTTCAACAGCGAGGTCTTGTTATATTTATCATATTTTTATGATAAAATCAACCAGACTAAATTGTTGACATTTGTTTGGTAAAATGTGCAATACTCTTTGTTAATTTACACCGTAAACTCTGGTAGGGACTATATTCTGATCGCAACCTATGTAGTTTTGTAAGTTCAACCGCGAGGTTTTGTTATATTTATCATATTTTTATGATAAAATCAACCAGACTAAATTGTTGAGATTTGTTTGGTAAAATGTACAATATTCTTTGTTAATATACACCGTAAACTCTGGTAGGGACTATATTTTGATCGCAACGTATGTAGTTTTGTAAGTTCAACAGCGAGGTCTTGTTATATTCATCATATTTTTATGATAAAATCAACCAGACTAAATTGTTGACATTTGTTTGGTAAAATTTACAATACTCTTTGTTAATTTACAACGTAAACTCTGGTAGGGACTATATTCTGATCGCAACCTATGTAGTTTTGTAAGTTCAACCGCAAGGTCTTGTTATATTTATCATATTTTTGTGATTAAATCAACCAGACTAAATTGTTGACATTTGTTTGGTAAAATGTACAATACTCTTTGTTAATTTACACCGTAAACTCTGGTAGGGACTATATTCTGATCGCAACCTATGTAGTTTTGTAAGTTCAACCGCGAGGTCTTGTTATATTTATCATATTTTTTATGATAAAATTAACCAGACTAAATTGTTGAGATTTGTTTGGTAAAATGTACAATATTCTTTGTTAATTTACACCGTAAACTCTGGTAGGGACTATGTTTTGATCGCAACCTATGTAGTTTTGTAAGTTCAACCGCGAGGTCTTGTTATATTTATCATATTTTTATGATAAAATCATCCAGACTAAATTGTTGACATTTGTTTGGTAAAATGTACAATACTCTTTGTTGATTTACATCAAAACTCTGGTACCAACTTCAACCTTTTTAGTTTTGTAAATTCAATAGCGAGGTTTTGTTATATTTATCGTAGTTTCCTTGTAATTCAGCCAACCTTTGCTAATTTGGTAAATCCAACAAACCTTTTTTTTCAGTGTGGATACATCGTCATGTATCTTCAAACCTCACCTCGCAGGGGCGGCAAGTTGCGATACTCGTGATGTGGCGCACTAGTCGCCCACTCGAGTGTCGTGTGTGCGCTGTCACATCGAGTGGGAAGCTTCGGAGCTGCGAAATGTTCCTGTGTGGAGCAAGCGGGATGCGCTACACCAACGCGTATTTATTTATCTTTATCAATTGTATTCGGTCCTGCTTTATTGTTTTTATCCTGAGTACGATACATTCATAAACACTTTATTTGTTCCCGATAATTATACTCGTATTTATAGTTGACATCCGAATAAAAATACATTTATTTATTTAATACTACATGCACATCAACATAGAGAGGCGGACGTAATGCCTTAGTTATTTTCATAATGCAGACATAAATAGTGATAGACATATTATTTTAATAACCTACATGAATTATACCAACTGAAAATTGCAAGCATAATGAAATTATCCTGAATATGTCAGACCGACAATTTCGCTGAGAATTTTGTACCATTTAAAAAAAGAAGACAATAAAATATTGTAGTAATCTTCTTGGTTATGTTTTATTTTTCATCCCCGGGCATTTGTAGGTACATGTTAAAAAGAGAAATTAATTACATTAATTGTACTTAAGTAAATGTTAATTTTACATCATATCAGTTATTTTAACAACATAACACGATAACAATAATGTCTGGAATTAATTACGTAGTGGTGTGTTTATGAAGACAATTAGCGTCAGAGCTCGGCTGAGCTAATGAGACGATCTCTTTGTTCTCATTACTTTAATGGCACTAAGATTAATTACTAAAACGCGTCTTTAAAACATTAGCCGCGTCATAATCAGAGGAATATACACATATTTGGTACTTAATTGTTACCGAAAATAGATTGAGCACATAAAAAGCACATAGTAAAGTAACGCCGCTCCTTCACAGTTAGGTACAATTTCGGCTACTTGCAGATTTCTGTGGCTCTTCTCAGTTTTAAATTATTTAAGTTCTATTTTTAGTTTCACTGCCGTAGCCTACCACACTACAGGAGAGTGTCATTCGGCATTTCGACAGTTAATTCTTTCGACACAGGCTCAATTTCAAAAAACAATAGTTCGACTACTCATTGCTTCGACAGAAAATATATTCGACTAGCACACACTTCGACAACACTTCGACAACACTTCGACAGATTATACATCGACAACACACTTCTTCGAAAAACACTACTTCGACAGAACCCTTCTTCGATATGCACTTGTCCGGCGGATCTCTATTTCGAAGGAACATACCTTCGACATAATACTGCTCTGAAATGTGACAATACGATCACGTGTCGGAGTTTCGAACTAAATTGAAGTGGCTGCCGACTCTGCGTCGTCGAGATACCCATATCCTATTTCTTCTCTATATTATCCTACACAATCCTCATTCCGATACGAACCGTGCAATTTTATTGAATGAAAGGATGTTAAATCAGTGAAAGAATTTAAGCAACCTGACCCGAACTTCCAGAGGTTACCTTGTACTAACATGAAACAATTTAATCTGTTGATACTATCAGGCCCTAGCACGAGTTTCTGCGTAATTGGATCGACTACGTTAACGTATCGCCTCCGACAATTTTTGTATGCAAAATGAATCAGCGCCATGTGTCCGTATTTGGAACTAACAAATCGGTAGCACAAGTTTTTGACAATTGCCTTCGTATCGAGTTTACGAATTTACGTAGCGTTAACGCTCCAAATGTATGGGAATTGGTAGCACGAGTTTTCATTTTGACATGTAGTATCGAGTTTTACGCTAGGTGTGAGGAAAGCACGTCGAAAACTATCTCACTGACATTTTCTTGGTGAGACATTTCACGTCAAATAATTTTCCGTATTTATTTGGGTATTTTTACAATATTATGCCATTTAATAATGAAGAAAAGGGGAAGGCATGCCGTCTATTGATTATCTTACGTCCTTTTTTAATAAATAGGCTAGGAGAAGATGTTAAACGAGGTAGGTAACATTTTCATTTTCTTTGTGAACAAACAGTAATAGTTTCTTATAATAAAACATTTCTATAAGTTATTGATGCTAACCACACATAGAGCGGCCTTCCTGCCGTGGTGGAGTATGATCTCTTGCGCGTTATTCGCCACAACTCTACGTTTTTCTTGCGGGGCTCAATAATTATCATGACTCATTTGAAGATTCATGAATTGAAGAAAACGGCGATATGCTTTATAAATTAGAGATTATCCCTTATATAATACTAGTATGCACGTATGCCTATATAATATGCAACCGGTTTATACCAGTATAAAAAGATATTTTGGGACTAAGGGTTAGAATTTGGGATATACAACATTGACGGCTAAAATGTTCTTGACTTCTCTATTAACAACAATACAAACCTAAAATGTATTAATATAACATCTTCTTCAGCAGATCTTGTGGCAATGGTTGCAGTTTGCAGTATTTTATGTAGCAAAAACCGTAATGCGTTCTACAAGTATAGCTAGTCTGTCGATGATAAACACAGACAGATATACAACGAAAGAGAAATCTAGGACTAAAATGAAATAGAATCCCTTCGCAGCGTGACGAACGGTCTAGTATAAATGCCTTCCATCGTAATTGCCACCTGCCAGCCAATGTTCCAGAATCCAGAGTAATCCTTATGAGACGAGAAATCGATGCAGAGAATGGACTGTGATAGGACTCTCTTTCAAAACTATATAATATAATCCTAAGTCATATCGTTCCGTATGCGTACATGGAAAGCCTTGTTGGCTCACTCAGCCTGTTTTTATTAAAAAATCCTACTTCTTGTTGATATTTATTGAATTTATTATATTTCTAACATGTTTACAAGTAGCCGTGAATTGACTAGGTAACTAACTAAGATATAAATGTGATAATAAATACCTAAATAAACAGAAAATATATGTTTTTCATAATTTTCCTTATCAAAACATATATACATAAACTAACGCTTTTTTCGGATAGGGGTAAGTAGGTAAAAATTACAGAATGCCACATGCTACGTAATATTCACGTTCATACAGCTACATGCACGCGCTGGCCTTTCTGAAGAACATCACAATAAGATCTGTTGCGGACGGTACCCGGGCCGGGTGGTGTAAGTACCCGCGGTTGCCCTGAGACAGTATCCCACTGTTGTTTGACGTGCTTTCCATGCTCTGAGTCCGGCGACTCTGCTGGTGGCACACGCCACCACGCACCCCTGAATGAGTGGTAGGTATTACGAGGACGACCCACATACAAGAGCCACGTTTTGACCAAAGAAATAAACCGCGGGCTTTTTCTTGAAAAATCTTGTTGCATATGTTTTAGGCCATTTTTATGTTCGTTTTTACTTAGCTGAAATCTTCAGAGCCTTATTTAAAAAACCTTTTAAACATACATTATTTAATAACTTTTAATTGATTGTTTACTTTTAATTGATACACAACCCATATTGACATCGAAAATAATAATTACACATTTTATAACAATTAAAAAGTTCGTAGAATAATAACATCAACAAGTAAAATTTAAAAACCCCCGATACATTCATCTTGCGTAAACACCCCGATTCAAGCAGTGAAACGACCATAACTTTTGAACGGCTGAACCGATTTTATTCAAACATAGCTAAGAACACTCTCGACAAAATCACTTTTCAAACGAAAAAAAAAAATCTAAATCCGTTCATCCGTTTAGGCGCTATGATGCCACAGACAGACACACAGGTACACAGATATACAGATACACACCAACACAGCAACACACGTGAAACTTATAACACCCCTCTTTTTCCGGCGGGGGTTAAAAATTCCGGTTTGGTACTCTTTTTTTACATTGAATAAGCGAATATCGCGTAAACGTGTCCTTCCTCAAGGACTTTTCATTTGACACCAAAATCGTTGAAATATCCCTATAAACAAAAATCATGTTTTCAAGTTACGTAATTATACGACATGAACTCATCACAAAATTTCTTTAAAAACTGGCCAAGTGCGAGTCGGACTCGCGCACGAAGATTTCCGTACCATTATCGCAAAAAATGGCAAAAAAGTCACGTTTGTTGTATGGGAGCCCTACTTAACCCTCTGCAGCAGAAGGACAGATAAGCAAAAGCCCCGAATATTTATTTTATTCTGTTTTTAGTATGTTTTGGAATAGCAGCAACAGAAATGCATCATCTGTAAAAATTTCAGCTGTCTAGCTATCACGGTTCATGAGATACAGCCTGGTGACAGACAGACACGAATCGTAGTCTTAGTAATAGGGTCCCGTTTTTACCCTTTGGGTACGTCTAAATACTATCTTTATCTCTATCTCTCTATTTATATTCTCAAGATGGTCAAACCATCTCAGCATACCTACAATTTTCAGATAATACATCTTTGTTTAAACCACAACGTTGTCTTATTACATCTTTCCCTATCTCATCATCGTTCTTCAATCTATCATTCAAAATTACATAACACATAGGTACTTCCTATTCCAAACATTTTTTTTTTGCTAAATTTGTACAAGGTAATCTCTGAAAGGTAACGCATGCCCTTCCTACCGCTAGGTGTAGCAGTAAAAACTTTATGGGCTGATCATGAATCTACATAATGCATTGATTAAATAAAATACAGATTTAATTAACAAAACTTTGTATTATATAATGTTCTTGTAACTTTGTTTTCATCATAATGAATCGGTAGAGCATGTAAGATTCCAACCATAGCTCATAGCTGCTCCAAACGCTTGAAATAGCATGAAGAGCATTTGTACCAAAACGGTTGTAAGTATGTAAAAGTTGGTAAAAGAAGTTGATATAGAATAAAATACAAGGATTCTGAAACTAAATACAACATTGTTGGTCGTGCAGTGTTATTGGACCTTTCCATTAGGAATTTCTTAGTGGCAACCCGGAGTTTCACTCTGTGTGCTGTGCACGGCAATAGGCCCGCCTCTTACTACAGGATACCTCATGGGATTAAGCGGATGAAGCGCTTTTTGCATAATTGTATAAATCTGTGCAATAAACTTACTTGTTTGCTTCTTTATGAAGTTCACCATGATGATGAACCGAGTAAAACAAGTTCTTTTGGGATTTATTCATTCTAAAATCACAGAACCGTCGTACGGAACAGATTTTAATCTAAAAGCTGGTAAATTAAAATCATTATTTGAAATGACAATAAACAATAATAGAGGTTTACACCTTAGGGTCTGCTCACACCGAGAAGCAATGCGGTACTACACATAAACCGCGCGGCATTTAAAATTTAATAAAAAGTGATCAAATCCTCCAACCGATGAATACATTTTTAATTAACCCCCGCCGGAAAAAAAGGGGTGTTATAAGTTTGACGTGTGTTGCTGTGTATCTGTGTATCTGTGTATCTGTGTATCTGTGTGTCTGTCTGTGGCACCATAGCGCCTCAACGGATGAACCGATTCTGATTTAGTTTTTTTTGTTTGAAAGGTGATTTTGTCGAGAGTGTTCTTAGCTATGTTTGAATAGAATCGGTTCAGCCGTTCAGAAGTTATGCGCGTTTAACTGTTTGAATCGGGGTGTTTTCGCAAGATAAATGTGCGGGGGTTTTTAAATTTTTAAATTTTACTTGTTATTTTATTGTAATCTATTTATTCATATATTAATTTAATTATATTTTTATACATAATATTATTATGCGTAAAATGTGAACGATTATGTAGAAAATCATGGTGATTGTTCACCAAGTTAGGTAGGTATATTTATTATATCTAGCATTCTGGGCATGATTGCTGACAGGCTGTGTTGTATTGAATTCAGCTGGAATACTGAAGCAATGATGGTTGCCTGTGTGTAATTGTTAAATCTTTGTTTGTTTAAATGTGTTACTAACTGTTGTTATTGTGTTACTAACATAGGTATAAGCTGTTTTACATCGTTCTCACATATCTATGTATTTTTCCTGTAACCAAATACCTACTTATAATTGAACTTTATTGATGGCAAAGAGTGTCCGTGGAGTTTTTTGCTCGTTCTTCTCCATAGAAACTTACTGAGGCTTGCGAATGTGCAACTAGATTCATCTTTTGTTTGACTATTGAAAAATGTCTTTAAATGGTTTAGTTGAAATAAATTATTTTGATTTTGTTAAGTTTATATTGTTTGTAATACTATGAATATAATATGTATTTAGGTTAAGTTATTCTATGGGCCCTGTTGCCATTAATAATTACGTATAATTAGGTATTGAAAGTTTCGGTGTGGACGTGCAAAATACCTACTTTTACTAATATCTGAGTTCGCAGGTCGCGTCGGGTGAATTTCGCATCTACACGCGTTTGCATCAGTGTGCTAACGGTTTTATATTTTTGTAATTTGAAGGAAACCGTCAAACATTAAGTGACAATTGTCAAACGTCATGTACGGGACCGTTCAAAACCGAAAAATTTATCAAAAATTAAAACGCCAATAAACTGAAATTTTCAATGACTTATTAAAAAATAGAATTAATAAAAATGTTAAATATGTTTTAACATGTATTTATAACAAACATTTTTTCAGTTTTAGTCTCTAAATTATTTAAGACAAAGTTACCCGTTTTTGTCTTCTATTTTCAGAACGCACCATTCACTACCAACCAATCCAAACGCTATTGGATTCTCGGCCTTAAATAACCATAGTTCAATTACTACTTCCGAGTTGTCGGAAGACGTTTTTTTGAACTCGTGCTGCCAAAATAACTTGTCGCAGCATCGAGTACGTTTTCGTCTGGTAAAATGTCACGATGACGATACGAAAACGTCAGAAACTTGTGCTAGGGGCTATCTAGGTATGTAAGAAACTTTATTGTTCAAATAGGAAAAAAAGACATTGAGTTACTTTAACTTAACTAAAGTAACTTAACGTTACGTTAACTTGTTTACTGATATATGATACGTAACGTATAAGCTTCTCAGAAGAATAACTTCAATAAATGTTTAGTTTAGATAATGTAAGCGGTCACACAGACAGACTTGAAAAACCAACTTAGTGTTATACTATGTAGTACCTATTTGTCTGGTGTATTAATAAAACGATAGGCATCGGCGGCCGAAGCTCTTGGCAAGCGGTCATTACGCCGATATCTCTCGATCGCTCCGTATCGTCTGCACGAGATCTGTGCCATTGTTGTGACTTCACCTACACACAATATATTCAACAACTATTCTTATTCTAGCGATCTATCTACTTGAATGAAGTGGTTTCCAATAATAGCAAGTAATTAATAACAGCTATAATAGCTTTAAGCAATCATTGTGTAAATCAAATAATTTAAATCAACATAATATGCCAAGCGAGGATATATACCCTAAAACTAGACTCGTGTTTCTAACCGGAGTCTACATGAAACCAAACAAATACCTCAGTGTATTTGACTCGCTTTTGTGCCATCAGAACCCTGTATATTGTATCAGTGACCTTTTGTAACAGAAGCCTGCATACACCTCCACAAAATACAACCATTGTGACTGAACACAGCTGCGTCATTGTGTCCGTGGTATTTATTTGCTGTCGGCGTGTTGCAGGTATGTTCACTTTCGCTAATTAAATACGAATGTGTTCCCGATACGATGTGCGCTATCGGCGCCGGCCGGTATCACGAGGTGTTAACAATCCGCTCGCTAGGGAGCGCCGCTCAAAAGGTGGCATTTTGCCGAGCAATTAGCTAATGGCAGCACTAACCAGCCCTACAGCACGCGGAGAGCGACGAGATACTGTGAAGTGGGACCATTTTCTATCCTTTGATAAAGTTTAGCATAACTGGATTCACTGCCAATTACCAAGAAATCAGATTAAAAAACGTTTTAACAAAATATCAAGTGTAAGGTTCCTGTGTCCTTAGTCAATATTCTATTTACAATCAACTTTTACGAGCTCCACGACGAAATAGCCAATATCATCATTTTATCTGATATTTCCTGCTAGTAGTACTAGATAAGCTATAAAAGTGGATCAGCCTACAATCTCGTCGCGAGCACAGAGCCGCGCCAATTTGATTACTGTTCGTGTCTGCCCCGAGCCCGTGCGGAGGACCATCGGCGGTGCGACCGTGCGGCGGACACTGTATTCCTACACGTGTGTGTTTCATGTTCAGCGCTTTGTTCGATTATTATACTGTCGTAGTGTCTGTGTTGCCCTACTTGTATATAATACTAATTTAAACACACAGGTTTGCTTGCATATATCATCATCTGCCTAACCTTTTTCCCAATTATGTTGGAGTCGGCATCCAGTCTAACCGGATTCAGCTGAGTACCAGTGTTTTACATGGAGCGACTGCCTATCTGACCTCCACAACCCAGTAACTGGGTAACACGATACCCCTTGGCAAGACTGGTGTCAGATCTCAAGCTTCTGACTACCCGTGACGACTGGCAAAGATCTTCAAATGACAGACGGGCCCAACGGCTTAACGTGCTCTCCGAGGCACGGAGGAAACTCGGTATATTCGATAAATAAAAATCTCAACATTTTATTCACACTTACACTGAGATGCCTCTGCCACCAGTATGACGTATCCTTACGCATACTTCATAATTGAGAGCCGGCAGTCGCTCACAACTCGAGCGTTTCATTCTTTAATCTTAATAATGCACCGAAGTAACGCACCGCTCTGTACCGCGCCTGTCTGTCTGTATGCTTGTCTGTTTGTGTGTCACGGCTCACTCCACGACTAAGCAGGCTTCACTTGTGTATTTTGATCGCGTGTGGAATAACAAGTACATTACATTCATAAGTAATTTCTTAACACATCAGTTACAAAAAATTAAGACATCTACACAAGCGTCCATTGCAATAAGAGTTTAGCAATACCCCCGATTTCTAAATTCAACATCAACTATAGCCTGTACTAACTATAACTAAGTATTAACTATAACCTGTCAGAATTTGTAGTCACGTTCTTAACTCTAAATGCTCTATTCAGAAATCGACCCTTACTGACTCCAAACCAGTTATTGTCCTAAAATGGCATGGCAAACATAATTGCCTCCGTCAAACTATCTCATTCTCCAGATAAGACAGTAATTACGTCCTGTATGTATACATAATACATGCGATTATAATCAAATATCATTACAGTATGTAATCCTAATATGTGCTAGTGAAATATTATCCGCCTGTATGATTTACAATCAGTCTCGTGGTGTAAATCATCGCGCAGTAATAGGCCGCGTGTACTATGCGGCTTGCAGGCGATTACGAGCCGTACGTCACTACAGTACCGCTATACGTGGCTAGTTCGTACAGGGGGTGCAGAGGTGAGGGTAGATATCAACCGGCAATGTATTGCGAGAGACACTGCATTCAATCTCGA
The DNA here is from genome assembly GCA_949775005.1 of Orthosia gothica. Taxonomy (NCBI): domain Eukaryota; kingdom Metazoa; phylum Arthropoda; class Insecta; order Lepidoptera; family Noctuidae; genus Orthosia; species Orthosia gothica. The sequence continues at coordinate 977,239 of OX459063.1, read as the reverse complement.
CACTCGCTATGCAATATCGACAGGCGATTACTAGATTATACCGCGGTACAAGTTATGAAAGGTAAATTACGTTTCAACTTGTATCATACGTGGTTAAGTTTTATAGAAATACTAAATCATGCAGAATTTTGGGTTCCTATTACTTACTTGCTTATTACTTACTCTAAGATAAATACCGACTTATGAACTGACTTTGCAATAAATAAATAAAAAAGTAAAAAAACAACTTTTTTACAAAAAAAATACTACCGACAAATTTTTACAAAGCCATGTTATCTAGAAAACAATTTTTTTATTTGATTTGTTGTTTAGAAAATTGAACGTATTTATGCTGTTTACATTGGTTACATTTGGTTCTCTATTATATTAGCTAAATAATTTATGAATAATGAAACTTGACGCGGCCGCTCATGGCTCACACCGCTTCACCACGAGATAGAGGGCAGCCCGCAGAGTTGCCAAACACGATAAGTAATTTTGAAACTGCTCCGTAAACATATTGCATAATACCATCCAGCGACGAACCATGAGCCCCCAGCCACCCAGCTATCTACACGAGTACACTAGCACGCACACTCGTGCAGGATATTACATCAAGCTTCATAGTCAATTGTCTCGATGATTTCATTAACGCTATTCGTGAGTTGTGAATAGAGCCTCTAATTTATGCGAATATTGTTTGAACTTTGGCATTCCAGATGTCTTAGGAACGTGTGAACCTACTTCAGTGACTTATAGAGTAATTAAATTATGTATGTAAAAAAAAGTTAAATCAAAAAAAACTTTTTTGCAAAAAAATACTACCGACTTCCAAATAAAAAACTACAAAGTGAAAAATAATTAAATTTTTGGAAGTCGGTGTCTTTCTTTATTCCCATTTTTTTGCGATATGGACACCGACTTCCAAAAATTAAATTATTTTTCACTTTGTAGTTTTTTATTTGGAAGTCGGTAGTATTTTTTTGCAAAAAAGTTTTTTATTTTTCCCTTTTTAGTTGTACCTTTCTAAAATAGGCAAGTTGTTTAATAAGGTACTCTATAACGCCAGAATAGATCACCCGAATAACATGAAACTTGAAAATAACCAGTGAAATGAGAGATCCGCGTACCGCTTTAGTGCGTACTGGCGTGATGTTATGTTATGAAATGATATATACAATAAACAGACATGCGATTGCAGCAATTCCGAATGATTTGCCGTTATTTATTGAAGAGTTCTGTTGTATATCTCCGAAGTTCTTCATCAGATCTTCACCAAATTAAAATGGGACCAATTTCGAAACATACTCATTCAAAGAAAAAAAGAATTTTCAAAATCGGACCACAATTGACGGAATTATCGGTGAACATACATAAAAAAAAAAAAAAAAAAAAAAAAAAAAAAACATACAAGAAGTCGAACATAGAACCTCCTCCTTTTTGGTAAGTCGGTTAAAAAATCAAAAAAACCGACTGCTTCAAAAGCGAACTAAAAAGACGTAAACAAGGAAAAAATCATGCTGTGCAGGCGGAGGATACACCAGATTTTGGTCAGCCAGCCCGCGAATATGTATCCTCCGACTTTGTATTTTTTTTCTATGTTCGACTTCTTGTATGTTTTTTTTTTTTTTTTATGTATGTTCACCGATATCTTCGTCAATTGTGGACCGATTTTGAAAATTCTTCTTTTGTTTGATAGAGTATGTTTCGAATTTGGTCCCATTTTAATTTTGTGAAGATCTGATGAAGAACTTCGGAGATATACAACAGAACTCTTCAATAAATAACGGCAAATCATTCGGGATTGCTGCAATCGCATGTCTGTTTATTGTTTATACCATTTCATAACATAACATCACGCCAGTACACCATAAAGGGGTACGCAGATCTCTCATTTCACCGGTTATGTTCAAGTTTCATGTTATTCGGGTAATCTATTCTGGCGTTATAGGTACCTTACTAAACAACTTGCCTATTTAAGGAAAGTACAACTAAAAAGGGAAAAATAAAAAAACTTTTTTGCAAAAAAATACTACCGACTTCCAAATAAAAAACTACAAAGTGAAAAATAACTTTATTTTTGGAAGTCGGTGTCCATATCGCAAAAAAATGGGAAAAAGAAAGACACCGACTTCCAAAAATAAAGTTATTTTTCACTTTGTAGTTTTTTATTTGGAAGTCGGTAGTATTTTTTTGCAAAAAAGGTTTTTTTGATTTAACTTTTTTTATTTATAAGTTTTTAGTTTAGTTTTTTTCGAATTCGATACATTTAAACATATAAGTGTTATATATTTTTGAAATCACCTCTTAAAACCCTTTATTTTGATACCCCACACACTGGGTTTGGAAGAAAAAAAAAATTTGGGACCCCACAATATGGCGCCCAAAATCCGCCATTTTTCTATTGTCCAATTTTAACGTAGCCTATGACACTCGCAGGGTTAAGACAAATTGATTGACGTATGAATCATCAAAATCGGCCAACGCGTTTGGTCTCTGGAACGCCACATAGGAACAAACATACATACATATATACATACATACATACATAGACTGATAAACACATTACCCTCCTTCGGCAGTCGGGTAAAAAGTGATAGAATGCTATCATTCTGCCTGTACAAAAAAATATCGCATCATGCATTGCTACGTGGCTACGTAGCATCTGCTACGCCGTTACGACTGTTTGCTACGGTGCTACGAAAATTGCATTTAAGCTTTTAATCTTGTTTTATTACTGATATTTTTGGTGTGTTATATCTAAAACTTATATTTTAGATCAACATTAATCATGTTCTTCCGAAGAAGTTTCAAGTTTAACTTGCCGTATAAATCAACTTTCCATGAAGTCTAGAGACTCTAGAGATTATTTGTTATTTTATCGCTAGAAGTTAAGTCACTTCTTTATTACAAGCGGCAGTTGGTTACTTTGCGATACACAGCTACCGGCAATTTAATAACTGTGTATCTAGAGGATACGATGCGATACAGATCACGACCAATTAACGCGTTGTCGTCCGCCGGGAATGTGGAACGATGCCGTGTGTGCCGTGTGTGCCGTGTGTGGGGATGTGTGCCGGACTGGCCGGCTCGACTACAGGCTTCAATGTATAGAGCAAACAACGCATAAGCCGATCAGAGCCGGGCGGTGACCATGCCATCTCCCATAGAACCCAGAATAGTCGAGACAGAGCAACTGCAGTACTAATAAAAACTATTTTGCTGATAGTAGAGAGACCGTATTACCTCTATCACGGCCTATTATTCATAGCCGTCAGTTTCTTTAACACATTATTTTTGTCATGGTGTGAGTAAACGATGACACTGACTTGCTAGATTTGTATGAAAAATGTTGAAAGTGCCGCTGTAACAGCAACCATCTTAACATTTCTGTGGTCTGTGGGCGGATCGAACCAGCCGGACACCGTCCGGGTACACTCCGGACACAAATCGGGTATAGCGGCGGGCAGCGTCCCGTGCGTCTCGGGAGGATAACGCCAATGATTGTACGAGAAGCGATAGCGAGATGTTCATCGAGGAATTGTTTCCAGTACGTCCATTGGAAATAAAATACGTTGACTACAGCTAAAAATCTAAGAGAATTAGTTCTGTTTTTTCATTCCATCATAAAATCGTTCTCATTCCAGTTTATGGTATGCTTTACATATCTAGGTATCTGTGGTTTTATTAACTTAATGCAGACTCCGTAATGCGCTGCCCAGACCGATAAGTACTAATTAAACATTACAGCGACACTATTTCAAACAAAAGGCTCCATAAATCGCCCTTCTCGTCGTTTACAAGAGCTAGGGACGCTAGGCCGCTGACACATACCGTTTATTTTACTCCTTGAGAAATATTTTATTAATGCCCAAGTCTTCTAAAATGTTGAATATATTTTTAATTTACTTTTCGGTATTCCCGATTAATATACAATTCAAGCATTAGGTACTAAAGCCAGTATCTTCTCAGTGTAAAATGATTGTGTCTTTACTGCTTCACTGAGCAGTAAAAACTCATTGAAATGGAATAACTTGAACACGAAATTCCTTGCGGTTCCGTGTGAGCTCATTTCACTCATTTGCATAATAACGTAAATATTGGACGGTGTTGATACATAATTGCGTATTAGCGGAGCCCAACTGATGTTATTGAGGCGCCGTCACTCGCCGGTGCACACATAGCTACATAGTGCATACACATATGTACATCCCTCATGTATACCTGTACGTCCTGCTGAGCGCTCGCATTCCAGACACACTCGTGGTTACAGCCGTGCGGTGATTGCATCGATCATTACTGACCCACTTGCATATTTTATGTATCTCCGGTAGGTTTAACATCAACTTGCGGCACCAATCATAGGGATATTTACAATACTAGGGCAATAGTGTCGACGCATTGCTTACTTGTAATTAAGGGGTGTTACTCATAGACGACATATTGAGCGGACACGTATTGAGCGGTTTATGGTCTAGGGGAAAGTTGAAGGAACGAGAGCGCGCGGTAGGTCACCACTGACCGGATCAAGTCTGCAGTAGGTGGTCCACTACATGAGTGCACATCAGTCACAGCCGACAGGGAGGGATGGAGTGGCATCGTGAGGCGAATCATAGCGGTACGGTGTCTCACTGCGACATCTTGACCACGACCGCTCTGTCAAGAGTGTACCGACGAAGAAGAAGTATCTCATAGACAGTTCCTGCGTCCTAGATAGATATGGTTTCAAGACGGTATGGAAGAAGAAAACGTATTGCGCCGACCCCAAGAAACATGGGATAAGGACGGGAAGATGTGTTTATTTAATTAATAAAATATATTTATTTTAAAGCAAAGTCTCTTTTGTTTGTTTTTGGTAAAAAGGCGTAAGTTTATATAAGTATGTATGTCCCTTTTGTTCTGAACCTGATTTGAGTCCTTACACATGTGACCGTTTTTCACGTACAATATTGTTGGCGCGATAAATCGCGTTTAATCTTCGTCATTATTTATAATCGCACTAATGACGACGGATGCCATCGCTCGGCGGCGTCGCAATCGTGCGATTCGCGTTATTGCGCGAATATAACGCTTAATGAAGAATTACCGACACACTGACAATTACACCTACACAGAAGCTATATACATGATTTGTTTTTGCCATCTTGTCGTTATATTCTTGAACAAAGTAATTGAAGTACATTGTATACAATTAGCCTGTGGAGTCAATTTGCTTCATGAGATTGTAGCGGCATATATCCCTCCCACGAACTAATGACCTGTATACAAAAGGCTGACAATAACTGTTGGACAGTTGCCCGGACCAGACACAAAACCATTCTATTAACTTTAAAACTTTCGCGTTTCATAATTGAAAACAATATAATTATAACGGGAAATTTAACGCGATAATTTCGATTGTTTGTTTACCTATTTCGCCCGACGTTTCGGCCGTGTTGCAACGACCGTGGTCCCGGGTCGGGCGAAATAGGTAAACAAACAATCGAAATTATCGCGTTAAATTTCCCGTTATAATTATATTGTTTACAAAACCATTCTGTTCAGAGGATCCTTCCTTTTCTATGGAGGTTTTTGCGACTTTATACCCTGTTCCGCATATCTCCAAAAGATGATTCTTCATGAACTATGAATAGTAGTAGCAATACGTTACTAAGTAGGTACAGACAATAGGTACAAATAGGTAGGTAAAACCTTTTTCAACCAAACAAATAACTAATTTTTTACCCGACTACCGAAGGAGGGTAATGTGTTTATCAGTCTATGTATTTATGTATGTATGTTTGTTCCTATGTGGCATGCCAGAGACCAAACGCGTTGGATGATTTTGATGATTCTTTCGTCAATCGATTCGTCTTACCCTTGCGAGAGTTAGTGGCTACATTAAAATTGGAAAATAGAAAAATGGCGGATTTTGGGCCCCATACTGTGGGGTCCCAATTTCTTTTTTCCAAACCCATCATGTGGGATATCAAAATAAAGGGTCTTAAGAGGTGATTTCAAAAATATATAATACTTATATGTTTAAATGTACCTATTTCGAAAAAATAAATCAAGTAAAAAGTTATAAATAAAAAAAGTTAATTCAAAAATCAAAACCCCGACTGCTTAAAAAGCGAACTGAAAAGGCGTAAACAAGAAGAAAATCATGCTGTGCAGTCGGAGGATACATCTGGTTTTAGTCACCAAGCTCGCGAATAGGATATATATTCGTGAGCTGGCCGAATGCACAGCTTGATTTTCTTCTTGTTTACGTCTTTTTATTTCGCTTTTTAAGCAGTCGGGATTTTTTATTTTTTTAATTAACTTTTTTTAGTCATGAATGTTTGTAAGTGGGGAACACAAAGTGTCCCGCGGCTGTTCATAAACTGTGTCTGCAATGAATTCAAGCCGCCGTTAAGCCCCGCAATCCAAAAACACAAGTTTTAATCGCAATCTAAATGGTCGCGCGAGATAACTGCGCGGCGCCTCGGCCATGTAACTGTGATACTACGTAAATTAATGCTGTTTATTTATTTGGTGCCTAATTACGTCAGCTTACAAGGGTCGCCTAAGTGCTTCATGTGTTTACAGACGTCGTAAATTACTATAATATGCTAATCTAATTGCTATTTCCCACGGCTACATATCTTATCCATTTTAACTAGCTGCAAAAAAGGAGGTTATCAATTCGATATGTATATATGTAATATTGTTAGAATTGCACAATATTCACATATACTCTATACGGGCTTAAACACGTGTGCCAAATTTCATAAGCCAATGTATGTTTGTTTGTATGTATGTATGTTTGCCAAGCATTTCTCCTAAACTACTTATCGGATCTTGATCATTCTTTTTTTATTGTATTAAGTATATCTAAACTTAGGGAACAGTGCAAGTTTTAGTAAAATGGGTTCAGTAGTTTCCAAGATATGTAACATACAACAGAACTCCTTAGCGACAAACATCACAAATGTGTAAATTAAGTTATTATAGGTCAAAGTCAAAGTCAAATATATTTATTCAATTAATTTTATTTTAATTTATTTGACGTTCAAAAGTGCCGATTATTGGCCTAGTTGAATAAATATATTTGACTTTGAATTTGACTTTAGGTACCTTATTATAGACTTTGCTCACAACATTTTCACAAAAAAATAAACCGACTTCTAAAGCAAAAAACTAACAAGTAAAATTGCAAAATTTAATAAACCCCCGACACATTTTTATTTCATGCTACATAATTTATCTAGTACATAGTAGATACGCTTCGATCGGCAATCTTTTGAACACATAATTATGACACGATATCTTTCGAAAACACCCCGATTAAAACAGTAAAACGCCCACAACTTTTTAACGGCTGGCCCGATTTTTAACCGATGTGACTACACGTCATTTATCTCTATGTTTTAATTTTTTTAAACTACGCATGGCCGGCCAGATGTGTTGAACACATTGAGACGCGGACCTTTGGGTTTGACAGGCTATGTCATAAACTATGTAACACGAACATTTAAAAAGAAAAAAAAATACTGAACCTTTTAAAAATACTCATAAATTGCCTTTTTAAAGTAAAAGCTGTCAAGACATAAGTAATATTCTAAAGAGTCTTGGAATATCTGATTTCTAACACGAACCAGCCCCAAAGCAATTAAGCGTTGCACAAAAAACTGAACTGAAGAGAATGCAGATGGTTTGCGGATGAAAGGAGGTTGGAGACGGGCTTGTAGAGGCGAGAGGTAGGGACACTTGACTTTAGGCGGGCAGAGAGTACGGACTGATTTGGAGAGATCGAAAGAAGTCCGTACTGGTCGAATACTAGAGTGTAAGGGACTCATAGGGAGAGACTAGGCTTGGAACGAATAAGGAAAAGTCGCGTCGTTGTAACGTGTCGTGTTAACGAGTTTAATTATAGTTTAGTCTAATCTCGTATTAATACAGTGTGAGTGAGTGCTGGAATGTCTGTGGTAAGTTTTAATTATTATATTACATAGGTAGGGACAATTCACTAATGTACTATTCATTCTAGCATGGTGAGTCGTTGTATAAATCCTCCAATGCTCCAATCCAACCTTGGCAGGCATTTGTCACGAACATTTGGTTTAGCGATGCGGTGAAGTCTTCTTACACACTTTCATACCCTAATTCACCATTTATACACTAAACAATTACACATTTGATTAAGGACCTTTATTGAGAGTCAACTGACATTACATACATGGAAGGCGGAACCGCTAATACTCATTTCTGTATAAAATAGGCTAAATATGGCCGCTCTTAATTGAGCACGTAGGAGAACCAAATGTTAGTTGTTAAAATATACTGTTTCCTAAAGAAGGTCTAGCTCAGAATACTTCGCGAAATACTTGCTGTCGCTCAGATTTCAGGGAGGGGGGTAGGTTTCAGCCGGTAGGCTTCACAAAGAACCCCAAATTACATCGTCTAATGACGCTTAGGGAACGTGTCTCGTTAAAATCACACTAGGCAATTACTAAATCGTCACTATTTAGCGAGACACGATATTGGATGGCTGCCGTCCCTGACGGTCCCAAAATCCACGCAATGGGCAGTTTAAGGAGATGAGAAGCGACGAATAAATCCGCGCCGACGTACGGCAAGTATCTTACGCATTGAGTTCTGCTACAGACTGAGTCTACGGTACGCTTGCGTTATCTTTGTATTGTCTTAGTAAAGGGTGAATAGGCCGAGAGAGTGCTACTTATTATAGCCCGAGTCCAGTGTATCTGGTAGCATGTCTCGCTCAAATGGCAGAGGCAAATAGACACAAAACTGATCACTGTCTTAGGACTGGGCAAGGCATGCTAGAGCTTAGGGAGCCTGTACTCTTGAAGCCGCAGCAGATTCTCACTAGAAAATGCAGTCTAGGCCGAGTAGTACACGTTACGACGGACCTGCTGCTGAAAAGCGGTCTCACGTCACTTGGGTAGGAATCTAGACTATTGCCAATTAACTCATTAGCGTTATTCAAATAAACGTATTTATCAATGCAAGCGTAGCTATCCTACCAACTTCCTTTCCTTAGGTAAATAATGCACTTTGCAATCCCTTTGTCTAATTAATCTCATACTTCACTATTGTTGTAATTATATAGCCCTTAAGGCTATCAGACAAAAAAGTGTGTTGGGAAGTTTGTTTCATCATTTCTTCTTACCAGCTATTACACTAGGAAATGATGGCGGGATGGGCGCTTTTGAGCTGTCTGTAGGGATATTGATCTAATCAATTCCAATTACTTCTTGAGTTAAAACTCTCTGCCATATTAATTACTTTTATTTGTAGTAATTCATGAATGTAAATTCATTATTCGGTCCTTGATTTAAATACTCTATACATTAGAGTAAAGAGTTTCCCACACAAGCTTTAGTTAATTGTAACAATTTAGTTTATATCCCCTTAGTTATATTTTATCCTTCTAAACCACTTCCAAGTTATAATTTTATAACTGTGAATTCCAAAACCAAACCATAATTTGGAATTCACTTGTCGGAAGAGAATTGACCAAGCCAGGTGACGAAATTCACTTGTCGGAAGAGAATTGACTAAGCCAGGTGACGAAATTCATTGTTCAGCGCGGAATTGGCGGAGCGCTGCACCTCTTTCATCAAGAGAGCCGACTTAAACACCAAATCTAGGACATTTTAGGAAAACGAAATTTTTATCAGCCTAGGGTCGTCTAAGAACAGTCACACCGATTTACCAAAAAGGAGAAGGTTCTATGATCGACTTCTTGTATGTTTTTTTTTTTTTATGTACGTTCTCCGATATTAGAACTCTTTCGGGTAGGTTAAGTTCAGCTGCATATGCAGTAAGGAAAATAAGGCAGTTAACCGATGTAGCCACAGCTAGGCTGGTATACTATGCTTATTTCCACAGTATTATGTCTTATGGCATTCTGCTGTGGGGATCAGCAGCAGACGTTGACTCAATTTTCATATTACAAAAGAGGGCAATCCGCGCGGTCTATAAAATGGGTCCTCGCGAGACCCTCAGAGAAAAATTTAAAGAGATCGATATACTGACTCTACCTTCACTTTATATTTTAGAATGTATTTTGTATGTCCGCAAAAATCGAGGGCTTTTCAAAACTAGAAGCGACTTCCATAATTTAAATACACGCAGTAAACACGAAATTGGGGTGTTCCCCATTGTTGCGAAGTTCATTACCGCGATGTACGGTACAGCGAAAGTTTACTATCGCGACGTTCGTTGTTGCGAAAGTTCTTAACTGCGATGTACGTCACTGCGAAAGTTTACCATTGCGAAGTACGTTATTGAGAAAGTTCTTTACTGCGATGTACGATACTGCGAATGTTTACTATTGCGACGTACGTTGTCGCGAAAGTTCTTAACTGCGATGGACGTTACTGCGAAAGTTTACCATTGCGAAGTACGTTGTCAGGAAAGTTCTTTACTGCGATGTATGTTACTGCGAAAGTTTACCATTGCGACGTACGCTGTCGCGAAAGTTATTTACTGTGACGATTGCAGTTTCAATAACACGATATTGCGAATTAAATCATCTAGGAGGGTTCCTGATAATGGTGATAGTGGAAATATTATATTGTTGGACATGACTAAAAAATTAGCAAAAATTGTAAGCAAATTTAATTAGAATTGAACCAAAAGATAATAATAATAAAATAAACATAAACAAAATTCATGTACCTATCTATCTAAGTCAACTTATTAATATAAAGAATGTATTCCTTTAGGATATGTGTATTTACAGAGAGAAAACTATGCGTTTTATGTCTTTTTTATGTAGATACCAATACCACAAGAACAATATAATATTTCCACAATCACCAGTATCAGCAAAACTCCTAGATGACCTAAATCGCAATGGCGTGTTATATTTACTGCAATCGTCACAGTAAATATAATACGTCGCAATGGTAAACTTTCGCAGTAACATATATCGCAGTAAAGAACTTTCGTGACAACGTACTTCGCAATGACAAACTTTCGCAATATCGTACATCGCAGTTAAGAACTTTCGCGACAACATACGTCGCAATGGTAAACTTTCGCAGTAACGTACATCGCAGTTAAGAACTTTCGCGACACCGTACGTCGCAATGGTAAACTTTCGCAGTAACGTACATCGCAGTTAAGAACTTTCGCAACAACGAACGTCGCGATAGTAAACTTTCGCTGTACCGTACATCGCGGTAATGAACTTCGCAACAATGGGGTACACCCACGAAATTGTATTACCTAAATTCAGATTAACGAAAACTAGCAAGTCTTTTCTTATAAACAGTATTCGCTTTTATAACAAGTTGCCAAAGTCAGTTATAGAACTGACCGATGGAAAGTTCAAAAATCACATCAAACGTGTCCTTATTAAAAAAGCATATTATAAAATCAAGGACTACGTTGAAGATAAAAATATTTGGTTTTAGCTCCTTCTGCACATGCGGCTTCTCTGGTAACTCATAAACGGCACAAATGTCTCTAACTATTCTCAATCTAATTTTTCTTCATTTAATAAGAATTTTACACTGGTTTTCAATTATCTTTATAGCCCTTTGCTAAGAATAGTTACAGCACTGATAAGAACATTTGTGCCACATGTTAAATTTAGTTTTTATAGATTATTTTACCGATTGGTTTGTAAATGTGTGAACATTGTAAGCCTTCTAGATTTCTAGATTGTTATCATTTTATCTCGTTTTACTTTTTTAAATCTTTTGTTTATTTATTATATAATCATTTCTTGTTTTAGTTTCTTACGACTTATTATCGGGCCTGCGTTGTCCCCCCATGTAAGTACTGCTGTAACATGGAAATATTGTAAAACCAAACAATTTGTTAAAAGAGTAACCATGGAGTTTCTTGCCGGTTCTTCTCCATAGGAATCGACCAACCCGAACCGTGCACATTGTCGACGTTTTATAAGTGCCCATGTAGGCCTATGTGAAATAAAAATTAAAAAAAAAAAAAAAAAATCTCCGTCAATTGTGGACCGATTTTGAAAATCCTTTTTTTTTGTTTGAAAGAGTATGTTTCGAAATTGGTCCCATTTTAATTTGGTGAAGAGCTGATTAAGAACTTCGGAGATATACAACAGAACTCTTCAATAAATAAAGGCAAATCATTCAGGATTACTGCAATTGACAAATGCGTGCACTGACTGGACAGGTCCACTCAATCTGGATGGTTCTTTCCTCAAAAGACCATTTCAGACATCAGTCTACATGGTCTTCACATGATCGAACCAAGATTTTGTCAGGACTTTAAAAGAGACTGTGACCTCTGAGTTTGTTTCGGCCTTTCTTCTCAGAGTAGTCAGATAGGAAACGCCGACCTCATCTAGTTTTAAAAAATATGATCGACGTGTAAAAGTGTTTGTACAAACCAACTTACAGAAATAAAATCATTTATCATTATCATTTATCAATCGCATGTCTGTTTATTGTATATACCATTTCATAACATAACATCACCTCAGTACGCACTAAAGGGGTACGCAGAATTCTCATTTTACCGGTTATGTCCAAGTTTCATGTTATTCGGTTAATCTTTTCTGGCGTTATAGGTACCTTACTAAACAACTTGCCTATTTTAGGTAGGTACAACTAAAAAGAGAAAAATAAAAAAAAACTTTTTTGCAATAAAATACTACCGACTTACAAATAAAAAACTACAAACTGAAAAATAACTTTGTTTTTGGAAGTCGGTGTCCATATCGCAAAAAAATGGGAAAAAGAAAGACACCGACTTCCGACACCGATTTTTTGTGACAAAGTTTTTTGTTCTTTTAATTCAATAATTTCGTAATAACTTAAGAACGTTTCGAATTCAAAGCAGAAATGATATCCGTGTGTACCTCTGGGGCTCTCGTTTATCACATCCTTTCTGTGGGACGATTGACATTACAAGAGTCAACAACGTATTCGCATTTCCGTTCAATATTACCTTTGCAAACATCAACACAGTTGTTTACGATTCGGTACAAACAAGATTGAATATTTCCGACAAATCCAAAGACTGAAAAGTTTTGTCCAAAGGGTCTTCAAACATGCTAGTATTTATTAGATGTCCCTCCCTCCGCCCGCGTACCTCCGCAGGGAGTTGCCGACACACGCGGCTACCGTGAATCGCCTCAAAGGATCAGCGGACATACCGACAGATCACACACTACTGACGAGTTTGAGTAGCGCACACAACTTGCCGACAAGGAATTTATCTCACACTGATCGCGTGGAAAAGTTGTGATGCCCGCTAATACAGGTAAATCCTATCACTCAACGAGGCAGAAATATAATTTGTGTGGGAGATAGGTACTCGATGTCCATCCCTGACTGAATGGTGTATATAGTACTACTAGATACTAGTGGAATATCTCCCATATTGCATCCGATTTTCTGATGATAAAAATCTTTAATCCACTGTCAGACTACACACAGCCTAAACTGCTGGGTCTAAAACTCTAGAAGCATCAGCAGCTAGAAGTTAATCACAAAAGAAAGGTCCTTGAAGGGCGCACGGCTTATGGAAGTAGAAAAGAGATTGAAAAGTCAAATCTCACATTCGGCTACAATAGAGTGCAGGAGATACACACATTGATAGAGCGGCTGTAAGTCTGGGCATAATTGATGGATGACGTCATCACAGAGGTCGTGAGAGGAGGCGTGTCAGAACACTAGGCTAGAGACGACACTGAGTGGAAGTGGGCTGATTTGATTCTACATAGCTATGTGCGTGTGTGAAGGCGAGCCGTGTGTGTGTGAGGATAGTGTTTACCGAGCGTGTGGCTCTGAATTGGATCTGTCAAAGGGTGCGGCAACCCAATCAGATACGTGTAGCGCCTGATCCGACATTATTTATTGACGGCCGAGCGGCGCTCACCGACCACCGGACCCTCGCAATAGTTCACACTCTATACTTTATTTCATTAGTCCTAAGATAACGCTTCAAATGTGAATACACGTTACGAGTGTCCCTCATAACGATCACGTTATTTACACTAAATATTTTAACCCGTTTATTTTGTTTGTGTTATGAGGGACGTATAATGTTGGAGAGCTTTTATCTTTATGTTTGCGCTTCATGGATTTAGAGAAAGGCAAACATTTGACTTTGTATTAAAATAAAGCTAAATATTTAGACATTATACTTAGCAATCATAGCAATATATCTAATTTATAACTAAGGTAAATACTAACTAGACATAATATATCGGTGCAAAATACTCAAAACATCCGCTTCCTGGTCTAACTAATGGCGATACACGAGTGCCATCATTACCTTCGAGTAACATTATTGTACTTGGACTGGAACTGACTTCCCGTAATAAGCAATACATTGTATCATTATTATAATATTGATTGTGTCACACACATATAAACAAGGGTACTCGCTTGTCTTGTGTCGATAATGGTGAGTATTGTACTGTGAGACACAGGCTTTGTACAACCAGCTTACGTTTTGAGTACATAATGTAGTAGAGGACTCACAGCATACATTGGAAATTCAGTCACCCAATGGTCGCTGCATCTGATTCCCGCAGCCTTTACAAGGTCTTCGTGTCAACAGGTGCCAGACTTTTCCAGAATTTCAATTATTTCTACTGCTTACCGTTTTCTAAAGTAAATCGAATAATTTGTGTCTACTACATTTATGTTGATTCGAAAAAGCTAGGTAGCCACGTGATTCTTAGTGATCGCAGTCTTCTTCAAAAGAATCAAATAAATCGTATTAAATTACATTTTCATTAAGGAACAGGCATGTAAATAACAGAATTGATGACTCGCTGCGTTCAAGTATCTACCTCTTGCTTCTGGTACGTTTTATTAAATTATGCTGGTTAATATGAAGTGAACGAGCAATAATAATACGTGTAACAGCGGTGTTTACTGAACAATTATATTGAACTCGACCGCCGCGCGGCCGGTGATAGTCGATACGCAGCCTGCGTCGGGCAGGGCGAGCCAAGCTAGCCAATAATCGATTGAGATGTACCGTATTATATTATATTATATTATTGTATATGTAGGTATAATACCGTAGGTAGACGGGAACAGGACACTCACCTACAGTATAGCGACGAGTCAACTCTGAGGCTTCGCCAACATCTCACTAACGGCTCTGAGTACGGGTCGATATCAATACTATTTCTTTCTAGAGCTTCACTTGCGTCTTGTAGGAATCGCAGATTTTTAGTCAATATTCTATTCGTAAATAAAAGTATTATGTTACATCACAGTAATTCCTATTGGTCAGTACGATATTCTACATAAAGCAACGAATTGAAATGTTTTCAAATTAAAACGAAAACACTTCTCATTTCCCGAGCACTGAGGAAAGGTTTAAACACTGTCCAACCGTTGCTGTTTGATAAGAGACCCCGTTCATTTACCTCTGCAGACGGTAATTTATTTAATTTTCATACTTAAATAAACTTTTCCATTTTTCATCTTTTAATTTGATCCAATACTAATTACTTGCTTTCGTGTTCCGCAACTGTGAGGTGCAAGTGGAGTATCATCAATAGCTCATCGTCTGTGACACGAAGACCTGCCAACCTATTTCTCTGCTCACGGAGGCAGGCTGTGGCATTCGATACCGCCCAGTTAATAAGGGCGCTGCTCATTAGCGGCCTCATCGCACTCGCTCAAATGCTCAACTGAGCAAACTCGATCAGATTTATTGACCGAACACCGGGCTCTTCTTCCTGACTAACTCAATTGTGGAAGAGCGCTTATAGTCTCCAATTAGGAAGCAAAATAGCTGAATCTGTAGTTTTGTGTAATTTATGGGCTAAGTTGTTATTGTAAAGTTCCTCGGACCTCACAAAAGAACCAAATATTTGTATTTATCTTATACAACTAACAATATAATATTTTCGTAAAACAAGATTTATTTTCTGGAAGTCATATCATGCAGCAACAATCTTGAGGTTTAAAGTAGCAAGCCGCCGCGCGCCGCCGCTGGGGAGCGCGGAGTCGTTTCCTCTGATGCACTCTCAACTAGTTCAGACTTGGATATAGCTCCTCCCAACACAAATATTGCCTCTTCAACCAGACAAAATTATTGGTACTAATTTTGTGTGACTGACAGTTCTCCGCGCTCTCTCTTACATAACTCTCTTATACATTCTATCAATGACATTTCGCAATATTTCTGCCGGCAGGTCATAAAAATACATTTCGCTAACACAAAATTTATGTGAATGTGATGTTTTTTCTCACATCAAAGAACTTCAGTCGCTGTATATTCGTCTCGTATACCCTCGCGCGGCGTAAGCGCTCGCTTTCCAGGCGACATTTTATTTTTATTAATATTTGGGTGGCTTTAGCGAATAATACCGGCCTTAAGGTGCCGCGCGGTGCGTGCGCTTATTTATTGTTAGTACGCCGTCACCGCCCGCACCGCAGCGCGGTATATGACCTGCGATAATTTTCAGTTACAGCATTCACGACCCTTTTAGTAGGTAATTGTGATTATTTGGATTATTTTATAATGCTATTAGATTCTAACAAATAAGTAAAGCCAGGTAGAATAAAACACTTATCATGTCTTTTGTTAGAAGCCTGTTATGTAAAAATTTTTTTTTTTTTTTTTTTTTTAAATAAAACGTTGCCCCACACTAGGAATTTCTTCCTGTATCTTGGGTGCGTTTACAAACATATAAACTCACATACACAAACACCCAGAGCCGTAACAACTATCTGTAGGTCATACAAATATTTGTTCCGTGCGGGAATCGAACCAGCGACACGCAGCGCAGCAGTCAATCGCTCAACCACTGCGCCAACCGTGCGCCCAAAAAATGCAGATATACTGAAATTCTATCAAAGTATAAATATAAAATATCTGCATACAACAGGTCCCAGTTGTGATTTCAGTTCACGTCTGATGTTGAATGTGATCTAAAAGCATTTTCCTTCGAACGAGAGAAAATCGTTTCGGGAGAAAATTTCACTATGTCGACGGGGAGACGATTTTCCCTTATGACGGTCGAAAAGCTTCGGCTCAAATAGGAGGCTTCACAAATATGTACGGTGAGTAGCTACTATCTTGAAATCTGAACATAAATGTGAGAAAACCCTCGTTGGTTTCTCATTGTTTGCTTTTGAGTTCATCAATCTAAATTCTGATCTAATAATCATCAGCTGTTGGATCTATTGCAACAGTCTCTCCTGTGACTTGTCTAGAGCTAACGCTTGTAACCTCTACCGCTGTTTGACAATCCTGCAGACATGTCCTCTACCTCATCTTAACCTCAACCAGCTCTCTTATTGGCACGCTAAGCATTGAGTCATAGTCAATATGCAAGTAACGTCTACGTGCAAGCAAGTTAACTACAGAAACCGATATTAGAGGAACGTAACAAATGTCGCAGGTAACGGTGAGTACCTAATAACATTTTACGCGGCAGTATAACATAAGGTCAGCGAGGGGGTGCCGGGGTGCAGGTGGGGGAAGGGGGTGTCAGCCGGCTGCGACCTGCGAGCTGTAACCCGAGCGGAGCCGAGGTAACGCCGCGCCAATAAAACCAAGTGTATTGACGTTGCATAATAACTCATAGCAGAGCGACACTAACACACTATGTAACTATGTCCAGAAGTGCCACACGTATGGGACTGCGACCAGTCAATCAGTCAAAATGTTAGAAGTAGTGGTGGAATAATCTTCTCGTAGGCTCGGTGATTAAACAATGGTGACATATATTTGCGTACCTACGCAATTGAGTATGTATGTCACCATTGTTTAATCACGTTACGTTAGGTACGTTCTTAAGTTTGACTTCTAGAAATAATGCCACAGATTTTAAAAGAACTTTTAACTCTTATACAGTTTGTGACCAAACGAAGATTGAGTTACCGTGTGATTTGCAGCGGCGGTATGTAAGGGATGCAATGATGCAATGTGGCTGCCGATGTCGACCCTATGACTTATATCATAGAGCGATATCGCTCTATACAATGGTAGCGTAGACTCACCATCTCTTAGCGTTCAGAATTTCAAAGTCAGTATAGTTTGAGTTATCTTTGATCCTGTACGCTGCCGAGAGTTTATTATGGGTGTAGAAGATTCACACAAAAGGAGCTTAAAGCTTGAGTGAAATGGAACCCTGATTTATCATTCTATCGTCTCTTACGAACACCTGGTGGGAGTAACGGGTGGCCTGCTTTATAATGAACTTGGAAATCGCAGTTCACTATGTTAAGTAAAATTTGATCAGGTATTCCTCTATATTCGCATGAACCACGTGGTGTTATGCATCGCGTGGTTATTGCTATGCATTGCTTTATAATTGAGATAGGTACGTGTCGGTCAATTGTATTAAGTACCTGACTCTCACATCTAGATATATTCAATTATCAGGCATGTCGGTCTCATTATCAGCACATTCTGTATGTTTAATCGCACGCAAATAAATCAATTTCAAGCAATATGTTGTAACATTCACAATTTTGTAATATGTTGTAATATTTTTCGTATTGTAGTGTTTTTATTTGGAAGTCGGTTGCTTTTTTTGTATAAGGTTTTTAAGCTATTGCATAGCTTTTATCGCGAGCCTTCAGCGTGGAGACCAAATCTAGAAATTCCGTAACGAAAAAAAAATCTAACACCTCCCACTCCGACCGGCACAGCGAGCCATCTATCGATGAATAGCAGAACATTTAATTTCTGTTTTTTGAAATATCACGCTTGTCTCCTTAGTTCAGCAACTCGCCTCAAGGTGGCATAGGTTGTTCCGTTATCAGAGCGGTTGACAACTTTTCTTTCGAAAATATTGAATTTGAAAATGAATAATGATCCACAAGAATCCACAACAAATTATGGGACCACTATTGATGGGGTATTTTCCAGATATTGAGAAGATTAAGTCGAGCCATCTATCGATGAATAGCAGAACTTTTAATGACTTTTTGAAATATCACGCTTGTCTCTTTAGTTCAGCAACTCGCCTCTAGGTGGCATTGGTTGTTCCGTTATCAGAGCGGTTGACAACTTTTCTTTCGAAAATATTGAATTTCAAAATGAATAATGATCCACAAGAATCCACAACAAAATATGGGACCACCATTGACGCGGTATTTTCCAGATATTTAGAAGATATCAAGTCTCAAACTTATGTTTCTTATTTCAGTTACCATAAACCTATAGTTTCAATGATAAATATTCCTTAATAACCTACATGTATTGTAAGATAATAAAAATATTTTAAACAATATTAACTTCTCATTGTTTTCTTATCGGTCACCACGCTCAAAAAGTGTAACTTGAATTACCGCGGCAGTCCCCGAGTGACACACGTCTTTTTTTATGATTTGTGGTCCTTTGGGCATTTATATTAGCTAGTAGATTGACTCCACCGACAATGTGGGAACCCACGTAATGTAAGTTCATTAAAACCACATTTCAAATGATAAAAAATTAAAATCTTAACACTAAATCTTAATTATAATACAGTTCCAAGTCACACTCACACATTTATATCATTATCTCATGAATCCCCTGTCAAAGTGCAGTCCTGGCTCCTGCGCCATTCAGACTTTGTAGCAGACACCTAATTGGCGTTCTTGTAAACCCAATGGGAGCAGATCGTCGCTGTCTAGTGTGTACATGAATTCTCAAGAATGCGCTGCGAACTCAATCAAAGGTTCAATTAGAAGTTACCGGGGAGGAGGGAGAAGGGGGGAACAGGCAGGAAGTTATGAATGAAGCGCTCATTGCGCGCCGATACGTGCCCACTCAACCATCCGCTCCACAACGGCGCGGGCTCGCGGCCATCTGATTGATTAAGTGCCAATAAATAAAGCTCCGGACGGTCCTTAGCTACGAGATTCCAATTTCAAGGTATAAGACATAAATTATGTTTGAGAATTGAGAAGTTTTCGATTGGAAATGTGCCCAATAAAATGGGCGATTGTAATTGTAATAATAATTAATTGTCAGTAATTGTTATCCCGCCATGCTATGTTTTATGCGCGCCATGTTGATTGGGCTCCTAATTTCACGGAGCGCGCGTACTGGCGCCCAATTTGGGCCCTCCTCCCTCACAGTACGAACTGAACTGTTTCTGATAATTGGACAAGCTGAATTACATCAGGACAGACGAGAGGCATCGAGTGGATGAGGATCACTTCAATGCAAATTCAACGATACTGTGAAGGTTTTCAGAATTTTTCGTCTGAGGATTTATTCAGGAGCATTTGATTGTTGTTATTATTTTTTTACATCTGGTTTTGGTCAGCCAGCACGCAAATATGTATCCTCCGACTGCACAGCATGATTTTCTTCTTATTTAAGTCTTGTTAGTTCGCTTTTCAAGCAGTCGGGTTTTTTTATTTTAATATTTAACTTTTTTATTTACAAAGTTTTAGTTATATTTTTCCGAATAAGGTAAATTTAAACATATAAGTGTTATATATTTTTGAAATCACCTCTTAAAACCCTTTATTTTGATACCCCACACGATGGGTTTAGAAGCCTGTTTTTTTTCTCCCCACAAAATTGCGCCCAAGAGATTGCCTGGTAGAGAATGCCTCAGGCATTAAGTCCGCCTATGTACTTGAAGCATGAAGTTTTAATAAATAAATAAATAAAATCCGCCATTTTTCTTTCAAGGGTTCCGTAGCCAAATGGCAAAAAACGGAACCCTTATAGATTCGTCATGTCTGTCTGTCTATCTGTCCGTCCGTATGTCACAGCCACTTGTTTCCGAACTATAAGAACCATGCTATTGAAACTTGGTAAGTAGATGTATTCTGTGAACCGCATTAAGATTTTCACTCAAAAATAGAACAAAAAACAAAAAAAAATTGGGGGTCCCCATACTTGAAACTGAAACTAAACATTTTTTTTTCATCAAACCCATACGTGTGGGGTATCTATGGATAGGTCTTCAAAAATGATATTGAGGTTCCTATATTTTTTTTTCTAAACTGAATAGTTTGCACGAGAGACACTTCCAAAGTGGTAAAATGTGTGTCCACCCCCTGTAACTTCTAAAATAAGAGAATAATAAAACTAAAAAAACATATTTACATTACCATGTAAACTACCACTGAAAATTGGTTTGAACGAGATCTAGTAAGTAGTTTTTTTTTAATACGTCGTCATAAATCGTAAACCGCAATTTACCAAGTATGGAACCCTTCGTGCGCGAGTCCGACTCGCACTTGGCCGGTGTTTTTTCAATTTTAATGTAGGCAGTGACACTCGCAGGTTTAAGGCGAATCGATTGACGTAAGAATCATCAAAATCGGCGTTTGGACTACTCACACTCTACAACGCCACATAGGAACAAATATACATACATACAGACATACATACATAGACTAAGACTGATAAACACATTACCCTCCTTCGGCAGTCGGGTTAAAACGGGACCCTATTACTAAGACTCGACTGTCCGTCTGTTTGTCTGTTTTTCTGTCACCAGGCTGTATCTCATGAACAGAGATAGCTAGGCAGTTGAAATTTTCAGATGATGTATTACTGTTGCCACTATAACAAAAAATACTTAAAACAGAATAAAACAAATATTTCAGTGACAACTCCCAAACAACAAACGTGATTTTACTGCTGTTTTATGCGATAATGGTACGGAACCCTTCGAGAGCGAGTTCGACTCGCACTTGGTCGGTTTTATTATTACGTCACGTATCTAAAAACACCTTGGTGGTCAAGACGTATCGAACGATGTCTTAATTATATAAATCCTTCTAATAGTTTGAAAGATATGAGGTAATTAGCGAGAAAGGTTGTTAACCAAATTTAAATCGTTATATATCCTAAACCGTTAATTAAAATGTAAAATGGTGAAAGCTGTTTAATAGTACCCCACTTGACATAGTACGCTGATGTTTTAATTTTATTTTGACTATATGGCGTCTGTTGGTCGCTGTGGTGAACTTTGATTATTGTCATGTCTTTATTGACAATGACAAGGTTAAGACAAATCCGACCACGCGTTTGGTGTCTAGAATTCCACATATGAACAAACATGCATACATACATTACATAAACTGATAAACACATTAACCCTTCGGCAGTCGGGTAAATATACGTTAATACAGCTTTAATTTGATAAACTTTATTGTTTGCTATAAGCACGACACGTATCGCGTCGCTAACGAGCCACAACAAAGTATCATCTGTCATCTTAATACAAGGTTAAAGCGAGCGGACAGCGGCAGTGCTCAGCGCATGGCCCCTACCGGTAACACTATCTGCTCACGAAGATGTTGCGTCAATGCAAGCACTTAAGGCGGTACCCCGAGCAAAACGCCGCGCATGCCGTTTTTCGTGCTGTTTTTAGGAGCTATCTACTCGTTATTTAAAAAGAAATATCAATTAATAAAAATACATCAAATTTCTACATAATATTGATTCTAAAATGGTAGATTTAGTTTTTTTTTTAATGTTGTATTTTCACTAATCTCCTTCCAAAAAAACATAAAAATGAGAAATAATTATTGATATTATGCATCTCCTCGTAAAGTGTTCATTAATTATTTTCTGTTCTAACACCAATGGATAGACAATTTAATAACGAACATTTTTGTAGTTTTTTTTTTAAAAGACCAGTATTCGATTTTATAAAGATTTTATTCTGAAATCTGGGCGTTTTCACTACTGTAATTCATGCGCCACCAGTGACGCTAGACCAATAGGAATGCTCATATCTCATGCCGATTTTTTGGTCAGGGTACTGTCTTAATACTGCGAGACAAGTATGTCAGCCGAGAGGCGGCTGGTTACATATTATGACATCTCATGTATCTCCCTCGCATATGTAAGTACCTGTTATAGAAAGATAATAGACATAATGGATGAGATACTTGTCCTATCTGCTAGTGTTCAAACCATAAGCAGCATCGTCCACGCTGCAAGTCATGTACCATATTAGGCATAAACTTACTTATTTTTTTGCAACACTGGTCGCAATTAATGAGCTCTTAGATTCTAACCCAACAAACGGGTAGGGATGCACTACACGTGTAGGGGTGCTCTACATGGGTTCAAATTAATAATGATAGTTAACATCTTCAAAATACCCGGAAAAAGAGAAGAATTCACCACAAAACATTATTTGGCGCAACTCCGCAGTCCGCAAACTCCACACTCTGCCGACTTATGAGCTAATCCTCAAACAATCAATGCTTTTATGAGCTCTCGCAAACAATGGCGAGTGTACACCAGCACAGTACATCGCGCACTGTGCGCACTTTGATGCCAATTTGCATCGCGCTCGGAGACGCCATTAAATAATGCCAGCTTTTCGTTTATTAGCCTGTTAAGACAGGATGCTTTCCATTTCATTAAGCCGACAGTAAGCCGTAAAATCCCTGAAATAAAATGCAGATCTCTGCAGAACAGATGCATGAAATGAAACAATGAGTTTGTTGCTTGCACAGCGTAATTTTATGCCATTTATTTGTGAAATTTCAAAGCGAAAAAATCAATCCCAAAAATCTCAAAGCGGTCTAACAAAAGCATTTTATACCCTTGACTACCGTTGTGTAGAAAGGCAGAAGTCATATAGTATGCGAGCGGGGTGTCGCTATAGGCTGTGGGCACATTAGGTGTCGACAGGTAACTAAGTAGGCGGCTCGCCCGCGATCCGATGAGATTACAGTAAGCCGCTGATTCTACCTCGCCACACGCCACGCGCGCGTTTACACGACTTACGACGGTAGTCGCGCGTCTTATACCCACACATGTAGCTATGTGGGTGAGTGTATAACGTGACAGATCTCAACAAGTTCAGACAAAGAGCGTCGTACATTGTGTCACTCTCAGAGTCACGTCTTGTCTCAAACTATGCCAGTAGTACTTACTTTATTATGTCGCAAGGAACATAGTATGATTCGGTTTTGTTTTGATGACATCAACTAGATATATTTTGAACTTCTTCTTCTTCTCTATCTTCTGTATTTTATTGTAAAAGTAGAAACTTAATGTTATATATAAATGGCCCCAGTGCTAAATGTATAGTCACAGTACATTGAACATGAGCGATATCGCAGGCGTCACAGTAGCATCTGAACAAAGTGCGCGCGGGCGCAGCGCATTGACTCATAAAGAACAAAGAGCGAAACAAGATAACATTGAAGGATAAAACACTAATTAATGACGGATACATTCGTTCTGTGTTGAGGACTCGACCGCTGCGTGTTGTGTCGACCACCACCGCGCCTGTCGCTTGCGCTGAACTCGTACTACAGTTTTACCCTGAAAGTATCTCGTGTATCTATGTCTATAAAAAAGCTGAATGTAAACCAGTGTGTCAGAGATACAGATGTATTTACTTTGGTTTTCTTCAATCAAACATAACAATAGCATGTTTACATATATGGAAAGACGTAAACAGATAAATAAAAAAAAGTTTAAATGACGAAAACATCGATGCCTTTACGATCTATCTTAGAGTGAGATTCAAAATGGGCTCAAAGACTAAAAGGTCGTTCAATAAATAAATGTGAGGTGCAGGAACACCTTGGAAGCGGCAACTTTTCTCATTTCCCGGACGTCGCGGGAGGGCGCGGGGGAGGAGCAGGATTGGTTTGGTAGGTGCAGGGGGGGATGACACTGGATGTCGTTGGTGTAAGACCGTTCCCTGCTTTGTCCTGACTCGTCCACAAGGGTGATCGCCACTGATTAACACATCGGAGATCATTGGTGGATGACGTTGCACAAAATATAATAAGCTGGTTTTCTTTCTGTACCTACTGACGCATGAGCGGCTATAAACCTGCCCCCTGACAACAGAGCCAGACCAGTCGCGCAATGCCATTGTCCGCAGTATATTTCGGCAAGTTGATAGTTAATCAATCTGGCGATTGTCAAGCCTCGTACATTAGCAGTAATTTGTTGATTGCAAAGTTACACGCTACATTAACTGCACGACCGCGTTTTACTGCACACCGTGAAGCCACAGAGTACTCGACACAGTGGTCACTCTGCAGCGCCGCGTGTACTTGTCTGTGGCGCAGTCGACGAGCTGGACCGATCGCGTCGACCCTTAGCGTCCTTTGTGAGCGCACGATGTCACGCTATCCTCACTCAAAGACTTTTAGACTCTCTGAAAACTGATATCACAATACTAGTACATATACCTGTTAGATAGACGCCATTGTTCTAGTCTAGCGGCTACAAGCATGTAAGGCTTCAAAATGTTCGAGCCACCGCCTGGCGCCAATACTAAGTAAACACACTCTTGTACAAAATGATATTTGATACTCGTAGTTTTAGCTCGGTACTGAAAATGTGGAAGATAACTTTTTGCGTCTGTAGTTCACGATAGCCGTAAAGCTACATTCTCGTACAAAACATTTCCGACACCGCAGCACCGGTATTCCTCCAGTACGCTGTGTGACGTGACGTATGTATTAACAATGTGAATTCATTGTTTGGCGTAGTACTATGTTAGTAGATACCGGCTGTCGGCAGCGGCACGTAGACAGGCGAAAGTAGCAGCATAGCCCAGAAATGCGGGGCCGCTCTCACCCGCCACCCTCGCAGGCAGGCGGCAGTCTTAATGCTAACTGCGAATTTACGACAGATATCTGAGAACTGCTCTTTAAAACCTAATACTGAAAAGTACTTTTGCACTGTGTAGACACAGTGCAAAAGTACTTTTCAGTATTAGTTTCATTTAATTTTCTATCATAGTGATCGTACACTAGCTTCAGTTGCATCCTGAGTCTGTGCTCTCTATGCGCATTTCATTAGAAAAATATAGAATAGAAAACATTTATTCGACTCAGACACAACACAATAGCTGTCACAACTAACAGAAAAACCGGCCAAGTGCGAGTCGTACTCGCGCACGAAGGGTTCCGTACCATTATCGCAAAAAAACGGCACAAAAATCACGTTTGTTGTATGGGAGCCCCACTTGAATATTAATTTTATTCTGTTTTTAGTATTTGTTGTTATAGCGGCAACAGAAATACATCATCTGTGAAAATTTCAACTGTCTAGCTATCACGGTTCATGAGATACAGCTTGGTGACAGACAGACAGACAGACAGACAGACGGACCGCGGAGTCTCAGTAATAGGGTCCCGTTTTTACCCTTTGGGTACGGAACCCTAAAAATTAACGACAGTCGAGGGTGGGTAATGTGTTTATCAGTCAATGTATGTATGTTTGTTCCTATGTGGCGTTCTAAACGCGTTGGCCGATTTTGATGATTCTCACGTCAATCGATTCGTTTCAACCTTTCGAAAACGGGGGATAAGGATAATTTGTATGGTAAACTAATAATATTTCTAAAGAAGGCGGCCCACACACCTACAGTGCGCTATATAAAAAAAGATAATTTAAAAATCAAAAACCCGACTGCTTAAGAAGCGAACTAAAAAGCTGTAAACAAGGAAAAAATCATGCTGTGCAGTCGAAGGATCAGGCAGTTCGCGAATATATATCCTCCGACTGCACAGCATGATTTTTCTTGTTTACAGCTTTTTAGTTCGCTTCTTAAGCAGTCGGGTTTTTGATTTTTAAATTAGCTTTTTTTATTTACAACTTTTTAGTGAATATTTTTTTTTTATAAATACTTTAAACATATAAGCGGTATATATTTTTGTAAACAGCTCTAAAAACCCTTCATTTTGATACCCCACTCGATGAACTATGAAGAAAAAAAAATTGCATCCTCTACAATATGGCGCCTACAATCCGTCATGTTTCTTTTTTTTAACGGCACTTATTTAAGAACACTTGGGCGGCCAAGACCTATCTAACAATGTCTTATTTATAAAAATCCGTCAAGTGGTTTGAAAGATACGAGGTAATAAAGAATATTACATACATACAAACATACTTACATACATACAAGATACGCTCGAAAAACATAACCCTTTCCTTGCAACCGGGTAAAAATAGGCTATTCGAAATACTAATGCTACGCAGACGAAGTCACGGGCAACAGCTAGTACGTATATAACTGATAAAATACTTCAGCTTATTGTTCAGTAACTGCCTACACGACATCAATGTTCACGAACACGTTTATGTCCACATAAACCAGGATTTTAGTGGGTGTAAGTAAATGTATGGGCCTATTAATCTCGACAGCGGACCCCGCGCAAAAAGTCAGGTGACGCGAGGAAACTCATAAAAGGTAAATAGAAAGGCGCGCGGCGGCGGGCCGGCTCGGGAGTCCGCAGGGCTGCCAGTGTTGCCCTCTCCACGCTCTCTACCTACAACATTCTTTTGTAGCGAATACATAGTATTGACGCTAGGTTTTCAGCAAACTAGGCTCTAAACTTATACAATATTGTCCTCCTGTATTTAAAAAGTTCAGGACAAGATTATACGAATGAGTTTTAAGCAGTATTAAAAGAGGGAGTTATAAAGAGATTGGGAAGGTAAGTAGTAACTTACCTAACAAGTAAAATTTCAAAATTTAAAAGATCCCCAACACAGTTTTTATAATGATAAAATAATTTATCTAGTACATAGTAGATACGCGTCGATCGACAATCTATTGAACACATAATTATGACACGATGTCTTGCGAAAACACCCCGATTCAAACAGTAACTGCCCATAACTTTTGAATAGCTGAACCGATTTTATTCAAACATAGCTAAGAACATTTTCGACAAAATTACCTTTCAAACAAAAAAAAACTAAATTTTCGGTTCATCCGTGTAGGCGCTATGATGCCACAGACAGACACACAGATACACAGCAACACACGTGGAACTTATAACACCCCTCTTTTGCCGGCGGGGGTTAAAAAACACCTTTCAAACAAAAAAACTTCATCTAAATCGGTTGATCCGTTGAGGAGCTATGATGCCACAGACAGACACACATATACACAGCAACACACGTCAAACTTATAACACCTTTTCCGTCGGGGGTTAAAAACATAATGGAACGAAGTAAAAAGTTAATCAACCAGACTTTGAATATTTCATACTAATCGCTGAACTAAGGCTTCCTTCAAATTGTAGCGTGGAAAAAAACCGGCTAAGTGCGAGTCGGACTCGCGCGTAGGGTTTCGTACCATGATTGCAAAAAACGGCAAGATAATCACGTTTGTTGTACCGGAGCCCCACTTAAATATTTATTTTATTCTGTTTTTAGTATTTGTTGTTATAGCGGAAACAGAAATACATCTTATGTGAAAATTTCAACTCTCTAGCTGTCACGGTTCATGGACCGCGGAGTCTCAGTAATAGGGTCCCGTTTTAACCCTTTGGGTACGGAACCCTAACAAACTGTTTTATTTTTAGTCCAAGCTGAAACAAAGCGGAGACCTAATGTAACCTATATTATAAATCTTTTATTAGAGCTCGTGGCTACTCCCACAAAAACCGTGCAGTTTTTTGGGGATAAAGATTTGCCAATAGCTCTGAACGATATCATAGTGAACCTATCAGTGGAAGAATGTTTAACAAACCAGTATGTTTGATTAAAAACTCTTTCAGATATTTACTCCTCGCACACAATTAACGTTACCGCTTTGAGATTGTGAGTTTTATACATATTAGATTACGATTACGTGTAGCGGTGTGGTCGTCGGTGAGTGCTACTCAGTGCCCTACCGGTATCGGAGAATTATAAATAACGTTTATAGGTGTCCATTGTTCCGGAAGGCGCGAAGCGTCTGGCTCCAGTAACGAATCAAGGAGCTGTTTCATCTGACTCGGAGAGTGATTGCCTACATTGTGCCTCTCCGTGTTGAGGCGCGTTGTGTCGGAGTCAGCAACAGCTTTCACTAACAGTCAGTGAAAAGGCACGCCTTTTTAGTAGAACTCTGGACACGAACTAGAACGGGCTGCTAGAGAAATCAAATACAGCCAAATGCGAGTCGGACTCGCACACGAAGGGTTCCGTATCACAATCGCAAAAAACGGCAAAAAAACACGTTTGTTTGTTGTATGGGAGCCCCACTTAAATATTTATTTTATTCCGTTTTTAGTATTTATTATTGTAGCAGCAACCGAAATACATCATCATCTGCCTAGCCTTTTCCCAACTATGTTAGGGTCGGCTTCCAGTCTAACCGAATTCAGCTGAGTACCAGTGTTTTACATGGAGCGACTGCCCATCTGACCTCCACAACCCAGTAACTGGGTAACACGGTACCCCTTGGCAAGACTGGTGTCAGATCTCAAGTTTCTGACTACCCGTAACGACTGTCAAAGATCTTCAAATGACAGCCGGGACCAACGGCTTAACGTGCTTTTCGAAGCACGGAGGAAACTCGGTATGTTGAAATGGTCACCCATCCACGGACCGACCTCGTCAAGCGTTGCTTAACCTTGAAGATCGACCCGTGCGGCTGTTATTATTTAGCCACGAGCTGCTCTCAACCGAAATACATCATCTATGAAAATTTCAACTGTCTATCACGGTGCATAAAATACAGCCTGGTGACAGACACGGTTGGAGTAGTTGTTGAGCGAATGGCTGCTGCGCTGCGTGTCGCGGGTTCGATTCTCGCACGGAACAAATATTTGTATGGCCTACAGATATTTTGCCCAGATCTGGGTGTCTTGTGTATGTGAGTTTAAATGTTTTTAAATGCACCCACGATACAGGAAGAAATTCCTAGTGTGCGACAAAGTTTAAAACAAGTAAAATTTCAAAATTTCAAAAACCCCCGACACATTTATCTTCCGAAAACACCCCGATTCAAACAGTAAAACGCCTATAACTTTTGAATGGCTGAACCGATTTTATTCAAACATAGCTAAGAACACTCTCGACAAAATTACCTTTCAAACAAAAAAAAACTAAATCGAAATCGGTTCATCCGTTTAGGCGCTATGATGCCACAGACAGACACACAGATACACAGACACACAGATACACAGCAACACACGTGAAACTTATAACACCCCTCTTTTTCCGGCGGGGTTTAAAAAGAAAGTGGCTTTATCTGACAGACATCCACGAGTGATGTTTTATATCTTGTATTGCAGGAGATTGTAGCATTGCTCATATTCATGAGCATCATTATGAACGATAATCCAAAGTATAATTATTCGTTTACTGTATGCTCCACTAAAATTAGCGCATGATTAATATTTTACAAAATGGAATATTACTGTAGTAAATAAAACTGTCATGAGGACACAGTTTGAGGTAATTCCTCTTTGTTTCTGTGCAGCAAATGAGGTTGCTTTCAGCGCAGCCACAGCTACGTTCCGCGCCACTGGAGCAACAGTTATTATTTGCTACACTTTGCACGTCATTTCACCCGCGCACCACGCCCCGTGCCACGTCGTTATATTATTTAATAATGATACAAATAATATATCATCTGTCTATTGCTAAAATAAATCAATAAAATTGTAAAAGCCAGCGTTCAGAAATTTTGTTCGTGGTACTTCCGACAGTATTGGGTTAGGTAATTGTACGATTCATAAGTAATGAAAACGTTTAAGTAGATTTAAAGAAAGAAAGAAAGAAAACCAGTTTATTTGGCACACACAGATACACACAAAGTACAAATAAAAGGAAACGTAATTTAAAAAAACAATGACATACATAGTGTGCCCCGCGGCTGCGTCAAAAAGGTCCAGTTCAGCAAAATGCCAGACAACTGGGAGTTGCCTGACGCTGGTTTTCAACTGAACCTTACGTTGAAGTGTAAGGATGTGAATCAGTTTTTACGAGGTTACAATACAGGTAAATAGATATATTTTAGTGTTCAATACAGGTAAATAGATATATGTTAGTGTTTTTTATAAGATATACAGGTGTGTATAAGCTGAATAATCTGTAAATTACTCACTTTCGAACGCACAGTGAAATCGCTGATAAACTCTTACCTTACTTGCCAACTAATAAAGTTAGATCAAACACTCGCAAGCGCTGCTCAGCGCTCCATCCGCTGCAGATACACTGAACACACTCGCTACGGAACGCAAATATATTACTTTCACTTCATTTTCTTACATAGCTATACTATTATTATGATGATACCTACCGTGCTTCGAACGTATGATTTGACTGACTTAGCAGCAACTGGAATCACAAACTATCTCTCTCTATATTTTGCCAAGTGGATTATCATTACATTGCAATCCGACGATGGCATAAACGTCGAAACAGTGTTTAAGGGTGCTTAGCAAACAAAGCAGCAAGTAACGTAATAACAGTCACAACTGAACAGTACCTACACACAGTGATGTGACTTCTCTTTGTTCCGGCTAATGTACGGATTACTCTTATTAGCCTCATTCTTATACAGTCTCATTTAATTCTCTCGGCGACCGCAACGTTAACGATATATTAGCGCAGGCGAGGGTATGACACAGTACGGATTGGATGAAATCACACGAGTAGTAAAACAAAATTGTATAAGACACTAAACCACAAGATTAAGCCTATGGCCCACGATGAAAGTGCAGCTTTCTGTGAGACTAAACAACACTTCACAGCCGGTATTTCGTATTATAGAAACATCCTGCAGACCACAACAAGGAACTCTCTCCAGAATTAGTGACCCACATCCAACAGACATTGATTCACACTGCAGCTCTATTTGATCAATAGTGGAGGTGGACCAAAAACGCCTCATACATGTAAAATAGTATGTGTGAAACTACTCGTCTTACAGTAATGCTGATACTTGCAGTCATGCTACTTTCAACTTCGATGATCATATAAAATAATACTCTATTATCAATATAATGTGTGTTCACCTGCTCGCATCAAGAAGTAATAGTGTATAGGAATGCAAACTGCCATCGACTCCAACTTTTCCACTTGCGTGAGAAAACAAACATTAGATACATTTCATGTTGTTCCCTCTGTGAAGTAACTTCATTCGCTTACAACGAAAAACTCGGCGATCCTCACGAAACCGAGAATTGCTCCGAAAATTGAATTCCGATAATTGTGTTTGGAATGGACCAAACCTCGAATGCATTATTTTCAACTCAAACAAGGAATAAGGGAACAAAACAAATAATCTCACAAACACTCACCACGTCGTATTGTTGACTCACAAGCTCACAGTTCACTTCCCAGTACAATCGTCTCGTTACCTTATCTATTAGTTGGCGCGATAAACATTCCGGGGTCGACACTTCTCTCGTGCATACTGGACACTGTCACAGTACACAACATATAAAAGACCCACTCGGTGCAATGCGAGCTTAGATACCATACAGCTGCACGATTTCCAGTAAACTAATACACTGCACAGTATAGCAGAGACCATTGTACCATCAGTGATGTACTGATTTACAGAAGGCTTAGATCTGGAATTGGGTATTTGGATACGTTCCAGTTCCAGTCACTGTATATCCAGGCCTAAGTACACATAAACAAACACAACATATATGTATACAGATACAAAAATATTGCAGCGAGATAAACTGTGCCATTTTGCCTGTTTTACAAACAAAAGTGAAATTTCTGAAAGTTGTCAGTCTGTGGCGCTCGCTCATTCACTCGACTGCAACAATTTGGCAGTATTTCAGTCGGGAACTGCGCAGTGTTCAATGTTTCCTCTTTTATTGAGCGCGACTCACTCAACTGCCTGAACTGCTCATTACATGACAATCTTTATGTCAATTGCAGCGCGTTCCATTCAAGATGTCTTTGTACTGTGTAGGAGAAACAGGAATCACGTTACTAAATCCTACCCATGTTCTCAACTTAGTACGGTATGTAGGTAACCTAGTGGAAACCAAGTGGCCATTTAGCATTAGCATTTTACCACTTTTTACCACCACATTTTACCACCACCATTTAGCATTTAGCCGACTAATTCAGTTTTCAGTCAGTTTGCATAGGCGGTGCTATGTCCTTCATATCGAAAGTTTCGCAGTGCCGGCCAGCCAGGAGCCTGGACAAATACACTCACACAATATCGGCACAAGATTTAACAGATTTCTCTGTATAATTGGGAACAAATTTCGTTTAAAATATGTAGTTCAAATAGTAAACCAGCTCTGCCTGAAAACATATATTCAATTGAAACAAACGTCTAAAACGATGTTGACGAGAGTAGTTTGTTTAAACAATCGTAGTCAACATTTTTAACTGATTTACCAAAACGGAGTGTTCTATGTTCGACTTCATGTTTGTTTTTTTTTTGTAGTTTCATCGTATGTTCACTGATATCTCCGGCAATTGTGGACCGATTTTTTTAATTATTCTTTGTTCGAAAGAGTATGTTCCGAAATTATTCTCATTTTAATTTGGTGTAGATCTGATGAAGAACTTCGAAGATATACAGCAGAACTCTTCAAAAAATAACGGCAAATCTCTTGGGATTGCTGCAATCGCATCTCTGTTTATTGTTTATACCATTTCATAACATAAAATCACGCCAGTACGCTCTAATGGGGTAGGCAGATGTGTACAGTTCACCTTGGTACACTATCATTTCACCGTTTATGTTCAGTATGTTCAGTTTCATGATATTCGAGTAATCTATTCTGGCATTATAGGTACCTTACTAAACTACTTGCCAATAGGCAACCTAATAAGGTAGGTACAACTAAAAAGTGAAAATTAAACTACCGACTTCCAAATAAGAAAACTACAAAGTGAAAAATAACTTTTATTGGAAGTCGGTGTCCATAACGCAAAAAAATGGTACCTACCAAACACACCGATTTCCAAAAATAAAGTTATTTTTCACTTTGTAGTTTTCTTATTTAGAAGTCAGTAGTATTTTTTCGTAAAAAGTTTTTTTTTATCATCTCTAAAAATATCAGCTACTTCGTAGCTCGCGACTATTGCTACGCCGTAGCAGTCGTAGCAGTGATGTAGAGGTTTCGTAACACGTCTCCGGATGGAACAAAACTTATGTATGCGTCAAACTATTTATTTATTCAATAAGCTTTGCCAACAACATATTTACAAATTCATTACAAAATCAATCATTTACAAGACGGTCCTGTGCAAACAAGTCAGGAAACTAATTGGGTACAGCAAGATACCGCGATGTATGATAATGAACAATTACTTGCTTGCATTCCAGATACATACCACGCAGGCTTACAATCAAATCAGTAGGTACCGGAACTCCTCAAATATTATAGCCATAAAGCGATTTTGATAGTTTCATCAATGCAGTCATATGTACTCAGAAAGTATCATTTGGTGAAGTGAAACTGATAAGGAAGGCCACAGATGGCAACTGAAACTCCTTAATGATAAGTGTGTTACGGGTATAAGATATCTCGAAATTTAACAGACTATGATGAAGCATATACTTATAAATTAATGCTAATGATGAAAATGGTACCATCGAACTGATTTGATGATGAAGCCGGAAGGTAGACACTAAAACGCCGAAATGAAACAATGAATCCTGATCGTGTTTGGGCTTATTGGAATTTCATGAGATGTACTTTGAATACAAATAATTTTCATGTAAATTTTAGGTACCAAAACTAAAAAACTTTCTAACAAAAAAAAAACCACCTTACAAAAAAAAAACCGATCAAGTGCGAGTCGAACTCATGCGCCGAGGGTTCCGTACCTACCCATTATACTGCCAAAATAAAATTGGTAGCATTTTTATTGGTGGATAAGTTTTAATGATATGGGCAAATTTAGATTTTCGTGAAAACTTGTAAGTACCAAAATTTGCCTTAATTTTCAACTTTTAGTATTTTTTGTAATTTTTCTTTGTTTGTGCTTTAAGATCTTACTTTTTGCCAAATTTCGTGATTCTAGGTCAACGGGAATTGCCATATAGGGTTGATCTAGAATTGACAATGTTGGTTAAAAGGTGTTACAGCGCAAGTAAAGGAAAAATCCAGAAAAATAAAAAAAGTTGAAAATTAATGTAAATTTTGGTACTTACAAGTTTTCGCGAAAATCTAAATTTGCTTATCCCTTTTTAATTAACCCCCGCCGGAAAAAGAGGGGTGTTATAAGTTTCACGTGTGTTGCTGTGTATCTGTGTAAATGTCTGTGGCATCATAGCGCCTTAACGGATCAACCGATTTCGATTTAGTTTTTGTTTGAAAGGTAATTTTTAACCCCCGCCGGAAAAAGAGGGGTGTTATAAGTTTCACGTGTGTTGCTGTGTATCTGTGTATCTGTGTGTCTGTCTGTGGCATCATAGCGCCTAAACCGATGAACCGATTTCGATTTAGTTTTTTTTGTTTGAAAGTTAATTTTATCGAGAGTGTTCTTAGCTATGTTTGAATAAAATCGGTTCAGTCGTTCAAAAATTATGGGCATTTCAGTGTTTGAATCAGGGTGTTTTCGCAAGATAAATGTGTCGGGGGTTTTTAAATTGTGAAATTTTACTTGTGTCGAGAGTGTTCTTAGCTATGTTTGAATAAAATCGGTTAAGCCGTTCAAAAGTTATGGGCGCTTAACTGTTTGAATCGGGGTGTTTTCGCAAGATAAATGTGTCGGGGGTTTTTTAAATTTGGAAATTTTACTTGTTAATCCAGGATAGCTAAAGTGTGCAGCTAGCAAGCCAGTCGATATGGGGTTCGTGAATACGGAATAGCCTAGATAATAAGCCTTGCTGTCCTAACTTCGAAACCTCGTACAAACCGGACACAAAGTGCGTACTTGTTGTGGAGTGCCTGTATCTTGGTCGCGGCCGTTCACCCGGCAGTACACACGCCCGGGCACCCGGGCTCCCGGGCTCCCGGCAGCACCAGCAGCACGCGGCGACACGCGCTTCCTGTGTGGCGCACCGTAACCAGCGGGGACGCAGGGGGCATTGTATACAAGTAAAATTTCAAAATTTAAAAACCCCCGACACATTTATCTTACGAAACCACCCCGATTCAAATAGTAAAACGCTCTTTTGAACGGCTGAACCGATTTTATTCAAACATAGCTAAGAACACTCTCGACAAAATTACCTTTCAAACAAAAAAAAACTAAATCAAAATCGGTTGATCCGCTTAGGCGCTATGATGCCACAGACAGACACACAGATACACAGAATAGAATAGAATAGAATACTCTTTATTATGTACACCATATAAGTTACAGAAAATATAGACGAAGAAAACATTACACTGGGTGACACAATGGGCGGCCTTATCGCTAAAAGCGATCTTCACAGACACACAGATACACAGATACACAGCAACACACGTGAAACTTATAATACCCCTCTTTTTCCGGCGGGGGTTAAAAATAGTTTAATAAAGTAATACAAGTAAAATAACACAATTTAAAAAACCCCCGACGCATTTATCTTGCGAAAACACCCTGACTCAAACAGTAAAATGCCCATAACTTTTGAACGGCTGAACCGATTTTATTCAAACATAGCTAAGAACACTCTCGACAAAATTACCTTTCAAACAAAAAAAACTAAATCGAAATCGGTTCATCCGTTTAGGCGCTATGATGCCACAGACAGACACACAGATACACAGATACACAGCAACACACGTGAAACTTATAACACCCCTTCTTTTTCCGGCGGGGGTTAAAAACGGTTTAATCTACATTTTTTACCGACTTCAAAAAGGAGGAGGTTCTCGATTCGATTGGTATTTTTAACCCCCGCCGGAAAAAGAGGGGTGTTATAAGTTTCACGTGTGTTGCTGTGTATCTGTGTGTCTGTCTGTGGCATCATAGCGCCTAAACGGATGAACCGATTTCAATTTAGTTTTTTTTTGTTTGAAAGGTGATTTTGTCGAGAGTGTTCTTAGCTATGTTTGAATAAAATCGGTTCAGCCGTTCAAAAGTTATGGGCGTTTTACTGTTTGAATCGGGGTGTTTTCGCAAGATAAATGTGTCGGGGGTTTTCTAAATTTTGAAATTTTACTTGTTTTATATAAGTACACCGATTACGCTGAGTTTTATGATTTATGATCGGTGTCAAAAAAAACGAAAAACAGTAGTTACCAAAGATACCGACTTCGGTCTTATTGTGCATACATGTCTCATTTCATGTAATAGGCAAGTGTAAGATAACCATCAGTATCCCCGCTTGCCTCCCGCGCGTGCAGCACACACCGCAGCGAATAGTTTCTGAAACAATATCGGCGTTACCTGCGTCTGCAGCGCTTCCATATTAATGCCGCACTGCACTACCGCCACAGCTTCCCCAACAGCCGACTCTCGAGCAGCAACAAGCGACACACACCGCGCGCTTTCTTATTTATCAGAATAAGACCGCACAAAAAACACAACAACAATCATTAGATGTTAGAAGAAAATTCTCAAGAACCTATAGACAATGTTGTCTTAATAAGATGAATCACTGTGTGGCTTTAAGTATGCTATCAGCCATAACTTGCATAATCTGGCGAGGAGAGACGCATTCCCTTTGAGGAAGGCAGGCACGACAACTGAGAAACTGGTTACTAACTCTCTGTAGATGCACTGCAACAACGAAAACAATTTATTATCTGTAAGCGTGCTGTGTGATCAATGAACGCAGTGTAAAGTCTTGTTTTTCCAAAAAACGCGATACGTGTACGCGAGCAGATATATCATTAGTATATATTGCACACGTATTAGCATAGCGCACGCGGCCGTGGCCTGCACTTTGCGCTCCTCGGAAATGTTTATCATATGATACTGTTGTTTCAAATATAACATAAGATCACATCTTGGGGCTCACAAGTATTACGAGTATTCCATATCAAACGCAAACATTTGATGGATGGAACTCAACGATAAGGTAAGTGGCTGAACACTAATGAAGTACAAACTTGAATGATCGAGAGGGGAGTAAAGTTCTCGATTCGATTCTTCGTTGTCAAGCTGCTTGTTGGGCAGTGAGGCGTGTCCTAATGCCCAGCACCCATGTTACACAAAAGTGAAATAACTTGATGGGTACTTTACTAAATAGTACGCACTGGAAATCTGACTCGAGTAGTTCGTGGGTACTTGTGTTATAAGAACCGTCGTCAAATCTAGGTAAGTATTTATTAGACAGGCTATATCAGAACATGCTTTTTGTACAGTACATAATGTATTAAGAATATAGAATGGAAAAGGAGATGGCACAAGTAACAATCACTCTTGTTTCAGTTGAAGAATAGTGACTAAACAGTTGTTATCGTTTGAGAGTGAAATAGAAACCAAAAATACCAGAAAAGGATGTGAGCTGAGAGTAGAGAAGCGGTGAAGTTGACCTGTGTCAGTATGCGTCCGAGATACTGCGGGGTACTAGGGATGTACTCAGTCACACCGCGCGCTTTCTTATTTATCAGAATAAGACCGCACAAAAAACACAACAACAATCATTAGATGTTAGAAGAAAATTCTCAAGAACCTATAGACAATGTTGTCTTAATAAGATGAATCACTGTGTGGCTTTAAGTATGCTATCAGCCATAACTTGCATAATCTGGCGAGGAGAGACGCATTCCCTTTGAGGAAAGCAGGCACGACAACTGAGAAACTGGTTACTAACTCTCTGTAGATGCACTGCAACAACGAAAACAATTTATTATCTGTAAGCGTGCTGTGTGATCAATGAACGCAGTGTAAAGTCTTGTTTTTCCAAAAAACGCGATACGTGTACGCGAGCAGATATATCATTAGTATATATTGCACACGTATTAGCATAGCGCACGCGGCCGTGGCCTGCACTTTGCGCTCCTCGGAAATGTTTATCATATGATACTGTTGTTTCAAATATAACATAAGATCACATCTTGGGGCTCACAAGTATTACGAGTATTCCATATCAAACGCAAACATTTGATGGATGGAACTCAACGATAAGGTAAGTGGCTGAACACTAATGAAGTACAAACTTGAATGATCGAGAGGGGAGTAAAGTTCTCGATTCGATTCTTCGTTGTCAAGCTGCTTGTTGGGCAGTGAGGCGTGTCCTAATGCCCAGCACCCATGTTACACAAAAGTGAAATAACTTGATGGGTACTTTACTAAATAGTACGCACTGGAAATCTGACTCGAGTAGTTCGTGGGTACTTGTGTTATAAGAACCGTCGTCAAATCTAGGTAAGTATTTATTAGACAGGCTATATCAGAACATGCTTTTTGTACAGTACATAATGTATTAAGAATATAGAATGGAAAAGGAGATGGCACAAGTAACAATCACTCTTGTTTCAGTTGAAGAATAGTGACTAAACAGTTGTTATCGTTTGAGAGTGAAATAGAAACCAAAAATACCAGAAAAGGATGTGAGCTGAGAGTAGAGAAGCGGTGAAGTTGACCTGTGTCAGTATGCGTCCGAGATACTGCGGGGTACTAGGGATGTACTCAGTCGCAGTCAGTGAGTGCTTTAGCGAAAAGCAATCACTGCAGGAGCATGGGATGGGTAGGAACAAAGCTCTTAATAAGCGATGTGATTAAAATACAAATATACCAATAATGAGTTATAAAATTATGTCGACAATATGATATTTTTAACCCCCGCCGGAAAAAGAGGGGTGTTATAAGTTTCACGTGTGTTATTATTTATTATTTATTTATTTATTAAGGTACAAGTTTATTAAATCTTAACTTAAGAACCAAAACCGTCTGTGTATCTGTGTATCTGTGTATTTGTGTATCTATGTATCTGTGTATCTGTGTGTCTGTCTGTGGCATCATAGCGCCTAAACGGATGAACCGATTTTGATTTAGTTTTTTTTAATTGAAAGGTGATTTTGTCGAGAGTGTTCTACCGATTTTATTCAAACATATGTTTGAATAAAATCGGTTCAACCGTTCAAAAGTTATGAACGTTTTACTGTTTGAATCGGGGTGTTTTCGCAAGATAAATGTGTCGGGGGTTTTTAAATTTTGAAATTTTACTTGTCTATCGTTTTACTTCCCCGCCGGAAAAAGAGGGGTGTTATAAGTTTCACGTGTGTTGCTGTGTATCTGTGTATCTGTGTGTCTGTCTGTGGCATCATAGCGCCTAAACGGATGAACCGATTTCGATGTAGTTTTCTTGTTTGAAAGGTAATTTTGTCGAGAGTGTTCTTAGCTATGTTTGAATAAAATCGGTTCAACCGTTCAAAAGTTATGGGCGTTTTACTGTTTGAATCGGGGTGTTTTCGCAAGATAAATGTGTCGGGGGTTTTTAAATTTTGAAATTTTACTTGTAGTTTGTAAAATATAAAATTAGGTAACAGAAAGTTTTCTTACATAATTTTGTTAAAACGATAGCTGAACTCATAAAGTTCTATACTATTCAAACATGGTCTTAAAACAAAAACCGAGTCACTATTACCATCAATGAATTTAAATGATTTCACAAAACACTACAAAAGAGCGGTTTCCTCACTACCGCGTGGCGCGTGGCGTAACTCTACTCTGTAGCCGCTCTGATCCCCTCTCCGGCACTTTGACACTATCGCTGCGACTTCCAAACTCTTACTTAAAAGGAGTTCCCGCCGCGCGCCGCCACCTTATCACTGGATCTTTGTGGATAAATACCGCTTAGCGGATCATTTTACTGAACGGCGACCTTTTATAAATAAAAAAAACTTGCCAATAGAAGTACGCCTACCTAACATTCATAACTAATAATATAACTGAACACAAATCTGCTCAACTTATTCAAGCGAATACCTTCAATATAGCCATTCATGATGTCGCTCCTGGAACTAGTTAGCGTAATGCTACTCATATTTACAAACTTGAAGGCAGCAATACCTTCTTATTTATCGTTTAAATTGAAGTGGTATCTTAACGATATAATAACATGATAATTTTAATGGAATATATATAGAGGGAAAGAAACAGCGACGTGGTAATGTGAGTGGATTATATAAGGAGGTAGAATTACAGCCACACTTAACATAGCTTGAATAAAACCTATTCAGAGAGTTTACCGCACACACACGTGTTGCATTTCTCACTTACAACACACACACACTCTTGCAGGTAAATAGTGAGGCGCTGTTCTCTGTCTGTATGATTTATGACCCGATAAACATGCAATAACATACAAAAAAAATAATTAATATTTAGGTTGGATATAAAATGTTTCAATAGAAATAGTTGTTAAATGTTAAAATTTGGGTGATTGGGCGCACGTTCACTCGACATTGAAGATATTTGGACATAGGTACTCAGAGGCATTCGTTTTGAGTTAAGTAAAATAAATAGATACATGAAGAGCGTTGTTCTAGCGCCACTTCAGTAGAAAGACCCGATTTCTGTGAAGCGGCGCTCTCCGGTTCGCGGTGCAGTGGCCCGGCCCGCTCGCTGTTGGTTTAGGATCCTCACCCACAATAGCCACAGGTGACACCCGTTTTTGTACCTCGGACCATGGAGTACCAACACAACGGCGTATGTACCTTGGAGATGCTGAGTATTGATTTCAGCAGGTATTTATAGTTCACCTATACAGATAAGTAAAACCATGCTTTATAAACCCGCACGCTTGCCCGCTGGAAATGATCTGCTGTCATATCGTACACTGTCAAACCTAGAGAGATGAGAGTGTAGTGGGCGAGCGTCGCCACGTGAATCGCTAGGCTCATTTAATTCCGCGTGGACGTTCATTTGGCCCGTTCACTCCACTCGGCACTCGCTCATATTTTTTGCTATTATTTCATCCATTAACAGACACAAAGAGCCAACTAACCATCACGTACACAACAGGTAGGAGCGCCGCCTCCGCGCGGAGATGCACGAGTGGTGAGGCAGCTACTCGCGGAGCGCACTCTCAGCCGCGCTAAATAACATTACGAGCTCGGCGGGTGCCGCTCGCCCCGCTCCGCTCGTGGACCGTTTCATTAAGAATACGGACACCAATTTATATACGTACCTAAATAGAATTAGTAAGTGTACGGGAGTGGTGCCGGTACGCTATCGGAACGAATTGGTAATTTCTTTTGGTGAAATGGCTCCTTTTACTTAACGACGCGGAGAGTGTCGTCCGGAATAAGTGATGTAACGTGAATGTGTCGACGACCTGCCGATACTGTACTCTATGACAGTTGAAATAACAAAAAAAATATGACCGACTTCCAAATAACAAAGACAAGACAAAAGACAAAAGATATTTATTTCAACTGGGCCACCAAGCGGCACTTTTGAATGTTCAATTTAAATTTAAATGGAATACAAGTTGATTCTACCGTGCATTCGGAAAGTAGCTAGTTATGGAGAAGAATGCACAAGAAACTCCATACTTTTTAAATTTACATGGAATAAATGTTGATTCTACCGTGCATTCGGAAAGTAGCTTGTTATGGAGAAGAATGCACAAGAAACTCCATACTTACTCTTTAAAAAAAAAAAAAAGATTTTTACAATATTTAGGTACATGAGTACATACATTAATAAATTCACATATGTGAGGACAATGCACCCAGAATAGCACTACACACTATACTATGTAAAGGTATAAAGTATTAAAAGTACTCACACATGTCATCATCATCATCATTTCAGCCGAACATGTACTGTGCAGTTATATAATAGGTACTAGAAAAACATCAACATCCGAAGCAGTTAAGTTATGACCAATCCCAACTGACGGCGCCCGTTCACGAACATGACGCATGAATCGGCACCACCCAGCTCAACCATCATGAAGGGAACCGAATGATCCAACACACGCGCCACCATCAGAGAGACATTTGAGAGAGCATGACACACTCAACTGCCAGGGCACACACAAGTCAACGAACACACATAGGTATAGCAAATGGTAGATTTACAGTTGGGTACATAGTACCCACACACGTGCTGTGCAGCTATACAATACTAAAAGAAATCGAGTCTATACAACACAAACATAAACATATCATTTGATTTTGCGCCCTAGTGGTTATGGAGCAGCACTTTGGGGACTGAGTCACCCACGTCCGTAGGAGTATACCCCATTTGATTCCCTACACGTGGTCCCCGGGTGGTGCAAATCAGGTGACACCAACTGGTGGTAGGCTTCGGCCGAGGGCTTGCGACCACCCACCGGGCAAAGACGTACCGCCAAGCGGCCTAGCCGTGTTCCGGTACGATGCTCGGTGTAGCCAACTAGAGGAGTTGGGTCGAGACAGCTGTTCCACTGCATGCAGACCAGTCTGACGCGCACTGGTATGGATGTGTCGGGAGACTGGTCGCGGAGGGTAGCGGGATCCGAGGCACGGTGCGCCGCTGGCCGACCGCAGGTAGTTGGGGGCCCAAGTAGTGTGCCAGCCACATACGAAAGGCTGCCCCGCCAACTGTCGAAAAATCCCGGAATGCACCATCGTGCTGGTTGGCGACCAGATGGGAGGGCCCGATGGACATTTCGGGGGGGCTCGGGCGTCCCCGCAGTCTCCAGACTA
Organism: Orthosia gothica; assembly: GCA_949775005.1. NCBI lineage: Eukaryota > Metazoa > Arthropoda > Insecta > Lepidoptera > Noctuidae > Orthosia > Orthosia gothica. Next base: position 934,121 of record OX459063.1, on the reverse strand, counting down.
GTGCCCCAATGATGGCGTCCTATCAGTGCGTGTCTGTAGGTTAACAGCGTGGAACCTCGTCTCACTTCCTTCTCCTCATCTCACCCTTCACTCTTATACATACATGACAAGGAAAAATCAAACTAGAGTTCAACAGCAGCTGCACCCCCTCCCAATCAAAGTGCACCTTTCAAATATCAGAGGACTGCACTCCAATCTCGTAGCAGTCCATCATCATCTCGAGACTGATAAGCCGGCTCTCTTTTTCCTTTCGGAGACGCAGATCAGATGTCCGTCAGACATATCGTACCTTACATACCCAGGGTTTACCCTGGAGCACAATTTTAAGCTTCGCGCTGGTGTATGCATGTACGCCCGAGACGACATCTGTTATCGGCGTCTCCGAAACCTTGAGGACTCTAGGTTTTCTGTGCTGTGGGCTTTGGTGGACACAGGCCACGATAAAATTATCTACGCCTGTGTCTACCGTTCGCACAACGGTGATCAGGAGACAACCAGGCTCACAGAGTACCTTAGTAAGGCGGCTGATATAGCGCAGCAACGGTATCCTTCCGCCCAATTGGTGTTACTGGGGGACTTCAATGCGCACCATCAGGAGTGGCTCTTCCCGTACCAGAGCACTGATCACGCTGGGCGGGAGATGAGAAAGCTTGCGCTTGCTTTGAATCTCGCCCAGCTGGTCCAGGGGGCAACGAGGGTGCCGGATGTTGATTCGCACACAGCCAATTGCTTGGACCTTCTGCTGACAACAGATCCAGACCGATACTCGGTGTCGGTATCTTCACCTTTGGGTAGTTCCGACCATTGTCTGGTGAAGTCTGTATCCGTCCACTCCCCGCCCGATCCCAGCCCAAGAGGCGCACGGCGGGTTTGGCGGTACAAGTCAGCAGATTGGGATGGGATGCGTTCTTTCTTCGCATCTTATCCTTGGCAGCCCACTTGCTTCGCTTCGGCTGATGCTTCGTCGTGCGCGGACGCCGTGACGGATGTGTTGCGTCAGGGAATGGAGTACTACATTCCGTTCTCTGACGTAGCAATGTCTAGCGCTGACCGGCCATGGTTTGGCGCCGAGTGCAAACGCGCTGACTCGCTTAAACATGAGGCGTACCTGGCATGGGTCGACGCTCGGACGCGCAAAGCAAGCGACGTGAGTCAGCTGAAGAGAGCCTTCAATAGGGCTGCCAAGTCCTGCAAGAAGGTGATGCGAAGAGCCCGGTTTGACCACATAAGCCGTATTGGGACCAAACTTGCCTCACACCCGGCTGGTAGTAAAGCGTTTTGGTCCCTGGCTAAGTCGGTTGAATCGAACTTCTGCCGTCCCTCACTACCACCACTGCTGAAACCCGACGGGTCACTAGCCCACACCGCAGAGGAGAAAGCAAACTTGTTTGCCTCGCTTTTTGCGGAATCTTCACGTCTGGATTCTGGTGATGCGCGGCCCCCTCCTTCTCCTGATGGATGCGAGACGAGTATGTCGGACATTCGCATCCATCAAAAGGACGTTCGTAGGGTACTGCGCAACCTCGACGTGAACAAAGCTAGTGGCCCCGACGGGATTCCAGCAATTGTTCTGAGAACCTGTGCGCCTGAACTGTCTCCGATCCTAACACGCCTGTTTCGCCTTTCGTATGAGACTTGAAAAGTGCCGAATGCTTGGAGGCAAGCTAACGTTCAGCCTGTGCCCAAGAAGGGCAGTCGAGCTGACCCGGCCAACTACAGACCCATTTCGATTACGTCCATCCTCTGCAAGAGTATGGAACGGGTACTCAACTCTAAACTCCTGGCATACCTAGAAGCTAATGACATCCTCAGTGACCGCCAATATGGCTTCCGCCAAAATCGGTCAACTGGGGATCTTCTAGCGTATGCCATTCACATCTGGAGTGAGGCCATCGAGAGGCATGGGGAAGCGCTTGCCGTGTCCCTGGACATCTCGAAGGCTTTTGACAGGGTCTGGCATGAAAGCGTTATTGGTAAGCTTCCTTCATTCGGTCTGCCCAGTGGTCTGTGCGATTGGATTGCAGATTTCCTGAGGGACCGGTCCATCCGAGTGGTTATGGATGGCCGCTCGTCTGACCAACTGGATATTAATGCCGGGGTTCCTCAGGGATCGGTGCTCTCAGCAACATTGTTCTTGCTTCACATAAACGATCTGCTAAAACCCGGCACCTTTGGGTATGCGGACGACAGCACTGTTGCTGAGAGATACGTCTCCGACGCGCGCGCTACTGGGCCTCAAGTCCGGTCTCTGCGAGAGGCCATGGTTGGGCGCTTGAATCTTTCCTTGAAGGCAGTCTCCGAATGGGGCGATGCCAACCTGGTCAGTTTCAATGCTGCTAAGACCCAGGCGTGTCTTTTTCCGCTAAAAGGAGCCAGTTCCACCCGGCTCCTTCTTTCCGAGATGTGACCGTGCCGATAACGGACCGACTTGAGCTTCTTGGCGTTACGTTGACATCGACCCTCAATTTTGGTCCATTCATTGAGGCAAAAGCTCAGCTGGCTGCCAAAAAGTTGGGGATTCTTGCGAAGGTGAGACGGTACTTCACCCCAGAGCAGTTGCTTAACTTGTATCAAGCGCAAGTCAGATCATGCGTGGAGTACTGTTCTCATCTCTGGGACGGATCTGCCAAATACCAGCTGGATGCACTCGAGTCGATCGAAAAACGAGCCAAGAGGCTTATCGGCAATGAGATACTGGTCGAGTCTAGGCTCCAGAGCCTTGAACATCGGCGCCGAGTTGCCAGCCTGTCGGTTTTTTATCGGTTACATTTCGGGGAGTGTGCGTTGGAATTGCATGAACTGATTCCTCCTAGCCCGTTCCATCATCGGACTACAAGACGTACGGCGATGCGTCATCGATACATGGTGGACATCCCACCCATACGCACCAAACGTTTTGGGAACACTTTTATTATACGAACAGCAAAAGAGTGGAATTCCCTGCCTGAGTCTGTGTTTCCCGATAGCTACAACCTGGGAGTCTTTAAGTCAAGAGTGAATAGGTTACTTCTAGGCAAGCGTGCTCCATCGTCGACCACATCATCTCTTACCATCAGGTGAGATAGTGGTCAAACGCAAGCCTAATAAAAAAAAAAAAAAAAAAAAAAAAAACATAGACTAGCATTGAGCCAAGCATTTTTATCAGTGATATAATCCCCCAACTTATAATATGCCTGCCTGCATAGTGTGCGTTTTATACAATTTTTAATTTTCGTCTCATTCAGTTCTAGAATATGGGGAGGAATTTTATTGTAACATTTTGTACAGTACCCCATGAAAGATGAGGCCACTTTTGCCAGTCTGAAACCTGGTTGAACTAATTGGTCCCTATTTCTAGTAATGTAATTATGTCTGTCTCCGTTTTTACTAAAAAGATGTAAATTCTTTCTCACGTACATGATGTTTTCATGAATATATTATTTTATTTATTTTTATTATTTATTTGTCTCAGATAAGAAATCCGAAATTGAAATTTAGATACACATACAATAAATACACAACATGTTAAAATTGAAATACACTTATAAATTTTTAATAATTATAATTGTCTAACCGGCATTGGAACCGCCACATGCTTACCACAGCCATGCCGGACATGAAAGAAAAAAAAATGAAAATGAAAATAGTTTATTGGTAAAACAAGTTTAGGTAAAAACAATTTTTTGATTGGATCCTCCTTTTAGGCAGATAGTGCCTGTATTAGGAGAGTCCGCTCTTCCATAGCAAGACGTATTATACAAAGAGAAATCGAATTATATAAAAAAAAAAAAAAATATATATATACTAAAACTACACAAATTAACATTAACTTAAATCAAATGTGTGTATGAGTGGGTGTAAGTATGTGTGTGAGTTTATGTGAGTGGGTGTGTAGCCTGTAGGTGTGACTGAGAGTATATAAGTGTGAGGGTGTGTTTGTGTCAAGGTTTCAGAAGTGTTTCGGTATCATTGTAGGTAAGCTTTTGTATCCATTCCACTATTATTTTTTTACTGTCATAGTAGGTTTTGGGGTAAATGTAGATGTATTTATTGATTTTATTATATAGCGCAGCAGATCTTTTGCTAAATTGCATACTGGCAAGCAAAGTCCTTGTCCTAGGGATATTTAATATCAAGTCTTTCCTTCTTTTTTTCAGTATGCTAGCATCATAGGCAAGAGACTTGTGTTTTTTTAGTATAATTTGTGTAATATAAAGTTTCCTGACTGAGAGCAGGTTACCAAGTCGAAATAGGTCTTCAGTAGGATATCGTTTTTTTTTAAAGTACATACACTTGATAAGAGCGCGTTGCGCCCTCTCCACCGTTAGAAATTTTGTTTTGGCAGCACCACCCCAGACAGGTATACAATATGAAAGTACTGACTGGACTAGCGCAACATAAATAATCTTAAGGAAATCTTTTTGATGGCCTGAATGATTGTTGGCAGTCCTGGGAACGACGTATCTAAGAGTCCTGAACATCCAGCTTAAAGTCCTGACTCTATTGGCAACCTGCTCAATGTGTGGGTACCATGACAGTCTTTGGTCCACGATAACACCTAAGTACTTAAAATGAGGTACTTTGTTGATTGTTGAGCAACCACAACTATTGTGATTACCGTTATTGCAAGTATGTATTTTAAGATTAAAATCTTCCTCTGGTTGTGTACGTTGGCAAACACTGAAGCAAATGTAATTTGTTTTTGTGATGTTTAATGTAAGCAAATTCATTGTTAACCACTTGGCGATTTTAACCAAACCTGTCTCAGTACTAAGTTTAAGATTCTGCCAAGTATCATCAGTGAAGACTACAGCAGTATCATCCGCGTAAGAGAAGACTTGTGCGTTTACAACATTCATGTTACAAAGTTCATTAACGTAGATAAGGAACAATGTAGGTCCCAATACGCTTCCTTGGGGGACACCGTATGACGTATTTGCGTCTTCACTAGTGTACTGACCCACTCTAACCCTCTGCTTCCTGTTTCTGAGATAATCCTTGAAAAGGCCAAGAGGCACCCCGCGAACCCCAATAGATTCCAGCTTTCTTACAAGGATTGGGACAGAGACGGTGTCAAAGGCTTTTTTTAGATCTAAAAATACAGTAATACATTTTTTACCTTTGTCAAGCTGTTCGGTAATATGAGTACTTAGTGCAGTAACTGCATCTTCAGTAGAAACCCCTCGACGAAAGCCAAATTGTGACTCAGATAGTATGTTGAAATGTTTTAGGTATGTTAAAAGCCTTATATTAATAAGTTTTTCTATTATTTTTGATATAGAGGGTAATACAGATATAGGCCTGAAATTGGAGACATCGTCTCTGTCCCCATTCTTGTACACTGGCGTAATAATAGCTAGCTTTAAGGAAGTCGGGAAGATGCCTTCACTAAAGCAAAGATTAGCAAGATGTTTAATTATGGGCACAACCTCCTTTCTTATATATTTTAGAAATGCAGTAGAAATATTATCCCAACCAGACGCACTGTCAGATTTTAGACTCATTAGGATATGATTCACTTCATCATCGTCAGTGTCCAACATAACGAAGGAGTTGGGTTGAGTTGATCGTAAACAGTCTAGGTCATTATGATCATAGGTTAACGCTGGCTGGATTTTTTGAGCAAGGCTCTTACCAATGTTCGCGAAATATTCGTTAATATAGTTGACTGATTCTAAAGGAGTCGATTTTATATTAAGTAAGTCTGTATTGCAATTGCTAGGTTTATTTGTGAAAGTTATAGTTTTAATGCTTTTCCAAAGTAGTTTATTGTTAGCAACTGATTTTGTAATTAATTCTCTTTCATATTTACGTTTTAATTTTTTTATAAGATTATTACAGTGATTTCTATATCTTATGTATGTTATTTTTAATATGTCGTTGTATGGATCTCTCTTAATATCTTTTTGTAGCTTGTTACGATTTTTAATACAACGTAAAATTCCTGGGGTTATCCATGGTTTTACAATGCGCTGACTGTTAGGGATTTTAGTAAGAATAGTACTTTTATTGATGGACTCCGTTAGCTTGTTTACTAGAAGGCTAGCTAGAGTTTCAGGATCATTACAAAAAAGTAAATCTGCTAGATTACTTTCCTGCACGCACTTAAGTGCTTGCTCAAAATCTACAGTGGATCTAGTTTTGTTAGCTAATGGGGTATTTTTTAATTTTGATAGGGATAGAAGTGTGGTGTAGTGATCTGTAATACTAGTGTGTAAGATAGCGATGGATGCTGAGATTTTTTGTTTGTTTATTTTCAACATAAAATGGTCTAAACAGTTTTCATTCCTAGTAGGTAGAGTATGCCCAGGTAATATTCCGTACAGGGATAGCATGTCAAGGTAAGTAGTTCTGTTTCTGTGTTCATAAGATGATTCTATATCTTTAGATCTAATGTTTATATTAATGTCCCCCGCTATAATAATATTTTTCTGAGTTTGTAGAGTATCCAGATGGGAACTTAAGGAACTGATAAAATCCTCAGTGTTCATGCTTGAAGGGGATCTATAAATGCATAATATAATATTATTCAGTATTTCCAGCTGCAAACAAGACGCCTGAGATAGTTTTATTTCCTTAACTTTAGATTTTAGATAATTTTTTATATAGACAACTACCCCATCGTTTTGGTTCAACTGGTGGGACGTTTTATAGGACGAGTAATTATTTAGTTGAGGGATAATTTTTCCAGGAGTTAGTCGACATTCAGTTAATATAATAACGTCAGTTTCGAACTTGAAATTCGAAAGAGTAATAACAAAATCGTCAAAGTTACACGAGATACTCCTTATATTTTGAGCGACAACAGTAAAGTCATTTCTTTTTATATTTATGTGTTTAGCCAATTCCGAACAGTCACATTCAATACTGCGCGCAATATTAATGCTATCTAGCTCATTAAGGGTTTGCAATGAATCAACCATTATATACATTTATCGATAGAAAGGACGTGCCATCAAGTTGTGTTGTTGTTAATATAAAAGTATTATTGTTTTTCGCTGTCTTATACAGATTTTGAAACCGTTTTTTAATAGTGTATTTAAGTGTGGAATGAATGTTATTGGTATGTTTTTGAGTATGTATAAGTAAGTGAATGTGAGTTTGGCGTGCAAGTAAATAATTATTGTAATTAAAATATACGCAGAATGAGTTTGAAGTAACGAAACAACAAGCTGAGTAATATGTTTGTGAGTGATTATTGTTTTTATGATATAAAGAAAAAGTGTATACACAAACAAAGACAAAGGTTAGAGAAAAAAATACATGGTAACAAAACAGAGGAGATCTAAGCAAATTACTTAAAGTAGGCAAATACATCAAAAAACAGAAAAACAATAGTATGATGTCTTCCTGTAGTAACCAACTAAGACCCATTAGGGAATCGAAATATCTTAGTCACTTGCTGAATTTCAGCTGATGGATCTGCTGCTCATTTCTAACAGTTATGGTTGGCGAATGTTCGTCTTTCCTGAGTAAAACTTTTCCATAAGCGATCCAGCAAAATTTAAAGTCACCAGATTTGGTTAGGTCCCGAGCAAGAAAATGCAAGCGGGAACCCTTTGCAGTGAGATGCTCAGAGAGGAAGATAGGAGTATCTTCCTGCGATTTAAAGCCTAGATGCTTACAGCATAACTTGGATTTATATTTAATCATAAATGCCTTACCCATTTTCATAATTTCCGATTTAGTTAGGGTCGAGCCGGTTTCAACAATTATTGGCGTGTTAATTATCTCACTATTTTTCGCACGTGTTCTATAGATGTCTTTTATATCGCGTTTTGTGAAACTGCAGTCTAGGTTTTTAGCGAGAGACATAGCCATTTCAATCAGGTCCTCTTTAGTTTCGTTTGTTCTTCTAGGTACATTCTTTATTACAAAATTGGTCTTCTGATTGCTGACTTGCATCATTTCAAGTTTATCCTCTAGAATTTTGATGCAATTTTTGTCTTCCCTAGCTCAATTTTCTTTCTAAAATCTTCATTTTGGGCAGTAAGATAAGCAATGGAGCTCTCTATTTTGTTATTAGTTTTCTGGATTTCCTTTAGAGTAGTACTAATGCGCTGAGTCTCTTGTTCATGTTTTACGGAGAAGAGGCCCAGCATTTTTCTAATCTCTTCCTTGAACTCCCCTAACTGCTTATCAAGGGAGTCATCCATGTCGTCTCGGCTTCTCTTCATCCGCTGGAACACATAGTTTGGGGGTGTTCTTAGCTCTGACTGATTAACATCCGTTTCCGATAGTGACTTGTTCATTGTTGACTCCATAAGCATCAGGACACCAGGAATATAAAGATGTAAGTAGCGCTGCTTAATGAGTAGGGGTTGGGGGTGCTAGGATTCCTTTCAAAGATGTTATAGCAATAAGTTGCAGCGAGGAGTATCCTATAACGCCCGACAGATATTAAAGCAATACAGGCCACTACAATTTGCCCACACAACTGCTTCAGGCGTTTTTGGATGTTTATTCGATTTTTGAGGGTAATCGGAATAATTTTGAGTAATTCTATTCACTGCGTTAATTGTTTTGGGTGCTTTATCCCATCAATCACAGCACCACCGATGCAACTAATAGTGTCACAGTTCGCCAGCCACTTAATTTGTACAGTCACACAAAGGGATATCACTTTCAGCCAGTTTTTACACTAAAAAGGTTTAATTTAGCGAGAGCACTCTGAACATGACCTTACTGTCAAAACAACGGTGGAAGAGTGACATAAGGGCAGTTTAGTCTGTCGGCGATCATTGCCAGGATGGTATTGGGGCTGGCCCGCACCCGGCGCACCAGCGACGCACAACGCTTACGCATAACAGCGTGAAAACAATCAGTGCGCGCCATAGCGAACATCCCTGATGCGCTACAGAAACGGGGCAGCCCCAACATCGCCCGGAACGCATTATTGTACTGGACACGGAGGGCACTGTACGCCCTTTCAGTATAGTCAACCCACAAGCTGCACGTGTACAGTGATGTGCAGTATGCTTTGAAAAGCGTGATCTTCACACCAAGAGAACACCGCGAAAACCTGCGGGCTATCATGTTGGCTCGCACCGACAGTGCCCTCCGTTCCCGCTCAATGTCAGCATGGTCTTTAAGGTCCTCGGTGAGTAGATGCCCCAGATATTTAAATTGATCCACTCGGTCTATCGCAGCACCATCAAGCTGAACAACTGGTATGTTCACAGGGCTCGACACACCGATGGCTCGAAAAACCATGTATTTGGACAAGGAACCGTCATGATGTTAATGTCCTTAAACAGTTCCCTTAGAGAATCACGCCGGCGAAGATTGTAAATCGCTCTGATGGCTCGTTTTTGCAGAATAAAAATAGACTCAATGTCTGCAGCCCTTCCCCATAGTAAGATACCGTAAGACATTATACTATGAAAGTAACTAAAATAGACTAGCCTAGCGGTATCCAGATGCTCAAATTATTCCATTACCAAAAAAGTCCAATCCAACATCCTTTTCTGAGTTCCGTCCAATATCCGTCCTGCCATTCCTGTCCAAAGTCCTGGAACGATTAATCCACGACCAAATTAGCACTTTCCTATCTAAAAATAATCTCCTCAATCCTTTCCAGTCCGGCTTCCGTCCTGGTCATAGCACCACCACAGCTCTTCTCAATATTACGGATGATATAAGGTCAGCCATGGAAAGCAGTAATCTGACGGTCTTGGCATTGTTAGATTTCAGTAATGCCTTTAATACTGTCGATTTCGATGTTTTGCTTGGCATTCTGCGCTCTCTTAATATATCTCCATCGGTGATTGACTGGTTTCGTAGTTACCTGTTTGGTCGCCGGCAACGTATCTGCATTGGAGAGACTTTGTCTTCCTGGTGTAGTACTTCTGCTGGGGTACCACAGGGTGGCGTTTTATCCCCTTTACTTTTCGCTGTTATAATAAACTCAATTTCCAGTGAACTAACTTCTTCCTACCATCTTTATGCGGACGACCTACAAATTTATGCGCGAGCTCCTCTCGGACATCTGTCTGAGGCTATCGTTACAATAAATGGTGATCTGGGCCGCATATGCGAATGGAGCAAAAGGTATGGACTAATGGTAAACCCCACAAAGACGCAGGTTATAGTGGTGGGCAGTTCTAGGATGGTTTCAAGAATCGACTGGACGACTCTTCCCCAGGTTTTTTTCGATAACTCATTGATTCCGTTCTGCGAGAAAGTTAAAAACTTGGGGATATTCATTGATGAGAACTTATCTTGGACTGCCCAACTACAGGAGGTTAGCCGCAAGCTATTTGCATCTGCTGCGTCTTTGAGGAGACTGCGTAATTTTCTTCCGATTGCCACCAGGATTGCGCTTGCACAATCTCTTCTTCTACCCATCCTTGATTATGCTGATGCCAGCTATCTTGACCTTACCCAAGAACAACTTGATAAGCTTGAGCGACTTCAAAATGTTTGTATAAGGTTCATATTTGGTTTGCGCAAATATGACCATGTTTCCGAATTCCGTGTGAAGCTCAAGTGGTTGCCCATTCGCCTTCGCCGGAATGCTCATATTCTTTCTCTTTTATATAATGTACTCTTTACTCCTTACACCCCTCTTTACCTCAAGGATCGTTTCCAGTTTCTCCGCGATTCCCACACGAGATTTCTTAGGTCATCAGAGAACTTACGACATCAAATGCCAATGCATTGCACGACTTTTTTGGATAAATCATTTACGGTACAGGCTACTCGTCTATGGAATGCATTGCCAGATCCAATCAAACGTGCTCAAACATTGCCTGTATTCAAAAGACTTGTAAAGGAACATTATCTGTCGTTGTCTTCTTCTATTTTAGCACTGTTATTCAGTGCTAAAATTATATACTACAATATATACACAGATAAATACATAAGTTATGCAATAGATACATAAATACATACATAGCCACTTAATACATAGGCAAATGACCGCCCCATTTCATGTCCAAGCAATTACTCTCCATACCAGGTTGCCTGGAAGAGACCGCATCATGCGATAAGGCCGCCCATTGTATATGTATTAGACTTAAGTTTCTTTTTGTTAATGTATTTTATGGTGTACAATAAAGCATATAATAAATAAATAAATAAATATCCACATCTGTAAATTGACGAATCTTTCTGACAGCATAAGCTGCCGAACTCAGCCGCCCCGCAAGTGATACTAAATGAGGACCCCATTGTAACCTTGAGTCTAACGTGATCCCCAGGAAAACCGTTTTATCGACGCATTCGAGCTTCTCCTTGTTTAATATAATGTCACAATCAGTACTTTTGACATTTGGCAAGGAAAATTTTACGCATTTGGTTTTATTACCATTTAATACTAAATTATTGGCAGTGAACCAATCCTGAACCTGCCGTAGCGCGTTATTTACGTCGTCAACCTGACAAGTACGTCTATTTATTTTAAAAACTAAAGATGTGTCATCAGCAAATAACACCATATTTAGTTTGCCTTCGAATAAATGGGGTAAATCGTTTATGCATATTAAAAATAAGAAAGGACCTAAAATTGAGCCCTGGGGTACCCCCATTTGCACATTTAACCCCGACGAATTCACACCGTTTATTTGATCTAATTGTTGTCTATCACTCAAATAAGATTTAATCAAACTTAACGCTGATTGACCTAGCCCGTAATGCTCAAGTTTCAGAAGTAATGTTTCATGATTAACGCAATCAAACGCCTTCGACAGGTCGCAGAAGATACCTATGGCATCCTGCGACTCTTCCCACGCATTAAATATGTGTTTTAATAGGGTGACACCAGCGTCAGTTGTACAACGTCCTTTGGTGAAACCATACTGTTTATCAAGTAAGATGTTATTCGTATTAAAATGAATGAGCATTTGATTTGGCATTATCTTCTCAAATACCTTGCTGAAAACCGGCAACACGGACACTGGTCTATAATTATTTGTGTCTTTACTGTCCCCGGATTTAAAAAGTGGTATAACCTTACTATATTTCATTAGATCCGGAAAGACTCCTTGATCCACTTCCAAATAACAAAAGACTTTTTTACAAAAAAATACTACCGACTTCCAAATAACAAAACTACGAAGTGAAAATAACTTTATTTAATTTTGGACGTCGGTGTCTTTGGTAGGTACCAATTTTTTGCGTTATTTGGAAGACTGTAGTATTTTTTACCCGACTGCCGAAGGAGGGTAATGTGTTTATCAGTCTATGTATGTATGTATGTATGTATGTATGTATGTTTGTTCCTATGTGGCGTTCCAGAGACCAAACGCGTTGGCCGATTTTGATGATTCATACGTCAATCGATTCGTCTTAATCCTGCGAGTGTCATAGGCTACATTCAAATAGGATAATAGAAAAATCAAAAAATCAAAAAACCCGACTGCTTCAAAAGCGAACTAAAATGACATAAACAAGGAAAAAAATCATGCTGTGCAGTCGGAGGATACATATTCGAGGGCTGGCTGACCAAAATCTGGTGTATCCTCCGACTGCACAGCATGATTTTTTCCTTGCTTTTGTCTTTTTAGTTCGCTTTTGAAGCAGTCGGGTTTTTTGATTTTTTGTTTTTTTTTTTTTTATTTATAAGTTTTTAGTTAAGTTTTTTTCGAATTAGATACATTTAAACATATAAGTGTTATATATTTTTGAAATCACCTCTTAAAACCCTTTATTTTGATACCCCACACACTGGGTTTGGAAGAAGAAAAAATATTGGCACCCCACAATATGGCGCCCAAAATCCGCCATTTTTCTATTATCCAATTTTAACGTAGCCTATGACACTCGCAGGGTTAAGACGAATCGATTGACGTATGAATCATCAAAATCGGCCAACGCGTTTGGTCTCTGGAACGCCACATAGGAACAAACTTACATACATACACACAAACATAGACTGATAAACACATTACTCTCCTTCGGCAGTCGGGTAAAAATGGCGGATTTTGGGCGCCATATTGTAAGGGCCCAAATTTTTTTTTTCTTCCAAACCCATCGTGTGATATCAAAATAAAAGGTTTTAAGAGGTGATTTCAAAAATATATAACACTTATATGTTTAAAAAACTAGCTGTTGCCCGCGACTTCGTCTGCGAAGCATTAGTAATTCGAATAGCTTATTTTTTATATCGCGGCATAATATTGTAGCTTTTCCATACAAACTTATAATATTAACTCCGCCCGCGACTTCGTTCGTGTGATGGCAACCAAAAATAAGCTGTTATTAAACCAAATAAAAATGTGGTTCGTAAAGTTCTACGGTTTGGGACAATTCGTTATTTGACTTAAATAATAATACATTTTAGGTTACCGCTACAAAGTAAAATCCGCCCCTTAAAACTTAATATACCCTTTTTCTCTTTTAATTTTTTTGTTTATGTTAGTTAGATTGGTCAGTTAGATGCCTCATAAAAACTAACATCACTTAATCCTATCAGGGGTGAGGTAGTTTTAAAAAACGTATTACGTAAATTTTGATTATTTACTTTATCTCCACGGAATGAGATTGTTCATACAAACAAATTTCCCCCTTTTCACCCCTTTAAAGGTTGATAGTTCAGTGGCGACTGCGAACCGGAAAACGCAAATTAGTAAGTCCGACTTGGTCAAGTCTGCGGGAGTCCGGTGGATGCGAAACGCACGGGACTGATCAGTGTGGCGGCGCTTGGTGAAAGCCTATGTCTAGCTGTGGAGTTTTTTGGCTGAAATAATAATGAAGGTGAAAGGTTGATTTTTTCCGAAATTTCCTTCTTCGTGCTCCCCTAGATCCCTACATCAAAAACGAAACCTTGTCCAGTATGATTCTTAACAAACTTTAACACCCACTTAATCCTATTTTGGGGGTAGTTTAGAAAAAAATATAATGACAACCTTTTATTGTTTACTTAGGTTGGTATTTATGTTAACTATCAAGTTAACATAAATACCAACTACCAAGACCTAAAATTCTTTATTTTTTTAATTATCTTTCTTTTTTTCTTTATCACCTGTTAAATCGTCTTTTGGGGGTAGTTTTGAAAACTATTAATAACAACTTTTATTGCTTACTTAGTTTGGTATTTATGCCAAGTTTCAAGTTTATTAACCCAAGTAATAAGATTATTCAAAGATACTTTAACATCTTTTTTTGGGGGCAGTTTCGTAAAACTAATAATAACAACCTTTATTATTTATTCAAGTTAGTTTTTGTACAATGTTTCAAGTTTAGTAACCCATTAAATAAAATTCTTCGATACAAACTTCAACACCCCCTAAATCAACTTCTGGGGGCAGTTTCTAAAAACAAATAATGTAAACCTTTATCATTTATTTACTATTTGTGTCAAGTTTCAAGAATATTAGCCGAAGGAATTAGATTTTTCTTACAAATTTTGTTCCCCTTTTTCTCCCCTTAGGGGAAGAATTTAGGAAAATCCTTTCTTATCGGATGCCTACGTCGTACAAAAAACATACTCTCCAAGTTCCAGGTCTCTACGATCAGCGGTTTAGGCTGTGCGTTGATCCGTCAGTCAGTCATTCAGGACAAAGCATTTTATATGTATAGAAGATATATGGAGCAGAAGACTGGTTGGGTTTTTGAGACGCATAATTTCGGGTGGACCACAAATTACTTTAGCATGAAAATTAATGCTGCGTAAATCACACGACACAACACAAAAATCTAATACAGCGTAAATTACGTGACACTAAAACGTCACTCACAACTATCATGTTTACCTGAGACAAACGGTCCAGCTCGGTAGTTCCAAATCGATGTAGACGTCCCCGTCCTAGTGCCATTTGATTCTTCAAAGAAACTTTGACACCCCTAAATCGTCTTCTGGGGGTACTTCCGAAAAACTAATGATGCCAACCTTTATTATTTTGCCGAAGGAATAAGATTTTTTATCCAAAAAAATGTCTCCCTTTTAACCCCATAAAAAGTTGAATTTCCAAAAATCCCTCCTAAGTACCTACTCCCCTACATCATAAAAAAAAGCTATGTGCAGTAAAAGTAATCAAAAATCTTTACCACCCCAAAATCGTGTTTTAAGGGTAGTTTCGAAAAACTTATAATGAAAACCTTTATTGTTTATTTAGGTTGGTATTTATGTGAAATTTCATGTTTATTGACCAAGAAATAAGATTCTTCAAAAAAATAACAACTCCTAAATCATCTTTTAGGGACAGTTTCGAAAAACTAACAATGAAAGCCTTTATTGTTTATTTAGATTGGTATTTATGTCAAGTGTCAAGTTTAATTATTGAAGTAATAAGATTCTTCAAAAAAGCTTTACCACCTCTAAATCGTCTTTTGGGGGTAGTTTAAAAAATAATAATAGCAACCTTTATTAGCCCGTACAGACGGTTTCTATGCTGTTATCCGCAAAAAAACAGCGTCGCTACTGAGGAGAGTGAGGGACAGTCAAAACGGCATCCTGAAAACTGTAGCTGAGAGCTTCGGCTCTTCGATTGTACAGCAGTTTGTGCATAGGTTGATTGTTACTAACACTAGGTAATAAGTTTTTCTATGTTACTAACGCTATATAATATGTTCTGCTATGTTACTAACACTAGGTAATAAGTTTTTGTATGTTACTAACACTCTATGGATTTTTGTGTCCGAAATAAAGATATTCTATTCTATTTATTATTCGTTTAGGTTAGTATTTATGTCAAGTTTCAAGTTTATTAACTGAAGTAATAAGATTCTTCAAAAAATCTTTAACACCCCTAAATTGTCTTTTGGGGGTAGTTTCCAAAAATAATAATTGCAACCTTTATTATTCATTTAGGTTAGTATTTGTGGTAAGTTTCAAGTTTATTGACCCAAGAAATCTGATTTTTCCATACAAACTTCAACACCTCCTAAATCATTATTTGGGGGTAGTTTCGAAAAATTAATGATGTCAATCTTTATCATTTACTTAGAATAATATTTGTGCTAAGTTTCAAGAATTTTGCCCGAAAGAATTAGATTTTTCACACAAATTTTCAACCCCCTTTTTACCCCCTTAGGGGTGGAATTTCCAAAAATCCTTTCTTAGTGCACACTTACGTCACTTGAGGAACCTTTCTGCCAAATTGCATGCTTCTAGGCTTAGCAGTTTTGGCTGTGCGTTGATTGATCAGTCAGTCAGTCACCTTTCGCTTTTATAGATATAGATGTATCAAATTCGAAAAAAACATTAACTAAGAAGTTATAAATAACAAGTAAAATTTCACAATTTAAAAAAACCCCGACGCATTTATCTTGCGAAAACACCCCGATTCAATCAGTAAAATGCCCATAACTTTTGAACGGCTGAACCGATTTTATTCAAACATAGCTAAGAACACTCTCGACAAAATTACCTTTCAAACAAAAAAAACTAAATCGAAATCGGTTCATCCGTTTAGGCGCTATGATGCCACAGACAGACACACAGATACACAGATACACAGATACACAGATACACAGATACACAGATACACAGCAACACACGTGAAACTTATAACACCCCTTCTTTTTCCGGCGGGGGTTAATTATAACACCCCTTCTTTTTCCGGCGGGGGTTAAAAAAAGTTAAATCAAAAAATCAAAAAACCCGACTGCTTCAAAAGCGAACTAAAAAGTCGTAAACAAGGAAAAAATCATGCTGTGCAGGAGGAGGATACATCTGGTTTTGGTCAGCCAGCTCGCGCGTATGTATCCTCCGACTGCACAGCATGATTTTTTCCTTGTTTACGACTTTTTAGTTCCCTTTTGAAGCAGTCGGGATTTTTGATTTTTTGATTTTTTGTAAAAATGATTTTTCTATTTATCACCATTTAGTTGTATCTACCTCATAGGCAAGTAGTTACGTAAGTTACCTATAATGCCAGAATAAATTAACCGAGTTTCATGAAACTGAACATAACCGGTGAAATGAGAGTGTACCAAGGTGAACTGTACACATTTGCGTACCCATTTAGAGCGTACTGACGTGATGTTATGTTATGAAATGGTATAACCAATAAACAGCCATGCGGTTGCAGCAATCCCGAGAGTTTTGCAGTTATTTATTGAAGAGTTCTGTTGTATATCTCCAAAGTTCTTCATCAGATCTTCACCAAATTAAAATGTGACCAATTTCGGAACATACTCTTTCAAACAAAAAAAATATTTTCAAAATCAGTCGGGCAATTGACGGAGATGTCGGTGAAAATACATTAAAAAACAAAATAAACATAAAGTGGAACATAGAAAATCCTCCTTTTTGGTAAGTCGGTTAAAAATAAAAAACATAAAAAGGGTCCTACCTATATTAAAACGCCGAGTGGGCGAACGAAGATTGATTAGATTAAATTGGATTTTACCAAATTTAGTCTAATCTAATCGACCTGCGTCAACCAGATTGGTTGGTTGGATTGGTTGACGTATGTCATTATAATGATTATTAGTATTCAAAGTTTAAACAGATTTTGTGGTATTAAGTAAATTTTCAATGTATGCGTCTCTTGAGAGCTCATTCCAATTCTTTCTCGTAGCAGTCGAGCAGCGACTCGCGGGACAATCGTGAAGAGAGAGAGAGAGAGTGGTGAGAGCGGCGCCACGACGTCACGACGCGCGTCATGTGGCCGAGCGGTTCGTTACTAATCGCATTAAAAAACCAAAGGCACGCCTGCACCACGCACTGCAACTTACACTGCAATTATCCCCGACATGGCATATTTACACGACTGAATGTACAAAGAGATAATAAAGTTTGTCGCTAAAAATAATCCGCTTAGTGCTCGCATGCAAAAGAAATGCTTTACGGGCGTGGAATGTTTCAGAAGCGGGCAGTGCGGTGCGCAACTGTGCGTCAGTCTGTCTTGTCTCACGGATACAGCAATGTTCAGCGCGGAGCTCCGCTGATTACTTTTCCTTTGTGTCGGAAGGAATGAACTTTGGGCTGTATTGTGTAGTAGTGTCACTCCACCGAGCCGAGGGACAGCGCAAATCTCGCGTCAGCGGCACTCGTTGTGAATAAATCACTATATAAAACTTTAGAGGCTCTAGACAAGTGACATTCTACGAGTATCAATGAAAGCGTCGCGATAGCAATTGAATGTAATTTGGGAATATTCCTTTAGTATATTAAGCCCTCTTGGTCATTGAACATTCAGTCTTCTAGAACAACAAAGTTACAGTGGGTCGAAAATGTCCTGAATGACTTCGGGAAAAGGATGGTACGGTTGTGACTTTGAATGTTTTTGCTGAACTTGGTTTAGGCACTACCGTGTCCCCGGCACTATGTTTAATTGTTTGATACGTTTTGGATGTAGAGAGTATAGACTTAAATAAAAACTTTTTTGCAAAAAAATACTACCGACTTCCAAATGAAAAACTACAAAGTGAAAAATAACTTAACTATTGGAAGTCGGTGTCTTACGTAGAAACTATTTTTTGCGATATGGACACCGACTTCCAAAAGTTAAGTTATTTTTCACTTTGTAGTTTTTCATTTGGAAGTCGGTAGTATTTTTTTGCAAAAAAGTTTTTATTTTTCCCTTTTTCGTTTTACCTACCTAATAGCAAGTTGTTTATTAAGGTCCCTATAACTCCAGAATAGATTAACCGAATAACATGAAACTTGAACTTGAGAGATCTGCGTACCCCTTTAGAGCGTACTGGCGTGATGTTATGTTATGAAATGGTATAAACAACAAACAGACATGCGATTGCAGCAATCCCGAGAGTTTTGCCTTTATTTATTGAAGAGTTCTGTTGTGTATCTCCGAAGTTCTTCATCAGACCTTCACCAAATTAAAATGGGACCAATTTCGAAACATACTCTTTCAAACAAAAAAATAATTTTTAATATCGGTCCACAATTGACGGAGATATCGGTGAACATACATAAAAAAAAAAAAAAAAAAAAAAAAAAACATACAAGAAGTCGAACATAGAACCTCCTCCTTTTTGGTAAGTCGGTTAAAAAATACCGGTCCAGTGCGAGTCAAACTCGTACGCCGAGGCTTCCATACCTACCCATTATACCGCCATAATAAAATTGGTATCATTTTTAGAATTCCGTACCTCACAAGTAAAATTACAAAATTTAAAAAACCTCCGACACATTTATCTTGCGAAAACACCCCGATTCAAACAGTAAAACGCCCATAACTTTTGAACGGCTGAACCGATTTTAAATTAAATTAAATTATGATAATAATTTTGAATTTTAAATCGGTTCATCCGTTTAGGCGCTATGATGCAACAGACAGACACACAGATACACTGCAACACACGTGAAACTTATAACACCCCTCTTTTTCCGGCGGAGGTTAAAAAGGTAAATGAACCCTTATAAGATCACTCTCTTGTCCGTCTGTCGGTCTATCCATGTGTCACCAACGATTTTCTCAGAAATGGGTGGATCTAGCAAGTTGAAATTTATTACCAGATACTGAGATCTATAGTCCATTAGGGATATAAAAATCAAGGTCCCGAGTTAACACGATAAAAAGACATAGGCAAAATTAGATTTTCGCGAAAATTTGTAAGTACCAAAATTTACCATTTTTTTTATAGTCTGGCGATTGCTCTTTTGTTTGACGATGTACGTTCAAAAGAAAAAATGATATCAATTTGTATCATCATTATCTAGCCCTGTATGGAAACAGAAAAGTAAAAAAATACAATATTTGAAAGTTATGAGCTTCGAAAGTTACATATTTTAACACTAATTTTAACGTATCTTTGGGTGGAAATAAATACCATAAGAAGAAGGAAAATTGCAAAATGGCCTCCATACAGGGATAGATTAGTAATTCAACAATGCAAATAATTTTATTTTATTTAGTAGTTTTTCCATGATATCTAAACTCCTAAAGGTCTGTTCGCACTCGTTTTCGTCCTAAATCATCATCCATTTCGTTACAAACTTACAAAGGTGCTCGTACTAAATCAATTTTTTTTCATTCAATGCGGCACTTTTAAACGTCAAAAATAAATAAATTTAAAAGTAATAATAATTGATTCGACCGTCCATTCGCTTCGCCAGTTGAATCGCTTCGCCAAAATTCATCTGTGGCGCCTGTGAACCGTGGCCGCGCAACTCCGCGTCCAAGAGCACCGTGCGGACTTATAAAACCTTCTTGAATGCTTTGACCGGCAGTCAAAGCATTCAAGAAGTTATATAAGTCCGCTAAAGAAACCCGAGCGGACGTTTACGATCTACGAGCGAGCAGGTATTGTACAGTCAAAGTCTAGCGTCTACTTGTTGAGCAGCCAGTATCACTGTCTTTACATTTAAGTGACTCATAGGAACTAGTTATGGCGAATAGTTACTTTCTGTTTAATATTTAGTTTCATGAATGTTCGTAAACTAGCGAGGACTCCCCGCTGATAACGAAGTTGTCGCCACGTTTTCTATAAAGCCAGCCCCCTACCCCCCACGCCACCCCTTTGTCTCCTGGAGGCTGCACACCATTCAGGCTGCAGGAGCGTCTCGTTAAAATTATGAAATAAAAAGACCATCACAGAGCTTTTATGTAAAATAAAATACTTGTAAGAGACAAGTGTCGCGTCGTGAGTCGTCGGTCGCCTGTCGTCAGTCGCGCTGTATACAGCTCGCGCAGCGCTGTATCATCTCGGTTTCATTTTCTTTTCATCAGGTATGTTCACGCTCCAGGGACGACGTCTCCGCGTCAAGCCGCGCCCGCCGCGACCAGTACCCTCCCCTGTCCCGCTCCTCCCTCGGCTGCGTCTCGCTTCTCATTTTGATAATATTTTACATTTTTTTAAGTTTGTTCGTGCTACAGTGAAATGAGAGAACACTTGAAGCCATCGCCCTCCGCCTGCCCGCTGTGCCCACCCGGCCACCTGCCGGCACTCACCGGAGACGCAGGGCGTCTAACAATTTAAATATTTATAACACTTATTTACGAGCTTCATTTTATTAGAATGAATAATTGAATACATCACGAACAGCGAGTGATTGAGGAGTTGGCGTTACTAATTAATTAGGTTCTCTAATACTTCATTATTAAAACATTATCTTCATTATAACTAGAAGTTCATTACATTAAACAACTTTTTTGCAAAAATATACTACCGACTTGCAAATACAAAACTACAAAGTGAAAAATAACAAAATTTTTGAAAGTCGGTGTCCATATCGCAAAAAAATGCTACCTACGAAAGACACCGATATTATTCCCTTTTTAGTTTTACCTACTGAGTAGGCAAGTTGTTTAGTAAGGTCCCTATAACGCCAGAATAGATTACCCGAATAACATGAAACTTGAACATAACCGGCGAAATGAGAAATCTGCGTTCCCCTTTAGAGCGTACTGGCGTGATGTTATGTTATGAAATGGTATAAACAAAAAGTTAATTTAAAAAATCTAAAAACTGACTGCTTAAAAAGCGAACTAAAAAGACATATACAAGAAGAAAATCATGTTGTGCAGTCGGAAGATACATATTCGCAAGTTGGCTGAGCAAAACCAGATGTATCCTCCGAATGCACAACATGATTTTTTTCTTGTTTATGTCTTTTTAGTTCGCTTTTTACCCGACTGCCGAAGGAGGATTACCCTAGTTTTTTTTTCAGTTCATAACTCTTATTTTTATAACAAAACGTGGGGCAGAAATCTGTAGATATACAGCTGCAAGGGTCTCGCTAAGTGCTATGGATAAATCTTTGTCATCCAGACAGATAAATATTCGTATTCTGACAAATTGGACACTTCCAGAAAATTCTGTTTTTGTTTGATAGAGTATATTTCCAAATTGGTCCCATTTTAATTTGGTGAAGGTCTGATGAAGAACTTCGGAGATATACAACAGAACTCTTCAATAAATAACGGCAAAACTCTCGGGATTGCTGCAATCCATGTCTGTTTATCAGCATGCATAGCAGTCGGGTAGACTGCCGAAGGAGGGTAATGTGTTTATCAGTCTATGTATGTATGTATGTTTTTTCCTATATGGTCTCTGGAACGCCATATAGGAAAATACATACATATATACTTGCATACATACATAGACTGATAAACCCTCCTTCGGCAGTCAGGTAAATACAAAAAAAAAACAGCTCCGACTCCGTGGTCGGCACTGGAGGAAGGGACACAAATAACATATAATTGTCGCCTATAGTCTCCAATCTATTATCTCATCCCGTATTGGTTACACAGCAAAAATCTGCCGTAAACGACTCACGTAGCGGCGAGGCAGCGTCGTAGCGGGCTTTGTTCAGCAGATATCTGCAGGCAGTGATTACGCCTTAATTAAATCATTTAGCAGCCAATACCGGGAAACAATTGGTAGGTAATTACCCGCGCGGCGCTGCCTGCGTGCGGGCGGCCACCGTCCCTCACCGACACTCCGGCAGTCGGCGCAGAGCCCGCGAGCGCGCGTCCCGTCCGTGCCGCAATCTGCCGCAAGTTCAACGCTGCGTCGCATCGTGCGGACTGACGACTTTTGCTCGACACTTTACAAGTTTATAGGGTTACGTTGTGTTCTTCGTTGTGATCATTGCTTGTGCGTGCCATGTGATAGCTTGCTCTCTGGATTGGATTGCTCTCGTGGTACGTACCGTTTAGCTCTTTTTGATATTTGGTCTAATGAAGTAAGTTGTAACAAAAAAAGAAATTTTATTCACAGTTATGAGTACATAGCAAAACTCTGATAATGATTATCGAACACATGCTTACATTTCCATACCACTGAGACAAAGTGGTAATTTGCAAACTCGATGTTCCCAGACATTTTTTTTATATGGAGATTAGATATTAAAAAAAATATAGATATAATAAAGGTTGTCTGTAAGAGATTGCCCTGTGTGATAAGACCGCCCATTGTACACTTATCTTTATAAATGTTTAGTCCTGTTATTATTTAAGTGATGTACAATAAAGTATATAATAAATAAATAATATATATAAAAAAACAGCAATTATATAATAATAAATTGCAATTCTAAAAACTTAAAAACACGCTTTAATCCTGAAGATCCTGGTAAGGATAATGGGACAAAGTATTTAAACTATAGTATTGTCATCGGTCCTTGATAAGTGTGCAAAGTTTCAAATCAATCCGAAGTTTTGAAGGAGGTGAAAATCACTTTCAAAGATTCCGTTACATAGATTACATACATACCAAGCTAATAAAAGCGTGTTAAAAACTAAGCACTTACACAAAAAAATGTATTCACGATCACAAATACTAAAATAATTACTTGCAATAACTTTACGGCCAAGTAAAATTTCAAAATTTAAAAAACCCTCGACACATTTATCTTGCGAAAACACCCCGATTCAAACTGTAAAACGCCCATAACTTTTGAACGGCTGAACCGATTTTATTCAAACATAGCTAAGAACACTCTCGACAAAATAATAATATTGTGTATGACTTACAGATAGTTGTTCCAGCTCTGGGTGTTGTGTTTGTGAGTTTATATGTTTGTAAACGCACCCACGATACAGGAAGAATTTCCTAGTGTGGGGCAACGTTTTTTTTTTTAAAAATAATAAATAAAATTACCTTTCAAACAAAAAAAACTAAATCGAAATCGGTTCATCCGTTTAGGCGCTATGATGCCACAGACAGACACACAGATACACAGCAACACATGTGAAACTTATAACACCCCTCTTTTTCCGGCGGGGGTTAAAAAAAAACACGTTAAAGGGATATTGTAAAAGTAGATAAGGTCACTGTTGCGGCAGTTTTACGTTTAGAACGAAATTATTGATGATTTCAAAAGAGGTACATGATTGAATGGCTGGTGCCGGAACGGAAGTAGTCTTGCTAGTGGAGCTTTAGATGCAAGTGCGAGCGAAGTGAGCGCGAAAATGTTTGCACTTGTGATCGGTTTCCTTTAAATCACTCTGAACGAAACAAGACTTTCTAGCAGAAACGTGGGTGAACTAAGAGATGGTAAGATGGAAGAGCGAACACGAATTCAAATAAGGCTGGGTTAGCTTCGAACACGTTAGATTTCTTTTGTCAATTCATATAGAAATTGAATAGGGATTATTCCTAGGTAGAAAATGACAATTCTATTTACTCCGTCAGTGAGATTATCAAATCATATTGGACATATATGTTATGTTTTATCAAATCAATTAAAAAATAAGAAAGATAAAGCGCACCAAAGTTCAGGAGTAGTAGTGTAGTAAGTTAGTCTTTTTTTTTTTTTTGTGATGGGTTTGCTCTTGACTATAGACTAGGTCAGAGGTGACAGAGACAGAGTCTACGATGGAGTGAGCTTACCCAGAAGAAGCCTGTTCACTCTAACTTTGAAGAGATTCGGGTTGAATGCGTTCGGAAACACAGACGCAGGTAGTGAGTTCCATTCATTCGCTGTGCGCATTATGAAGGATGTTTGCTTGGTTTCGCTTGGTGTGAATTGGTGGAATGGCGACAAGGTAAGGATGGTAACTTGCAGTGCGTCTAGATGTCCGATGGTAGAAGGGGGCTGGTGGGATGAGGTCGTGGAGCTCTTGAGCACACTCACCGAAGTACAGTCTGTAGAAGACCGACAAGCAGGCAACCTTGCGGCGATGAGCCAAACTATTAAGCTTGGCATCCACCAGTTCAACGTCGCCGATGAGCCTCTTGGCTCTGCGTTCCACCGAGTCAAGCGCGGCAAGCTGATACTTTGCTGAGCCATCCCAAGGGTGGCTTCAGCGATATCTCCGTCAATTGTGGACCGATTTTGAATTGCTGCAATCGCATGTCTGTTTATTGTATATACCATTACATAACATAACATCACGCCAGTACGTACTAAAGGGGTACGCAGATCTCTCATTTCACTGGTTATGTTCAAGTATCATGTTATTCGGGTGATCTATTCTAGCGTTATAGGTACCTTACTAAACATCTTGCCTATTTTAGGTAGGTACAACTAAAAAGGGAAAAATAAAAATCTTTTTTGCAAAAAAATACTACCGACTTCCAAATGAAAAACTACAAAGTGAAAAATAACTTAACTTTTGGAAGTCGGTGTCCATATCGCAAAAAAATTGTACCTACGAAAGACACCGACTTCCAAAAGTTAAGTTATTTTTCACTTTGTAGTTTTTCATTTGGAAGTCGGTAGTATTTTTTTGCAAAAAAGATATTTTAAGAAAAAATAGTTGCAAGAGCGAGCGAAGCCAGCTCAGAAAATTTTAACACTTATCTTAAATTTTACAAAATCTGGGGTTTGTAAATCATCAAATGACTTCTCCCACTCTGGGTAAAGCGCTAGGGCTTGTCAAAATTTTACTGACTAAAACCCACCCATATTCCTTCAGTTGCTTGTGCCAGGACCGCGGTAACTTTCTTTCAAATTTATCCGCAACCAATCATCCTACGTCCACTTTAGCTACGCGTGATATTATAGGTACCATACCTTGTTTTTAGGGTTCCGCACCCAAAGGGTAAAAATGGGACCCTATTTCTAAGACTCCGCGGTCCGTCTGTCTGTCTGTCTGTCTGTCTAGCCTGGCTGTATCTCATGAACCGTAATAGCTAGATAGTTGAAATTTTCATAGATGATGTATAGCTGTTGCCGCTATAACAACAAGTTCCTTGCCGGCCGTATTTCTTGTTTAGATCCTCCTTCTCGAGGATCTCATGAAAGAGATCGACTACTGCCGCGAGCGACATTGTCGAAGCGACTAATTCCGGTGAAGCCGGTAGGGTATCTTCCCCGGGTGGGTGGGCCCGGGGATGTCTGAAACCTTAACAGCCACTTAACAGGACCAACTTTGTTTGAAGTCGGTTTAAAATTAAAATTAGGATATAGCTTAACTCAGTTACAATATTACTGAAGTAAATGCAAGCAGTCAACTGCAATGAAATACCTAGCTTACATTATTTACAGACTAAATACTAAACAATTTTGATTCGCCGTCAATTCTCGTTCCGTTTGTGTTCCTTTAAACTTAATTATGCTTATAAATCGATATCAACAGTTTTACGTATATTCTAATGATAAGCGGCTTTTGAGTATTTGGAGTACTGACACCATTATAATTCTACCCCGGCCCCCTCCTTCCACCCGCAACGGACATATTGGAAGAAACATTAGGCACTAACTTGTTGTAGCAAGTTGCACTCTGGTCTTATAACCACAGCTAGCTTCATATTGGTCTCGCACCGCGGCTGCTGCTTGCTTTCTCCCCAATCGATGGACTAACCATCTACTTCTATATAATTACTAGCATCTGCCAGTGTCTTCGCCCGCGTGAAAAGTGTTATGTCATCCCAATGGAAAATTATACTGGGATAGAAATGTGTGCTATTCCAGACATTAATCTATCTCTGTGCCAAATTTCATCTAGATCCGTTCAGCCATTCCAGCGTGATTGAGTAACAAATATACATCCATACATACATCCAAACTATTGGATTTATAAGATTAGTAAGATAATTGTAAAAGTTAGGCAGATGGCTAAATCATACTGCTGCTTATAAAGTCAAATTAATTATATTAATTATCTGGACCAAAGTTAATATAATACAAAGGAGCGAGGGACAAACGCGATGACCGCTAATCGTATGCTGAATGCTCGACTAATATCAATTAGTGAAAAGAGGTAAAATGCATGCATTAGTGCATTGTTCCCGTTTATGGTTTCACCGTACAATAATAATAATAGCAGCCCACAACGTTCCACTGCAGGGCAGAGATCTCTTCTCTTACAAAAAGGCACCAGTATTTTTTTTAATACAAGCTTTTTCATATTCTTCACAGCAAACCCTGCACGACCTCAATCACGATAAGCGAGGTCGTAGTCACTGGGCCATCTTATATAAAAAATAAAATATTAGCTACCCAAAAGTGAAGTAGATTTGGAGGCTCTTGGCTCTCTCTTCTATCATGTCAGTCAACTAATCACAGCAGTAATTTAGTACTTAATTCATTACGCTGATGATTAGTTTTTCTGAAAACAGGTGTTAATCTCTGCGCGATACAATTTAGTATATCACATTTTACTACATTCGCTATAGAGTGCTACGAGCGCTACGACATTTCGTAGCAATTCGTAGCTCGTGGCGGCCGGATGCGCGCTCGAGAACAACTTCTCAACTGCTATATTACGAACTCAAGTTACGGCGTCATAACGCTGCGCTTTCCCTGCTATTATGTTTCATGCATGTGAGTCTTCCATATCTAATGGTGCTACTTAATATTCAGTAAACCGTTCACTACAATACTATTGAGTCGGTTCCAATTGAAACATATCAATTTTATTTATTATTCACAATTAAATTAAATTAAAAGTCCATTGATTCTGCGATTCTGCCCGATCGGGCCGGAATAGCAATTTACCACAACGAATGAAATTACCACAGCTAATTGCGCGAACTGTCATAGTTCGTAATATTATAAGATTTGCGTCTGATTTTTTTTATTTTCTATTGAGGCTGTAACCGCAAGGTCCGTGCGCGTATCCACGCTGCAGGAGATGGGACAAACCCTTCACCTGACTCGAAACTGAAAATTTACTGTTCAAAACTATCCGATGGGTGCAAACATTTTCGATATATTTGTTATTCTCTTGCTATTCTGCGTAGGTATCTGTTCGAGGGGCCCTGGATGGTTTAACTGCCCTAGGTTCCTAACAGGCTAAACCCTCCTCTAAAGTTTATACTATTTTTCGAGTTTCCTTACTTTTACCCGTCCTTAAACAAATGCTTGGTATGCCCGTGCTTTTGGCAAGGCGGGCGCCAACAGCATGTTTTAATTTTGTTACCTCCGATGGTCTTTTTGTTTTAGAGACCGAAGGTGTAAAAACTTTGTTGTATGGTCTTGATAGTTCATGAGCCATTTATATTCGGGGAATTTTTAACTGCACCTCTATTTAGAAATTTAAGCAAACAAAATATCTCCACTAATAACCTACTGCAAAACAATATTACTCACCGTAAAACAAAAATACTGATTTGCACACAAATTATTCAATTAAATATAAAATAAATGTGAATTAGTCCAAGAGCGAGCGAAGCGAGCTCGGGAGCTTAGGGCACCCCGACACGGATAGGTTAGGTTCGAAGGAGATGACGGGAGCTGAAGTGAGCGAGCAAAGCGAGCGAACTCAGCTCCCGTCATCTCCTTCATGTTAGGTTACTTTAGACCCTGCAGACAGAAATAGGAGCCCTGCGCAGCGGGGCTCCGTCGACTTTGTTTCGTTTCCCCCCCTCCCTTAAAACTTAAATATTTTGTTGCACTCGAAGAATTATTAGATTTACTTTTAGTTAACAGATAGTTATTCAGTAAAACAGTTAAGCTTTAAAGATCTAGCAGTATAGTATAATTCATTTATTTGATGAGCAAATTTAGTGTGCAATTCAGTATTTTTGGTAGTAATTTCGAATATTTTGATTGAAAAAAGGGGAATTACAGTTAAAGTATTAAATACCACCCTTTATATTCTACGTCTGGAGCAGCCTGTAAATCCACTAAATCTACAAGGCCTCGAACCTAAAATCTTTAAAAAAATATAGGCTGCATTACAATTCCTTGTTTTGGTACTGACCTTTTCATTTTACACACGGAGCATAGGTCAACAAATATGGGCATCCCCTTTGTGGCATAACTTTTTTTAGGCATAATATTGTTTGGCATAACGTTTTCGCATAACTTTTATTAGCATAAAAATACTTTGACATAATGCAACGGTTAGCATAACTGTCATTTGGTCTAGTTTGTTTCGGCATAAATATTCAAGGCATAATATTTATTCGTCATAATAATTTTATGCGTACATATTTGGACGTCGAAAATTATAATAACTACGGGTAAAATGTCAATGTTCAAGAAATCGAAAATTTACATATCGATTGTATCGAAATATCGAAAATTGTTATACCTAAGCTTAAAATGTCTAAGATTAAAATGCCGAGTGATTTAAGTATTGAATGATTAGAAATGTCGATAGTCATTGGCATAATGACTATCAACATTCAACAGTTCGAAATGTCAACATTTAACACACATAAGTTCATTATATTTACGTAAAAAATACAAATTAAACTCATTAAATAGTTAATAAGTTTAAATAGGTCGAATCTGTTCCAAAACTGAATTGGGGCACCCCGACTGCAAGTAAGCTTTTGGCTACTACCCCTCGGGTAGTAGTCGCTGCTCACCTCTGCAGCAACGGCTTGCTGATCGCCCCCGGCGACCAGCCTCAGCCGCTGCGGCTCGCACGGGTGCCTATCCTTTGTCACATAAAGGTGAAGGGCTTGCACTTCCCGCAGCACCGAAGAAGTTGCAGAAGCAACTTAAAAGTGTTTATATATCGATATTTAAGACATTCGATACTCTGTTCTTCGATATTGTGATAATAAAAAAATACAAAAAAAATCATATATTTGATATAAGGACTCAATTTCATTAGACTATGGTGCGGCAGGGTGATCTTTGCCTCGCTACTGCAGCGCTTCGGGTATGTTCGCATGGGCGCGCACGGACTGTTTTCATGCGACCATGCGGAAGCGCTGTGCGTCTCTTGTGCGCAGAGTGCGGGACAGCTCCAATGCCCTTCTGAGCATGATAGCGAATAGGTTGGACTGTCCTTATGTGCGACACTGTTGTGACAGACAAGTTACATATAGTGTCGCACGTAAGAGACTAATGTAATTAATATAATAATTTAATATGAATTTGAATTTATTTGATGTGTTGATGTTGTATTTATTTGTTTGTATTTATCTATTAATGATTTTGTATTTTTTACCCGACTGCCGAAGGAGGGTAATGTGTTTATCAGTCTATGTATGTATGTATGTATGTATGTATGTATGTATGTATGTATGTATGTATGTATGTATGTATGTATGTATGTATGTATGTTTGTTCCTATGTGGCGTTCCAGAGACCAAACGCGTTGGCCGATTTTGATGATTCATACGTCAATCGATGCGTCTTAACTCTGCGAGTGTCATAGGCTACATTAAAATTGGATAATAGAGAAATGGCGGATTTTGGGTGCCATATTGTGGAGGCCCAAATTTTTTTTTTATTCCAAACCCATCGTGTGGGGTATCAAAATAAAGGGTTTTAAGAGGTGATTTCAAAAATATATAACACTTATATGTTTAAATGTATCTAATTCGAAAAAACTAACTAAAAAGTTATAAATAAAAAAACTTAATTAAAAAAATCAAAAAACCCGACTGCTTCAAAAGCGAACTAAAAAGTCGTAAACAAGGAAAAAATCATGCTGTGCAGGCGGAGGATACACCAGATTTTGGTCAGCCAGCCGGCGAATATGTATCCTCCGACTGCACAGCATGATTTTTTCCTTGTTTACGACTTTTTAGTTCGCTTTTGAAGCAGTCGGGTTTTTTGATTTTTTTAATTAAGTTTTTATTGAAAATAATTTAAAAATGTTGTCTGATATGGGTTTAAGACCTGAAATAAATGAATTTTATTTTATTTTATTATTTGAGCCACTCTTGAGCCGCGAATATGTTTGTTTTATTCAAAACAACATAATATGTAAATATCATTATGCTTTATAAAATTATGCATCATTATTTTTATGCCAACTGTAGTTAAGGCAAAATACATTATGAAAAAACATTTATGTTTAATAATATTAAGCATAATGATCATTATGCTGAATTTCGTTACGCCAATGTAAATTATGGGAAAACATTTTATGCTTATCATTGGTAAACCAAAAAATATCACGATGGCTTTTTTTGGAATTTAAAGCTTATTTTTAATGCTTCGTATCATTTTTAATCGGCCACCGTTGAACATCAAGAGTTTTGTGGATTTCTGCTTATATTTCATAATATTTTTCCGTGGGAACTACACGAAAGTATCTAGGATCGTCAACAATACTAAGTTCTTTGTAAAAAATTTAATTTCTTAACTCGCAATTTCCATGAAGATATAATTTGAAATCTAGTCCATTAGTCCATTGGTTTTCGTTGCGTGGTGAACCTTTTTCCTTTTATTACTTGTATAACTTATAACAAAAAAAGGTTTGTGTGTTTTTGCGTTATGGACACCGACTTCCAAAATTAAAGTTATTTTTCACTTTGTAGTTTTGTTATTTGGAAGTCGGTATTTTTTTTTTGTAAAAAGTTTTTATATTTTTCAATTTTTAGTTGTACCTCCCTAATAGGCATGTAGTTACGTAAGGTACCTATAATGCCAGAATAGATAACCCGAATATCATGAAACTGAACATAACCGGTGGAATGAGAGATCTGATCTGATGAAATGGTATAAACAATGCACAAACATGCGATTGTAGCAATCCCGAGATTTGCCGTTATTTATTGAAGAGTTCTGTTGTATATCTTCGAAGTTCTTTATCAGATCTACACCAAATTAAAATGGGACCAATTTCGAAATATGCGCTTTCAAACAAAAACAGATTTTTTAAAATCGGTCCACAATTGACGGAGATATCGGTGAACATACATAAAAAAAAAAGGAGAACATAGAACCTCCTCCTTTTTGGTAAGTCGGTTAAAAATACGTTTAAAAGTTACTGCATTCTGCATTCCCTTAAATAGCACTAATTATAAAAGGTTAACACTAAATAATACTATTTGAGATTGATATCAACTAGCCTGTGAAATAAGTTCTGACCGCGAAGGTTTTTTTTCGTTGCACTCATTTTTAGAGTGACTTTCGTAAAATTCGTAAAGTTTTGTATCGTAACAACAATTAAAGCATTATAACAAAACTATTGTTCGCCGCCATGATGCACAACAAAAACAAAACGATATCAGCGTCCTAACGGTGGATACTGGATAGTTTATGCTATGATCAATAACGTTTGGCCATATCATGAAGTAGCCGTGCGTTTATCTGCTCATATCGATCAAACGCTGATTATTCATTGATCTGGCCAGACCATGTTATGACGTGGGCAGCGGATATTGTCCATTTCATGTAATACAACCATTTCATGAAATGGTTGGCCACATCATGTAGTGGTCAATTATATGAACTAGTCACGACATGTGCACTAGTAACGCTATGTTAGTCACTTCAGTAGGTATATGCGCTTTCTTTTGTTTGCATATTGTAGCTTAGGTGCGTTTATTTAACCTGCTATTTTAATCACATTGTGTGCTCCACAAACCACACTCAATGCGAACATCTCCATAGCAAATGGTTTCTGACGTACTAAATAAATATCTGTGTAGGTTTATGTGAAACATAATTTTTAGAATTGTTTGACCGGCTTCATTCCCAGTTATAAAATATCAGATATTAGATTCCAGCAAGTGGATAAGGTATTGTTTTCATCCAGACATGAATATTCATGTCATGAAATTAAAGGAAATCATAACATTTACCGCTAAGTGATATACGCTGTTTTAATCAAGGAAATTATTTTCGCTTATTCGCATTTGAGAAGTTCGTTTGTTGGTTCTTTGTTTGTTGTTATGAACACTCTCACGAAATAATGAGCATTATTTTTAAACGACTTTCCAATAAGGAGGAGGTTCTATGTTCGACTTTATGTTTGTTTTTTTTTGTGTATGTTCACCGATATCTCCGTCAATTATGGACAGATATTTAAAATTTGTTTTTTTGTTGATAGAGTATATTTCGAAATTGGTCCCATTTTAATTTGGTGACGGTCTGATGAAGAACTTCGGAGATATACAACAGAACTATTCAATAAATAACGGCAAAACTCTCGGGTTTGCTGCAATCGCATGTATCTTTGTTTATGGTTTATACCAATCAATCAAATCAAAATGTATTTATTCAATTAGGCCATCTTGCGTAAACATCCCGATTCAAACAGTAAAACGCCCATAACTTTTCAACGGCTGAACCGATTGTATTCAAACATAGCTAAAAACACTCTCGACAAAATTACCTTTCAAACAAAAAATATATCAAAATCGGTTCATCCGTTTAGGCGCCTTGATGCCACAGACAGATACACAGATACACAGCAACACACGTGAAACTTATAACACCCCTCTTTTTCCGGCGGGGGTTAAAAATGGTATGTACGAAAGACACCGACTTCCAAAAATTAAGTAATTTTTCACTTTGTAGTTTTCATTTGGAATTCGGTAGTATTTTATTGTAAATAAGATTTTTTATGATGCGGTATGTTACCGCATCAAGAATGAAGATAAAGAATCTCAATCTATATATATACAAGTAAAATTCCAAAATTTAAAAAACCCCCGACACATTTATCTTGCAACATGTAAAATTTCAAAATTTAAAAAACCCCCGACACATTTATCTTGCGAAATCACCCCGATTCAAACAGTAAAACGCCCATACCTTTTGAACGGCTGAACCGATTTGATTCAAACATAGCTAAGAACACTTTCGACAAACATACCTTTCAAACAAAAAAAACTAAATCAAAATCGTTTAATCCGTTTTGGCGCTCGGATGCCACAGACAGACACACAGATACATAGATACACAGCAACACACGTGAAACTTATAACACCCCTCTTTTTCCGGCGGGGGTTAAAAACACCCCGATTCAAACAGTGAAACGGCCCATAACTTTTGAACGGCTAAACCGATTTTATTCAAACACAGCTAAGAACAGTCTCGACAAATCACCTTTCAAACAAAAAAACTAAATCACAAGTAAAATTTCACAATTTAAAAAACCCCTGACGCATTTATCTTGCGAAAACACCCCGATTCAAACAGTAAAATGCCCATAACTTTTGAACGGCTTAACCGATTTTATTCAAACATAGCTAAGAACACTCTCGACAAAATTACCTTTCAAACAAAAAAAAATAAATTGAAATCGGTTTATCCGTTTAGGCGCTATGATGCCACAGACAGACACACAGATACACAGATACACAGATACACAGATACACAGATACACAGATACACAGATACACAGATACACAGCAACACACGTAAAACTTATAACACCCCTTCTTTTTCCGGCGGGGGTTAAAAATCAGTTGATCCGTTTAGGCGCTATGATGCCACAGACAGACACACAGATACACAACAACACACGTGAAACTTATAACAGCGGGGGTTAAAAAGGCAATGTCCCGACGGACACGCCCAGGCTAAACCATTAATGATAGAAGTTCGAAATTTTTAGAGGATGTTGATTTTAAACTGTAGGCGTCATTTAAGAAAGGATTTTTGGCAATTCCTCCTTTAAAGGGGTGAAATAGGGGTTGAAAGTTTGTATGAAACTCTGTAATTTTTAATTTGAAATGAACAATAAAATACGTCTCTAAGCTATTTTTGAATTTCATCCCCTAAAAGGGTAAAAATGGGTGTTAAAGTTTGTATGAAAACTAAATTGTTTATTATCAAAATTACTTGCAATTTAGTATTTACGCTATTCAATACAATTAAAGAAGCACTTATTTAAGGATTTTTTGAATTTCAAACTCTTAAAGGGGTAAAAATGGTATTTAATAAAATTAAACAAAAAATATTTTTAGGCTTATTTGAGTTTCATCCCATAAAGGGGCAAAAACGGGTGAATAATAATACTTATGTGAATGATTACTGGATGTGCTCGGGGAGAAACAGTTTTCATAACTTGAGTACCATTGATACCCTCTGACTATGTCTCTGAGTTTAAACGATTACAATTCCTCTTAAGGTCTGCTTTGCTATGACCATAAATAAATCTCAAGGTCAATCGATAGATTTAAGGCAAGATTGCTTCCGACACGGGCAATTTTACGTTGCCTGTTCCAACACATTTCTCTATACTTAAAATTAATAAATTTGAACTAGAGTACATAGTTAATGGTTCCAATAGGATAATACTACGGCGCTTACTGCACGAGCCGCCACTGAAATTCTGAGGGTGGCGTTACCCAGACTTGCAGTGGCCGGTAAGATCGCCTGATGTAACTGTTCCAGACCCCTTTCTGTGGGTTTTTTTTTAAGTCAACATGCCTGAGACTCTTGAAGCCCTCAAAGATAATATCCGCTGGAAGTTCTGGCAAGAGTGATGGCAAATGCCATAAACGGGCCCGAATGTTTATTAATTTTGTTGAAGCGACGGCCAGTCGGGCATTTAGCCGTATCATTTTCTCGAATACATGGAAAATAAATATTTTCCAAAAGCAGAAACAATTTTTTTAATTTATATAAACAAATTACAGCCAAAGAACATTGGGAGATAACTTTTGCGCCACCATGAATCAATTTTCTATCGTGTCGGTAGTAGGATTCAGAAATTGAAAGCGAAGTGGTCTTTAATGCAAATTCAAAAGTGTATGACGATGCAGGCTAACGACATAATTTTAATAGCACTGAGGACAAACTACGGTAAAAGGACTGTCGTATATGAGGGGGCTGAACTCTATAACTCTATACCTAATGTCATCAAAGAATCGAAATCATTTCCAAATTTTAAAAGGCTATTAAAGCACCACCTGAATATTGAATTAATTGTAAGTTTTTACCGTTCTTATAACTTAATTTCGTTTATTATTTTATTATTTATGAATAGGAACATACATTAACAAATTTGATTTTGACTATACCAAAGATTGCCCTATGGAGCAGGACCAGCATGTTTCCAAGCATTCTTATCTTGAATATAATCATCTAATTTGTAATATGCTTGTTTACAAAGAGTGCTTTTAACTAAAGTTTTTAATTTACTTTCATTTAGTTTTAATATATCACAAGGTATTTTGTTATAGAATTTAACACAAGTACCCCATGAAAGATGATTGTACTTTAGCTAGTCTGTAAGAAGGTTGATCTAACTTATCTTTATTTCTGGTATTACAATTGTGTCTATCACTGGCTTTACTAAAGAGATGTATATTTTTCCTTACATACATAATATTTTCATAAATGAATTGACAAGAAACTGTCATAATATAAATATTTTTAAATAATAAATATAATAATAATAATAAGTTATAGTTATCCTGACGAATAACTACTGAAAACATGTAATGAAGGAAGGGACGGTTGACATATGTCGGGCTTGCCACCGTCCGGGAGAATCCATCAGACATATTATCTCTGGTTGTTCTCGTCTGGCTAACGGCGAGTACTTACACAGGCATAACCAAGTGGACAGGAGTATTCACCAGCAACTTGCTTTGAAGTACAATCTAGTGGAATCGGAGGTCTCCTGGATTTTTAAAATTATTTTTTTGGTTGATAGATTATGTTTCGAAATTGGTCCCATTTTAATTTGGTGAAGATCTGATGAAGAACTTCGGAGATATATATACAACAGAACTCTTTAATAAATAACGGCAAATCATTCGGGATTGCTGCAATCGCATGTCTGTTTATTGTTTATACCATTTCATAACATAACATCACGCCAGTTCACTATAAAGGGATAAATGATAAATGATTTTATTTCTGTAAGTTGGTTTGTACAAACACTTTTACATGTCGATCATATTTTTTAAAACTAGATGAGGTCGGCGTTTTCTATCTGACTACTCTGAGAAGAAAGGCCGAAACAAACTCAGAGGTCACAGTCTCTTTTAAAGTCCTGACAAAATCTTGGTTATATCATGTGAAGGCCATGTAGACAGATGTCTGAAATGGTCTTTTGAGGAAAGAACCAGCCAGAATGAGTGGACCTGTCCAGTCAGTGCACGAATTTGTCAATAACCGAGCAGCTCAACTCAGAATTTACGGAGCTCAACGATTCGAAAAACAATACCAAAGAAAGGACATTCGGGTAGGCCGCATAAACTACTCAAACTGCCAGACCATGAGTAAAAACTAACTAAGTTATAATAAAAAACAAAAATCCACATAGTCTTCACATTCACAATAATAATAATATATATACGCAGGGATACGCAGATCTCTCATTTCACCGATTATGTTCAAGTTTCATGTTATTCGGGTAATCTATTCTGGCGTTATAGGTACCTTACTAAATAACTTGCCTATTTTAGGAAACTAAAAAGGGAAAAATAAAAAAAAACTTTTTTGCAAAAAAATACTACCGACTTCCAAATAAAAAACTACAAAGTGAAAAATAACTTTATTTTTGGAAGAATCAAATCAAAAAATCTGTGGCCTGACATGTCAAGCGTGACAATTGAAAATTTTTCGTTCCTAATTTTTATGAATTTAATGTTATTTCCACATTCAATCATTGTAATTTCCACATATCCGAATAAAAACAATTTAAATATTAATACTATAATTACCCGTATGTATACACGACTCTTGGAAGTCGGTGTCTTACGTAGGTACCATTTTTTTTCGAAATGGACACCGACTTCCAAGAGTTAAGTTATTTTTCACTTTGTAGTTTTTCATTTGGAAGTCGGTTGTATTTTTTTGCAAAAAAGTTTTTTTATTTTTCCCTTTTTAGTTTTGCCTACCTAATAGATACGCAAGTTGTTTCCTAAGGTCCCTATAACGCCGAATAGATTACTCGAATAACATGAAACTTGAACATAACCGGTGAAATGAGAGATCTGCGTACCCTTTTAGAGCGTACTGGCGTGATGATATGTTATGAAATGGTATAAACAATAAACAGACATGCGATTGCAGCAATCCCGAGAGTGTTGCCGTTATTTATTGAAGAGTTCTGTTGTATATCTCCGAAGTTCTTGATCAGACCTTCACCAAATTAAAATGGGACCAATTTCAAAACATACTCTTCCAAACAAAAAAAGAATTTTCAAAATCGGTCCACAATTGACGGAAATATCGGTGAACATACACAAAAAAAAAAAAAAAAAAAAAAAAAAAAAAAAAAAAAAAAAAACAAACATAAAGTCGAACATAGAACCTCCTCCTTTTCGGAAAGTCGGTTAAAAACAAGAAGGAGAACCCAGTAACAATTTTTCGAAATAATGAAGCAAACAACACTATGTCAAATTAAGCAGAAATGCTGACAAGAAGCCAGGCCCGAGCCAAAAACACACGCCTACCACCTCCGGCCTCGTCGCCCAGCTCCACCTCGCCGCCGCCGGAAACCAGCCCAACCGCGTGTGCTGTGGCAGTTGCGTCGAGCTCGAGCGACGAGTATTTCTCTCCGCCGACGACACCACCACCTGCGCGTCGACGTGGAGGACGCTGGCCGCCGGACCGCTTAGGACCTCGAGGCTTACCGGTCTCTGGTATGGTCCCAGCACCCGGCGGAAGTGTGCAGCGCATGAAATGGACGCAATCCATTAAGGAAAATGTCATGCGCGCATACTTTGGGGCTACAGAGGGAGGAAACAACCTGACCGAATACCGTGTCCGGATGCTCTCTTTGTTTCAGGTGCTTGAGCCAGCCGTCAACGTTTCGGCCCAACAACTTTAGGATCAGGTGCGGGTCATCTAGCGTAATCGTATGTTGAATGATACTGTACTTGATCGCCTCCGAACGGAAATGGGTAACCTGTCACTGCTCCATCGTCGCAGGCTGTGGTGATACCACAGTCCAACCTCGCTGACGAGGAGAGTAGTGACAGGGTTACAAACGTAAGTACCCAGTGCAATGAAGAATTCAGGAGTGCTTTGGAGTGTGCTATTCGGGAGTATCGCTACATGCCAACCTCGTTTGCCCATGCATAACAAAAATAGGGCGCTGGTGGCTGTTCTGGATTCGCAGTTGTCAAACTATTTTAATGACTGCCAAGACCTCACTGATACACATTCGATCATGTACTGCGCGGCTGTAGCGGCATGTCGTGTAGCTCACGTCAAATTTGTAGATGATAGAGCTACACGACCGAAACCAGCCGTACCGGCTTGGCAGTGCAGGATCGAACGTCGTATTGGTGGGGCCAGAGCACTCATCGGCAAACTAATTTGTTTCAGGGAGGGCAATAATCGCCCAAGAGTGATGCGTTTTGTGAGACTATATATCCCGTGTCACAGAGCGCATCGACTCCCTGAAACAAAAAGTGTTTGCATGGGCAAACCGTATTCGTAGGTATAGGCGGAGAGTAGAGCGATGCACCCAGAATCGCGCATTCCAAAGTAATGAAAGGTGGGTTTATCAGACTTGGGAGCGACCCGACCAAGGTGTAACTGATACGCGCCTGCCGGATGATGATGCGATGTGTTCATTCTGGCGCAGCATCTGGTCGGTGCCTGTCAGTCACACCGAAGGTGAATGGACTCGGGTGGTCGAACGAGCGTGCGATGCAATACAAGAAATGGGGGCTATCACGATCAGCCCCGAAGATGTAGCCCGTGCAGTCCGTCCGTTGCCAAACTGGAAATCTCCAGGGCCGGATGGGCTGCACAACTTCTGGATAAAGTGGCTACAAAGGTCGCACGCTCGTTCGGCATCTCAGTTCCAGGCAGCCTTAGAGTCTGGTTCTAATCTTCTAAGCATGCTGCTGGAGAATTCAGGGCTAGGCTATCGGTTGAAGAGAGGTGGTCAGGTTATACCTCACCTCCTATACATGGATGACCTGAAGCTCTTTGCCCCCAGCAATCTTCAGCTGATGGAGTTACTTGTGGAATCCGTGGGAATTCAACTCGCGGATTCCATAAAACTGAGATCCCTCTCTCCAAACGAAACCTATAAGTATTTGGGTATGTCGGAAGCGTTAGGTATCAGCACTACTGACATGAAGCAATCGTTGAGAGAACGCTTCTTTGGACGCCTGAAGAAGGAATTCAATAGCCTTCTTTCGGGCGGAAACAAGGTCTTCAACGGTTGGATGTACTCTTTCGGCATACTCAAATGGACTCAAAAGAAACTTGACGCCCTGGGTAGGCGCGTCCGTACACTGCTGACTGCATTTCGTATGCATCACCCACGATGGCCACGATCGTCGGTCATGGCATTGTATATCCCGCGGAAGTGTGGAAGCCGAGGCTTTTTAAATGCCAAAAACCTCCACTACCGCGAGATATGCAATCTCAGGGAATATTTTCTAAACACAGACATGGGTATGCATCGAGATGTAGTAGCAGTGGACAAGGGACTCACCCCGATCTCTTTGGCGAATGAGAACTGGCGCAAGCCATGTAGTGCTTGACACTAACGACCGCAGGGAGGTATGGCAAAGTAGCTTCACGGACGCTTTTATGGGGCCCTACATGGGTCCGATGTAGACCAATCAGCGTCCGTAGCCTGGCTGCCTTTCGGTGACCACTTTGGGGAAACCGAAGGTTTTGTCTGTGCAATTATGGACGAAGTTATCATGATGAAAAACTACCGGAGATTTATTCTGCCGTCCTTTAACTAGAAAGCCGATAACCCTCAAATGGTCAATTTTTACTTTTTAATAGAGAGTGACAGAGTTCAAAATTCTCTATCTTTCTGTATAAGAAACATGTCTGGAATGTAAATAGTTACAAAGATATGAAATTTTTGTAGGCCGTTAAGTAACACAATTTACGACGATTCCATCACTTGAAAGCGTCTAACCCACACTTCTTCGCTAAATGTACTTTAAAGAACCTTAACTGCCCGATGTGATGGTTATTTTCTAGCCTTTTGCTTAACTACAAGTACGTTATCTGATTATTCTTGACTATAGAGACGCAAAAGGACTATAACTACTTTATAATTAAGCATTTAAAGAACAGTTTCAATGAAAAACTTAACTTAATTGCGGTTATTCGCCCTTAACGCTTTTTTAGCTAAGCTGCTTGAAAATAATTCATGCCTGTTTGATGATAACACCGGCGAGAAATTAGATTTTTCTTAGCTACAAAGCAGCTAAGTCTCATTACTTAACTAAAAGGCAGTTAGCTGACTCTCGCGCTGCGTGCATTGTCCTTAATCCCGTGGGAGTCAATCTTTCCACCCGGAGCACCGACTGCCACAGTCGTGTACAACCATCGCACATCGGCAGGATCAGGTGGTCAGCCAGTTCGCGAATATGTTTCCTCCAACTGCACAGCAAGATTTTTTCTTGTTAACAGCTTATTAGTTCGATTCTTAATCAGTCGGGTTTTTTATTTTTGAATTAACTTTTTTATATTCTTATCGGACTAGCCCGGAAATATAAGAAAGTTACTAATTTATTAAGCTATAGATTAATATTTTTATTAATAATTTTACTGTGTCTAATTTAAGCCATGAAAAATATTCGAAAGATATAGACATTTGTAAAATAATGTATAAAATAAGTTACATACCTCTATCACCAGGATCCATCATCAATCTTTGTCAATAACGCTTAATTACTTTGTTATATCACCGTGTAAAGCCTTAATTTTGCTGAAGAGTATACAATTTAAAGTTTTTAAACGACAAGTTTCTAAAGAATCCTCAAATGTCAATTAAATTTCGAGCACATCCTCAAGAAATTGAAAAATAACAGAAATTAAATATAATTAAAATATTATCACCGATAAATAATACGCAAGCATAAAATGTTTTAATGGCAAAATTTACTTATTATTCGTGATGACAATGAACATCATCAAAAAACCAATAGAGTCACTAAGTAAATTTGTTGAGTATACTATTTTAATTTCACCAAACGCTTAAAAGTTTGTGCTCACTATTTCATCGTTCCCTATCCATTTGCATAAAATTTTAAGACATAATATAACATGGCATACTTTTGTTTACCCTAATTATATTTACGCTAAACAGCTTGCGCATAATTTCTCTCATCATAATGATGTTTAAGTATAACATTCTACAGCATAAATGTATTTACGCATAACATTCTACAGCATAAATTTATTTACGCATAATGATATTAAAGCATATTTTATATGCATATAAAAAAGAGCATGCATAGAGAGAAACAGTGGGCAAATACAAATATATAAAAAGCGAATTGAAAAAAAAAATATATGACGGAGGCCCGCTATGCGGGGCTTCTATTTCTGTCTGCAGGGTCTAAAGTAACCTGACATGAATAAGATGAGGGGAGCTGAGTTCACTCGCTTTGCTCGCTCACTTCATCCCGTCATCCTCTTCGAACCTAATCTATCCGTGTCGGGGTGCTCTAAATTCCCGAGCTGTCCGCTCTTGGACTAATTCGTTGAAATAATTACTTAATAAAATGTATAATGCATGACAATTATTAATAAATCATTTGCATGACACTCCATAATAAATACGTAAACACAGACAAGACTGCGTGAAGTCGGTTTTGCAGCGATTCGTTTCTGTCACTAAATTTTGTAGCACAATATATTGACTTTTTATGACACCATTTCAATTATAAATTGAAAATGCCACCACGTAACCGGCTATATATTTGTGACCAAATAATATTCCGTAAAATGTTGTTTCGGTGTGGTGAAAATATGACAAATAAAACATTAGACAAATGA
Organism: Orthosia gothica; assembly: GCA_949775005.1. Lineage (NCBI taxonomy): Eukaryota > Metazoa > Arthropoda > Insecta > Lepidoptera > Noctuidae > Orthosia > Orthosia gothica. The sequence continues at coordinate 892,030 of OX459063.1, read as the reverse complement.
AAAAAGTTCAAAAGAGGTTTCGGCCAAAGCAAAAAAATATTTTTTTGTAAATCGGCGAAATGTAGTTCGGTAAAATAATACATTAAGCCACATGATACTTCGATGATCTGAAAATATGTCAAATAATGCATATGGCAAAAAATAATATTCGGAATAGTAATCGGTTCCCCCAAAGAGTAAAATAATAATTGGTTCCCCTAAACGCGATACCAGCTTCGAAAAAAAAAAGAAAGAAAAAGTGTTAAGATCTTAATTAGTTATTAGTTGAATATTGCCTATTAAAATTATATTTCTTTTAAGTATCTTTTAAAAGCTGAAATAAAATTTTAATTTTTGAAGATGTCTATAATTTCTTAGATATTCCCATATGAATGCTAAACTATAAAGAAGTTAACCACAATCGAAATATTTGTAGCCCCCTTTTAGATAAGCAAAGTAGTTAAGATTTTAGAAAAGTTCCGCATAACATTGGCAACAATTAGCTAAAAAGCATCTAAAGCCCCGTAACCGCTCATTAGGAAAGTTATTAAAATTGAAATCGAAGCGAATGTCATGGCTATAAAGCAGTTATGTCACTTAACAACTTTTTAGGTAAGTATTTATGAACAAAATGTAACAAACATTATTAAGGCTAAAATTTTAAATAAATTACTTCCCTAAAAAGCCGCTAAGGTATGGTTAACGGCCTTGTAGTACAGTAATAAGATAAAAAAACTGGATATGATGCTTAACAAAATAAGAAAAAAATATTTTAAAAGTAATCAATAAGAGTTTCTGGACGGAAACGATTCTTTAGGATAAATATAATTAAATATCAATTGATGTGTCTTACAAACATTAACCTAAGTATCATAGTTTTTAAGAAACAACGATTCCCTCGTTTTTTGTCATTTACTCGGAAATTACTTTTTGGGCTTAACGGCCTTCTAGTTAAAGGACGGCAGTATTGTGAAGGATGGCACGGTTGAAATCTGTCGTGCATGTCACCGGCCGGGTGAATCGATCCGCCACATTATCTCTGGTTGTTTTCGTCTAGCTAACGAAGAGTACTTGCATTGGCACAACCTTGTAGCCAGGATTATCCATCAGCAACTTGCTCTGAAATACACTCTTGTGGCATCGGACGTGCCGTACTACAGGTATGTGCCCGTGCCAGTTCTCGAGAATGGCAATATCACATTCTACTGGGATCAGTCCATCATCACTGACAGGACTACTATCGCTAATAAGCCTGATATAGTGGTGGTGGACCGAATAGAGAGGCGTGCAATGATTGTTGACATTACCGTCCCGCATGACGGGAACCTCGTGGAAGCCGAGAAAGATAAGCAAATCAAGTATCTTGACTTGGCTCGCGAGGTTGTCGAGATGTGGGATGTGGACACAGCGATCATTGTACCGATAGTCGTGTCAGCCAATGGCTTAATAGCCACGAGCCTCGACCAACACCTTAGGAGAATAGAATAGAATATACTTTATTGTACACCAAAAAAAGAAATAACACATATTATACAGCAACTTAATACTATGGGTACAAAGGCGGTCTTATCGCTGACAGCGATATCTACCAGACAACCTTTGGATGGACTAAAGAACTTAAGATAAAAATAGGGGGTAGGGTGTACTGTTATATTAAAAAAAATATATATATATTAATACATACAAATTATATAGCCATATAAAATACTATACACAAACTTACAAATATATATACATACATAATATTACATTTAAAAAATAATAATTAAAGAATGGTTGAACAAAGATTGGAAATAAAAAATAAAAAAATAATGGAAGAAACAGAAAAGCATTAAAGACAAAGGAAATGGTTCTTGACAAGATTTTTAAAAGATGCTAGTGACTGGGCTTGTCTTACTGACATCGGCAACTCATTCCACAATCGAACAGCCTGGACCGTGAACGATTTACTGTAGAACTTAGTAGAATGAGCAGGCATCAAAAGTCTCAAATTCTCCGATGATCTCAAGTGTCTAGAATGTGTGTCATGAAGGAACTTAAAGCGTTCTTTGAGATAAAAGGGGGTTGTAGGAATAAACAGAACACTGTAGAGTAACGATAAAATGTGGGCATGCCGGCGAAGGCGGATTGGCAGCCACTTGAGCTTAGTACGAAATTCAGAAACATGGTCATATTTGCGTAAACCAAAAATGAATCAAATGCAAAAGTTTTGGAGTCGCTCAAGCTTATCTAGCTGCACTTCAGTTAGATCTAAATAACTGACATCTGCATAATCGAGGATTGGGAGAAGGAGGGATTGGACAAGCGCAGTTTTGGTGGCAGTTGGAAGAAAATTGCGCAGTCTGCGCAAAGACCCTGCAGACGCAAACACCTTGCGGCTAACCTCCTGCAGCTGAGGACCCCACGAAAAGTCCTTGTCAACTAAAATACCCAGGTCTTTCACTGAGTCGCTGTATGGAATAGCTGAGCCATCAAAAACAATCCGGGGGAGCTGCGACCAGTTAACTCTTGAGCGCAACCTAGGACTGCCGACAACAATGACTTGAGTCTTCGCAGGATTAACCCTGAGACCATGGGCCAAACTCCACTTAGAAATACAACCTAAATCTTTGTTGATCATATTAACTGCCTCCGACAATTCATCTACCGGAGCTTGAGAATATATTTGCAAATCGTCAGCGTAAAGGTGGTAGGATGAGAGAAGGTCATTAGAAATAGAATTAATAAAAATAGCGAAAAGAAGAGGAGATAGAACGCCCCCCTGTGGTATGCCTGCAGAGGTATTGCACCATGACGAAGAAGAACCTTCAATGCAAATACGTTGTTGGCGGCCACACAGGTAACTACGAAACCAATCAATTACCGTTGGAGATATGTTAAGAGAGCAGAGTATGCCGAGTAAAATATCAAAATCGACGGTGTTAAAAGCATTGCTGAAATCTAATAAGGAAAGTATCGTCAGATTTCCATTTTCCATACCAAGTCTAATATCGTCCGTTATGCTAACAAGAGCTGTTGTAGTACTATGTCCTGGACGAAACCCGGATTGGAAAAAATTAAGGAGGTGGTTCTTGCACAGGAATGTACTAAGTTGATTATGGATAAGGCGTTCAAGGACTTTGGATAGAAATGGTAATATGGAAATAGGACGAAATTCAGTGAAGGAAACAGGATTACGCTTTTTTGGAAGAGGGGTAATTTGGGCTTCTTTCCAAGAAGAGGGAAAGACACCACAGGATACAGAATGATTAAGGATATGGGAGATGACAGGTAGGATTTCGTCAAGGATAAGGAGTATCATCTTGCGACTGATACAGTCACTACCAACAGCATTAGACGATATAGATTCTATACTCTTCTTAACATCACAATCGGAGAACTGATTAAAGACGAATGGTGATTAATCGGGAGTGGGAAGAGATGAAAGATCATTTAAAGTTTTTGCTTTGATAGTGCCGTTGAAGTTAGAAGATGTGGAAAAATGTTGATTAAGTAATTCAAGATCTATATCTTTAGGAATAGAATCTTGGCGCGATTTTCCCACTCCCATTGATCTAAGAAATTTCCAGACTTTGGCTGGATCACCGTTTTCAACGGACTTATGAATATGGCGGCGTTGGGCATCCCTACACACCAAGTTGCTGCGACTGCGAATTGCAACATACTTCTCGCGAGTAAAAGAGTTTGGTCTGCTGTTATATCTTGATTTAGCTGCTGCTTTCCTCTTCAATAAGTCTTTTAGGCCGTCTGTTAGCCATGGGGCCGGCAGGTGTTTAATTTTTACAGGCCTAACAGGTGCATGGACGTCATAAAGCTGGAGAAACTTGGTATTAAGTAAATTGACTTTGACATCAATCGACTCAGCAGCAATGACATCAGACCAGTCAATGTCGTCAGCATCCTTACGGAGGTTCACAAGATCTATACTACCAAAACTACGCCGAAGGAGTATCTTAGGTTTAGCCTTCGGAGGGCGAATTTTGTAAGAAAGGAATAAAAGGTCATGGTAGGAGAAGGCATCAGCTGTAAATTGTCCATGCTTAGCGACATGTTGAGTAGAAGAAACGAGTATTAGATCAAGAAGTGAAGGAGTACAGTTAGGAAAATGGTGAGTGGCACTTAAGGGAAGAAGAGGCAAGTTGCAAGAATGTGAAATAGAATGGAGGGAAGCAGACCTTGAATCTTGTTTGAGAAGACACGTGTTGAAGTCCCCCATTATAATGGTGTGCCTGTAAGAAGGAATCAAGTTTACGAGGAGACTTTCAAAAGAAATAGTCGATACGTAAGGAAGGACAATAGTAGACACCAAGCAGAATCTTTGTATGATAAAGATTGACTTCCAAGAAGAGATACTCACCAGCATTCGGCAGCGGTGGCTGTGATGACATATGAACAACTGAGAAAGGAATGTTAGCACGGAGATATATGGCAACACCGCCACCACCGCAGCTTGTGCGATCATTTAGTTGGTATCCGGGTAAAGAGTAGGAATTGGAAGAAAGGCATGGCTTCAGCCATGATTTAGAGACAAGGATTGCATGAATATTCTTACAGTCCAGGTTAGCCAGCATGTCATGGTAATGGGCCGGAATACTTTGAGCATTAATATGGACTACATTAAGATTCTTTGGAACATCGGAAAACTGAGACTCAAGCGAATCAGAAAGAGATGGGATACTACTAAAGCTGTCGCTGTCACTACACGCTGATAAAAAGCTGTCGTTGTCACTATCAACCATAATAAGTAACACGTTAATATAAAATAAATATAAAAACAAATTTAAAAAATAAATATAAAATAAAAATGTACCTAGGTAGAATTATGTCCACCCGCCAGTTGTGTGTTAACAAAAAAATAAAACAAATAGGAAAAAAAAAACAACAATAAGTGCATCGCACGGGTACTTGCATCGAAAAAAATAATATAATTATTATTCTATCTAATTCCTAAAACTAAATAGATGACATTGAAAAATGTTGCCTGCGTAGTATATGTAACTGTATATTTTGACTATACAATGGGGCTAATTAAAGTCCAATTACACGTAAAATGGTTTATTTAAGAGTATCGTGCGTACAGTAAGAAAGCAGACGGTAGAATGGTATGACATATCAAAGATTTATAGAATAAAAAAATTAACAAACGCCTACTAAAAACATAGGGCGTAGATCTATCGACTTGTGAATTTAGTATTCATTAAGCGTGAGGCGCTGCGCCGTAACATATTCCCGGCCGTTGAAAACTTGTTTTTCAACCCTTCAATTCTGCAGTTGTTGGCAGCGGACAGAGACGGGTAAAAGGGCGTCGTACGCAGCCTCGTGAAGTCTTGATATCTGCAACTCTTGCAACTCCATCAGGTCCAGGAAACAGCTGAAGAACTCGTCCCAGACGCCAGTTTAGTGGAGGTGTGCTATCATCAGCTAGGAGCACCATGTCACCTATGTTGAGCTGAGCGTTGCCTTTACGCCATTTTGTCCTTTGCTGAAGCTCTGACAAGTACTCCTTCTGCCACCTTTGCCAGAAGTGACGCCTAATTTCTTCAAGGCGTTTATATCTATTTCTTGAGTTAGTTTGATTATCATCCAAGGCTGGTGACGGTAGTGCAGTTAACGGTCGACCAATGATGAAGTGCCCTGGGGATAAGGAGAGTAGGTCGTTAGGACAGGATGATAAAGGACACAAGGGACGACTATTGAGTATCGCCTCCACTTGCGCAAACAAAGTCGTAATTTCCTCAAATGTTAAATGACTATTGCCAATGACTCGTTTAATGTGATGCTTAGCCGACTTGACGCCGGCTTCCCAGATGCCGCCGAAGTGAGGAGCGTAAGTTGGTATGAATTTAAAATTAATACCCTGTTGACCAGCAAAATCAGATATAGGCTCACCACTTTGTTTTAGAAAGCTACCTATCTCATTTGCGGCGGCGACAAAATTACGGCCATTGTCACTAAATATTTCAATTGGCTTTCCTCTCCGCGCAATAAAACGCCTGAGAGTCATTACAAATGCATCTTTAGTCAGGTCACTAACTGCCTCTAGATGAATACATTTATAACGTAGGCACACAAAAATACACATATAACATTTTATAACGCGACTGCCACGTCCTTTGCGATTCAAAATATAAAAGGGGCCAGCGAAGTCTAAACCGACGGACAAAAATGGGAAATCCGGGTTCACACGCTGGGATGGTAAGTCACCCATTTTTGGGCATAAAGTTTTACCACTTACTCGTCGGCATCGCACGCAGTTGCTGACTGTGCGCCTAGCAAGATGTCTGCCATTTACAGGCCAGACTGTTTGCCTAATTGTTGCTAGCAACAAATTCGGACCTGCATGTAGGTTCGCAAAATGCTCATTTGCAAAGTATAGCTTTGTTAATCTATGAGAGGCGTGCAAAAGTATTGGATGCCTTATTTCAAAGCTACTGGCGGACGCATCTATGCGGCCACCGACACGTATCAAGTTATTATTATCTATAAACGGAGACAATGATAAAATTTTACTCCTAGCCGGTATTTGTTTACCTTTTGTAAGTAACTCGTATTCGATAGGAAATGACTCGCGCTGGGCAACAAAACACAGTGAATGAAATGACTCCAATAACTCTTCTGGTGAAAGTATGCCTATCCGTTTATTATAGGGGTGCTTCATGTTAAATAAAAACCTTCGAACATATGCAACAACTTTCTGAAGTTTTTGATATGATGAAAAATTATCAAAACTTATTAAATAATTCTGATCACTAATTGTTGACGTGTGTGCTTTCATCTCAGGTAATTCCTCTAACTTTGAATTATTTAACACGGGCCAATAGCTTTCATTTTTATGCAAAAAGCTAGGGCCGGACCACCACAAGTCCATAGGCAATAAGTTTTTTGCATCCACTCCCCTAGAAATTAAATCTGCTGGGTTCATGGTAGTAGGAACGTAGCGCCAAGAACATGCTTTAGTTAACTCGAGTATTTCACAGACACGATTAGCTACAAACATTTTTAGTTTTGTAGGATCGCTATTTATCCAACTTAGAACTACACTGGAATCACTCCAGTGTACGATTTTCCCCGGCTTGTACCGGAGAGCATCTGTGACAGATTTACAAAGCTTAGCAGATAATAATGCAGCGCATAATTCGAGACGCGGTATTGTGGTGGGTTTTAAAGGCGACACCTTTGACTTGGCACATAACAGCTTAACAAGAATTTCACCATCGCTATTTACTGATTTTAAATAAATACATGCACCATAAGCACTTTGAGACGCATCACTAAACGAGTGTAATTCTATTAATTTAGGATTGTTACATAGGACTAATCTAGGAATTTTAAATTGATTTAACCACTTTAAATTATCAGTAAATTGTATCCAATCTTCAGTCAATTTTTTTGTAATTGGTTCGTCCCAATCTAATTTTTGTTGCCATATTTTTTGCAATATAATTTTAGGCTGAATTATTACAGGACTTAGAATACCTAACGGGTCAAATATTTTAAATGAATTAGACATAACAAATCGTTTTGTGATGACTGCATCCTGGTCAAATATAAAGTTTTTAATGGGAAAATATAAAGTGTCACTTGAGGGAATCCAACCAAGACCAAGAGTGTTTGAAGACTCACTGATTGTTAAATTGTCTTCATGATTTATATTCAAATGCTCAAAAATTGATGGATTGTTACTTTTATATTTCCTTAAGTTAAAACAACCGTTTTTTAAAGCTTCGGAAACTCCCTTATGTATAAAACGTAGTTCCTGCTCATCATTCGCACCCGTGATGAGATCGTCTACGTAAAAATCCCTTTGGATTACATTTTTAATACATTCGTCATTTTGTTCTTCGCCGAGCTGCCAAAGGCAACGTGTGCTAAGAAAGCTGGCACTTGCGGTACCATAAGTGAGTGTATTTAACTCATAAGTTTGGATGGGTTGTGACTCGTCTTCTCGCCATAGAATACGCTGCAAACTACGATCTTCTTTGTCCACTAGGACCTGACGGTACATTTTTTCAATGTCCCCAGTTAACAGAAACTTATATTGTCTGGCACGAATTAATATAGCAAAAAGAGAATCTTGAAGGGTCGGACCTACCATTAGTATGTCATTTAATGCATAACCTGACGTAGAAACTGCAGACCCATCAAAAACGACACGCAATTTAGTTGATTCACTTTCTTGTTTCAGTACAGCATGGTGACATAAATAATAAATTATGCTTCGCTCGTCTTTGACTAACGAGCAATGCCCTAATTCTGCGTATTCGCTAATAAATTTCGAATATTCGATTTTTAACAATGGATTTTTCCTAAACCGCTTTTCTAAATAACACAATCGTTTTTTAGCAATTTTATAAGTGTCACCCAGGCAGTCTGGAGTGTCCTTAAGTGGCAGTTTTACACAAAACCTACCAGTTATTTCTCTACGAGTGTGAGTGATAAAGTGGGATTCGCAAGCCCTTTCACCTTCACTCATTATACGTTTTGTGGAAATCTCTTCTAATTCCCAGAATTTGGCAATTGATCTTTCAATATCAATCTGGTTTGATACGACATCTACAGTTGCTTGATTGCAATGAGTAGTTTCATTGGCAACGGTTGAATATATAGGACCGGAGATTATCCAGCCTAAATGCGTATTTCTTAAATTTGCATTTTGTGGGCCAAGGGAAAGCTGCTCATTGCCCAATATGTCCCAAAATAAATCAGCGCCAATTAATACATCTACGGCTGCTGGCTGATTAAATGTAGGATCCGCTAAAGCAATGTCTTTAGGTAAATTTAATGTATTCATATTAACCGGGTATTTTGGTATTAAACCGGTTAATTCTTTCAAAACAAGACATGAGCAATTTGCACTGTAATTATTATTAAGCGAGCTGATTTTAATATTGCAACTTTCGGCAATATGAGAAGAAACTGTATTTCCAATTCCTATGACCTTTAGCGAGTCAATTGGGAATGATTTTAATGAAATATTATCCTTTAATGCTTTAGAAATAAAGGAGGACTGGCTACCACAGTCTAGCAGCGCTCGAACCTTCGCCTTTTGTTGGGTCAATGGATTCAAGACTTCTATTATAGCCGTTGACAAAAGTATTTGACTTGAGTTTTGCTTTGAAAAACTAGCAATAGTTTCGCAACTATTATCACACGGCTCATCTACCACTACAAGATTATTACTATTAGATAACGCAGCAGGGCGATGCAGCAACGTATGGTGCCTTTTATTACACTCACGGCACGGTCCCATGCGGCATGCACCCATGTGGTGTCCCTGCCTGAGGCAGTTGAAACACAACTTGTATTTATTGACATCCTTCAACCTATCTTCTATCCCCTTTGCTTTGAAAGAGGGACAATCAAAAATCCTATGATTTTCGTTACAAATAACGCATAAAAAAACATTAGAATTGTTAGATTTGTTAACTTTAGAGTCAGAAGCAGCAAACGATTTTGTATGATTATTTGAACTGTGTTTATGATTATTTGAACTGTGATTATGATTATTTGTGTTAGAACTATTACGTGAACTAGCTATTTGACTCTTAGGCAGATTGCTATCGTATTTATTACGGTTTAATGCCTCCAGCACATCCGCACGGTCTATGGTGAATTTATAGAACTGCTCTAATGTTGGTGCATCACCATCTAAATTGTTCCTGTATTCCTCCCATTTAGTTAAAGTATGGTCATCTAACTTTGCAGATAGCATAAAAATTACGAGAACGTCCCATTTGTCCGTGGGCATTCCCAGGCTGGCCAGAGCACGTAAATTTTTTGTGACATGGTCTACCAAGAATCTTAATGACCTCTCCGATTCACGTGAAATCTGCTTTATGTTAAACAGTGAATGTAAATGGTAATTAATTAAAATTCGTTTGTTGTTATAACGACTACAAAGCAAGTTCCACGCCTCAGAGTAATTTGCGGAAGAAATCTCAAGATTTGAAATAATTCTCGCAGCATCGCCTTCTAGATATGACATAAGATAATGATACTTTTGGATTGGTGTTATACGTTCATTTTTGTGTATCAAACTCTCAAACGTGTCTCGGAATTCTAACCACCGAAAATAAGCACCGTCAAATTTGGCTATTGCAATTTGAGGAAGCCTTAATCCTGCCGCTTGATGATCCGACCAACACGAACTATCATGGACAGAAGCGCGCCTATGTTCACATTCTGTCTTCGAAAATTTGTCTAATAAAATTTTTGCAGTGGCTATACTGACCATAATATCACTCTCAATATTATCACGTTCATCAATTTCGGCTGATAAATTACTTGGGTTTAAAACCTCGATCTCATTTTGCAGGTCATCAACTCTTACTGACAATGCCTCGAATTTTGCAAGTTTCAAACTTAACTCGGCTAATTGTAAGTTACTTAACACTGGTGCACTAGTAGCGATATCTAAATAATTCTTAAATTTCGTTATCTGCCCTTTAGCAGACGCCCTTTTAGTTAGTAAATCTTTTAAACGATTTTTATCTAACGATTCGTTAGGCATTGTGAGTAAAATAAAGTATCAACTTCAAAAACGATAACACAAACTAAAGAAAACTAATCTAATAATCAAACAAAGGATGGCTCACGCTCCTCGACTCGACGACATCTGGCGAACAGGAAACCGGTTACGTCCGCACAGCTGATTGCGGCCGGTGAGATAATGCACTCGGCGAATTATCAACCTGAAATTATCGGCGGTTACGTCTTAGTATGTTTTATAATCAAACAAGGAATAGCGTTGGCGGCAGAGGAAACCTCTGCTTTGGATTTTAAAATAATATTTATTTGCAACTAAATTACGATTCAAAATTATTAGGTAATTTGATCGATACAACTGAAAATTTATTATTCTATAATGCAAATGTAATCTATTTAACTGTTAGTTATTACTTATTGAGCTTGATTTAAAGAAATAACGCTAGTTTTTAAACAAAGAAAATTATTTATTTCAACTTGTAGGTAGGTTGATAAAAAATAAAATGATGATGCAATTTTTCTTTACGATTTTTGCACTAAAATCCTTGATTTGCGCAAATGGATTTAACTCCCAATAGCTTTAGGAATAATGAATTAAGGAATATGACAAGAATTTGGATGAATATTTTGGAAGATTGGAAATAATTAGGAAGGAAAGGGCACTTATCTGGTTTCGTAGAACATCAATGCGCGATGTGAAACTTTCGCTGAATCACTGGTCGCTCCAGCCTGGACTCGTAGATGATCCTGGCCTGGCTGCACCTTCGTTCTTGAACCCCTTTCTTCAATCTTCAATCACGCCAATGTACACCGCTCACTGTGAGGCCGACTCCACCTTGACGAGATTTTCATCCGAGTTTTTCTTGTCTTTCTTCGTATTTTTGTTTTCTTGCTGTTTAGTTCCCCTCATGGGCCACCATTATGTATATTTTGACTATACAATGGGGCTAATTAAAGTCCAATTACACGTAAAATGGTTTATTTAAGAGTATCGTGCGTACAGTAAGAAAGCAGACGGTAGAATGGTATGACATATCAAAGATTTATAGAATAAAAAAATTAACAAACGCCTACTAAAAACATAGGGCGTAGATCTATCGACTTGTGAATTTAGTATTCATTAAGCGTGAGGCGCTGCGCCGTAACAGTAACCATAGACAACACATGCCCAAAATGTCACACTTATCAAGGTACTGGAACGCAACTATTGACTTGACACCTGACCGCTGTCAACTGGTCAACGTCGTGTAAAGTGTTAGGTTTCACGAAATAACAACAAAAGAATAAAAAGTGAAGAAACTAAAATAAATATTGAGAGTTATAAACTTAAAAGGAAAAATAAAACCAAATAATTGAAGTACAAAGGTAAACAAAGACAAGGCAATTGAAACAAAGTACCCGAACGATGCTGGTCGTGAAGATGGATCATCACTTTTTGGCGACAGTATTGACTGCAGCACGTCTCTTCTTTAATGCAGCAGCTGCCGGCTTATTGGCCACTACTGTCTCTTGTTTATTGGAGTCCGGCTTAGGCTCACCAATAGAATTGAGCTCGCCCTGGGTGACGACACGACGCTTGACCCCATCAGGCCCCAGAATAATATGTATGTGGCCTTGTTTAGTCCAGCAGTTGGAGACGCCAAACTTTTCACGGGCTGCCATGAAAACCTGATGCCGCGACCTAGTCAAAAATTCTGAAATGGTTATTCCAGAACCCTTCAATTTGGTTTTCGCATACCATATCTTGTCACGGATGTCCACATCCTGCAGTTTCACCAAAATGGGCCTCGGCTTGCCAGTGTCGGCCTGAATGCCCATTCTATGACACCTTCGTATGGCAGCAACAGAAAATGCTTCCAGCTTCAGCTTGTCACGCACAACTTCAGCAATAACCAGTGACGTCTCTTCCCTGCTCACCTCACCAACACCATGGATAAGGAGCATTTTACGACGGCCCCTCATCTCGAGCGCATCAACATCACCAGCAAGCGCCTCCATCTGATGCTGAAGACAGTTTAAGGATTGTAGCATAAAAGATTTGAATGACATATATTCAGCTGCTATATCACTTGGGTTTCCGGCTGCAGTGTCAGATGTCCTGGACAGTTGAGCTTCAAACTTCGACATCCTGTCATGAAATTGCGTCATCAGTTCCGAAATTTAGCGTGGTGGCGCAAAAAAAAAAAAAAAAAAAAAAGGAGGCTCTCATTAGGCGGCTGGATCAAGGGTCTGATCCAGAAAGCAGTATTGCTGGACACGGCTCGTATTGTTAGGAGGTTCCTCTCTCTGGAGCCCTGACCGCCAGTAGCGTGGACCATGTTCCCGATGCCGGTGGGCCTCTATTTTCTATATTTTTTAATGTTTTATAAAAATATTTATAAATGTAGATAATAATATGAATAAAGGAGATAATAATAATAATAAATAATTAATTAACCGACTTACCAAAAAGGAGGAGGTTCTATGTTCGACTTCTTGTATGTTTTTTTTTTTTTTTTTTTTATTTTTTTTTTTATGTATGTTCACCGATATCTCCGTGAATTGTGGACCGATTTTGATTATTTTTTTTTCGTTTGATAGAGTATGTTTCGAAATTGGTCCCATTTTAATTTGGTGAAGATCTGATGAAGAACTTCGGAGATATACAACAGAACTCTTCAATAAATAACGGTAAATCATTCGGAATTGCTGCAATCGCATGTCTGTTTATTGTATATACCATTTCATAACATAACATCACGCCAGTACGTACTAAAGGGGTACGCAGATCTCTCATTTCACTGGTTATGTTCAAGTATCATGTTATTCGGGTGATCTATTCTAGCGTTATAGGTACCTTACTAAACAACTTGCCTATTTTAGGTAGATACAACTAAAAAGTCCATATCGCAAAAAAATGGTACCTACGAAAGACACCGACTTCCAAAAGTTAAGTTATTTTTCACTTTGTAGTTTTTCATTTGGAAGTCGGTAGTATTTTTTTGCAAAAAAGATTTTTTTTTCTAATTAAATTTTTAAGTAATTTTCGATAAAATAATAAAGTTGAGCAAATTTTGTGTCTACGCGAACAAAGACGCGCGCGGAAAACTATGTTTGGATAATAATTTGCAAAAATCCACCAGAACTGAAAAAAGCTAACCAACAAAACCGACCAAGTGCGAGTCGGACTCAAACATGAAGGTTTCCGTACCATTATCGCAAAAAATGGCAATAAAACACGTTTATTCTATGGGAATTATTATATTTATTTGTTGCCTTTATTTGTTGTCGCCTGGAGTTAGATATCCGCTACAGGAATATGTACTGGCTACTTGGCAGACATTCATCATTGTCAGTGTACAACAAAGTACTTCTGTACAAACAAGTACTTATGCCTGTATGGGCATACGGTATACAGCTTTGGGGCTGTACAAAACGTACCAATGTTGAAATTATACAAAGATTTCAAAACAAGGTACTGCGGAGCATAGTAAACGCTCCCTGGTATATTAGAAACGAGGACATCCACCGGGACTTAGGAGTGGACCTCGTCGCCAAAGTTATAAAAAAATACGCCGAAGCTCATGAAGAGAGACTTCATAAACATGTGAATGTCGAGGCTATCCAGCTCCTTGACACCACGGACATAATAAGGAGACTGAAAAGGACTAAGCCTTTTGAGTTAGTTTAGAGTGAAATTAGTGTTACGGAGTGCAGTGAGTGCTACCTTTTAAGAACACATGAACTAAGTGTCTTCCCATCATAATAGAGACAATAAGAAAAGTGCCAATGGACACATTCTTTACCGTATAAATTATTAGCAAATTAGGTTAAATTTAAGTTACTTATTAGCCTCAAGGCTAGATTGTGACTGTTATGAAGTAACTATTCAGTTACATCGTAATAAAAAAAAATAAAAAAAAAAAAAAAAAAAAATGTTGCTATAGCGGCAACAGAAATACATCATCTGTGAAAATTTCAACTATCTAGCTATCACGGTTCATGAGATACAGCCTGGTGACAGACAGACAGACAGACAGACGGACTGCGGAGTCTTAGTAATAGGGTCCCGTTTTTACCCTTTGGGTACGGAACCCTAAAAACGAAACAGCCAATATCGTTTAGTCCACGCAAGCGAAGCTGCGGGCGCAAAGCTAGTTATAATATATAACAAAGAATTACAGCAAACTGATGTATTTGTACACAAAAACCTAAGAAGCCTAAGATTCCTCCGAGACACTGGAACACGTCTCCCCACTTCGATCCACTCCACGTGCGGAGCAGCTAATGCTATCGGAAATAGTTGAGGGTTATGCGTACGTTATGTTTCGTAACCGTTTGTGCTGAACGAACGATTACGAAACATAACGTGTTGCTGAACAGTGCGTTCATCCCTGAAAGTGTCGACAGTACAACTATGTATAGTATCCGCGCGGGCTTCGTAAACTTGTTCCCCGAGCAGATATTTTGAAGCCAACTTAACATAATTCACCTCTCTAGACAATGCAAAAACTAGGTCGACTTGAAAGCCTCTGTCGAAACAGTTCAACTTTCAAAGAAAATAAACGAGTTTCGTTTTACGCAAGCTAATTATAATTCTTCTCTTATAATCTTACCCTCTGCCTCCGATACTGCTGAGATAAATCGCCCTCTTAATTCTTTTGTTTTTTTCGACCTGTGTTACTCGAATCTCGTTCAGTGTCTTACCGCAGATGATCTCCGTATTTTCAAATCACCAGTTAATGTTGCGTGTTTTTTGAGTTAAATTATTCAATTTCGTGGACGTTTGGTTCCTATAGCAACGGAAAAGAGGGGTGTTATAAGTTTGACGTGTGTACCTGTGTGTTTGTGGATCATTCTGTGGCATCATAGCTCCTAAAAAGATGAACTCATGATTGCATTTTCGTTTGAAAGGTGACTTTATCAAGAGTGATCTTAGTTATGTTGGATGGAGATTCAGCCGTTTAAAAGTTATGGGCGTTTTACTGTTTGAATCGGGGTGTTATCGTAAGCTATCGTATCATAATTACGTGTTCAATAGATTGTCGATCAAAGCGTGTCTACTACTAGATAAATTATATAGCATGAAATAAAATGTTTCGGGGGTATTTTTAATTTTACTTGTTTTATTGCATATGCCTATTCTTTGTTACCGATTTTGTAAGAAATGAAAGGCCTATTCAATTTTTGGTTTCATGTTTGTCCAATGTTGGGACACAGTCTTTCTCTTTAAAAAACCGGCCAAGTGCGTGTCGGGCCCCGCCCAGTAATAGGGTTCCTTAATTACATAATATTAGACTTACTATGAAGAGGGTTTTTTTGTTGTTACATGAACATAAAAGGTTTCAGCGGCTCACAACGTCTAAAAACGCGGGTCCACACTGACGATGCTAACTGAAGAAGGAGTTATAAAATCCAAATTCACAAGTGAAGATGTAAAAAATATTATCTATTTGAGTCCCACCGCGGGTAGAGGCAAGCGTTTGTAATGATGATTTATAACCAGCGTCACTTATTAATTTGAATACTGCAGTATTGCCGTTACGGAGAAAGTCTTCGTTAAAATCTCGAAATATTTACAAACCAAAAACAAATATTTTAGTATTAGTATTTTCAACCAACGTTAATAAGCTGCAATAAATTTAATCTATATGAAGGACGTCAATTACGAAAGGAGTCGATACGAGCGCGCGTTAGAGCCACGGGGAATGGTATATTTCATTCCTGGATCCTCGCAAGCACGCTTCTTGTTTCATCCTCTTTTGAAATAAAAAAAAAGGATAAACGCATTTAAATTTATAATTGCGACCTCTGAGAATACTGCCATCTATGGTCGGGTAGCGGATTTTGCTTGGTAATCGAATCTAGTTTGACTTTAGATTACAATACGTCGAAAATACTTCTGCATTAACACAAAATAGTATCCCCCGCCCGCATGCGCCGTACGGACTGGTACTGCCAACGACTCCGCCTACTACAATGCGTTATTCGAGCTTAAACATTATTATTATAGAAATCATTATTACTAAGGATCTTATGATTTCATTTATTTATATTTTAACATGGTTCATAAGCATATATTTACTCTGTATGTATCTGTTTTACACAACGTCAACATTTCGTACAACATTTTTACTGTTAAAGTACATTTTATAAGTTGATCGAATATTACTCGTAAACATATAAAGCCTACTTAGGTGTGATAGTTTTCCTTTTAATTTCGTTATATATACTAATGCCGTAAATTGTTCACGTATCCAAAAGCAACCAATTCGCTTGCAGGGGGGGAGACATTTCATTTATTTATTCTCAAACAATTAACATTGTGTCGAACATTCAATCTGCCTAGCCTTTTCCCAACTATGTTGGGATCGGCTTCTAGTCTAACCGGATTCAGCTAAGTACCAGTGTTTTACATGGAGCGACTGCCTATCTGACCTCCACAACCCAGTAACTGGGTAACACGGTACCCCTTGGCTAGACTGGTGTCAGATCTCATGCTTCTGACTACTCGTAACGACTGTCAAAGATCTTCAAATGACAATCAATCAATCAATCAATCAATCAATCATTTATTTATTTGCAATAAGTATTGGTACAGTGTAGGTGTAAATTATAAATAGTTTCCTAATACATAGTCAAACATTTGACATGCAAAACATTACAATATATTCAATGCTAGGCTATAGTGTTGCCGGGACCAACGGCTTGACGTGCTTTCCGAGGCACGGAGGAAACTCGGTATGTTGAAATAGTCACCCACGATTATTCCCGATGTCCACCACTTGGTTGGCCACCACTGGGGGACAGCGGGAAAACTTTTAAAAAATATTCTCGCTGTCCACCACTGGCGGACAGCAACACTGATTTTTAAATTATTCTCGTTGTCCTCCATTGGGGTCAGTGACACGGATTTTTCATTCCCTATAGCCACCGCTGGGAGACAATGTCACAATTCTGTTTCATTTTGTTTGTTTATTTCCTTTTTTTTGTCAAAAATGTAAATAACTCAAAACATAGAAAATTCCAAAAAACGCAAAAAAGTACCTACGTTTACAGCGATCAGTTTTTTCAAGAAACCCTTTCAATTTCTAGGAAAATGAATACTGTTTTTTTTTTTACATGATTTTGCTCTTTACTCTAATCGTCAGAGGTGACAGAGACAGAGTCGACGATGGAGTGAGCTTATCCAGAAGAAGCCTGTTCACTCTAACTTTGAAGAGATTCGGGTTAAACGCGTTTGGAAACACCTGGAATTCGCAGTGCGCATTATGAAGGATGTTTGGAAGCGCTTGGTGCGAATTGGTGGCATGGCAACCATGCAAGGATAATAACTTTTTAGAACGTATAGATGTCCGATGGCAGAAGGGAGGTGGTGGAATAAGGTCGTGGAGCTCTTGAGTACACTCACCAAAGTACAGTCTGTAAAAATCTGTTATCGCTGTGAAAATTTTATGTCGGTTAATTGCTCAATTTATTATAAGCAATCACACTTTTAATAAGTAATAGGATGATGATTTTTTTTAATATTTAAGTGAAACATAAAAAAAAAGAAAAATAAAGCAAATAAACAAAAAAAAATGAAACAGAATTGTGACATTGTCTCCCAGCGGTGGCCGGCCATAGAAAATGAAAAATCCGTGTCACTGACCCCAGTGGAGGACAACGAGAATAATTTAAAAATCCGTGTCGCTGTCCCCCAGTGGTGGACAGCGAGAATATTTTTTTTAAGTTTTCCCGCTGTCCCCCAGTGGTGGCTAACCAAGTGGTGGACATCGGGAATAATCGGTCACCCATCCACGGACCGACCTCGTCAAGCGTTGCTTAACCTTGATGATCGACCCGTGCGGCTGTTATTATTTAGCCACGAGTTCCAGTACCAGTACCAGTAGAGTACGAGTTGTATCAAACATTACATAATTAAAATTCAAAATAATAATAATTGAATAACATTAATTTAAAATATACCTATCAAACATGAATTATTTTGTCAACACATTTTTTTTTGTTTTGACACTTGACTCTAACAAAAATTTGCAATTTAAAGCCTAATTTTACGCAAATGGATCTCTGAATCGAAAAATGGTTTTAACAGATTCGTGAAATTTTGAATGGCCCATCCAAATACACCATGGGATAGACGAGAAAAATTATAGCATTCTAGTATATACAGCAGCAGAGAATCCTTACCCCTAGAAATGTATCATAAGTGACATCTATGGACAGGAGGATATACTACGAAGTTTACGTGCGCCGCGTGCGTGCCACCTCTATGATAGCAATGAAACTACTAAGATATTCTAACTAGAAATAAAAAATACAGGCCAAGTGCAAGTCGAACTCGCATACCGAGGGTTCCGTACAAACCCCAGCTTAACGGTATTATCGACCTGAGTATTTGATATGAATTTCAATTTAATACCTACTTACGCGTTCATGAGGAAAGGGGTTATAAGTTTAAAATTATTAAAAATATTTTTATTATATGACGTAACTAAAAATTTACGGTTTTCGCAATTATTCATTTATCTGTGCTATAAGACGTTGCTGCGGACCAAATTTCAAGATTCTGAATTTAAAGGAAGTACCCTGTAGAGTTTGATTCCCTTGCGAGTGTCGAAATTTTGCGGCATAAACGGCTGTATCTTTTGATTGCGTTGGCTTAGAAGTTTTATTTTTCACAGCTTTAAGGGACAATAGACCTGAGTATTTGAATGGATTATTTTACAACCACCCGATCTGGTGCTATAAGACATGGCATTTCGCATACCACTGTCCGAAGACATTTACATGCAACTGGGGTCTATAATTATAAACCTGCCAAAACAAATTAACTAATCGAAGCTCATCGTCAAGCCAGAATAAGTTTTTAACCCCCGCCGGAAAAAAAGGAGTGTTATAAGTTTGACGTGTGTTGCTGTGTATCTGTGTATCTGTGTATCTGTGTATCTGTGTATCTGTGTATCTGTGTGTCTGTCTGTGGCACCATAGCGCCTCAACGGATGAACCGATTCTGATTTAGTTTTTTTTGTTTGAAAGGTGATTTTGTCGAGAGTGTTCTTAGCTATGTTTGAGTTAAATCGGTTCAGCCGTTCAAAAGTTATGCGCGTTTAACTGTTTGAATCGGGGTGTTTTCGCAAGATAAATGTGCGGGGGTTTTTAAATTTTTAAATTTTAATTGTGTTTTAATTAATTTAATAATATGGTAAATGGAATGAGGTCAAGATTAGAAGTTATAGAAAACTAGGGGAGCCCCGCGGCTTCGCTCCCGTCAAAATTATAGCCTATGTTACTCAGGAATAATGTAGCTTTCCATAGGTGAAAGAACTTTTTAAATCGGTTCAGTAGTTTTGGAGCCTATTCAGTACAAACAAACAAACAAAAAAATCTTTCCTCTTTATAATATTGGTATAGATAACGGTTACCATCAGTTAAGTTTTTAACCCCCGCCGGAAAAAGAGGGGTGTTATAACTTTCACGTGTGTTGCTGTGTATCTGTGTGTCTGTGTATCTGTGTGTCTGTCTGTGGCATCATAACGCCTAAACGGATGAACCGATTTTGATTTAGTTTTTATTGTTTGAAAGGTGATTTTGTCGAGAGTGTTCTTAGCTATGTTTGAATAAAATTGGTTCAGCCTTTCAAAAGGTATGAGCGTTTTACTGTTTGAATCGGGGTGTTCTCGCAATATAAATGTGTCGGGGGTTTTTAAATTTTGTAATTTTACTTGTTGATAGTTATTTTTTTGTAAATAGTTTTGAATAATTTCAAGAGATGAAAATTGTTGTTCTGTTTGTTTCAAACGTGAGTAACATGTAAAAGTATATCAGTTTTTTCAGTAAATAAGTATTTGTCAATCTAAATTGGGTTACTATATTAATTAAGAATAATAAATAATCCTGTTCTGTTTTTTTTGGTCCCGATTCCGGTGGCCTACTATTTTTTATATTTTTAAATGGTTTTCTTTTTATTTTTTTGTTTTATAAAATATTTAAAATGTAACAAATATGGAAGAAATTATATTAAGGGCATAATAAATAATACTACGTATATAAGTGAATCTCCTTTATTTGGAAAGACCGCCTTTTAAGCAGCTGTTTTTTTTAAATATTTTTATTATACCTATTTCCCCTCAACCCGCAACACCCCTCTTTAGCCATACAGTGCTGCCTAAATATGCTGATGTTGGTTAGCGCATGACAATTTTGTATCAATAACATAATCAATTATTGTTAAATGGGTATCTTGCACGCTTACTTGTGGAATCGATGTCAATAACTACAGAAAACTAACTTTATTGTGGTCCGTGCGTACGTGCGCCGCGTGCGCGCCACCCCTGTTGGCGCGCACGCGGCGCACGTAAAAGTCGTAGTATATTATCCTTCTGCCCATAGTTGTCGCTTTTTATACACTTAGCTGTATGTTCTAAGAGTCTCTGAACTAAGCTTCGGACGGACAGACCGACATAACGAAACCGAAACCGAACCGTCAATAAGGGTTCCTTATTGACGGTTCCTTGTTGACTGCGGAACCCTAAAAAAAAACAAAAAACCCGACTGCTTCAAAAGCGAACTAAAAATACGTAAACAAGGAAGAAATCATGCTTTGCAGGCGGAGGATACACCAGATTTTGGTCAGCCAGCCCGCGAATATGTATCCTCCCACTGCTGTTTTTGATTTTTTGAATTAGGTTTTTTTTATTTATAACTTTTTAGTTAGTTTTTTTTTCGAATTAGATACATTTAAACATATAAGTGTTATATATTTTTGAAATCACCTCTTAAAACCCTTTATTTTGATACCCCACACGATGGGTTTGGAAGAAAAAAAATTTGAGCCCCCACAATATGGCACCCAAAATCCGCCATTTTTCTATTATCCAATTTTAATGTAGCCTATGACACTCGCAGGGTTAAGACGCATCGATTGACTTATGAATCCTCAAAATCGGCCAACGCGTTTGGTCTCTGGAACGCCATATAGGAACAAACATACATACATACTTACATACATACATAGACTGATAAACACATTACCCTCCTTCGGCAGTCGGGTAAAAAGGGAATGGACCATAACAAATTAAACGATAGTTATCCACTATTATCCACAACTGTCTCACTTATCAGTTTTTTATATTTATTTGTCTGTAGGCGGGGCGGCGCGTTGCGGAACGGACCGGTGCGGCCAGCGACATGTCGCCGTCGCCGCTGCTGCCACTGCTGACACTGCTGCTACTAACTCGTAAGTGTAAATATTATGCGGCGCAGCTTTCATACAGCGGAGCGGCGCGGTGCGGCTGGCGACATGTCGCCGTCGCCGCTGCCGCCATTGCTGACACTGCTACTACTCACTCGTAAGTGTACATAACATGCGGGGCAGCTTTCATACAGCGGAGCGGAGTAGTGAGGCTGGCGACATGTCACCGTCGCCGCAGCCGGCACTGCTGACACTGCTACTACTCACTCGCAAGTGTACATACTATGCGGGGCAGCTTTCATACAGCGGAGCGGAGTAGTGAGGCTGGCGACATGTCACCGTCGCCGCAGCCGGCACTGCTGACACTGCTACTACTCACTCGCAAGTGTACATACTATGCGGGGCAGCTTTCATACAGCGGAGCGGAGTAGTGAGGCTGGCGACATGTCACCGTCGCCGTTGCCGCCATTGCTGACACTGCTACTACTCACTCGCAAGTGTACATACTATGCGGGGCAGCTTTCATACAGCGGAGCGGAGTAGTGAGGCTGGCGACATGTCACCGTCGCCGCAGCCGGCACTGCTGACACTGCTACTACTCACTCGCAAGTGTACATACTATGCGGGGCAGCTTTCATACAGCGGAGCGGAGTAGTGAGGCTGGCGACATGTCACCGTCGCCGCAGCCGGCACTGCTGACACTGCTACTACTCACTCGCAAGTGTACATAGTATGCGGGGCAGCTTTCATACAGCGGAGCGGAGTAGTGAGGCTGGCGACATGTCACCGTCGCCGCAGCCGGCACTGCTGACACTGCTACTACTCACTCGCAAGTGTACATACTATGCGGGGCAGCTTTCATACAGCGGAGCGGAGTAGTGAGGCTGGCGACATGTCACCGTCGCCGCAGCCGGCACTGCTGACACTGCTACTACTCACTCGCAAGTGTACATACTATGCGGGGCAGCTTTCATACAGCGGAGCGGAGTAGTGAGGCTGGCGACATGTCACCGTCGCCGTTGCCGCCATTGCTGACACTGCTACTACTCACTCGCAAGTGTACATACTATGCGGGGCAGCTTTCATACAGCGGAGCGGAGTAGTGAGGCTGGCGACATGTCACCGTCGCCGCAGCCGGCACTGCTGACACTGCTACTACTCACTCGCAAGTGTACATACTATGCGGGGCAGCTTTCATACAGCGGAGCGGAGTAGTGAGGCTGGCGACATGTCACCGTCGCCGCAGCCGGCACTGCTGACACTGCTACTACTCACTCGCAAGTGTACATACTATGCGGGGCAGCTTTCATACAGCGGAGCGGAGTAGTGAGGCTGGCGACATGTCACCGTCGCCGCAGCCGGCACTGCTGACACTGCTACTACTCACTCGCAAGTGTACATACTATGCGGGGCAGCTTTCATACAGCGGAGCGGAGTAGTGAGGCTGGCGACATGTCACCGTCGCCGTTGCCGCCATTGCTGACACTGCTACTACTCACTCGCAAGTGTACATACTATGCGGGGCAGCTTTCATACAGCGGAGCGGAGTAGTGAGGCTGGCGACATGTCACCGTCGCCGCAGCCGGCACTGCTGACACTGCTACTACTCACTCGCAAGTGTACATACTATGCGGGGCAGCTTTCATACAGCGGAGCGGAGTAGTGAGGCTGGCGACATGTCACCGTCGCCGCAGCCGGCACTGCTGACACTGCTACTACTCACTCGCAAGTGTACATACTATGCGGGGCAGCTTTCATACAGCGGAGCGGAGTAGTGAGGCTGGCGACATGTCACCGTCGCCGCAGCCGGCACTGCTGACACTGCTACTACTCACTCGCAAGTGTACATACTATGCGGGGCAGCTTTCATACAGCGGAGCGGAGTAGTGAGGCTGGCGACATGTCACCGTCGCCGCAGCCGGCACTGCTGACACTGCTACTACTCACTCGCAAGTGTACATACTATGCGGGGCAGCTTTCATACAGCGGAGCGGAGTAGTGAGGCTGGCGACATGTCACCGTCGCCGTTGCCGCCATTGCTGACACTGCTACTACTCACTCGCAAGTGTACATACTATGCGGGGCAGCTTTCATACAGCGGAGCGGAGTAGTGAGGCTGGCGACATGTCACCGTCGCCGCAGCCGGCACTGCTGACACTGCTACTACTCACTCGCAAGTGTACATACTATGCGGGGCAGCTTTCATACAGCGGAGCGGAGTAGTGAGGCTGGCGACATGTCACCGTCGCCGCAGCCGGCACTGCTGACACTGCTACTACTCACTCGCAAGTGTACATACTATGCGGGGCAGCTTTCATACAGCGGAGCGGAGTAGTGAGGCTGGCGACATGTCACCGTCGCCGCAGCCGGCACTGCTGACACTGCTACTACTCACTCGCAAGTGTACATACTATGCGGGGCAGCTTTCATACAGCGGAGCGGAGTAGTGAGGCTGGCGACATGTCACCGTCGCCGCAGCCGGCACTGCTGACACTGCTACTACTCACTCGCAAGTGTACATACTATGCGGGGCAGCTTTCATACAGCGGAGCGGAGTAGTGAGGCTGGCGACATGTCACCGTCGCCGCAGCCGGCACTGCTGACACTGCTACTACTCACTCGCAAGTGTACATACTATGCGGGGCAGCTTTCATACAGCGGAGCGGAGTAGTGAGGCTGGCGACATGTCACCGTCGCCGCAGCCGGCACTGCTGACACTGCTACTACTCACTCGCAAGTGTACATACTATGCGGGGCAGCTTTCATACAGCGGAGCGGAGTAGTGAGGCTGGCGACATGTCACCGTCGCCGCAGCCGGCACTGCTGACACTGCTACTACTCACTCGCAAGTGTACATACTATGCGGGGCAGCTTTCATACAGCGGAGCGGAGTAGTGAGGCTGGCGACATGTCACCGTCGCCGCAGCCGGCACTGCTGACACTGCTACTACTCACTCGTAAGTGTACATACTATGCGGCGCAGCTTCCATACAGCTTGTTTAATACAGAAGAAGGAAACGCCATCGAATTGGATCACCGTGCACCGGATGAAAACACTCACGAATATGAATAATCATTATGATGATGTTGAAACACAATGACGCTTTTAGAGTTTTGCAGTATTTCCTGTTCAGGTCCAGTTTTTTATCCATATTTAACTCAACCAAAGGTTAAATAATATTAAATATCCTAACCTAAGCGGTTTAAAATTTCGGTAGAAATCGTTTATTCATCAATTTTTAGTCTCATACATGATCGAATAAGCTAGAGAGTTGACTATTTGACAAATTTGTAGGCTAAAAATTTATCAAAAACGCGTTTTACCGAAATTTTAAACCATCGGTAAATATATTTAACCATTGGTTGAGTTAACAGCGGAACAAACAACTGGACCTTGGTGTACTAATATGATGTGCGAGCGTCGCGCATCGGACGCAAAGCGCACACGCACAGCGTGTAGCGTAGCGAGCGGCGCGTCTTTCTCCGTCAAGTGTTGATCACCGTTCACTGTTTTTAACCCCCGCCGGAAAAAGAGGGGTGTTATAAGTTTCACGTGTGTTGCTGTGTATCTGTGTGTCTGTCTGTGGCATCATAGCGCCTAAACGGATGAACCGATTTTGTTTTTGTTTTTTTTTTGTTTGAACGGTGATTTTGTCGAGAGTGTTCTTAGCTATGTTTGAATTAAATCGGTTCAGCAGTTCAAAAATTATGAGCGTTTTACTGATTGAATCGGGTGTTTTCGCAAGATAAATGTGTCGGGAGTTTTATAAATTTTGAAATTTTACTTGTAAAGAAGATGAGTTGTAGTGTAGTGCAAACTGTGCGTTACTATATTACTAACGTGACT
The DNA here is from genome assembly GCA_949775005.1 of Orthosia gothica. Taxonomy (NCBI): domain Eukaryota; kingdom Metazoa; phylum Arthropoda; class Insecta; order Lepidoptera; family Noctuidae; genus Orthosia; species Orthosia gothica. Next base: position 866,546 of record OX459063.1, on the reverse strand, counting down.
GATCTACTGCTACCACCACTACTTTTCATTTTAGATAGTAACGAAACTAAAATTTTTGATAAACAAAATATTTTTCAACCTATTTTCCACGAATAGTTAATTACGCAAAACAATGATTTATTTAGCTAGCTACAGCATCAATATTAGCTCGAAAAGTAAATCTAATTACACGAATGTTAAATATTATGTTGTAAATGTATTTAATATTATCAGGCACCAGTAGTGCGTTTGATGATGCTCGTGCCTTCCCACTTGAAGCGCCACACGTCACGCTGAGCGTGTCACGTGATGTGGCAGCCTGCCTACCACACTCCGCACCTTTCCACGTTTCAATCGAAAAAGAAACGTTTCAAATAGAAATTTTACTTGTACGATATTTTATTCCCTTTCCGGTTGAAAGCTCGTTTCAATGAGATTTCCACATTTTTCCATTCTCCTAGATTGGTATTGTGCGATCACAGTGTGATTGTCGAATACAGTCAATGTATGAAATTACGGTTACATTGACACGCTTGTCACATCGGCAACCAATAATACCATTGACATGGACGTTAATTTATTTATATATAAAACTTTATGCACAAGTACAAAGGCGGACTTAATGCCTTAGGCATTTTCCACCAGTCGACCTTAGGGTGGTGCAGAGATAAAATATGGCAGGTGCAACTTAATGAAAAAAAAAATAGAGACAATTAAAATTTAAAAATTTAAAAACCCCCGCACATTTATCTTGCGAAAACACCCCGATTCAAACAGTTAAACGCGCATAACTTTTGAACGGCTGAACCGATTTAACTCAAACATAGCTAAGAACACTCTCGACAAAATCACCTTTCAAACAAAAAAAACTAAATCAGAATCGGTTCATCCGTTGAGGCGCTATGGTGCCACAGACAGACACACAGATACACAGATACACAGATACACAGATACACAGATACACAGATACACAGATACACAGCAACACACGTCAAACTTATAACACTCCTTTTTTTCCGGCGGGGGTTAAAAATAAATATAAATAAAACAATTTAATATATATATATGTTACGCGATGCTAATCTATGAGGATCGCCGAGACAGCATCGACCCAAATCAACACTGCACACGGCTCGACCACGCAGTGCAGCATCAGCAGGAGCGTGCCGCGCGACGACGGCAACAGAGGTTTCGCAATATCGGAAACGCGGACCCAGATTCACTTTTGATTCACACTTCGATCATTGTCAATCTTTTAGAAATAATTAACTTGTAACTCTTAGTATAAATTAAATTCTATTAAATAACCTTTGTTTTTTTTTTGATCCTCCGGTTGTAGCCCACGTAATTGGCGCAGTCGGTAGGATACCAGTAAAGTAGAGTCAGTGTCGTATCGAACGATTAGTCTACGGGTATCCGAACCTACGGGAGCTGCAGTCCAGAGGAGAATCCGACTCTCGATTCGTCAAGAAGAAGCAATGCTGTAAGTCCTTGAATCATTCAAGTCCTTGCCTACCTAACTCTTAAGTCTCCTTGAATATCTCAAGCCCTAAGTTAATCCTTACTATATTCTTATATCCTGTCCAATCTATGTTCATGACATTATTTTTTTTTCCTTATAATTTTTGCGTGTGTGTAAGTTTTAGCGTTCAAGATTTTCCATCCTATGGAATATCGATCTGATAGGTTAGAAAATAGTGACCGAAGTAGGAGTAGGCTCGCGGCTACAGACGAGAACAGGAATTTAGGCGCGATGTCGAGCGACGACGTAGACACGATTTATAAATCCCTAAGATTAGTGCCGGAGTTCGACGGAAACCCGCACGTACTAACCCGTTTCATTAGCATATGCGACCAGTTGGTAGTTACTTATTTTAAAACCGCACAAGGTTATGAACTAACGAATTTAGCCCTCCTTAACGGAATTTTGAATAAGATTACGGGACCCGCTGCTAGGCATATTAATTCCAATGGTATCCCGGATACCTGGCAGGGTATTCGATCCGCTCTGATCAATAACTTTGCTGACCATCGAGATGAGACCGCTTTATACAGCGACTTATCCTTGCAAACCCAGGGTTCCAGTAGCCCTCAAGAATTCTATGAAAGGTGTAAAAATTTATTTAGCACCATAATGACTTATATCTCGCTTCACGAGACAGTTAACACCACTATTGAGGCTAAACGATTGCTATATAAAAAGTTAACCCTTCAAGCTTATCTGAGGGGTCTAAAAGACCCCCTAGGCTCTAGAATACGTTGCATGCGCCCAGAGTCCATGGAAAAGGCATTGGAATACGTGCAAGATGAACTAAACACGCTTTACCTGCAACACCGCAATGAGGGAGGACCCAGTAGAAAGGACTGGGTTCAACCGCACCCAAATCATCATTTACCCTTGAACAATTTCACCCCCAAAGTAAACCCTTTTAACGTTCCTGTCATGCCTGGACCATCGAGACAATTTGCGTTCAATACGCCTGGCCCGCAGCGACAGCAGTCAATGCAGCCTTATGTTCAAGGATGGAGACCTAGCATGCCTACGCAACAGCAACCCCGTGGCTTAACTCGTACACAACAAATGATGCGCGCCCCCTTGCCAAATTATCACCCGCAAAGTAACGTTTTTAAAATGCCTCCTAGACCTCAGTCACAACCACAATCAAGTTATAATAACGCGCCTAAGCCAATGAGCGGCGTCAGTTCTTTTGTGCCCAAAACCTTGCCACCCTCAGGTCACGATTGGAGACAGTATGGTAATCCACCTCCGAACAACCATTTCAGGACACGCGAGATTAATTTCAACGACTTAGACTACGACTATGATTATAGTAATTGGTACTATGCCGATTACGAACAAGATTGCTATTATACCAACGAACAGTACCCCGAACCTGGATATTATGAGGATTCACATCCCTACCACGACACTCCTTCGGTAAAAGAGGTAGACCAAGATACCCAACCTACTGAAAATTTTCAGAAGGTATCCAAATTAGAAAAACCAAAATAGAGCTCAACTTTCATATACAGAGGCAACTCGGGTTTATTCAGATCCAGGATCCACCACTTAAGTTACTAATTGATACGGGAGCTAATCAATCGTTTATAAGCCCAGAAGCCGTAAGCAAATATTTTAACCATATGCCACTAAACTATGAGCCATTCGAAGTAACAAATGTTCACGGGACGTCTAAGAATGACTATTCCATTACTTTGCCATGCTTTTCAGAATTAAACGAACATTCAGATGTTACATTATTCGTTTACAAATTTCATGATTACTTCGACGGGCTCCTAGGCTTTGATTTGCTTGAAAATTGGGGAAGTAAAATCGATCTTAACCGTAAATTACTAATAACCCAGAATGCACAACTACCTATACAGATGTATGATTCACGCAATGCCAATTTGTACGAGGATATAATATCAGCTAATTCATCCAAGTTAGTTAGAGTACCTATTAATACGTTGGACGGTGAAGTAATGATCGAGGATCAGGTCATCTCTAGTTGCTTAATTTCAAACTGCATAACTAGTGTAAAAAATAACCGTGGCTGGGTGGAGATCACTAACCCAACGTGTAACGACATCATCTTTTCAATGGACCGCCCCGTAGAAGCCCAGTTATTTAACATTGAAGTTGAAGATACTGCAATTCCATCAGATCGTGTTAATGCCGTACTTTCTCGTCTTAGAACGGAACATTTAAACCCAGAGGAACTTGCTAACTTAAAAAACCTCTGTGCGAACTATGCCGACGTCTTTTATCTCGAAGGCGAATCATTGACATTCACAAATAAAGTAAAACATAGCATCCGAACAACTGATGAAATTCCAGTACACACTAAAACTTATAGATATCCCTATGTCCACAGACAAGAAGTCAGAGATCAAATAGGTAAAATGCTTGATCAAAATATAATACGACCATCAGATTCGGCCTGGAGTTCCCCTATTTGGATCGTACCCAAAAAGGCGGATGCTTCTGGCAAGGTTAAATGGCGACTTGTCGTGGATTTCCGAAAAGTCAACGAGAAAACGATTGATGACAAGTATCCCATACCTAACATTACAGACGTATTAGACAAATTAGGTAAATGCCAATATTTTAGTACCCTGGATTTGGCCAGCGGGTTCTATCAAGTCGAAATGAACCCTGAAGATATACACAAAACGGCGTTCAATGTGGAAAATGGCCATTATGAATTCCTTAGAATGCCGATGGGGCTTAAAAATTCTCCATCTACATTTCAAAGGGTTATGGATAATATCCTTAGAGACCTAAACCACATCTGTCTGGTATATTTGGATGACATTGTAGTTTTCAGTACCTCCCTGCAGGAGCATATTAATAACCTGGAAAAAGTATTTAAAAGATTGCGAGAATCTAACTTTAAAATTCAAATGGATAAGTCCGAATTTTTAAAGTTAGAAACTAGCTTTCTAGGCCACATCATTTGCAACGAAGGTGTCAAGCCAAATCCAGACAAAATTAAAGCCATAGAAAACTACCCTCTTCCTAAAACAGCAACAGACATCAAACGTTTTCTCGGCCTGATCGGCTATTATAGGAAATTCATCCCGGATTTTGCTAAATTAACTAAACCACTAACTCAATGTTTAAAAAAGGGTAGCAAAATAACTTTGGATCAAAAATACATTAATTGCTTTGAGCACTGTAAAAAACTCCTTACTAACGACCCTATTCTGCAATATCCAGATTTCAATAAAGAGTTCATTCTAACAACCGACGCATCTAACGTTGCGATCGGCGCCGTCCTATCCCAGGGAGTAATAGGCTCAGATAAACCCATAGCGTACGCTTCACGTACTTTAAACTCTAGCGAGTTAAATTACAGTACCATTGAAAAGGAATTGTTAGCAATCGTTTGGGCCACCAAATATTTTAGGCCATACTTATTCGGTAGAAGATTCAAAATAATTACCGACCATAAGCCCCTTCAATGGATCATGAACTTGAAGGAACCCAATTCGAGACTCACAAGATGGCGGCTAAAACTGAGTGAATTTGATTTTTCAATAGAATACAAACAGGGTAAATGCAATACTAATGCGGATGCTTTATCACGGCTTGAAATTAATAATGAAGAACTAATGTCTATTGTAGCTAACCCTACAGAAAATAATCCTGCCCTTGATGACTCTAGAACCATTACGGCTACGGAACCCGCGGATGACTCGGGTACCGCTACAGTCCACACAGATAATGAGAACCCCATCCTAGAGGTTCCCATTTCTGACGATCCATTAAACAAGTTTACGAAACAGATTATTTTTAATATAGTAGGAGATTTAAAGGGTCGAACAATTGTAACTAAACCCTTTGACACCCACACACGAATTAACATTCAGGTGTCAGAATCAAATCTAGAGGAGGAAGTAGTTAATGCGATAAAAGAATACGTCCATCCTAAAATTAAAACAGGGCTATTAATAAATCCAACTTTAGGCATGTACTCAATAATTCCCATTATTCAAAAGAACTTTAAAAATTCATCAATGAACTTAACGTTAACCAAAAAGGAATTGGATAACGTTAGAGAGTACTTGAGGCAACAGGAAATTATTAACAAGCATCATGATGGGAAAACTAACCACAGGGGTATTAACGAAACTTACTTAGCTCTATCGCACAAGTACTACTGGCCGAAAATGCGCGAACATATAACGAAATTTATTAATGAATGTACTATTTGCGGCCAGGCAAAGTACGACCGCAATCCAACCAAACAACAATTTAAAGTAGTTCCACCAGCAAGTAAACCATTTGAAATAGTACACCTCGATCTATTAACTATTCAAAGCGAAAAGTTCCTAACGTTAGTAGACTCATTTTCAAAGTATGCTCAGGCTTATTACTTAAGAGATGGAACAGCTATAAGTGTAGTACAAGCATTTCTTAGCTTCTGCACTCACCATGGAATACCATCTACCATCGTTACTGATAACGGGACAGAGTTTACTAACCAACTAATTGCAGAATTCACAAGGTTACACAAGATTCAACACCATAAGGTAGCACCACATACCCCGAATGAAAATGGTATAGTTGAGAGATTCCACGCTACCATATTAGAGCACCTTCGCATCCTTAAATTTAGTCAAAAAGGTGAATCCGTGACTAACCTCATGCCCTACGCCCTCCTAGCTTACAATAGCAGTATCCATAGTTTCACAAAATGTAAACCTATCGAAGTTATTACCGGACATTTTGATCCCCGCGATTCCTTCGACTTAGATTTATCCGCTCATTTGCTACAGCAGTATATGACTAGTCATAAAGAGAAAATGACTACTGCATATAATGCAATTCACGAGCTATGTATCGAAACCCGCAAGGAGTCTACTGATAGTCGTAACCTTCAACGCGAACCAGAAGTCGACTACCCACCTGAACAACAGATTTTTGTAAAGAATCCATTTGCTTCCAGGCAAAAATTAGCTCCTCGATACACTCATGACGTTGTTATGGCGGACCTCCCATCCACATCTATACAAGGAAGAAACGCGGTCCTGTTGCGAAGTCCAGGCTAAAAAGGGTTCCTAAAACCGCCCGATTGTTGCAGGAAGCTCCTGATCCTGCACCTGTTTCTGCGAACATCTCTGTCTCAAGAAATAAGACTTGAGAGCCTGGACGATGGACCCGGGATTGTACCCTTTAAATTAGGCCCAGCTAAGATCTTATCACACCACCATTCCTTCATACAATACGTTAATTTAGACACTTTACAAGATAAAATAAACTCTATTGATAGCCAACTACTAACCAGCAGCCCTAATCTTAATAACCAAACCAAATCATTATTCCAGCCTCATATAGACTATCTAAGATCCAAACTCAATAGCGTATCCGAACAATTAAAGTCCTTCGAGATAACTCGTATAAAAAGAGGGCTCATAGATGGCCTCGGTAGTGTTGTGAAAAGCATTACAGGAAATTTAGATTATACTGACGCATTACATTATAATCAAGCTATAAAATCTCTCGAAAACGATGAACACAAATTAGTTACTGAATTCAACCAGCATGTTAGTCTAACAAAAGAGATGTCCGCTCAATACTCTAAAATGATCGACGATATTGCAGATAACCAGGGAAAAATGGCAGCCCTACTAAATAGAATTAACGAAAGCAACGCAGATAAAGATAATGATTTGATAAAGTACGCACATTTAGCCCAAATACTTATTATCCTCAGCGACAACGTAGATGCAATTTCACAGGAACTAAACCGGCTACAGAATGTTCTAGCATTTATAAAGACCTCTACAATGCATCATTCTATTCTCAGCATAGACGAAATACGCGCTATACTAAATAAATTAACAAGTTTATATAGCAGGGAGGAAATAGTAGACATAGATATAAGAGAATATTATAATATAATTAAGTTAGGTTCATATTATACGAGAAATAATATAGTTATAGTATATAAGTTTCCAATATTTCTACCGCAAACATACGATCTATATAAGTTATCAATAATACCTAACAAATATCACGAAGTCCTCATTCCATCCTCTCCTTTCCTAGCCACCTTCCAGAAAGATTCTAAGAACATAGAGGCTGAATGCCCGAAGACCAACAAGTGGTTCATATGCGAGGAGAAACGAAGTCTACAGAGCCATTTCTCACAAGATTGCATACACGAACTCATCAACACGCAAAAGAAAAGTTCTAAATGCAAACCTGTCGCTATCACCTTGGACCAGCCAGCGTACGAGGAACTTGACGACAGACACTACACCATCAGCTTCCCGGTTCCCACGAAGGTTCATCTCTCTTGTGGACAAGACCTGTACAAAGAAGTTCAAGGAAGTTACTTACTCACCATACCGCAGGACTGTTACATAGAGACACCACAGATCACTATCGCCAATAAGAAAAATCGTCTGAAGGGTCACGTATTGAAGATTATGGACCTACCTGTAGAAGACGTAGACAATCAGCCTCCAGTCCCGACACTAAAACTGAACTCAATAAACTTGGACCACCTACATGCAGCCAATATGAAGATAATGCAACAACAGCCACATATTCCAGCGACGAACGACTACGGAATCTACCACACTACGATTCCAATGTACATAGCACTAACCGGTGCATGTGCACTCATGGGTTACTTTATCTACCGACGGTACTGGTCAAAAGCCAAGAAGACTCCAGACGAGGAACCACAATGTCACCCAAGGCGTCCAGAAAGAATTTACGCTCTTCCAGAACCTAAAGAGAGGATAAGCTGCAACCAACCCCCACCTCAATTTACTACGAAAATCATCGGTGGTGGCTGCTCTTCGGGGGGAGGTGTTACGCGGTGCTAATCTATGAGGATCGCCGAGACAGCATCGACCCAAATCAACACTGCACACGGCTCGACCACGCAGTGCAGCATCAGCAGGAGCGTGCCGCGCGACGACGGCAACAGAGGTTTCGCAATATCGGAAACGCGGACCCAGATTCACTTTTGATTCACACTTCGATCATTGTCAATCTTTTAGAAATAATTAACTTGTAACTCTTAGTATAAATTAAATTCTATTAAATAACCTTTGCTTTTTTTTTGATCCTCCGGTTGTAGCCCACGTAATTTATATATAAATATTTACTTAGATACATACATACATAAAAATAATGTTATTGAGAGACCGAATCCAACAAATTAACTCTGTGTTGATTCTGCAAACTTCTTGCGAATGTGCTCGCGTGGCTTCAATTTGAAAGACAGCCGACTGGTTGCCATCCTGATGTTCAGAGGGAGCGCATTCCAAAGGGCAATCGCCTGGACAAAGAAGGAGGAATGGATGAACCCAGAGCGGTGAGAGGCACATTGTAGAAGGCGATTATTGGCAGAGCGAAGATTTTTACTGTGGGCAGATCAAAGGAATTGGACATGTGAAGTTAAAGTTAATGTGGAAAGAAAAATGTTAATCGCCCTGCAATGATTGTTACTCATGTATGTTATTGTTACTTACACGTCACGTGCCGACTGAACACAAGTCAGGAGACTGCCCATTGTCGGACGCCTTTCATTACAGTGTACAGTACATTACACTAGTGTAGCGGCGAGCCGCAAGGGGGCGCGCGACGCGGTCGTGCCAGCTAATTGTGGAAGTAACACAGAAACTAACTCTAACAAACAAGTGGCAACAAACTTAACTGAATTACACATTTGAGGAGTATTCTGTGAGCCGGGGACGCGGGACGGCGGAACTTTAGTAAAGTGATGCCGGTCCTGTGCCGCCGCCCGCCGGTCGTAGCCGATCGCTCTTGGCTGCCAGCCGCCGCGGAATGATGACTTTTTTAGGTCAAACGGTTTTAAAACTGAAGTTACGCTGTTAGAGTTTTAAGTGGCTTAAAGTTAGTCTTTGTTTGTGAGCGGATCCCGCCGGCTGCGCTCGCGTCTTGGGATACATTTGTGATTGGTGCCAGGAGAAGATAAATAAAAAGAAAACTTACTTTTATTGCTTTACTTAGTTCCAAGTTCAGACTGTATTTGTGACTAGGTACAATTTTATGCAGAGATTATAAGTTCTACTTTTTAAAATTAACTAACTTGTATTATATAAGTAGATTCGTGAGCTATTATTTTTGTTATGACAAATGAAGTACATAATTTTATCTTTTTTGACGTTGGTCTGGCTAAAACACCGGAAGTACGATCATGTATCCCCACATCGATCCCCTTTAAAATGGTTACTCATTCGTCAACGTAGAGCGCTGAGGGCCTTGACTACGCAGTTTTCTTTTGTTGATAAATCCACTTATCCTTCTTATCTGTCTTCTCACGTTCAATTCCTTTGCTCTGCCCACAGTAAATATCTTCGCTCCACCAATTATCGTCTTCTACAATACCCTTTGCACTGCTCTGGTTTTATCCTCTCGTTCTTCTTTGTCCAGGCAATCTCCCTTTGGAATGCGCTCCCTCAGAACATCAGGCTGGCAACCAGTCGGCTTTCTTTCAAATTGTGATTCGTGAGCACATTGGCAAGAAGTTTACAGAATCATCACAAAATTGATTTGTTCGTTTCGGAGTCTCTATAACAGTGTTTATATGTATGTATGTATCTAAGTATATATTTATTATTATTTTTTATGTATATAAATATATCCTTTTTTCTCTATTAATCCTATCATTAAGTTGCAACTGCCTTGTTTTATCTCTGCACCACACTAAGGTTGACTGGTAAAAAATGCCTAATGCATTACGGTTGACTGGTAAAAAATGCCTAATACATTAAATCCGCCTTTGTACTAATGCATAAAGTTTTAATAAATAAATAAAACTACACTTAAATCTTTTTACATTCAAAAAAATAATTTAATACATTCATAGGTAACACAGTCAATTACCTTGAAGTGGTATAGCAGTGAAATTAGTTGGTGCAGCATGATGTGTGACTAATACAATGTTTTGTGTGCCAGTGTCGCGCGGTGAGCTGTCCATGCTGGGCCCCGCGCTGCTGCAAGAGCCGGCGCCCCGCGAGGCGTATTCCCCGCACGCCGGCGTGCGTGTGCGTTGTGTGGCCGCTGGCGAGCCCGCGCCGCAGCTCAGCTGGCTCGCCGAAGACAACACGCCACTCGCTGACCTGCCCGGCCGCAGGTGCGCACTCTTTGTTCATCGCCTCCAGTTTGCCGCCACTCAGTTATTAAACGAAACTTTTTGAGCTGAATTATGTTGCCGCAGCGTTTTTCTCTCTCTGAGCGATAATTACGTGAAATGAGGGTGATTATAATATTCGAGGGCAGCGAGGCGTCCACGACAAAACGGTCTCATTACGGGCTCAATCCCGCCGCCTCTCCTTGTCTTTGTGCTGCGGCTCTGGGACGCTCCTCGCTCAATCTTTTAATTGTTTCATTATCACTCCGCTTTTCAAATTTGTTCTCGTTATTTTGTCATTTATACTGTTACATTGTCTTCTACGCGATTCATTCAATATTCCAATTGAACATTATGCCACCACTTCCCGTCTTAGTCGAAAAGCTAATGTTTGTTAATAAGTTGTGAGTTGTACAGGCGAATATACAGCAATGGTACACTGGAGATATTGCCGGCGAGCGCGTATGAGGTGGCACGCGCGGTGAGCACGGTGCGGTGCCGCGCAGTCAACGTGCATGGCGTGGCGCTGTCGCGTGATGTCGTGCTCGTGCCAGGTGCGTAGTGCTGCCGTGACACATACTTTATTTTAGTATAAACTTACATCGTTACCTTTTTCCTTCCTAATATAATATTATATTTATGTCGTAGTGTTTGTTACCTATTAAACATTATGATTTTAGCTGGCGGTGGTGCAGAAATGCAAGCGCCAGCCTTTCGTGTAGTGTTTTTGTTTGTGTGACTTATGTATAATTTTGGTATATATTTTATTTATTTACTTTCGTATAATGTTTCCTGACAAAATATACTTTTATTCTGCCAAGGCATCAACTGCCTCTTCTTCTGATGTCAGATTAAACTCTCTTACTGACACCCTTGGCGATCTTTTGCGTCAAAGGTTCAGCCAAAATTCTGGCCGGCTATTTAACTTTGCCACATTAACGCTCAACGCATTCCGAGTCACCATAACGAAACTATACAACACATTTGCCAAGAATAACGTTTATGCCGTCCTGATCTCTGAAATCTGGCTCAAACTTGATCTTCCAGCTACCACCTACTCTCTTCCTGGTTTTCATTCTGCTTCGGAATGATCGGATTTGGAAGAGAGGGGGTGGCTTACGGAGATCCCTTTTAAAATTCTTTGCACTTCTGCTTCTAATGTTTCCGCTGATTTCTTTTTCTAGAGGTATGTGCCAGGGGAGCTAAATCATTTTAGGTGTGTTTATTTTTCCCCGTCCCTTGATTATCACCGAATTCGAATCGGTAATTGAATCTTTGGGTTCTGAGTATGCAAATCACATCATCATTGGAGATTTTAACACAACAACTCCCCTTGGACTTGTAAACTCCTGCAACTTGTCAAGTTAGCTAGTCTTCACGTATTGCCTTTCCAACCTACTCACCATAATAAAGTCGGTGATGATACCTGGCTTGACCTGATCCTCACATCTAATCCTTCCCTAGTTTCCACACATGGCCAACATGATGCCCCTGGCTTTGCCCATCATGACCTTATTTACCTATCCTATGTTCTTAAACCTCCTAAACCCAAACCTACGTTCTTCTACAGGCGTGCTTTTGCACGTATGGATAGTGAACAACTTCAAAAAGATTCATCAAAAATATTGACTGGACACTCCTACGGGAAGGCCTACAGTTGATGACAAAGTTTGTGTATTGAGTGTGACCAAACTAAATGACACTCATGCTCTTGTCAGGAGAGTAAAGCTTAAGCGACCACCTGCCCCCTGGATGAATAGGGGACTTCGGATAGCAATGCGACGAAGGGACCGCGCGTTTCGGGTATTTAATAAAAACTTTTTTGCAAAAAAATACTACCGACTTCCAAATGAAAAACTACAAAGTGAAAAATAACTTAACTCTTGGAAGTCGGTGTCTTACGTAGGTATCATTTTTTTTCGATATGGACACCGACTTCCAAGAGTTAAGTTATTTTTCACTTTGTAGTTTTTCATTTGGAAGTCGGTAGTATTTTTTTGCAAAAAAGTTTTTATTTTTCCCTTTTTAGTTTTGCCTACCTAATAGATACGCAAGTTGTTTCCTAAGGTCCCTATAACGCCGAATAGATTACCCGGATAACATGAAACTTGAACATAACTGGTGAAATGAGAGATCTGCCTACCCCTTTAGAGCGTACTGGCGTGATGTTATGTTATGAAATGGTATAAACAATAAACAGACATGCCATTGCAGCAATCCCGAGAGTGTTGCCGTTATTTATTGAAGAGTTCTGTTGTATATCTCCGAAGTTCTTGATCAGACCTTCACCAAATTAAAATGGGACCAATTTCGAAACATACTCTTCCAAACAAAAAAAGAATTTTCAAAATCGGTCCACAATTGACGGAGATATCGGTGAACATACACAAAAAAAAAAAAAAAAAAAAAAAAACAAACATAAAGTCGAACATAGAACCTCCTCCTTTTTGGAAAGTCGGTTAAAAAGGATCGCTCAGAGGACAATTGGACCTTGTTCAAGACTGCTAGGAATCGCTGAAATCAGATGATACGTAACGCTAAAGACCTTCCTAACACAATTGGCTTGGACAATCAAAACCGATTTTCTCCTCTGTCCCTATGCTAGATAGTCTAACCAAACGTCAAACTATCGACTACCTTGCTAGTCTGACGCGTCCCAATATTATCCTCTTTGTCTTCACACCAGTCGACCCAGGATCAAAAAGATTATCCTATCCATTAAATCCAAAGCTGTGAGCTGCGATAACATCAGTCGTCATATGATCGTGTCAGCTCTGGACCAGCTTCTTCCTGCTATCTCCCACATAGTTAACTTTTCTTTCTTCTCCGGTGTTTTCCCTTCCTTGTGGCGTAAAGCCCATGTTGGAACCCTGCCTAAGATTCCCAATCCCACACTTGCCAGTCACTTTCACTCAATATCCATCCTTCCCTTTATGTCCAAAGTGCTCGAGGCCTGTGTTCATAAACAGCTCTCCTACTTCATTTACCATAACTCCCTTATCAGCCCGTTTCAATCCAATTTCAAGCCCGGGCACAGTACTGTGTCAGCTCTCCTTAAAGTGACTGACGTTATAAGGCGGAGTATTGAAGACACGAAAGTTACTTCTTTAGTGTTAATCGACTTTGCCATCGCTTTCAATAGCGTCAGTCACGATGTCCTTTCATCTATCCTTTCTTATATTATGGTCTCTCACGAGGTACAGGAATGGTTTTCCACTTATCTTCTGGGATGTCAGCAGTCAGTCTGTGCTGGAGACTCTTTTTTGGGGTGGTGTGACCTTGAAGCTGGCGTCCCTAAAGGCGGTATTTTATCTCCTCTTCTATTCTCCATTTTCATAAATCTTATAACCACCGAACTTCAGTGTGCTTATCATCTTTGCGTTGATGTTTGACGAACGAGCTCAACTGTCAGGCAGGTGTTGACAACTTATTGTATGCGACCGAGGGGCTTAACCACGATTTAATTGCGATTAAAAGCTGGTCAGACCGATTCGGAGTGGCGGTTAACCCTGCAAAGTATCAGGCTATCATAGTTGGGAGCCCGCTCGATGTTTTAACTGTTCCGCCCATAATCTTTAATAACGTGGCAATGCCGTTTAGCTCCGAGGTCTGCTCGACGATACTTTCACTGACTGGCGAAAGCAGGTAACGAGTGTCAGCCAAAAGATCACCAGAACGTTACGTTCGCCTTGTCGACTGAGAAATTTTCTCCCAGCTCACATAAAGGCCATGCTTGTACAGTCCCTTATCTTTCATAATTTAAAAAGGTGAGGTGTGCTACTATGACCTGAATGCAGATCTATTCAATAAACTTGACCACCTTCTAATAAACTACTGCCGAAGGAGGGTACTGTGTTTATCATTCTATGTATGATTGTTCCTATGTGGCGTTCTAGTCTAGAGGCCAAACGCGTTGGCCGATTTTGATGGTTCTTACATCAATCGATTTGTCTTAACCCTGCGGATAAAAAAAATTAAATTGCGGATTTTGGGCGCCATATTGTGGGGGCCCAATTTTTTTTTCTTCCCAACCCATCGTGTGGGGTATCGAAATAGAGGGTTTGAAGAGGTGATTTCAATTATAGGTTTAAACGTGCCTAATTCGAAAAAAAAGTAAGTAAAACGATAAAAATAAAAAAAGTTAATTAAAAAAACAAAAAACCCGACTGCTTGAAAAGCAAACTAAAAAGACATAAACAAGGAGAAATTCATGCTGTGCAGTCGGAGGATACATCTAGTTTTGGTCAGCCAGCTCGCGAATATGTATCCTCCGACTGCACAGCATGATTTTCTCCTTGTTTATGTCTTTTTAGTTCGCTTTTCAAGCAGTCGGTTGTCTGGTTTTTTTATTTAACTTTTTTCCCTTTTTAGTTGTACCTAACTAAAATAGGCAAGTTAGCAATAGGCAAGTTAAGATACCTATAACGCCAGAATAGATTACACGAATAACATGAAACTTGAACATAACCGGTGAAATGAGAGATCTGCGTACCCCTTAAATATAGTAAATGTTAGTAAACTCTAAGGTTAATTACATATATGTAATTAACCTTAGGGTTAACTAACATTATGGAAACAAGACGGCAAAAAATCTTCTACCTCTGTAAATATGATCATGTATAAGCACATCTATCACTTTTAATATGTTTACCCATTCGTCAGCGTAGAGTACTGAAGGCCTTGACTACAATGTTTTATTTGATTGATAAAGCCACTTCTTCTTAGCTGACTTCACATGTCCAATTCCTTTGTTCTGCCCACAGTAAAAATCTTCGTTCCGCCAATAATCACCTTCTATAATGTCCCTCTTACCGCTCTGGGTTTATCCATTCCTCCTTCTTTGTCCAGGCGATTTCTCTTTGGAATGCGCTCCCTCTGAACATCAGGATGGCAACCAATCGGTTGTTTTTCAAATTGAAGGCACGCGAGCACATTCGCAAGAAGTTTGCAAAATCATCACAGAGTTGAGTTGCTGGATTCGGTTTCTCAAAAACATTATTTATATGTATTTATATGTATTTATATATATTAAAATGTTTTATTTATATTTCTTGTTTAAAGTCGACTGGCATAAAATGCCTTAGGCATTAAGTCCGCCTTTGTAATTGCGAATAAAGTTTTTAATAAATAAAAAAATAAATAATATTAATATTTATTTATCTTCCACAAAGGTTTCTTATAAACTATTACATAATGGTGCAATATTACAATAATTGGTAAATACTTTGTGGGAGACTGGGATCTGTACTAGGAAATCCTGTCACAAAGATGACCAGGCCCCCCAACAGAACTGTGATTATTAGTCGATTTTATTACAATTAATGATACCTGTGGTAAAGTTCACGGAAAAGAATGGAATACATATTATTTTAAATTATTATTACATTATTACAATTTTATATTAAAGTATTATTAAATTCAAATATTCTCAGATTATTATTAATTATTATTTATTTTGAATATTTTTTTTTTTTTTTTATTAGATTATTAGTTCAAACAAAATGTATAAATTCATACAATAAATAAACTATTTTCTAATAAGTTGTGAAGTATACATATAATAACAGTGTCATTTGCATGAAGAGAGTGACGGTAGTGTGTTGTGTGTGTGACAGTGTCGGAGGCGAGCTGGGAGGCGCAGGCGCAGGCGAGCGCGGCGGCGGCGGGTGGCGTTGCGGCCGTCACTTGCGGCGCCGCTGGACACGACTCCGCGCACGTGACGCCGGCGCTCTGGTACCACGGCGACGCCGTGCTGCACATCGACCCGCCCTCGCCAGGTATGCACCCTGACATAACAAGTAGGTACATTCTGACATCAACTGCGATGAAAAACGTGCACTAGGGTTGTCGTCCTCAGTGCCCGTTTTTCATCGCAGTTGAACTTGCAAACAAATATAATATGAATATTTAATATCTCAATGTGAATCTAGATTCATGTGATCAACAATTTAAAAAGTGTGACTTACTGAAATATGAATGTTGCAATCTAGGCAGTCGGAAGCTAGAGTTTAATTTTTAATAAAGGAGAGGAATTATCGAGGCACAAAAATCGTAGCGAGCGCTCTTGAAACGGTAAAACGTCGCGGTGGCGAGCGGTGAGCGGCGAGCGGTCAACGGACGGAGTGACGGGTGCTAATAAATCAATGACGCGCCGCCCGCGCTCCCGACACTGCTCCCTCGCCTTCCACTCCCCCGCCAGTACTTCACGTGCCTGCATCTCTTTATTAACTTCCTGGGATGGTTCGCGTTACTAAAGGGTCTTCACTCAACAATATTATTTTTAGCTCAGTGTTAAATTAGCTCTATAATTTACCGCAGATCACTCCTGAAATTAAAACTTAAAATATTAAAACAATATTCAAAGAGTCTTGAATAGGTAGCAAAATTGCTTCTTCTCCAAGTGGATTGAGACGATGGCTTCTTTTCTACGGTACCTATTTATTTGAATGCGTCAATGGATGCAGATGTTGTAGCTATAGTTGAGCTCGTTTGTAGCGAATGACGTGTGTTGTGTGTGCGACAGAGTCGCGCTACTTGGTGGCGGGCAACACGCTGTTGATCGCGGGCGTGGGTGCGCGTGATGCGGGCGCGTACAGCTGCCTTGCGCGCCACGAGCTCTCCGGCACCACCAAGCGTGCGCGCCCCGCCACGCTCACCGTCAACGGTTAGTACCATACCATACCCTACCAGTACTCTCTGCACATCAACACGCTGTTGATCGCGAGCGTGACTCGGACATTGTTATGGTATTGTATGTTGTATATGCATTTATTACATTTTAATAACTGCACAAAAAATAAATTTCCGAAGATAGATGATGATTTGTTGGGAATGTTTAAGTGCGCGTGTTTATGAGTATGTATGTGTGCTAATTCAAATTCAAATTAAATTTATTGCATCCATAATGTACACACAGGTGGTAAATATAATTTACAGAAACAATTATGGACCCTGTCGGGCACAGCAACATTCTAGATACAGTCAGTGTCTAGGAGAGAGGAAAAGCGCTCAATATTATTACAAATAAAAATATTTTCCTTATCTATTAACATTTTAGTTATCTATTCCCTTTCTATTTGTTTTGTTGCAGAGGTGACGTCATCGTCGGCGCCGCGCCTGGTGGCTGCGGGAGGCGAGCGCAGCGCGGCGGCGGGCGCGCCCGTGTGCCTGCCCTGCGTGGCCGCAGACCACCCCGCACCGCACATCACGTAACTACCTTATAAATGCAATCATTTCATGCCATTTTCACACAAAATATAGATGCACATACTAGTTATTTCTCGCCAATTTAAAAGTATCCGTTAAAGTTTTTATTGAAATTAATTTTCCGTAGCCTGGATCATGGGGTTAAATCTTCTGGTTCTGTATTAGTAAGCGTTGTGTGTGACGTGCAGCTGGTACCGCGAGCGCGGCGGACGCCTGCAGCCGGCGGACGCGGCGGACGGCTGGGCGTGGCGCGGCGGCGCAGCGCTGTGTGTGCGGCGCGCTTCCCCCAGCGCGGCCGGCCTGTGGATCTGCAAGGCCTACAACGAGTTTGGCGACGCCACCGGGCACAGCACGCTGACCGTGGACGACGCGCTCAGCGTATCGGTGTCGCCGCGCGTGCTGGTGGCGGACGCGGGCAGTACGGCGCGCTTTTCGTGCGCGGCGTCGGACGCACGCGCGGCCCTCTCGTGGCTGCACGACGGCGCACCGGCGGGCGTGGGCTCGGCGCTGGTGCTGCGCGGCGTGGCGCGCGCGCACCGCGGCGTCTACCAGTGCGTGGCGCGCCGAGCCACCGACTCCGCGCAGGCCGCTGCCGAGCTGCGTCTTGGAGGTGAGTCACCTATGCCACCCTGTTGCTATCGAACCTTTATCTAAACATTTACTAAAAGCCGACTGAATAATCTCGACGTATCTAAATCAAGAGTATCGTATCTGGTATTTGTACCTATTCTAGTATATACGTATACTTAAATAAAATAGGTAAGGTTCAACCAAATCAAATGATTAGCGGTGTTCAACCGCCCACATTCAGATGACTCTTCATAAAGCCTACGTCATTTTGTCTAAATTTCAGTGTTAAATGTTAGCTCTTTTTAACCGACTTTCCAAAAAGGAGGAGGTTCTATGTTCGACTTTATGTTTGTTTTTTTTTTTTATTATGTATGTTCTCCGATATCTCCGTCAATTGTGGACCGATTTTGAAAATTATTTTTTTGTTTGAAAGAGTATGTTTTGAAATTGGTCCCATTTTAATTTGGTGAATGTCTGATGAAGAACTTCGGAGATACACAACAGAACTCTTCAATAAATAACGGCAAATCTCTCGGGATTGCTGCAATCGCATGTCTGTTTGTTGTTTATACCATTTCATAAAATAACATCACGCTAGTACGCTCTAAAGGGGTACGCAGATCTCTCATTTCACCGGTTATGTTCAAGTTTCATGTTATTCGGTTATCTATTCTGGAGTTATAGGGACCTTAATAAACAACTTGCTATTAGGTAGGTAAAACTAAAAAGGGAAAAATAAAAAATCTTTTTTGCAAATAAAAAACTAATTTTGGAAGTCGGTGTCCATATCGCAAATAAAAAACATTTTTGCAAAAAAATACTACCGACTTCCAAATGAAAAACTACAAAGTGAAAAATAACTTAACTTTTGGAAGTCGGTGTCTTTCGTAGGAACCATTTTTTTGCGATATGGACACCGACTTCCAAAAGTTAAGTTATTTTTCACTTTGTAGTTTTTCATTTGGAAGTCGGTAGTATTTTTTTGCAAAAATGTTTTTTATTTTTCGCTTTTTAGTTTTACCTACCTAATAGCAAGTTGTTTATTAAGGTCCCTATAACTCCAGAATAGATAAACCGAATAACATGAAACTTGAACATAACCGTTGAAATTAGAGATCTGCGTACCCCTTTAGAGCGTACTGGCGTGATGTTATGTTATGAAATGGTATAAACAACAAACAGACATGCGATTGCAGCAATCCCGAGAGTTTTGCCGTTATTTATTGAAGAGTTCTGTTGTGTATCTCCGAAGTTCTACATCAGACGTTCACCAAATTAAAATGGGACCAATTTCGAAACATACTCTTTCAAACAAAAAAAGAATTTTCAAAATCGGTTTACAATTGACGGAGATATCGACGAACATACATAAAAAAAAAAAAAACATACAAGAAGTCGAACATAGAACCTCCTCCTTTTTTGTAAGTCGGTTAAAAATTGGAAACAAGAAAGACACCGACTTCCAAAATTAAGTTATTTTTCACTTTGTAGTTTTTTGTTTGTAAGTCGGTAGTATTTTTTTGCAAAAATGTTTTTTTATTTTTCCCTTTTTAGTTGTACCTACCTAAAATAGGCAAGTTGTTTAGAAAGGTGCCTATAACGCCAGAATAGATTACCCGAATAACACGATACTTGAACATAACCAGTGAAATGAGAGATCTGCGTACCCCTTTCGAGCGTACTGGCGTGATGTTATGTTATTTTTAACCGACTTTCCAAAAAGGAGGAGGTTCTATGTTCGACTTAATGTTTGTTTTTTTTTTTTTTTGTGTATGTTCACCGATATCTCCGTCTATTGTAAACCGATTTGAAAAATTCTTTTTTTGTTTGAAAGAGTATGTTTCGAAATTGGTCCCATTTTAATTTGGTGAAGGTTTGATGAAGAACTTCGGAGATATACAACAAAACTCTTAAATAAATAACGGCAAAACTCTCGGGATTCTTGCAATCGCATGTCTATTTATTGTTTATACCATTTCATAACATAACATCACGCCAGTACGCTCTCAAGGGGTATACAGATCTCTCATTTCACTGGTTATGTTCATGTTTCATGTTATTCGGGTAATCTATTCGGCGTTATAGGGACCTTACTAAACAACTTGCCTGTTTATTATAATTATAAACTAATATTATTAAACTAAAAAGGGAAAAATAAAAACTTTTTTGCAAAAAAATACTACCGACTTCCAAATGAAAAACTACAAAGCGAAAAATAACTTAATTTTTTAAGTCGGTGTCCATATCCCAAAAAAATGGTACCTACGAAAGACAAAGACTTAAAAAATTAAGTTATTTTTCGCTTTGTAGTTTTTCATTTGGAAGTCGGTAGTATTTTTTTGCAAAAAAGTTTTTTTTTATAAATTATTGGCTCGCGCTTGACCACTATCTCACCTGATGGTAAGCGATGATGTGGTCTAAGGTGAAGCACGCTTGCCTAGAAGCAACCTATTCACTCTCTATGTTATGAAATGGTATAAACCATAAACCCACATGCGATTGCAGCAATCCCGAATGATTTGCCGTCATTTATTGAAGAGTTCTGTTGTATATCTTCGAAGTTTTTCATCAGATCTTCACCAAATTAAAATGGGACCAATTTCGAAACATACTCTTTCAAACAAAAAAGAATTTTCAAAATCGGTCAACAATTGAGGGAGATATCGGTGAACATACACAAAAAAAAACAAACAAAGTCGAACAGAGAACCTCCTCCTTTTTGGTAAGTCGGTTAAAAAATACTACCGACTTCCAAATGAAAAACTACAAAGTGAATAAAAACTTTTTTGCAAAAAAATACTACCGACTTCCAAATGACAAACTACAAAGTGAAAAATAACTTAATTTTTTAAGTCGGTGTCCATATCCCAAAAAAATACTAATAATATTAGTTTATATTATACTAGCTGACCCGGCAAACTTAGTTTTGCCATAAAAAGACCAAACATTAATCTAGTCTACCTACTGTACCCTGCCTACTCTACCCTATTATCCTATATCCGTCTACTGGTTCTGAGCTAACTCCCCGCCAATTTTCAGCCAAATCGATTCAGCCGTTCTTGAGTTATAAATAGTGTAACTAACACGACTTTCTTTTATATATATTACTAGCTGACCCGGCAAACTTTGTTTTGCCATAAAAAGACCAAACATTTATCTACCCTACCCTACCCTACCCTACCCTACCCTACCTTACCCTACCCTACCCTACACTACCCTACCCTACCCTACCCTACGCACCCTACCCTACCTACCCTACCTACCCTACCCTACCCTACCCTACCCTACCCTACCCTACCCTACCCTACCCTACCCTAACCTACCCTACCCTACCCTACCCTACCCTACCCTATATAACTACACTACCCATAAAAAAATAAAAAAAACTTTTTTGCAAAAAAATACTACCGACTTCCAAATGAAAAACTACAAAGTGAAAAATAACTTAACTTTTGGAAGTCGGTGTCTTACGTAGGTACAATTTTTTTGCGATATGGACACCGACTTCCAAAAGTTAAGTTATTTTTCACTTTGTAGTTTTTTATTTGGAAGTCGGTAGTATTTTTTTGCAAAAAAGTTTTTTTATTTTTCCCTTTTTAGTTTTACCTACCGAATAGCAAGTTGTTTATTAAGGTCCCTATAACTCCAGAATAGATTAACCGAATTATATGAAACTTGAACATAACCGGTGAAATGAGAGATCTGTGTACCCCTTTAGAGCGTACTGGCGTGATGTTATGTTATGAAATGATTCATTTAATTGAATAAATATATTTGACTTTGATATAAACAACAAACAGACATGCGATTGCAGCAATCCCGAGAGTTTTGCCGTTATTTATTGAAGAGTTCTGTTGTGTATCGCCGAAGTTCTTCATCAGACCTTCACCAAATTAAAATGGGACCAATTTCGAAACATATTCTTTCAAAAAAAAAAAACAATTTTCAAAATCGGTCCACAATTGACAGAGATATCGATGAACATACACAAAAAAAAAAAAAAAAAAAAAAAAAACAAACAAACATAAAGTCGAACATAGAACCTCCTCCTTTTTTTGTAAGTCGGTTAAAAATAGACCTATTCTCAGACCAACTGAATATACATATAAAATTTTATCAAAATCGGTCAAGCCGTTTCGGAGGAGTTTGGCAACGAAAACTGTGAAACGAGAATTTTATATATTAGATAATAAATAGGCAAGTTGTTTAGTAAGGTCCCTATAACGCCGAATAGATTACCCGAATAACATGAAACTTGAACGTAACCGGTGAAATCAGAGATCTGTGTACCCCTTGAGAGCGTACTGGCGTGATGTTATGTTATGAAATGGTATAAACAATAAACAGACATGCGATTGCAAGAATCCCGAGAGTTTTGCCGTTATTTTTTAAAGAGTTCTGTTGTATATCTCCGAAGTTCTTCATCAGACTTTCACCAAATTAAAATGGGACCAATTTTGAAAAATACTCTTTCAAAAAAAAAAAGAATTTTTAAAATCGGTTTTCAATTGACGGAGATATCGGTGAACATACACAAAAAAACAAACATAAAGTCGAACATAGAACCTCCTCCTTTTTGGAAAGTCGGTTAAAAATAACTTAACTTTTGGAAGTCGGTGTCCATATCGCAAAAAAATGGTACCTACGAAAGACACCGACTTCCAAAAGTTAAATTATTTTTCACTTTGTAGTTTTTCATTTGGAAGTCGGTAGTATTTTTTTGCAAAAAAGATTTTTTATGTTAATACTCCACCTCGGACAGCGCCAGGTGCGCCAGCAGTGCCGCCACCTGCACGCGCGCCAGCCCCACGGCGTCGTTGGTGTTCCTAACAATAAATAATCACGTAACGGCTATTGACGCTGTTACATTAACTAAATTGAAAGAAAGCCTCTACCTCTTTGGGGAACAAAATGTTCAGAAATATATCGAAATATCAGTTTTATTAAATAAGTGCGTCAAAAAGTGATTTAGAGCCGGGATGACACCCTCCCCTTCCCCAGAGAGGACGAGGCCTGAGAGAAAAGGAACACAATCAATCTCAATGTAGTGTCGTCTGAACCGGAGTCGGAATCAATCAGCCATCGACATTTGTAGAAACGTCCTCGCAGCCATTGTGCGCGTCTGCCGGGCGCGGCAGCAGGGGGGGGAGGGGTGGAACAATAATAAACATCGCTATTCATGGCAAGTCTGGAGGGAGGGAATTATATGAATATAATAAAGTCAACTCACAATATAGAACATATAAGAAAAGTCTTTCTTTTTTTTCCCATTTTGTTTGCGATATGGACACCGATTTCCAAAATTAAAGTTATTTTTCACTTTGTAGTTTTTATTTGGAAGTCGCTAGTATTTTTTTCCAAAAAAGATTTTTTATTTTTCCCTTTTAGTTGTACCTACCTAAAATAGCCAAGATGTTTAGTAAGGTAGGTAGTAACCTATAATGCCAGAATTGATTACCCGAATAACATGAAACTTGAACATAACCGGTGAAATGAGAGATCTGCGTATCCCTTTAGAACTCTCTAAAGGAGCTCTCCGCAAAGGGAGTATTTTCCACATTTTCAGTGCATTTTTTGCTGCTTTTTAACCGACTTACCAAAAAAGAGGAGGTTCTATGTTCGACTTCTTGTATGTTTTTTTTTTGTATGTTCACCGATATCACCGTCAATTGTCAACCGATTTTGAAAATTCTTTTTTTGTTTGAAAGAGAATGTTTTGAAATTGGTCCCATTTCAATTTGGTGAAGATCTGATGTAGAACTTCCGAGATATACAACAGATTAGATTGCTGCAATCGCATGTCTGTGTTTTGTTTATACCAGGGCTTCACATTTTTTTTTACATTGTGACTTGTATATTTTTTGCAACTTTCCTGCCTTTTTATCCTTTGCCCTTTTTAACCCCCGCCGGAAAAAGAGGGTTGTTATAAGTTTCAGCTTATGCAATTATAATTATTTATTTATTTTATTTATGCAGTATTTTTTTTCATTTTTTTTTTCTTTGATATTAATTCAAGTTACACTTTTTGAGCGTGGTGACCGTATGAAAACAATGAGAAGTTAATATTGTTCAAAATATTTTTATTATCTTACAATACATGTAGGTTATTCAGGAATATTTATCATTGAAACTATAGGTTTATGGTAACTGAAATAAGAAACATAAGTTTGAGACTTGATATCTTCTAAATATCTGGAAAATACCGCGTCAATGGTGGTCCCATATTTTGTTGTGGATTCTTGTGGATCATTATTCATTTTCAAATTCAATATTATCGAAAGAAAAGTTGTCAACCGCTCTGATAACGGAACAACCAATGCCACCTAGAGGCGAGTTGCTGAACTAAAGAGATAAGCGTGAAATTTCAAAAAGTCATTAATAGTTCTGCTATTCATCGATAGATGGCTCGCTGTGCCGGTCGGAGTGTTAGGTTATTTTTTCGTTACGGAATTTCTGGATTCGGTCTCCACACTCAAGGCCCTCGATAGAAGCTATGCAATAGCTTAATAAAAAAAAAACATACAAAAAGTCGAACATAGAACCTCCTCCTTTTTGGTAAGTCGGTTAAAAATACACAGCCAGCACTAGTAAAAATGTTTAACAAAAATTTTTTTGTTTGTCATTTATACATCTTGGTTTATTTTCCTTAGTCAGTTATTTAATGACAACATTCTATCAACGAAAGTGGCGTGATAGCGATTAGAAAACAACAAATCATGTTATCAATCCAACAAGTAATTAAACACCAAAAAAATAAAAATATCCCGACATATTTTTATTTCATAGTATATAACTTACCTAGTATTAGACACGCTTCGATCGACAATCTATTGAACACGTTATTATGACACGTAATCTTGCGGAAGCAGCTCGATTCAAAAGTAAAACGCCAATAACTTTTGAACGGCTAAACCGATTTTCATCAAACATAAAATCAAAAAAAATCAAAATCAATAATTTTTAATTCACATAGGCCTACATGGGCACTTATAAAACGTCGACAATGTGCACGGTTCGGGTTGGTCGATTCCTATGGAGAAGAACCGGCAAGAAACTCCATGGTTACTCTTTTAAAAAATTGTTTGGTTTTACAATATTTCCATGTTACAGCAGTACTTAGATGGGGGGACAACGCAGGCCCGATAATAAGTCGTAAGAAACTAAAACAAGAAACGATTATATAATAAATAAACAAAAGATTTAAAAAAGTAAAACGAGATAAAATGTTAACAATCTAGAAGGCCTACAATGTTCACACATTTACAAACCAATCGGTAAAATAATCTATACAAAGTATAACAAGACTAAATTTAACATGAGGCACAAATGTTGTTATCAGTGCTGTAACTATTCTTAGCAAAGGGCTATAAAGATAATTGAAAACCATTGTAAAAAGTCTTATTAAATGAAGAAAAATTAGATTGAGAATAGTTAGAGGCATCCACATATTTGTGCCGTTTATGAGTTACCAGGGAAGCCGCATGTGCAGAAGGAGCTAAAACCAAATATTTTTATCTTCAACGTAGTCCTTGATTTTATAATATGCTTTTTTAATAAGGACACGTTTGATGTGATTTTTGAACTTTCCATCGGTCAGTTCTATAACTGACTTTGGCAACTTGTTATAAAAGCGTATACTGTTTATAAGAAAAGACTTGCTAGTTTTCGTTAATCTGAATTTAGGTAATACAATTTCGTGTTTACTGCGTGTATTTAAATTATGGAAGTCGCTTCTAGTTTTTAAAAGCCCTCGATTTTTGCGGACATACAAAATACATTCTAAAATATAAAGTGAAGGTAGAGTCAGTATATCGATCTCTTTAAATTTTTCTCTGAGGGTCTCGCGAGGACCCATTTTATAGATCGCGCGGATTGCCCTCTTTTGTAATATGAAAATTGAGTCTACGTCTGCTGCTGATCCCCACAGCAGAATGCCATAAGACATAATACTGTGGAAATAAGCATAGTATACCAGCCTAGCTTACTTATAACAGCCTAGATAACTTAGAACACTTTCGATTAAGTCACCTTTCAAACAAAATAAACGAAATCAAAACCAGTTCATTGGTTTAGAAGCTATGATGCCACAGACAGATACACAAATATTCAAACACATAATAATCTTTATAATAATAATCTTTATTTTTTCTCCATAAATGCATTACATTGTTTTAATCTAAAGATTGCTTATGCTAGTGCTACACATATAAAGAAACAATAAAGAAAATTAAAATGTGCAAAAAAACTTATTTGATTTAAAATAACAACCCCAATCAATTCGATGACCAGTTTCAGATAACGTTAGATTAAACAGAGAACCTAAAATAAAACCTGGTAACAATGAACGAGAGCACTGCGCCGCGCGCCCCATGCTGCGTGCCGCGGGAGGAGTCAGAGAGGCGTGCGGTGACGTCACTCCGGCTGGCGCGGACTTGACGGCTGTCCGTTGTCCAGGACCGCCTGCCTCATCCATCACGCCGAGCGTTTGAGCTGCTCTGTGCTCTCGAACAAATTAACCGAACGCTGACTAATGAGTTTTCAAATTACCTACGGATTCGTTCATATATCGTGATTTCGTGAACCAGCTCCATATTAATTACGGATGACTATGCAATGATGTAATAGTACTAAATAATCACCAAACAAGTAAAATTTCAAAATTTATAAACCCCCGACACATTTATCTTGGGAAAACTCCCCAATTTAAACTGTATCTGTGTGTCTTTCTGTGGCATCATAGCGCCTAAACGGATGAACCGATTTTGATTTAATTTGTTTTGTTTAAAAGGTGATTTTGTCGAGAGTGTTCTTAGCTGTATTTGAATAAAATCGGTTTAGCCGTTCAAAAGTTATGGGCGTATATATAAATACTGCTTGAATCGGGGTGCTTTAGCAAGATAAATGTGTCGGGGGTTTTTAAATTTTGAAATTTTACTTGTTGCAAGATAAATGTGTCGGGGGTTTTTAAATTTTACTTGTCGCAAGATAAATGTGTCGGGGGATCAATTGTGGTCCCCTAGATAACTTACACCTCCCGAATCTCGTTGAAAACCCTTTTCATGAGTTTTACAACGAGACTGGGAGATATGAGCCTATAGTCTTCAGGTTTTGGATATCCAGCCCCTAGGAGACTCATTCGCTTACCAGCCAGTGCATCGCATTTGCACAGAAGGTGCTCCATTCGTTCCATATGTTCCCCACACAACTTACACATGGGTGTCGCGGTTAGACCCGTCTTCATGAGCATGTCGTTGGTTCCAAAGTGCCCTGTAAAGGCCCCAAGCAGATAGCGGATTTGCCCCCTCCTCATATTCCAGATGCATTCCCGGGCTTTGAACGTAGAGCCTAGGAATTTTTTTGAGTGTTGTAGATCAATAGTAGATAGCCAGTGTGTTCGTTGTCTGTGATCTGCAAACTCCTTAAATGTGGCTTTTACGAGACACGTCGAAATGTCTACACATGGTTCTGGACCCACAAAATCATTTGCTGAGCCCTCTCTTGCCAGTTTATCTGCCATCTCGTTACCATGGATCCCTTTGTGTCCAGGGACCCACATCAGTCTCACCCTGTTATGCTTCCCAAGCTTGTTTAGGACCTGGATAGCATCCAGAATAAGTCTGGAGTCCACTTTGTAGGATGCCATGGCTTTGATTGCAGCCTGACTGTCACTAAGAATATATATGGATTTACCTCTGGTTCCTCTATCTATATTCTCTTGAGCACAGGTTATTATGGCATACGTTTCTGCTTGGAATACAGTTGCCATCTTCCCTAAACTTTTGCGTATATGCCCGCTCCTGTACCTGATCCCATTTTGGATCCGTCAGTGTACCACACCAGACTATCTTGTTCAGGTGGATCGAGTCCCTTCGTCCAGTCCTCTATTGAAGGGATTTGGACCTTTAAAGACCTTTCAAACACCAACATTGTTTGCATTTTATCGGATATCATGCTAGTTACCCATTCCAGGCCTTCATTGCCATCGAACTTTGTATGGATGGTCTTTGGCCTAGAGGCATCCCATAGTCCAACAACATCAAGACGATGCAATGCCTTCCTTGCCTCGAATTCAACCACCATATGCAGAGGAGGGATATTGAGGTATCTCTCAATTGCTGCCGTAGGTGTTGTCCTGAAAGCACCCGTGATGCCGGACACACTGTTCTTTGTAACCTGGTGAGTGGCGCTTTGCACGAGGCAAGCTTTGTTCTTGGCCACTACACTATGCTGCCGTATGTGTTAATAGGTATTATTATTGTCCGAAAGAGTCATCGTATCACTTTAGGCTTTAGTCCCCAACTTTTACCGTAGGTGGAACGACACATGCCGAACACTCGTAGGGCCTTTGTCGTAATATTTACCACATGAGTTTTCCACCTAAGTTCTTTATCAAGCGTTACCCCCAGATATTTAACTTCGGTGGACCAGGGCAGCTTTATGCCATTGAGGGAGGGCTCTCCTAGGTTTCCTAGTTGTCTCTTCCTCGTGAATGGAATAATGACTGCTTTGCTTGAGTTGATAGAGAGGTGGTTCTTTGTACAATCCGGAGACTATGTTCAAAAATTTACCATCAACCATTACAGCTATGTCATCTGCATAGCCTACTGTGTAGAATGGTCCGGTATTGAGTTTGGTAAGCAGTGAGTCTACTACCAAGCACCACAATAATGGTGACAGCACTCCGCCTTGCGGACCACCTCTTGTTGTTTTTGCGCTAAGTCTGTCTCCTATCAGTTCCGATTTGACTATTCTGCTTCTCAGCATATAGTCAATCCTGTTGCACGTGGTATCATTAATGCCATGTTCCTTTGCAGCAATGCGTATGGACACAAATGTTGTCTTGTCAAAGGCTCCCTCTATGTCGAGGAAAGCCCCGACACAAACCTTTTATCCTTCTAGCGCAGCCTCGGCTCGACTCGCAACATAGTGCAGTGTCGTTTTCGTAGATTTGCCAGGGCTGTAGGCGCACTATAGTTTATGTAGAGTAAATACTTTAAGTGATCCCTCTCTTAGGTACCTGTCTACCAATTTCTCCAGGGCTTTTAAGAGAAAGGATGATAGACTGATGGGCCTATAAGCATATTAGCTTCTTCGTAAGTTGGTCTGCCCACCTTCGGTATAAAGATGACTTTGACCTCCCTCCATGCCTTGGGTACGTACTCAAAGGCTATGCAGGCTCTGTAGAGCTTACTCAAATGTGGTATCAAAAGCCCCTTCTTGCAATAGTATTGGGTAGATGCCATCCGGACCCGGGGATTTGAGAGGCTGGAAGCCTGCTATGGCAAGTTTTAGTTTATTTTCATCTACCACTTTCCTTGCCGTGAGCCAGTTATTTTTGGGCGTGTGCCTCGTGAGCTCGTCCCTTGTGACTGGTTCCTCTTCATCGCTATCGCGCAGTATACATTCCAGGCAGTGAGTTCTAAACATCACGCCCAGAGTGTCCTGTCCAGTTTCCGTGAGATATCCATTCTCATCCTTTACAGATGACAGTGGGTTTGTCTTGGTCATGAACATTGATTTGCACAACCTCATTCCATTTGGCAGAGCTTTGATGGAGGTGTAATGCTGTCGCCAGTTTGTTCTTTTGGCCTTGAGAACCACCGTGTTATACCTCGTCAGCATGCTGTGATAGCTAGAAAAGTCTAGCCTGGCTTTTACATCATTAAAGGCCTGTCGTGTTTCCTGACGTATTTTAGCTAGTTCAGGAGTCCACCATGGTACCTTTTTGCAAAAGGCCTTTTTCTCTAGGCAATTATCTTCCCATGCACCGATGGTGCCCACCTTTATTCTGTCCGCTTCAAATTCTATATCTAATATGGAATTAAGCTTACCTTTAGGGCTCCCTAAATTTACTTTTAGGTCCCTCCTGTACGAGTCCCAATTTGTATACCTTGGGTTTCTCCTTCGTCTAGTTTCGGCCGCTCCCACCGTCCTAAACCTAAAGCATATATAATTATGGTCAGACAGAGAGATTTCGTCCGATACATGCCAATTATCAATATGAGCGCTGGCCCTGTTTGAAGCCAAAGTCAGGTCAAAAGCTTCAGCTCTCGCAGAGGTCCTTAAAGTAGGTTTATTGCCTGCATTAAGGATTTGTAAACAAGAGCTTACCACAAAGTCCAACAAATCCTCCCCTCGTTTGTTGACATCCGAGCTGCCCCAAACGACATGGTGTGCATTCGCATCGCAGCCAAGTATCAGGTCAAGGTTTTCTTGGTTGCCGTAGTCAACCAGTCTTCTGATTAGTGGTGTTACTGGTTCCTTTTGTTCATATGGGAGATAGGCAGAGGCAAGGATAATTCTCCTTTTCTCTGTTCCCGTCCCCACTTGGATCAGAGTTTTTGTAAGATCCCTGTAACAGAAAGTACGTCAGGACATTGCCTCTATACCGCGAATACATTTAAAATCCCGTGTTATATTTTCATCCCTCGACTATCCCCACCCGCCATGGAGTGCTCAAGTGGCGATGCTACGGTAGCACCAGGGATTAGTCGAGGGATATAGCCCCCCCCCATTAGATGCTCACGAGACTGCACAGCACCAACCCACACCACTACCACTAGCGATGCGAGCGAGCGCTGCCGTCTGCAAGCCCCCAATGGGAGTGAACTCGCCTGGGGGCCGTCTGACCGGACCCCGCAGCCGATTGACCGCAGCTACGGCCTCCCGTGTAAGAAGAAATCCGGGCCAAAGTGGAGTGTTGCCTCAGAGACGTTAAACCACCTACGCTCGTCGGCTCAGCCACCAGGACCTCCATCCTCCCGTACGGGTCCCCGCGCACGGCACAAACACGCGGGAGGTCATTGCTATCCATCATTGTTCTCGTTCAATGGTGGACACCCAGGGGCATGACCTCGCCACCCCTGTGATAAGTCGCCCGGTGATTTCTGTTACGTCTTTTTCATAGGGAATTAGACCAAAAAAACAGGGCGGCAACCACGAGAAGGCAAATCACCGCACTTGCCTTAAGGATCTACACGACCGTAGCGCTCTCCCTCAAGACCATGCCATCTTGCCGTCTCTGAAGGAGCCAGGCAAGGTAGGACTGCATCGACAAAGCCAAGCCCTACAAGGCTTGTCGCTGACTGCTCAAAGCGTGAGTTTGCTAACACAGCCCAGCCCCTTCAAACATAGCTAAGAACACTCTTGATTAAATCACCTTTTAAACAAAACAAGTAAAATTTCAAAATTTAAAAACCCCCGACACATTTATCTTGCGAAAACACCCCGATTCAAACAGTTAAACGCGCATAACTTTTGAACGGCTAAACCGATTTAATTCAAACATAGCTATGAACACTCTCGACAAAATCACCTTTCAAACAAAAAAAAACTAAATCAAAATCAGTTGATCCGTTGAGGCGCTATGGTGCCACAGACAGACACACAGATACACAGATACACATATACACAGATTCACAGCAACACACGTGAAACTTATAACAACCCTCTTTTTCCGGTGGGGGTTAAAAACTAAATCAGAATCGGTTCACCCGTTTGGGCGCTATGATACCACAGACAGACATACAGATACACAGATACAAAGCAACACACGTCAAACTTATAACACCCTTCTTTTTCCGGCGGGGGTAAAAACAGAAAAAAAAATAACAAAAAAAAGAAGTCGGTGTCCATAACGCAAAAAACTTGTACCTACCAAAGACTTCCAAAAATAAAGTTATTTATCGCTTTGTAGTTTTTTTATTTGGAAGTCGGCAGTATTTTTTCGTAGAAAAAAAGTTTATTCAAAAAATCAAAAACCCGACTGCTTAAAAAGCGAACAAAAAGGTGGTAAACAAGAAGAAAATCACACTGTTAAGTCCGTGTATACATATTGGCGAGCTGGCAGACCAAAACCAGATGTGTGTGTGCCATAGCGGGCTTCCAGCCTCTCAAATCCCCTGGTCCGGATGGCATCTACCCATTAAATATTGCAAAAAGGGGCATCTGTTTTAATACCACATTTGAGTAAGCTCTACAGAGCCTGCATAGCCTTTGGGTTCGTACCCAAGGCATGGAGGGAGGTCAAAGTCACCATTATATCGAAGGTGGGCAGACCGACTTACAAAGAAGCTAAAGCTTATAGGCCCATCAGTCTATCATCCTTTCTCTTAAAAGCTCTGGAGAAACTGGTAGACAGGTACCTAAGAGAAGGAACACTTAAAGTATTCCCTCTACATAAACTACAGTGCGCCTAAAGCCCTGGCAAATCTACGGAAACGGCATTGCACTATGTTGCGAGTCGAGCTAGAAGGACAAGAGATCTGTGTCGGGGCTTTCCTCTACATAGAGGGAGCCTTCGACAAGACAACATTTGAGTCCATACGCATTGCTACAAAGGAACATGGCATCAATGATACCACGTGCAACTGGATTGACTATATGCTGAGAAGCAGAATAGTCAGATCGGAACTGATGGGAGACACACTTAGCGCAAAAACAACAAGAGGTTGTCCGCAAAGCGGAGTGCTGTTACCATTATTGTGGTGCTTGGTAGTAGACTCGCTGCTTATCAAACTCAATACCGGACCATTCTACACAGTAGGCTATGCAGATGACATAGCTATAATGGTTAATGATAAATTTCCGAACATAGTCTCTGGATTGTTACAACAGGCATTGAGAATGACACAGAAATGGTGTACAAAGAAAGACCTCTCTATCAACACATACGGCAGCATAGTGTGGTGGCCAAGAACAAAGCTTACCTCGTGCAAAGCGCCACTCACCGGGTTACAAATCACGGATTCACGGGTGCTTTCAGGACAACACCTACGGCAGCTATTAAGAGATACCTCAAAATTCCTCCTCTGCATATGATGGTTGAATTCGAGGCAAGAAAGGCATTGCATCGTCCTGCTGTTGCTGGACTATGGAATGCCTCTAGGCCAAAGACTAACCATTCAAATTTTGATGGTAATGAAGGCCTGGATCGGGTAACTAGCATGATATCCGATAAAATACAAACTATGTTTGTATTTGAAAGATCTTTTAAGGTCCAAATCCCTACAAAAGAAGACTGGACGAAGAGACTTGATCCACCTTAACATGATAGTCTGGTGTGGTACACTGATGGATCCAAAATAGGATCAGGTACAGGAACGGGATTATACGCAAAAGGTTACAAATGTAGCAAAAGCTTAGGGAAGTAAGCAACTGTATTCCAAGCAGAAACATATGCCATAATAACCTGTGCTCAAGATGATATAGATCGAGGAACCAGAGGTAAATCCATATATATTCTTAGTGACAGTCAGGCTGCAATCAAATCCATGGCATCCTACAAAGTGGACTCCAGACTTATTCTGGATGCTATCCAAGCCCTAAACAGGCTTGGGAAACATGACAGGGTGAGACAGATGTGTGTCCCTTAGCACAAAGGAATCCATGGTAACGAAATGGCAGATGAACTGGCAAGAGAGGGCTCAGCAAATGATTTTGTGCGTCCAGAACCATGTGTAGGCATTTCGACGTGTCTCGTAAAAGCCACATTTAAGAAGTTTGCAGATCACAGACAACGAACACATTGGCTGTCTACTACTGGTCTACAACACTCCAAGAAATTTCTAGGCTCCACGTTCAAAGCCCGGGAATCCATCTGGAATATGAGCAGGGGGCAAATCCGCTACCTGCTTTGGGGCCTTTACCTTTTGAAAAATATTTTTTTGTTTGAATGAGTATGGTTTGAAATTAGCCCCATTCTAATTTGGTGAAGATCTGATGTAGAACTTCGGAGATATACTCTTGCAACAGAACTTTTCAATAAATAACGGAAAATCATTCGGGATTGCGGCAATCGCATGTCTGTTTATGTTTATACCATTTAATAACATAACATCATGCCAGAACGCTCTAAAGGGATACGCAGATCTCTCATTTCACCGGTTATGTTCACACACATCACATCATTAGCCTATTAATGTTCCCACTGCTGGGACACAGACCTCCTCTCACCTCGCGGGCCCAGTGCGGGTTGGTGGATGTCACACGTCTTCGAATTTTTGGTTCTAGGACATGCCGGTTTCCTCACGATGTTTTTCTTCACCGTTTTGAGAGCAGTGGTGAAGAAATAATTTACAAAAAGTAAAGCGCCTGCCTGGACTCGAACCCACGACCTACAACTTGTAAGTCGCGGCCGATACCACTGGGTCACCACTGCTCTCCAAACTGGTTATTTTCAAGTTTCAAGATATTCGGGTAATCTATTCTGGCGTTAAAGGTAATTTACTAAGCCTGTTTTAGGTAGGTGTCTAAATAGAGAAAATAAAAATAAAAAAATTGCAATAAAATACTACTGACTTCCAAATAAAAAACTACAAAGTGAAAAATAACTTTACTTTTGGAAATCGGTGTTCATTTCGCAAAAAAATGAGAAAAAAAGAAAGACAGACACTTTTTTAATTATAACTTTTTAGTTAACATTATTTTTTCGAATTAAATACATTTAAACATGTAAGAATTTTTTATTTTTGAAATCACCCTTAAAACCCTTTATTTTGATATCCCCACGATGGGTCCGGCAGAAAAAAAAAATTGGGTCCCCACAATATCGCACCCAAAATCCGCTATTTTACTATATTCCAATTTTAATGTAGTCAGTGACACTCGCAAGGTTAAGACGAATCGATTGGCTATTGGATGGTGATTGGATCAAAATCGGCCAACGCGTTTGGTCTCTGAAACGCCACATAGGAACAAACACACATACATGCATATACTGATAAACACATTACCCTCCTTCGGTAGTCGGATAAAAAGCTTTTTTATTTTATTTGGAAATCGGTAGTATCTTTTTGTTAGAAAGTTTTTTTTTAAGATACTAATTTTACTAGAGCAGTGTGTATCTATCACATTTATTTACCTGGTCTTCAGTGCGCTGTTTTGTCTGCTTAACACTGATTCCAAAATATTCAAAATTTGGATAACATTAAATGCTTAAGGTTGAACAGATATAAGAAGATTAAAGAATAAAATATCCAAAGACAAGGTTTCGGGTTAACACGTTTCTGTGCAGTACAAGCGCTGGTGCGCAGTGACATAGTATAGTGTGCGTGTACAGAGTCGGCGCCGGAGCTGCACTACACCTTCATCGAGCAGGCTCTGCGGGCGGGCGGCGGCGTGTCGCTGCGCTGCGCCGCGTCCGGCGCTCCACCGCCACGCCTCGCCTGGCTGCTGGACGACCAGCCACTCGACCACTACCGCGCGCAGCACAGGTACCACTATGTGCTGCCGAAATACGATGATTACATGTAATATTGCCTCACTTAGAAGCTTTGCTTGTTGCCGGGTTACTCTGTGATGTTGTTGTTAATACGGAAAAATTAAGATTATCGAAACGTACCTATACCTATTTCTAGTTTCACTGAACACACTTGTCAGAACACACGTGTACGGTTCACGTACAGGCAAATTGCTTACGCCGCGACCTACTTTTAACTACTCGTTTTTATTTACTTTATTATTATATTTAGTTAGTTGACCAATAGCTGCCGTAGCGTTATAATCGCGGATTAGCATCCAACTTAACTTTTGTGTAACTTTTACGAATAAAGTTTACTGTGGTGAAATCTGTGGTTTTCGTCAACTCACATCAAACAACTCAACTGTAAGTAACCGGCTACCTCTGAGCCGTACATAAAACTGGTCCTTCGAGCCGGATGCATAAGTGTATGGTGTGTCATAAGGCACACCATACACTTATGCATGAAGATGTAACAGAACTATCTAGCAACAAACAAGCAACAAGGGAGGAATACCCATCGTCGACCCTTTCGACTTCCTATGGGGTTAACAACATAACGAACGAACAAAGGGAAGTGACTAGACCAAGGCTCTCAAGTGAGCCTAATAACGGAAAACGCGGCACAACGCCTCCGATTACAGCGACGTAAAGTGAGCGCTGTTGTATCGGGCGTCGGAACCCTTAGCGGCAACTGCAAAGGGGCAATGACCTTAGAATGCCAGTCAATACATTCAGACTACAAACTAAACTTTGAAGCATTAATTACGAAAAAACTCATAAGCAACTTACCTACCGCATCGTTCCCAATCAGCAACTGGGACTATTTGGAAAACTTAAAACTAGCGGATCCACAGTTCAATCTGTCGGGCCCGATCGATCTACTCTTGGGCGCGGACATCTACTCGGAACTTATCCTAAACGGCGTCATCAGGAGTGAGAGATACCCAGTAGCTCAACAAACGAAAGTAGACTGGATTATATGCGGGAATGTAAAGACATTCAACTTTTGTCGACGTTTTATAAGTGCCCATGTAGGCCTATATGAAATAAAAAAACTGATTTTGATTTTTTGATTTTGAACTGCTTGGTAACACTAAACGATTTCGAAAACATGGCAAGATTTTGGGAATCCGAGGAAATTCCAGACAAGTCATCATCAACTAGTGAGGGACAACACTGTTAAGATTATTACAACGCAACTACCACAAGATTGGCGAACGGACAATATGTGGTACAAATGCCTATGAAGCCTAACTACGAAACAAACTTAAAACTTGCAAGGCTTACATAGCAATCTTCATATGCATGGTGACCAAAGCTGTGCATTTGGAATTGGTGTCGGACCTGACTACGCAAACGTTCCTCGCCGCATTCAAAAGGATGTGTGCCCGCAGGAGTACACCCAGACACGTATTCTCCGACAACGGAACGAATTTTGTGGGCGCAGCAAAACTACTTCAACAGGAATTTGAGAAACACAATACGTTTAAGAATTCTGAATTCGATTTATTTTATATTAATTAATTTATTCGATGAGATGAGCCACTTACAAATTGAGTGGCATTTCAATGCACCACTTTGGCCAACAGCTGGAGGCCTGTGGGAGGCTGCTGTCAAAGCCATGAAATATCACCTACATCGAGTACTGGGGGAACAGAAGCTTACTTTCGAACAATTCACTACTTTACTAAATCAAATTGAAGCCTGTCTTAACTCTCGTCCGCTGTGCCCATTAACAGAGGATGTCGAAGACCTGGAATATCTAACTCCCGGCCACTTTCTCATTGATGGCCCCCTACTGTCACTACCACAAGAAGAACAAGATTTTGCTGAGCACGATCTAAGAAACAGATGGAGGCTTGTTGAACAAATGAAGATACACATCTGGAAGCGCTGGTCGAACGAATATCTACATCAACTGCAAACCCGAAGCAAATGGCAGCAACCAAAAGAAAACCTGAAACTAGGAAGCCTAGTATTAGTCAAAGATGAGCACTTACCTCCTGGCCGCTGGGCTATAGGAAGAGTCCAGGAACTACATCCAGGCGCCGATGGTCGAGTACGGGTTGTTACCTTAAAAACAAGGAAAGGGTCACTTAAGCGACCAATAACGAAGCTAGCACCATTACCACTTAAACCCGAAGAACCTAGGGTAAACGAAGAGGAAGAGCAAAGGAGACCTACTCCGGAAACTACAAAACGGGGAGGCACAGCAAAAAATAAAAACAATTGGCTGTCACTATTTCTCCTAGTCATACTAGCAATGACGGGGCTTGCACAATCAGCGCCAACGAATAACTTGAACTTGAAGGTTACATCTATAAGAAGCAATCATCCGATTTATTTCGATGAAGCTGGGCAAATGAAACTAATACATGACGAATGGACCCTATTGGTTTACTACAACTTAACGTCATACTGGCTAGCAACTGGTCAGATCAATGATTATGTGAACCAAATAGATAAACTATGCCAAAGAATATCACATGAGTACACGCCTTGCAAAACAATTGTCGGCCACCTACGTCATGAACTGAGTCACCTAGCCGACTACAACTCTATGCTGCTCACTCAACACTCAAGACCAAAACGAGGTTACTTTGATGGAGTTGGGAAATTAGCAAGAACTCTTTTCGGAGTGCTCGACGCAGACTTTGCCGAAAAGTACGAAAGAGACATACAGAATCTACAATCAAATGATGACTACCTACTACAACTTATGAAAAACCAAACATTAATTGTAGAGGCTGAAAACAACGTTATAAAAAGGAACACAGCCTTTATGGATGAACAATTCAAAACATTGCGCGTCTACATGAACCAAACTTGCAGCGAAATCACAAAAATAGTGAACAAGGCGCAAATGCTATTCACAATGAATGACATAAATTCCGCTGCCGTGATGTCAACTCTGATTATAAGTGATCTAAACCGAATATTGGAAATGCTGATAAATACTCTCGCCAACATTTACAGAGGACATTTAGATACCCATCTATTTCCTGCTAATCAACTGATCGAACAGCTAAACATAATATCCGGAAGGTTGCCACAGGGATTATCGTTACCTGTAAAGGACACTCAAAGGGATTTGAAAAATATCTATGACCTCATCCATGTGAAGGCTCGAATAACAAACAACTACATGCTATTTGAAATACACATCCCCTTGTTGAGCGATGAAGACTACAAGATATATTGAGTCATACCAATACCGTTCTAGACAAGGACATTTAAAACTCGTACAACCAAGTTCAAGCTTCATCGCAATCAACTTTGTAAAAAACTCTTACTTAACAATGGAAGACCAAGACATGCGCCAATGTACTTCATACGGAGAAGACGAATTCACTTGTGTCTCACGTAGTCCTGTCTACAATATGCACGATAAAGACGCCCCATGTGAGGCCCAAGTCTTCAACCAACAAGAGTCTTTATCATGCGTCCTCAATGACGTAAGATGCAAAGAAACCTGGACAAAGCTTCACAAATTAAACATGTGGCTATTTACATTGTGCGGGAAACAGCTGATGCGCGTCATATGTAACGATCAAGTTACGCCAGCGGTCATTGACGGGACTGGAGTGATTTCCTTGAAATCAAAGTGCTTACTACAGAAAAAGGACGCCACAATATTTACACACAATCAGCTGGGAAGTACTTTTAACATGGAACCAGAGATAGAAATACCAACTATTAATTCGACTATTAACCACATCTTTGACCTCGGCTGGCAGAATGCAAAATTAAATATAACTGAACAAGAAACGCCAACTGCAGTAGAAATAAGGAAAGTAGCCAGCAGTTGGAATTCCAGAAAAGCAGAGAAATATTACCGAAGGCGTCTGACATGTCAAGTCACGACATTTACCTCTACTCGGTTACTTCTTTGTTGTTGGGAGGAATTGCTGCGCTTGCCCTCTATATTATTATTAAACGATGTTTGAAAGCAAAGAAAGACGTCAAAACACCCTCTGCCGAAAGAGGAGTGACACCTAGAGGAAGGGATAACTTTGGAGGGGACATCGAGC
Organism: Orthosia gothica; assembly: GCA_949775005.1. NCBI lineage: Eukaryota > Metazoa > Arthropoda > Insecta > Lepidoptera > Noctuidae > Orthosia > Orthosia gothica. The sequence continues at coordinate 826,896 of OX459063.1, read as the reverse complement.
TACAAGAAATGCATTCGACAGCAGCGGAGCCCGTTTACAGCAAAGCAAGACAGCCGATGAAAGCATTTCACTTTGACTAAATTGAGTGTTATAACTTATACCTCTATTTTTACATCTTTTACCATGACACATTAACTATTGTTTACTATTTAACTTAAAATAACTACTTTCCACTTTAATTATATTATTATTTGCTTTGTAATGGATGCTCATCCCACTTTTCCCTCGGGAGCATGTACGGTTCACGTACAGGCAAATTGCTTACGCCGCGACCTACTTTTAACTACTCGTTTTTATTTACTTTATTATTATATTTAGTTAGTTGACCAATAGCTGCCGTAGCGCTATAATCGCGGATTAGCATCCAACTTAAATTTCGTGTAACTTTTACGAATAAAGTTTACTGTGGGAAATCTGTGGTTTTCGTCAACTCACATCAAACAACTCAACTGTAAGTAACCGGCTACCTCTGAGCCGTACAAGACGCGTGTAGTGATATAGTATGCATTCAAGCCCTCTCACGGCAGCCTCAACTCTGACGTCTCCGCAGATACTTCATCAACGAGGAGACGTCGCTGAACGGCGACGTGGTGTCGACGCTGAACATGAGCGCGGTAACGTCGGCGGACGGCGGGCGCTACACGTGCCGCGCCAGCAACGCGCTCGGACACGCGCAGCACTCCGCGCGCCTAAACATTTATGGTACAAGCGACTGTCCACTGTTACTTGTACTGTGGTGCCTACTCGTCTACTCATCACGTCGTGTGCCCGCAGGTCCGCCATCTATCCGGGCGCTGGGCCCAGTACGCGTGGTGGCTGGCGCCAACGCCACCATCTACTGCCCCTACGCTGGATATCCGATCAGGTCCATAGAGGTGCATTTTGTTAGGATGATTCCTTTAATATACTAGCGATAGGCCCTGGACAAATTATTAAATTTAAAACAGTCCTTAACTAGATAATTATACAAATAAGTTACGAGAAAGCCTTTACACAAATTATGACGTCTTAATTTCGATCATTACTGAACACATATAAGACATAGCGTATGACTTCCGAGAAGCTCAAACTGAAGGTTAACAAAAGTGCTATTGCTCTAAGTCCTCTCAACAAATGCTAAGCCGTTTGATCCGTGTGCTAACGTACTGGTTGTGTACAGCTCGATCTCGTGGTGGCGGCGCGGCGCCGGTGTAGCGGTGGGCGGTGCGGGGCGGGTCAGTGCGCGGGGGGGCGCATTGCGCCTGGCACCAGCGCAGGCGCAGGACGCGGGCCACTACGCGTGCGCCGTGAGTGCGCCCTCCGGTCCGGCCGCGCGCCAAGACATTGACATACAAGTGCGCAGTACGTACGCATGAGTGAGATCCTCATCCCGGAAACCATTTCAAAAATAAATAATAATGTGGTTCTTCAGTTTTTACGTTTTGTTCATAGATCCACCAAAAATTTCGCCATTTATGTTTTCGTCGGAGCTGACGGAGGGCAGCTCGGTGCAGGTGCTGTGCGGCGTGTCGTCCGGCGACAAGCCCATGTACTTCTCGTGGCTGAAGGATGGCGGGCCGCTGCCACCTAACTTACAGGTCTGAATTCAAGTCTATTACTATAAAGCCTAAACATTTAGTTTGGATAGGATTGGATAGGATTTAGTTTTTTTTGTTTGAAAGGTAATTTTGTCGAAAGTGTTCTTAGCTATGTTTGAATAAAATCGGTTCAGCCGGTCAAAAGTTATGGGCATTTTTAACCCCCGCCGGAAAAAGAGGGGTGTTATAGGTTTCACGTGTTTTTTGTTTGAAAGGTAATTTTGTCGAGAGTGTTCTTAGCTATGTTTGAATAAAATCGGTTCAGCCGTTCCAAAGTTATGGGCATTTTACTGTTTGAATCGGTTTGTTTTCGGAAGATATATGTGTCGGGGGTTTTTTAAATTGTGAAATTTTACTTGTACTGTTTTAATTGGGGTGTTGTCGCAAGATAAGTGTGTCGGGGGTTTTTTAAATTGTGAAATTTTACTTGTATATACAGGGAGTTTAGTGCATCGTGCGCCAAATTGAAATGGTCGACTCAAGGGGTCATCTGCTAGCCTTTCAGACCCCTTAACACCCCTCAAGCTCATATGAAATAAATGTTAAAAAGTAAAATTTCAAAATTTAAAAAACCCCCGACACATTTATCTTGCGACAAGTAAAATTTCACAATTTAAAAAACCCCCGACACTTTTATCTTGCGACAAGTAAAATTTCAAAATTTAAAAACCCCCGACACATTTATCTTGCAAAAACACCCCGATTCACACAGTTAAACGCGCATAACTTTTGAACGGCTGAACCGGTTTAATTCAAACATAGCTAAGAACACTCTCGACAAAATCACCTTTCAAACAAAGAAAACTAAATCAAAATCGGTTCATCCGTTGAGGCGCTATGGTGCCACAGACAGACACACAGATACACAGATACACAGCAACTCACGTCAAACTTATAACACCCCTTTTTTTCCGGCGGGGGTTAAAAATACCCCAATTAAAACAGTAAAATGCCCATAACTTTTGACCGGCTGAACCGATTTTTAACCCCCGCCGGAAAAAAAGGGGTGTTATAAGTTTCACGTGTGTTGCTGTGTATCTGTGTATCTGTGTATCTGTGTATCTGTGTATCTGTGTATCTGTGTGTCTGTCTGTGGCATCATAGCGCTTAAACGGATGAACCGATTTCGATTTAGTTTTTTTTGTTTGAAAGGTAATTTGGTCGAGAGTGTTCTTAGCTATGTCTGAATAAAATCGGTTCAGCCGTTCAAAAGTTATGGACATTTTACTGTTTGAATCGGGGTGTTTTCGCAAGATAAATGCGTCGGGGGTTTTTAAATTGTGAAATTTTACTTGTATTCAAACATAGCTAATAACACTCTCGCCAAATTCACCTTTCAAACAAGAAAAAACTATATTAAAATCGGTTCATCCGTTAAGGCGCTATGATGCCAAAGACAGACACACAGATACACAGCAACACACGTCAAACTTATAACACCCCTCTTTTTCCGGCGGGGGTTAAAAACACCCCAATTCAAATAGTAAAACGGCCATAACTTTTGAACGGCTGGACCGATTTTATTCAAACATAGCTAAGAACACTCTCGACAAAATCACCTTTCAAACAAAGAAAAGTAAATCAAAATCGGTTCATCCGTTGAGGCGCTATGGTGCCACAGACAGACACACAGATACACAGATACACAGCAACTCACGTCAAACTTATAACACCCCTTTTTTTCCGGCGGGGGTTAAAAAAACCCCAATTAAAACAGTAAAATGCCCATAACTTTTGACCGGCTGAACCGATTTTATTCAAACATAGCTAATAACACTCTCGCCAAATTCACCTTTCAAACAAAAAAAAAACTATATTAAAATCGGTTCATCCGTTTAGGCGCTATGATGCCACAGACAGACACACAGATACACAGATACACAGCAACACACGTCAAACTTATAACACCCCTCTTTTTCCGGCGAGGGTTAAAAACACCCCAATTCAAACAGTAAAACGCCCATAACTTTTGAACGGCTGGACCGATTTTATTCAAACATAGTTAAGAACACTCTCGCCAAATTGACCTTTCAAACAAAAAAAAACTAAATCAAAATCGGTTCATCCGTTTAGGCGCTTTGATGCCACAGACAGACACACAGACACACAGATACACAGCAACACACGTGAAACTTATAACACCCCTCTTTTTCCGGCGGGGGTTAAAATGAGTATAGTCGTCTAGAAAAGTGATAAAATATTTAAAACCATCATACGTGTCTGAACCTATTGGACCACAGATGTCACTATAAACTATTTCTAATAGCCTAGTAGCTCTATACCTTTCGGTATTGAATGGTCTCCTGCAAAGTTTTGCACGTGTGCAGACTTCGCAGGTGTAAATTTTGTTGTCACTATGTTTAAAATCTATACCATTAACAATTTTCTGTGTTTTTGAAATGGATGTATGTGCCAATGCTCTATGCCAGAAGTTATTAGAAGATATTAAGTTTACTGACTTTGTATTTGATCGAGTCGCTGACAGCTCTTCATATACAGTCCGTCACTCCTTAACTTACCAGTTACATTCAAATACAAATAAAAAAAAATATAAGGTGTAGACTCTGAATTTTAATTTTATTAACCGACTTTCCAAAAAGGAGGAAGTTATATGTTCGACTTTACGTTAGATTTTTTAAAGTGTATATTCACCGATATCTCCGTCAACCAGGGACGCTTGTGCAGTACCTTCCTAGCTTTTCCCATAGCTGCCATAGCTGCCATAGCATTCCATAGCTGTTTTTTCGGAAAGTAGAAAACTAGTTTTGAACAACTTATTTTTTTTTCAAATTAGTGTATTGTCATCGGTCCTCGATAAATCTACAAAGTTTGAACGAAATCTGGCCGTTTAAAGTGGGTCAAAATCGCGCCCAAAGAAGTCGGTTACAAACATACAAACAGGTGAAGCTAATATAAAGCGTGTAAAAAATATAAACCACTTATATGTTTAAAACGATTCGAAAAAAATAAAGTATAACTAAAAAGTTGTAAATAAACAAATACTAAACAAGTAAAATTTTTTAAATTTAAAACACCCCCGACACATTTATCTTGCGACAAGTAAAATTTCAAAATTTAGAAACCCCCGACACATTTTTCACACAATCACATATTTTATTCAAACATAGCTAAGAACACTCTTGATAAAGTCACCTTTCAAACGAAAATGCAATCATGAGTTCATCTTTTTAGGAGCTATGATGCCACAGAATGCACTATATCCACAAATACACAAACACACAGGTACACACGTCAAACTTATAACACCCCTCTTTTCCGTTGCTATAGGAACCAAACGTCCTCGAAATTGAATAATTTACCTCAAAAAAACACGCAACATTAACTGGTGATTTGAAAATACGGAGATCATCTGCGGTAGGACACTGAACGAGATTCGAGTGACACAGGTCGAAAAAAACAGAAGAATTAAGAGGGCGATTTATCTCAGCAGTATCGGAGGCAGAGGGTAAGATTATAAGAGAAGAAAAATAATTAGCTTGCGTAAAACGAAACTCGTTTATTTTCTTTGAAAGTTGAACTGTTACGACAGAGGCTTTCAAGTCGACCTAGTTTTTGCATTGTCTAGAGAGGTGAATTATGTTAAGTTGGCTTCAAAATATCTGCTCGGGGAACAAGTTTACGAAGCTCGCGCGGATACTATACATAGTTGTACTGTCGACAGTTTCAGGGATGAACGCACTGTTCAGCAACACGTTATGTTTCGTAATCGTTCGTCCAGCACAAACGGTTACGAAACATAACGTATGCTATCGGAAATAGTTGAGGGTTATGCAACCCTCAACTATTTCCGATAGCTTGAGCTACTCCGCGCGTGGAGTGGAGCGAAGCGGGGAGACGTGTTCCAGTGTTTCGGAGGTTTTAATAGAATAGAATAGAATTTTATTTTGAAAATATGGGTAATATACAATAGTTGTTATGATATCAAAGCTCAGCCATATTTTACCATTCGGTATGCAAATATTTACATTATTTATGCAACATGAACAAACATTTTAAAACCAGATAAATAAATAAATTATCATTACAATTATCATTCAATGGATCAATTAATATACATATTATCATTACAATTATCATTCAATAGGTCAATTAATAAAATATAATTACAATTTTCATTCAGTGGATCATTAATAAATTATCATTATGCTTACAATTTCAATTCAATAGATCACTTAATAAATTATCGTTATCATCACAATTACAATTCAAAAATTCAATTAATAAATAATCTTTATCATCACAATGATAACTAATAGATCATATTTAAATTATTATTATCATTACAATTATAATTCAATAGATCAATCAATCAAGAAATAAATTTTTCTCTGTCAAAAATTCAGCCACACTGTAGTATGTTTTATTTATTAAAAAACCGGCCAAGTGCGAGTCGGACTCGCGCACGAAGGGTTCCGTACTTGGTAAATTGCGGTTTACGATTTATGGTTTATAAAAAAAAACTACTTACTAGACCCACCAATTTTTGGTGGAAGTTTACATGGTAATGTACAACATATTTTTTTTTTAGTTTTATCATTCTCTTATTTTAGGAGTTACAGGGGGACACACACACACATTTTACCACTTTGGTGTAGTATAAGTGTCTCTCGCGTAAACTATTCAGTTTAGAAAAAAAATATATTAAAAACCTCAATATCATTTTTGAAGGCCTATCCATAGATACCCCACACGTACGGGTTTGACGATTTTTTTTTTTATTATTTTCAGTTTCAAGTATGGGGACCTCCAAAATTTCTTGTTTTTTTTCTATTTTTGTGTGAAAATCTTAATGCGGTTCACAGAATACATATACTTACCAAGTTTCAACAGCATAGCTCTTATAGTTTCGGGAAAAAGTGGCTGTGACATACGGACGGACAGACAGACAGACAGACAGACAGACATACATCACGAATCTATAAGGGTGCCGTTTTTTGCCATTTGGCTACGGAACCCTAAAATTACGTAGTCTACTCTTAAACATCACCGTATTTAAATCTTTCCAACCACTTGGTAATTTATTGTAAATAACTGGGGCCATGCAATAAACACTGTTGCGCATGTAATGTACAAATACATCAGTTTGCTGTAATTCTTTGTTATATATTATAACTAGCTGTTGCCCGCGACTTCGTCTGCGAAGCATTAGTAATTCGAATTGCTTATTGTTAATATCGCGACTTAAAATTGTAGGTCTTTGTGTTGGTGTTTTTAACCCCCGCCGGAAAAAGAGGGGTGTTATAAGTTTCACGTGTGTTGCTGTGTATCTGCGTATCTGTGTGTCTGTCTGTGGCATCATAGCGCCTAAACGGATGAACCGATTATAAGTTAGTTTTTTTTGTGTTTGAAAGGTGATTTTGTCGAGAGTGTTCTTAGCTATGTTTGAATAAAATCGGTTCAGCTGTTCAAAAGTTATCGGCGTTTTACTGTTTGAATCGGGGTGTTTTCGCAAGATAAATGTGTCGGGGTTTTTTTAAATTTTGGGATTTTACTTGTCGCAAGATAAATGTGTCGGGGGTTTTAAAATTTTGAAATTTTACTTGTGCTAAAATTAATCTCATCAGAACTTAGAGTGAAGCTTTTTCGAAAATAACTAATTACATAAATTTATCCGAAAATCATTTAGATGTGATAATGGTGGTGAATATAAATCAAATAATTTCAAAAAATACTGTGTAAATAAAGTAATTTAAAAAAATACTACCAACTTCCAAATGAAAAACTACAAAGTGAAAAATAACTTAATTTTTTAAGTCGGAAATTATGTGAACAGTGTAGGTGGCCACAAATATTATACATAACAGGAACATCGCATAAATATATATTAACCTATTCTTACTAGTTAACAGCACCTGAGTGCCTGGAGTGACATGTAACTAATGACATATTGTGTGTGATTGTATAGATAGAAGAGAAGAGCCTGAACGAGTTCTCGCTGCTGATGTTCTCGGATCTATCGGCGCGGCACAGCGGTGCCTACACGTGCCGCGTGTCCAATCACGCCGCCGCCGTCAACTACACCGCCGTACTCAGTGTCAAGGGTAAGTGTGCGCATGCGCCGCCGGCCAGCGAGCCTGGCACGAGCAGCTACTCACTGACTTCTTCTGACAGTGGCGCCGGCCTGGGCCACGGTGCCACTGGACGCCGCTGTGCTACTGGGAGCGCCGCTGCTGCTGGAGTGCGCCGCCCGGGGTCACCCCGCGCCCGCCCTTACCTGGTATAGGCGCATAGGTCAGTATGCTGAGTCTGCTCAAACTTCTGTCTGTGCGCGAGCTGTGAGCGTTAGATAACGATGTATGTTTAATAGGTGACGCAGGTCCCTTGGGCGGCGATATCGCGGAGCAGTGGGAGCAGGTGGGCGCTGGGGGGTGGGGAGCGGAGGGTGTGGATGGCGTGCGCGCGCACAACGGCTCGCTGGCGGCCGGCGCAGTGATGCGCGCGCACGCCGGCACCTACCGGTGCCTCGCCGACAACGGCGTGGGGCCACCGCTATACAAGCACGTCAACGTCACTGTGCACGGTACCCTAACGTTATTCGCCTTGGTTAATATTATATGAGTTCACTGTAGCTGTACATCTGAATGAGTAGCATGTAACACGTGTGACGGGGCGTAGAGCCGGCGCACTTCTCAGGCGCGGGTGGCAACGTGTCGAGCGTGCGCGGGCACAGCGCGGCGCTGGCGTGCGAGGCGCGCGGGGATGCGCCGCTGCACGTGCACTGGACGCACCGCGGCGTGCGCCTCGACACCAGCTCCTACAGGTACCGACACAAACACTAATATAAACGTTATATTGCGAAATAAGCGTTATAAGCGTTATATTGTCGAGCAGTGGTGGCCCAGTGGTATCGGCCGCGACTTAAAAGTTGTAGGTCGTGGGTTCGAGCCCAGGCAGGCGCTTTACTTTGTGTAAATTATTTCATCACCACTGCTCTCAAAACGGTGAAGGAAAACATCGTGAGGAAACCGACATGTCTTAGAACCAAAAATTCGAAGACATGTGACATCCACCAACCCGCACTGGGCCCGCGTGGTGGATTACGCCCCATTCCCTCTTACAGAGAGGAGGCCTGTGTCCCAGCAGTGGGAACATTAATAGGCTGATGATGTATGATGATATTGCGAAATTTTACCTATAAAATCATACTACTTCTGATGTAATGGAGTCTCAGATGAAGTAAAATAAACCGGTCAAGTGCGAGTCAAACTCGTGCGCCGAGGGCTAGGTTCCGTACCTACCCATTATACCGCCATAATAAAATTGGTATCATTTTTATTGGTGGACTAGCTGTTGCCCGCGACTTCGTCTGCGAAGCATTAGTAATTCGAATAGCTTATTTTTTATATCGCGACTTAATATTCTAGGTTTTCCATACCCCTCTTTCCACTCCCTTAAGTATGATTTCCGTAAGTATGTTTGGATAAAAACTATCCTATGTCCTGCCCAGGGTCTCAAAATATCTCCGAACCAAATTACATTTAAATCGATTCAGCGGTTTAAGCGTGAAAAGGTAGACAGAGAGACAGACAGAGCTACTTTCACATTTAAAATATTAACTCCGCCCGCGACTTCGTTCGTGTGATGGCAACCAAAAATAAGTTGTTATTAAACCAAATAAAAATGTGGTTTCGTAAAATTCTACGGTTTATAGGTTTGGGACGATTCGTTATTAGACTTAAAGAATAATACATTTTAGGTTACCGCTACAAAGTAAAATTAATATACCCTTTTTCTCTTTTTGTTTATTTTAGTTAGATTGCTCAGTAAGATGTCTCAAAAAAACTAAAATCACCTAACCCTATCAGGGGGGAGGTGGTTTTAAAAAACGTATTATGTAAATTTTGATTATTTACTTTATCTCCACGGAATCAGATTGTTCATACAAACAAATTGCCCCCTTTTCACCCCCTTAAAGGTTGACAGTTCAGTGGCGACTGCGAACCGGAAAACGCAAATTAGGAAGTCCGACCTGGTCAAGGCTGCGGGAGTCTGGTGGATGCGAAACGCACAGGACCGATCAGTGTGGCGGCGATTGGGGAAGGCCTATGTCTAGCAGTGGACGTTTTTTGGCTGAAATGATGATGATGGTGAAAGGTTGATTTTCCGCAAATTCCTTCTTCGTACCCCCTAGATCCCTACTTTAAAAACGAAACCTTGTCCAGTATGATTCTTAACAAAGTTTAACACCCAATTAATCCCATTTTGGGAAGTAGTTTCGAAAAAATATAATGACAACCTTTTATTATTTACTTAGGTTGGTATTTATGTCAACTATCAAGTTTATTAACCCAAGAAATAAAATTATTTAACAAAACTTTATCGTATTTTGGAGGATGTTTTGAAAACTAATAATAACAACTTTTATTGCTTAAGTTTCAAGTTTATTAACCCAAGTAATAAGATTATTCTAAAAAACTTTAACACCCCCTAAATCTGATTTTGGGGGTAGTTTCGAAAAACTAATAATAACAACCTTTATTATTTATTTAAGTTAGTATTTGTGCAATGTTTCAAGTTTAGTAACCCATAAAATAAAATTCTTCGATACAAACTTCAACACTCCCTTAATCGATTTGTGAGGGTAGTTTCAAAAAACTAACAATGTGAACCCTAAGAATTACCTTAAGAATTCGACTTTTCATACAAAACTTTGTCCCCTTTTTTCTCCCCTTTAGGGGCAGAAATTCGGCAAATCCTTTCTTATCGGATGCCTACGTCATACAAAAACATACTCTCCAAGTTCCAGGTCTCTACAATCAGCGGTTTAGGCTGTGCGTTGATCCGTCAGTCAGTCATTCAGGACAAAACATTTTATATGAAGAAGATAAATATATGGAGCAGAAGACGGATCGCATAATTTCGGGTGGACCAAAAATTACTTTAGTATGAAAACGAATGCTGCGTAAATTACGCGACAAAACACAAAAACCTAATACAGCGTAAATTACGCAACACTAAAACGTCACTCACAAATATGTTTACCTGAGACAAATGGTCCAGTTCGGTAGTTCCAAGTCGATGTAGAGATCCCCGTATTAGTGCCATTTGATTCTTCAAAGAAACTTTAACACCCCTAAATCGATTCCGAGAAACAAATGATGCCAACCTTTATTATTTTGCCATAGGAATAAGATTTTTCATACAAATAAATGTCTCCCTTTTAACCCCTTAAAAAGTTGAATTTCCAAAAATCCCTCCGAAGTGCTAGGGGAGCACTTCGGAGGGATTTTCATCATAAAAAGAAGCTATGTGCAGTAAAAGTAAACAAAAATCTTAACCACCCCGAAATCGTATTTTAAGGGTAGTTTCAAAAAACTAATAATGAAAACCTTTATTGTTTATTTAGGTTGGTATTTAAGCCGATATTTATTGACCCAAGAAATAAGATTCTTCAAAAAAATTAACATCCCCTAAATCGTCTTTTGGGGGTAGTTTCAAAAAATAATAATAGCAACCTTAAGGTTAGTATTTGTGGCAAGTTTCAATTAAATTGACCATAAATATCAGATTTTTCAATAACACTGTAATACCTCCTAAATCGTCTTTTGGGGGTAGTAGCAAAAAACTAATGAATACAACCTTTATTGTTTATTTAAGATGGTATTTATGACAAGTTTCATGTTTATTCACCCAATAAATCAGATTCTTCAAAAAATTGAACATCCCCTTAATCATCTTTTGGGGGTAGTTTCGAAAAACTAACAATGAAAGCCTTTATTGTCTATTTAGATAATTAGATTCTACAAAAAAAAAAACCACCCCTAAATCGTCTTTTGGGGGTAGTTTCAAAAAATAATAGCAACCTTTATTATTCATTTGGGTTAGTATTTGTGGCAAGTTTCAAGTTTATTGACCTAAGAAATCAGATTTTTCCAAAACACTAATACCTCCTAAATCGTCTTTTGGGGGTAGTTGCAAAAAAATTATAATGACAACCATCATTGTTTATTTAGAATGGTATTTATGTCAAGTTTCATGTATATTCACAAAAGAAATCAGATTCTTTTGGGGGTAGTTTCGAAAAACCAACAATGAAAGCCTTTATTGTTTATTTAGATTGGTATTTATGTAAAGTTTCAAGTTTAATAACTGAAGTAATAAGATTCTTCAAAAAATCTTTAACACCCCTAAATCGTCTTTTGGGGGTAGTTTCAAAAAATAATAGTAGCCCCCTTTATTATTCATTTAGATAAGTATTTGTGGCAAGTTTCAAGTTTATTGATCAAAGAAATCTGATTTTTCCATACAAACTTCAACACCCCCTAATTCATCATTTGGGGGTAGTGTCGAAAAACTAATAACGTTAATCTTAATCATTTACTTAGAATACTATTTGTACTAAGTTTCAAGAATTTTGGTCGAAGGAATTAGATTTTTCATACAAACTTTCAACCCCTTTTTTACCCCCTTAGGGGTATAATTTCCAAAAATCCTTTCTTAGTGCACACTTACGTCACTTGAAGAACCTTTCTGCCAAATTTCATGCTTCTAGGCTTAGCAGTTTTGGCTGTGCGTTGATTGATCAGTCAGTCAGTCAGTCAGTCAGTCAGTCAGTCAGTCAGTCACCTTTCGCTTTTATAGATATAGATAATTTTTAAAGATATGGGCAAAATTAGATTTTCGCGAAAACTTGTAAGTGTCAAAATTTACCTTAATATGTATGTATGTATGTATGTTTGTTCCTATATGGCGTTCCAGAGACCAAACGCGTTGGCCGATTTTGATGATTCATACGTCAATCGATTCCTTTTAACCCTGCGAGTGTCATAGGCTACATTCAAATTGGACAATAGAAAAATGGCGGATTTTGGGTGCCAAATTGTGGGGGCCCAAATTATTTTTCTTCCAAACCCATCGTGTGGGGTATCAAAATAAAGGGTTTTAAGAGGTGATTTCAAAAATAAACAACACTTATATGTTTAAATGTATCTTAATTCGAAAAAAAAACTAACTAAAAAGTTATAATTAAAAAAACTTAATTCAAAAAATCATACTGTGCAGTCGGAGGATACATATTCGCGGGCTGGCTGATCAAAATCTGGTGTATCCTCCGCCTGCACAGCATGATTTTTTCCTTGTTTACGATTTTTTAGTTCGCTTTTGAAGCAGTCGGGTTTTTTGATTTTTCGATTTATGTCTTTTTATTTTATCCATGTGTGAGTCACTGGATGTTGTCACTTTAAAAAAAAAAGTTCCTTATATTATTTAAATGGGATTAAATATTAATTTCATAATTATAGGTAAGTACTTTATATGCAAATGTGAAAGGAAATCTGTCTGTTTGTTTGTTTGTTTTTTAATAAACTTTTACGTGATAGAAATTTTTTTTCGTGTAATTACGCGTGGAACGATACTCCTAAAGACTTTTTGTACACTATAGTGTTGTTTTTGCACCACTTGACAACACAGGATGGCATTTTTTAGGCTAAGTTCTTGCACGACGCTCCGTGAGAGACTAACAAAAATCAGCGTAGTTTTATTGCTTGTGTATGCGTGTATTTACTTGAATCGGCTGAGTTTTGTGGTTTCACCTAAACTATAGGCCGTGCGCTATCTACCTTTTTTTACTTCATTTTATACTTCATCTAAGCATGGAGTAGAGTCGATAGCAGTTGGTCGCTACACACTGTGTGTGTGTCAGATGGGCGGTGACGGAGGCGCGCACGGCAGGGGGTCTGCGCTCCACGCTGGCAGTGCGCGCGGCAGAGCGCGCGGACGCGGGCGAGTACCGCTGCCACGCGCACAACGCGTTCGGCCGCAGCGACCAGCTCATGTACCTTCACGTGGAAGGTCAGTACACTACATACGTCACATCCAATCACTTGGCCGAGCGCGCGGACGAAGACGTTGATTTTGGAAAAATAAAACACACGCTGTTATTAAACCATTCTGCGAAGTAATATCATGCGGATAACTTGAGGCAAGAACCCATTTTTTTCCGTCGGGGTTCAAAAATAATTTCAAATAACGTCTCCAATTGGTCGTAAGCCTACTCAGCACTGAAAAATATCGCAATCGAAGAAAGCTTGCAGCATAAAAAGCTAACATAGACAGAACAATTTTTTTACAAAATAAATTACTTAGTTTTGGAAGTCGGTGTCTTTAGTGGGTACCATTTTTTTGCGTTATGTACACCGACTTTCAAAACTAAAGTAATGTTTAACCCCCGCCGGAAAAGAGGGGTGTTATAAGTTTCACGTGTGTTGCTGTGTATCTGTTTATCTGTGTATCTGTGTGTCTGTCTGTGGCATCATAGCGCCTAAACGGATGAACCGATTTTGATTTAGTTTTTTTTGTTTGAAAGGTCAATTTGGCGAGAGGGTTCTTAGCTATGTTTGAATACAAGTAAAATTTCAAAATTTAAAATCCCCCGACACATTTATCTGTCGACAAGTAAAATTTCACAATTTAAAAAACCCCCGATGCATTTATCTTGCGAAAACACCCCGATTCAAACAGTAAAATGCCCATAACTTTTGAACGGCTGAACCAATTTTATTCAAACATAGCTAAGAACACTCTCGATAAAATTACCTTTCAAACAAAAAAAAACTAAATCGAAATCGGTTCATCCCTTTCGGCGCTATGATGCCACAGACAGACACACAGATACACAGATACACAGCAACACACGTGAAACTTATAACACCCCTTCTTTTTCCGGCGGGGGTTAAAAACACCCCGATTCAAACACTAAAGCGCCCATAACTTTTGAACGGCTAAACCGATTTTATTCAAACATAGCTATGAACACTCTCGACAAAATTACCTTTCAAACAAAAAAAAATTAAATCTAAATCGGTTCATCCGTTTAGGCGCTATGATGCCACAGACAGACACACAGACACACAGATACACAGCAACACACGTGAAACTTATTATTTATTATTATTCCATTTATTCATTTTATATATACATATCTTTACATTTTTAAATATTATTCTATAAAAAATAAAATAAAAAAACATTTAAAAATACAAAAATAGTAGCCCACCGGTATCGGGAACAGGGTCCAAGCTACCGGTGGTCAGGGCTCCTGAGAGAGGAACCTCCTAACGATACGCGCCGTGTCCAGGAGTACCGCTTTCTGGATCAAGCCCTTGATCCAGCTGCCCAACGAGAGCCTCCTCAGATGTTCGTCGAGGCTCTTGGCTATTATGCCATTGGCCGTCACGACTATCGGCACAATGACTGCTGTATTCACATCCCACATGTCGACAACCTCGCGAGCCAGATCAAGATACTTGCTTTTCTTATCTCTCTCAGCCTTCACGAGGTTCTCGTCATGGGGGACCGCTATATCAACAATCATTGCGCGACGCTCTAGTCGGTCTATCACCACTATGTCAGGCTTATTGGCAACAATAGTCCTGTCAGTGATGATAGACCGATCCCATTATTATTATAACACCCCTCTTTTTCCGGCGGGGGTTAAAAATCGGTCCAGCCGTTCAAAAGTTATGGGCGTTTTACTGTTTGAATCGGGGTGTTTTTAACCTCCGCTTTTGTCGAGAGTGTTCTTAGCTATGTTTGAATACAAGTAAAATTTCAAAATTTCAAAACCCCAGACACATTTATCTTGCGAAAACACCCCGATTCTCACAGTTAAACGCGCATTACTTTTGAACGGCTGAACAGATTTTATTCAAACATAGCTAAGAACACTCTCGACAAAATCACCTTTCAAACAAAAAAAACTTAATCAAAATCGGTTCATCCGTTGAGGCGCTATGGTGCCACAGACAGACACACAGATACACAGATACACAGCAACACACGTCACGTGTATCTGTGTGTCTGTCTGTGGCATCATAGCGCCTAAACGGATGAACCAATTTTAATTTAGTTAACTTTTGTTTGAAAGGTGAATTTGTCGAAAGTGTTCTTAGCTATATTTGAATAAAATCGGTTCAACCGTTCAAAAGTAATGGGCGTAATTATATGTTTTATTATTGCCTTGTAATAAGAGTTTATATTTTAGTTTATATTTAGTCGATAATCTAAAATGCATGCTCAATGCAATTATAGGAGGCAACACCTCCTTTAATTGAGGGAGTGCACTTGTCATTACTTCATATTGATGATTCATTGTGTTTTTTGTGTACATCTATCGTTGGAGATCCTAAATAAGTAAATAAATAAAAAAAGGTTATTAAAAAAAGGGTGGTATTTAATACTTTAACTGTAATTCCCCTTTTTTCAATCAAAATATTCGAAATTACTACCAAAAATACTGAATTGCACACTAAATTTGCTCATCAAATAAATGAATTATACTATACTGCTAGATCTTTAAAGCTTAACTGTTTTACTGAATAACTATCTGTTAACTAAAAGTAAATCTAATAATTCTTCGAGTGCAACAAAATATTTAAGTTTTAAGGGAGGGGGGGAAACGAAACAAAGTCGACGGAGCCCCGCTGCGCAGGGCTCCTATTTCTGTCTGCAGGGTCTAAAGTAACCTAACATGAAGGAGATGACGGGAGCTGAGTTCGCTCGCTTTGCTCGCTCACTTCAGCTCCGTGTCGGGGTGCCCTAAGCTCCCGAGCTCGCTTCGCTCGCTCTTGGACTAATTCACATTTATTTTATATTTAATTGAATAATTTGTGTGCAAATCAGTATTTTTGTTTTACGGTGAGTAATATTGTTTTGCAGTAGGTTATTAGTGGAGATATTTTGTTTGCTTAAATTTCTAAATAGAGGTGCAGTTAAAAATTCCCCTTAAAAAAATAAAAAAAAACCCCGACTACTTAAAAAGCGAACTATAACGAAGTAAACAAGAAGAAAATCATGCTGTGCAGTCGGACAATACATCTGGTTTTGGTCAGCCAGCTCGCGAATACGTATGCTCCGACTGCACAGCATGATCTTCGTTTTTAAGCAGTCGGTTTTTTTTTTTTTTGTGATAATTCTCTCGTTCAGCTGAATGTGGTTACAGCTGGGTCCAAAAGGAGTTCAACTGCGCCTACTTCATTATTTTATTACTTCGATTTAAAATTGATGAGACCTGTGGGGTTTCCTAACTGACTACTTGTCATGGCACCTTGACTCTCGTTATAAATTAAACATTGACTTTTAGCATTTGTAAAGCATTACTGTTTGTAAGGACAGAGCCACCGGATGCTCCGCGCCGGCTGCGCCTGGGCGGCGTGGGTGCGCGCTGGGTGCGGCTGGTGTGGGCTGTGCGTGCGCCCCCCGCGCCCCCGCACCACTCCTACACCGCGCTGTACACGGCGCTGCACGCGCTGCCCGGCGCCGCGGCACGCTCGCACGCCGTCAACCTCACGCTTCACGCGCACGACGACAGGTGACGCTCGCACGCTCGCACACTCCCGGCGCAGTGCCGTACGGTCACTCAAACAGTAAACTGGTGCCTGTCGGCTGTCCACAGCGCGGACGCGGAGGGGCTGGTGACACTGTGGGCGCGGTTGGAGGGGCTGCGGCCCGCCGCCGCCTATTCGCTGCGCCTCACGGCCGCCAACCACGTGGGCCTGTCGCCGCACTCCGAGCCCTTGATGTTTACGACGCTCGAAGAAGGTGGCTCATATCATTTTTATTTAATACGCTTGTATACGAAACTCACGCTCTTATATTCGGCGGGCAAAGTCGCTGGCAGAAGCCAGTAGGTATTTATGTATAAATAAATATTAGTAACAGCACTATTGTGATGGGTCTCGTATTCCACCAGCTCCAACTGCATCACCGCAAAACGTCAGAGTGAGATCATCCAACCCAGGTGAACTGCACGTCTCGTGGTCGGTGAGTAAACTCGCGTCTAGCTGACGTTCTTCAGCGGCTGCGACACACATCACTAACCCAGGTGTGACACTCGCCAGGCCCCGCCGCAGGACAGCTGGAACGGCGAGCTGCTGGGCTACGTGGCGACGTGGCGCGAGCTGGGCGTGGACGAGGACGCGGTGGGCGACCGCGTCGGCCGCGCCAGTGTGGCGGGCTGGAGCAGCGCTGACCTACTGCTGGCGGGGCTGCGCTCATTCGCGCGCTTTGCGCTCAGCCTGCGGGCCTACAATTGCGCCGGCGCCGGCCCGCACTCGCCCACCGTGTACGCCACTACCGCTGATGGAGGTGAAGACTATTATAAGTTGTCAGGTTTAACATCGCTGCACTGATAGCGTTCAAACTTCCTTTAATACTTTTTCTTTCTTTGAATCGGACACGCGTCGGTTCCGATTCAAAGGCAAATTTTCGCCATCTTGTCATACCGTATACTATCCCGACCTACCCACGTTCCACGGCACCAACGTCATGCCGTCTAGTCTCTTCTCACGGTCGCGCACCAAGGCGCTAGGTCCTAATACAGTTTGTACGCCGGCGGTGATAAGGACTCGCCGAATAATGTTGGCGTGCCGTGCAATGCGGCCTGCGCTCTTGAAGCAAAACAGGCCATGGTGCCCGAGGCTGCCGACAGCTTCACCACATTGGCACCGATGTGAAGCAACTTAAGGTAGCGCCTAAGTGTAGAGAGGTAGCGGGCCGAAACGAAGAGTCATCCATCATAGTGCCTTAGGTGGATGGTGGGAGTGCTTGAAGCCACAAACCCAACTCTCATTCCCCTACAATCAGCAGACGTGCACGCTCGGCAGTACTAGACGATTTATTTATAAGGTTATTCTATTCTGCAGAGCGGCACAGTCATCATATCTGGGAGAACAGGTTGTCGGGCAGATTCGTATGTCACAAGCCATTTTCCAAGCGTTCAACGCATCGGTCAAACACGGTACCTTAAAATCAACCAGTGAGGAAGATAAGATGTTCCTGGTTAATTTATCAATACCATGGACCGAGGAGAGGAAGTCTGGTAAAATTATACTTGAACGGACGCCCAGGCCACCCAATCGAATGGAAAGCGTGGCTTGCTGCCATGCTCGGTCGTCCAAAGGCCGCATTTAGGATAGGCGAAAGTGTATTACTACATAGTATAAAACAAAGTCGCTGCCCGCTATCTGTCTGTCCCTATGTATGCTTAGATCTTTAAAAATACGCAGCGTAATAATATAAAAAAAATCTTAACAAATGACGTAATATTTTTTTGCAATGCTAATTAATACCTATATTAGATGTAAAAAAAACTTAATTAAAAAAATCAAAAAACCCGACTGCTTCAAAAGCGAACTAAAAAGTCGTAAACAAGGAAAAAATCATGCTGTGCAGTCGGAGGATACATATTCGCCGGCTGGCTGACCAAAATCTGGTTTATCCTCCGCCTGCACAGCATGATTTTTTCCTTGTTTACGACTTTTTAGTTCGCTTTTGAAGCAGTCGGGTTTTTTGATTTTTTTAATTAAGTTTTTTTATTTATAACTTTTTAGTTAGTTTTTTCGAATTAGATACATTTGAACATATAAGTGTTATATATTTTTGAAATCACCTCTTAAAACCCTTTATTTTGATACCCCACACGATGGGTTTGGAAGAAAAAAAAAATTTGGGCCCCCACAATATGGCACCCAAAATCCACCATTTTTCTATTATCCAATTTTAATGTAGCCTATGACACTCGCAGGGTTAAGACGCATCGATTGACGTACGAATCATCAAAATCGGCCAACGCGTTTGGTCTCTGGAACGCCACATAGGAACAAACATACATACATACATATATACTTACATACATAGACTGATAAATACATTACCCTCCTTCGGCAGTCGGTTAAAAAACACCTTTCAAACAAAAACAAACTAAATGAAAATCGGTTCATCCGTTTAGGCGCTATGAAGCCACAGACAGACATACAGATACATCACACGTGAAACTTATAACACCCCTCTTTTTCCCGCGGGGGTTAAAAACAGAGATTGGAAAAAAATATGTTTGTTAACAATGGTTTAACTTTTTTTTTTATTGACAAATTTTTTGTTCTACCGAGATTTTTTCAATCAAGTGTCTAGATTACACCATAATTTATAAAAAAAAAAAAATTGTTATTTAATACAGAAAAAATATATTTTAGGTGATATACCCTTTCGGTATGGGCACGCTCGGCGCAATCACTGTTAAACCTTGTTTGTACTTTTGTTTTTTACTATTTTTCTGTTACTTTGTTATTGTTGTTGTTGTGTTGTTTCTATGTCGAATAAATGTTTTCTATTCTATTCTTCTATTCTATTCTTTCTATTCTATATACCGGCTTTTTAGATGGCGTGTCCATGCCGTAACGACCCCACGGAGCCCTATTTTTAACCGACTTACCAAAAAGGAGGAGGTTCTATGTTCGACTTCTTGTATGTTTTTTTTATTTTTTTTTATGTATGTTCACCGATATCTCCGTCAATTGTGGACCGATTTTGAAAATTCTTTTTTTGCTTGAGTATATTCCGAAATTGGTCCCATTTGAATTTGGTGAAGATCTGATGAAGAACTTTGGAGATATACAACAGAACTCTTCAATAAATAACGGCAAATCTCTCGGGATTGCTGCAATCGCATGTTTGTTCATTGTTTATACCATTTCATAACATAACATCACGCCAGTATGCTCTAAAGGGGTACGCAGATGTGTACGGTTCACCTTGGTACAGTCTCATTTCATTGGTTATGTTCAGTTTCATGATATTCGGGTAATCTATTCTGGCGTTATAGAGTACCTTACTAAACAACTTGCCTATTTTAGGTAGGTACAACTAAAAAGGGAAAAATAAAAAACATTTTTGCAAAAAAATACTACCGACTTCCAAATAAAAAACTACAAAGTGAAAAATTATTTTATTTTTGGAAGTCGGTGTCCATATCGCAAACAAATTGGAAAAAAGAAAGACACCGACTTCCAAAAATAAAATTATTTTTCACTTTGTAGTTTTTTATTTGGAAGTCGGTAGTATTTTTTTGCAAAAATTTTTTTTATTGGAAATTGCCTCCTCTTTCAGGATCTTTTTTTTGAATTCCTTAAATATTATTATTTTTGAAATTATTAACGAAAAACTAAATACCTTTTTTTGTTATCTTATTTTGTTAATAACAATCGCAATTTTTTATGTGCTAATAAACCCTATCGACATAAACTTTTTTTCCACCGAGTTTTTTTTTCGTTCAAGTGTCTTGATTACACCATAATTTATTTAATTGTTATTTAATACACTAAAAATATATTTTAGGTGATATACCGGCCTTTTAGACGGCGTGCCTATGCCGTAACGACCCCGCGGAGCCCTATTTTGTGCGTTAAAATAATTATAAATAATAGAGATAGAGTTCCGGGAGTATAGAGTATTGACTTTTTTATTGGATATTTTCTCTTCTTTCAGGATCTTTTTTTAAAATTCCTTAAATATCATTGTTTTTGAAATTATTAACAAAATACTAAATACCTTTTTTTGTTGTTATCTTATTGTGTTAATAACAATCGCAATTTTTTATGTGCTAATAAACCCTTAAATAACATTTTTCTAGACGTCATTCCGAGACGAATGAGCTATCGCAAATATTTTTAGGAGCTTTATTTCTATTTAACACGTTTTTGAACTGGTTGACTAGACTATTATCAAAATAGTGAATATTAACGGTTCCATGTATGTTTTGTCAGTTAACGCTCAATAATGGTCCATAATCAAATGAGTAATTGTGGAGTGTATAAATGATGAATTAGAGCTTTACCGCTTCCCTAGACCAAATGCTAATGACAGATATCTGCCAAGGTGTGGATTAGGAGATAAGTACAAGGCCACGCCGAGCAAGAATAAAAGAGTACATTCGTAAATTGTACCTATGAAATACAATGATTAAAGACATATCCAAACATTCTGGCACTCACTCACACAATATTCAAATCAAATCAAAATTTCTTTATTCACTTAGGCTATTAAGCGGCACTATCGAACGCCAAAAGAAAAAAAATATTAAAAGTAATAATAATTGATTCTACCGTCCATTCGGTAATGTAGCTTGTTATGGAGAAGAACGGACAAGATACTACACATTTACCCTTTAAAAAAAATAATGTGTTTTACAAGTATTTGGTTACATTATTCTTATTGAGAGAAAAAAAAAAGATATAGAGAACGATGTAAAAAAATAACGCACTTAATAAAGCTAGTGTGCAAGTGTAAATAGCACCATGTTTAATTTTTTTAGTTTAATAGATGTGGTAAATCGTTTATGTATACTCAAAATAAGAAAGGACCTAAAATTGAGCCTTGAGGTACCCCATTTTCACGACCAACCCCGACGAATTGACACCGTTTATTTGAACTAATTGCTGTCTATCATTTAAATAGAATTTTACTAAACTTAATGCTAATAGGCCTAGCCCGTAATGCTCAAGTTTAAAAAGCAATATTTCATGATCAACGCAATCAAACGCCTTCGACACCAACGCCTTCGCCTTCGTACCAAACTGACGAATTTTCGAGTAACCAGTTATTTCTTTGACAACTATTTACATATCTTACATCAAAACATAGCAGGACTTCTAAATAAATCAGATGCTCTTACTGTGTGCCTAGAAGAGCTTACCACAAAGAATGTTAACATTGACGTCATCTGCATTTCTGAACACTTCATTATGTCAGGCTATGAAGATTTTCTGACTATTCCAAACTACAATCTGGCTGCGTGTTTTAGTAGAACAGAAGCAAAACGAGGTGGTACATGTATATTGGTTAAAAAGGGACTTCAGTGGGTAGCTTTGCCTGATATAAATAAACTAGCAATGAGTTTGTCATTTGAATGTTGTGCTATCAAATTAACCCAATCAAACACCATTGTTGTCTGTATTTACAGAATCCCAAAAACTAGTAACTTAACTATATTTTTTGAACGCTTGGAAAATTTATTACTGATAATAACAAAGAAACAAAATCAACATATTGTGATATGCGGTGATTTCAATATTGACACATTAAAACGTAGCAATATATGCCTTGATCTAGAATGTCTGCTTCTTAATTTTAATTTAAAGTTACAAATCAACCAACCTACCAGGTTAACAAGTAACACTTGTATTGACAACTTTGCACATAATCTTGGCACTAAATGCAAAGCTGAAGTGGTTGAGTTTGCTTTGTCGGATCACACCTGTCAAATATTGAGGTGCCCTATAAAAACAACTTTCCATATAAATCACTGGTATGTAAAACGACGGGACTATAGTTTAGAAAATAAGAAAAAAATTAGAAAATGTCTACATAACACTTCATTTTCTGATATTTATCAATGCGATGATCCGAATAAGGCTTATAGCCTATTTCTGGAGACTTTTGCCATGTTCTATCGTCTGTGCTTCCCATTAAAACGAATAAAAATAAAGTTACACAAACGACCTCAATGGGTGTCGCGAGGCATTAGAGCCTGCAGTAAAAAGAAGAGGGCACTTTTGTGGAGTTACCGTCTGAACCGAAATGACGCAAATAAAAGAAAACTTAATGTATATACCAATACCTACAAGCGAATAGTTAAATTAACTAAACGTGCTCAAAACACATATAAAATCAAATTGGCAGTAAATAAATCAAAAGCAACATGGGAGATCATAAATCAGTCAAAACCAAAATTGCCTAAAAACACAATAGCTAACATTAAATTGGATAATAAGAATATAACAGATCCCCGTGATATAGCTAATATTTTTAACGATTTTTTCATTGATAAAATTAAACCTGTTTTAAATACCGGTATACAAGTCACCTCAAACATATCCAAACCAAAAAACTCGATGTTTATGGCACCTAGCCACGAAGACGACATAAAACAGATAATAAAATCTTTGAAAAATACTAAGAGCGTAGGACATGACGGTATATCCACAGAAATAGTAAAATATGTGTCGGACAACATTAGCGGTCATCTAAGTTACATAATTAATCTATGCATAACTCGTGGTATATATCCGACTGAACTCAAGACTGCTGTAGTGAAACCACTGCACAAAAAAAACGATAAAGATAAACCGGAATCATACAGGCCTATTGCACTTGTTCCTATATTTTCAAAGGTACTTGAAAAATATATATATGAACAAATTTATAAATATTTAGTCAAACAAGACATCTTGACGGAAGAACAAAAAGGTTTCAGAAAAAACAAAACCATTAATATGGCCATATATGACTTCTTGAATAAAGTAATCGCAAATGTTGACCTAAAAATATACCTGTATGTTCCATCTACTGCGATATGACTCAAGCCTTTGACTACGTAGACCACAATATTCTGCTTAATAAATTATATGCTTACGGAATAAGAGGCAATATCCTACAGCTTATCGAGTCATATCTAAAAAATCGTATACAGTATGTGGAAATTACACAAATAGATACAAAAACAAAAAACGAAATAGTCTATCGGTCACGTGATAGAACAGTCACATATGGTGTGCCACAAGGAAGTGTGCTTGGCTCCCCTCTATTTATACTCTATATAAATGACCTGCCAAAAGTGACAAAACATCAGATGACACTTTTTGCCGACGACAGCACCGTTACTATTGACTGTAAAGACAAACTTAATTATGATAATGACATTACTAATACTATAAACTCAATAATACAATGGCTAAATAATAATAACCTTAAGATAAATATAGACAAGACCAAATTAATGGCATTCAACCAACGCAAAAATTTGACCATGAATATTCACTACGAGAACAACAAAATAAACCAAATTAACACAACCAAATTCCTTGGCTTAACCATAGACCAACGACTAGATTGGAAGGCACACACGGTAGATTTGGCGAAGAGACTTAGCAAGTCCGCTTACGCTTTATATAAACTTGCGCCAGTCATAGGAAGGGACGCTATTGTTACAGCGTACCATGGAATGGCTGGTTCAATGTTAAGATACGGTGTTATTTTTTGGGGCAACTCAACCAATAGGGAGCTGATATTTAAAACCCAAAAAAAGTGCATAAGGGCAATGTTCGGATTAAAATCTACAGACACTTGCAAACCTTTTTTTGTTGAATGTAAAATATTGACATTACCGTGTATGTACATATTCGAAGTTGCAGTATTTGTGAAAACCAACCCAAATCTATTTCCCAAGCTTTCAGATAGAAATAACCGGAGTCGACGACATGTCAATATGTTATGCTCGAGACAGTCCAAAACGGCACTGATGCGTAATAGTATTTTGTGCATGGCACCTATTATTTATGATCACATACCAGAAACAATTAAAGTCTTAAATATTAATCTTTTTAAAAGGCACTTAAAGAGGTTTCTTATAAATAAATCCTATTATAATGTTTCTGAATTTCTGAAGGAAAATATTGTGTTTTAATCAATGTGGTTGTTCCGTTATTATATATTATAATTTTTTTTGTTTTTAATTATTGACATTTCTGATTATTATTATTATTTTTATACTATAATTTATTTTGACATCTTATTTCGTTTTTTTTTTTTTTATGACATCTTATTTTATGACGTTTGACTACATTTTTTTAATATTTTTGACCACTCTGTACTATTGTTTAAATTTGTGTTTTATTATGGATTGATTATTATTTGACATTTAACATTTGGATATTTAACTAATTGACATGTACATTAGAATTTTATTAATGAGACGCTTCTAATTGTTGATTTATTAAGATGTTGATTCGGAAATGTGTATGTGTGTATTCTGACTCTTTTTCTATTATTATTATTGGTAATCATTTATATTGTATCAGTAATTAATTATATTGAATATTGCAAATCATATTTGTACGCCCCATGGCAAAACATAGAGAGTATCTTTAATGTTGTAACACCCCACACACTGCTGTGTAACCTATGTTTTACAAATAAAATTCTGATTCTGATTCTGATTCTGATTCTGATTCTGATTCTGACAGGTCGCAGAAAATACCTATGGCACCTTGCCCCTCCTCCAACGCATAAAAGATGTATTTTAATAAGGTGACACCAGCGTCGGTTGTACAACGTCCTTTGGTGAAACCATACTGTTTCTCGTGTAGGATTTTATTCGTTTTAAAATGAATGAGCATTTGATTTAGCATTATCTTTTCAAATACCTTGCTGAAAACCGACAGCACGGTCACAGGCTTATAATTATTTGTGTATTTACTGTCCCCGGATTTAAAAAGTGGTATATTCTTACTAAGTTATTATCATAAGATTAGACTAAATTATAGTTAATTAATTGATTAGCGCTCGTTTCTACGACAGCTACCACGACACAAACGACCACGATTCCAAAGCTGTAACCTATGTCTCCCTAACACTCTAACACTCTAGTATCTCGACAAGTACCTATTCTCTCGATGCCTCACAACAGGTCTACCCCGTTGCCTCAAAACAAGTGCCCCTCCATCATCGCCTCCAGTCAACTCCATCTCATCCCCAAACTACCTGCCCTAAGCTTACCTGTCCCTCGCCCCTCGGTCGCCTGCGATTACTAAAAATTACCACAATTCTGCTCACACGTCTTTACAGCTGCTAGGTCACTTTTATTCGTTAATTGTTTTGAGACTGGCGGCGAGGCTCATTGTTAGCACATGGCAATTTCTTAAAATTTGTATAGAACGTCTACCATTGAAACATTTCCCATGACTTCCTAACCAAAAAGTTTTTTTTAGAGGTCCAATCTTTTTTATCCTTTTAAATAGTTTATTAGGGTACCTATCAGACCGTAATTTAAACCCGAATGTCGGTGTCTCAATGTGGTCCGCCCATCTGGCCGGCCACGCGCAATTATCAATATTAAAAAAAACTTTTTTGCAAAAAAATACTACCGACTTCCAAATGAAAAACTACAAAGTGAAAAATAACTTAACTTTTGGAAGTCGGTGTCATTCGTAGGTACCATTTTTTTTGCGATATGGACACCGACTTCCAAAAGTTAAGTTATTTTTCACTTTGTAGTTTTTCATTTGGAAGTCGGTAGTATTTTTTTGCAAAAAAGTTTTTTTATTTTTCCCTTTTTAGTTTTACCTACCTAATAGCAAGTTGTTTATTAAGATCCCTATAACTCCAGAATAGATTAACCGAATAATATGAAACTTGAACATAACCGGTGAAATGAGAGATCTGTGTACCCCTTTAGAGCGTACTGGCGTGATGTTATGTTATGAAAAGGTATAAACAACAAACAGACATGCGATTGCAGCAATCCCGAGAGTTTTGCCGTTATTTATTGAAGAGTTCTGTTGTGTATCTCCGAAGTTCTTCATCAGACATTCACCAAATTAAAATGGGACCAATTTCGAAACATACTCTTTCAAACAAAAAAAGAATTTTCGAAATCGGTCCACAATTAACAGAGATATCGGTGAACATACACAAAAAAAAAAAAAAAAAAAAAAAAAAAAAAACAAACATAATGTCGAACATAGAACCTCCTCCTTTTTTTGTAAGTCGGTTAAAAAATGGAGATAAATGACTTGTAGTCACACACCAAAGACACCGACTTCCAAAAATAAAGTTATTTTCCAGTTTATAGTTTTCTTATTAGGAAGTCCGTAGTTTTTTTTTTTGTAAAAACGATAATTTTAAATATAAAATTCTCAGCGAAATTGTCAGTCTGACATTTTCAGGATAATTTCATTATGCTTGCAATTTTCAGTTGGTATAATTCATGTAGGTAATTAAAATAATATATCTATCACTATTTATGTGTGCATCATGAAAATAACTAAGGCATTACGTCCGCCTCTGTAAGTAGATGTGCATGACGTATTTAATAAATAAATATATTTTTGTTCGGATGTAAACTATAAATAAGAGTTTTTTTTTTTTTTTTTAAACGTTGCCCCACACTATTATACACTATTTCTTCCTGTATCGTGGGTGCGTTTACAAACATATAAATTCACATACACAACACCCAGAGCCGGAACAACTATCTGTAGGTAATACAAATATTTGTTCCGTGCGGGAATCGAACCCGCGACACGCAGCGCAGCAGTCAATCGCTCAACCACTGCGCCAACCGTGCCCCCAATGTGAACAAATAAAGTGTTTACGAATGTATCGTACTCAGGATAAAAACAATAAAGCAGGACCACACAATTGATAAAGATAAATAAATACGCGTTGGTGTAGCGCATCCCGCTTGGTCCGCACAGGAACATTTCGCAGCTGCGAAGCTTCCCACTCGATGTGAAAGGTGCGCCACATCACGAGTATCGCAACTTGTCGCCCCTGCGAGGTGAGGTTTGGGGATACATGACGATGTATCCACATCAGAAACCTCAGCTCATCTTTGCAGCCGTCTATATTTCTCTTTACTCTTTAAATCTTTTGATTTTCTTAGTTTCATCAGATAAAGAAGGTTACCTAACAATATTTTAATATTTTATTGAGATCGATAATGCGTATATTGATGACACTGTAATCATCGGTTTTTATTAAAACTGCAAAACCAATATTGTAGAAAAATTCAAATTGTTGTACGAGTTAATCTCCGGCAGTTTAATTTGATCTATCTATCTTAGTAGTGCAATTATTCCTTTATCTGTGCTATTAGACGTTGCTTCGTACCAAATTTCAAGATTCTGAGTTCATGGGAAGTACCCTGTAGTTTTTCCCTTGCGAGTGTCGAAAATTTGCGGACAACAAAGTGATCCTATAATAAATAAAAATAAAAATGCCTTTTATTTCTTGCGAATGTATGTACAATATTAACTTAATTTCTAGTAGATATATGTTAGTGGGTTAGATTCTTGTATAAAATGTATTAGTTAGTTTTCTTATTTTGCAAGAACCCTAGTTTGGGTAAAGGCCTCCTCCAAAGATGCCCATTTGTGTCTGAATTTTTCCATTTGGCTCCAATTTGAGCCGGCTGTTCTTATGACCTCGTCCTCCCACCGTGTCAGTGGTCTGCCTCTGTTTCTTTTCCCCTGTGGACCTTTCCATAAGGTTGCTCTTATGGTCCATCGTTGGTCTGTAAGCCACGCGACGTGTCCTGCCCATTTCCATTTTAGCTTTTGTGCATAGCTCAAGGCATTTTTAGATTTTGTAATAGATCTTATTTTTGTGTGTCGTATTTTATCTATTTTTCTTACCTTGAGCATGCTTCGCTCCATTCTTCGTAGGCAGGTGGTAATTTTTTGCTTAGTTTTGGCAGTGAATTTCCACGTCTGGCATCCGTACGTCAAACACGGTATGAGGCTAGAATTCATGATCCTAGTTTTCAGGCTAATCAGCATGTTACTCTTAAAAATCTCCTTGAGACTCCAGTATTTGTTCCATGTTTGTTGTACTCTCCTGTCTATTTCTATTTCGTTGGTTTTCCTCAAAACTGATTGTTTTTCCCAAGTATATATACTGTTCCGTGTAGTCTAGTGGATCTCCATTAACTCTTATTGGTATTTTTCTACTATTTGTCATTGTCATAGTCTTGTTGAGGTTGATTTCCAGTCCTACATTTGTACTAGCTATCTGTAAGGACTCAATCATATTCTGTAGCTTTGAGGTTGTTTCCGATAGTAATACTATGTCGTCTGCGAATCTTAGATGGCTTAAGAAGGCGCCATCCACATAGATTCCCCATTTGCTCCAGTTTAGCTTGTTTATTATGACTTCCAGGATGGCTATAAAAAAAATCGGGGAAGGCGGGTCGCCTTGTCTTACGCCCCTTTTGATGGACCTAGAGCTTCTAGCTTTATTCTCCCTATATTGCTCTTGTTTGAGCTCGTGGCTAAATAATAACAGCCGCACTGGTCGATCTTCAAGGTTAAGCAACGCTTGACGAGGTCGGTCCGTGGATGGGTGACCATTTCAACATACCGAGTCTCTCCGTGCCTCGGAAAGCACGTTAAGCCGTTGGTCCTGGCTGTCATTTGAAGATCTTTGACAGTCGTTACGGGTAGTCAGAAGCTTGAGATCTGACAACAGTCGTGCCAAGGGGTATCGTGTTACCCAGTTACTGGGTTGTGGAGGTCAGATAGGCAGTCGTTCCATTTAAAACACTAGTACTAAGCTGCATCCGGTAAGACTGGAAGCTGACCTCAACATAATTGGGAAAAAGGCTAGGCAGATGATGATGATTGCTCTTGTATATGCTCTTGATGACTTCTATATACACCTCGTGGACTCTTTGTTCTTTCAGACTTTCCCAAATGCTTGCGTGTGCCACCGTGTCGAAAGCTTTCTGGTAGTCAATAAATGCAAGGTATAAGGGTCTCTGTTGTTCTTGATATTTTTCTATAGTCAACTCAAGGGTGTGGATGTGGTCCACCGGTTGTCTGTTTTTGATTTCAGGACTAATTATTACGTTAATTATAGTGGAGAACAGCTTGTACTGACTCGGTAGTAAAACATATCGCTCTATAGTAACCAACGTTTTTTGGATCTCCTTTCTTACTAATTAAAATAATGTAGGACTGACCATAGGTGTTTCAGATTTTTGTAGTATCAGATTGAATAGTTTTGCAAGCGGTGTGGCCAGAATTTCTTGAGCTGTCTTCAATGCTTCGTTTATGATGTTATCTGATCCGGGAGATTTTTCTACCTTTAACGTTTTTACTGTGTCTATTACTACAGTTACGTATATTATTTCGATATATTTACTAGGTTTACTGAGCTTTGTGCTGTTTATATGGTTTGCTGGTTTTTGAGACTTTTCACTGTATAATCTATCTTCTATCTATCTTCTTCTTCTATCTATATCTATAAAAGTGAAAGGTGACTGACTGACTGACTGATCAATCAACACACAGCCAAAACTGCTAAGCCTAGAAGCATGAAATTTGGCAGGAAAGTTCTTCAAGTGACGTAAGTGTGCACTAAGAAAGGATTTTTGGAAATTCTACCCCTAAGGGGGTAAAAAGGGGTTTGAAAGTTTGTATGAAAAATCTAATTCCTTCGACCACAATTCTTGAAACTTAGCACAAATAGTATTCTAAGTAAATGATAAAGATTGACTTTATTAGTTTTTCGAAACTACCCCCAAGTGATGATTTAGGGGGTGTTGAAGTTTGTATGGAAAAATCAGATTTCTTTGATCAATAAACTTGAAACTTGCCACAAATACTTATCTAAATAAATAATAAAGGTTGCTACTATTACTTTTTGAAACTACCCCCCAAAATACGATTTAGGGGTGTTAAAGTTTTTTTGAAGAATCTTATTACTTTAGTTAATAAATTTGAAACTTTACATAAATACCAATCTAAATAAACAATAAAGGCTTTCATTGTTGGTTTTTCGAAACTACCCCCAAAAGATGATTTAGGGGATATAATTTTTTTTGAAGAATCTGATTTCTTGGGTGAATAAACATGAAACTTGACATAAATACCATCCTAAATAAACAATAAAGGTTGTCATTATTAATTTTTTGCAACTACCCCCAAAAGACGATTTAGGAGGTAATACAATGTTTTGGAAAAAAAAATATTTCTTGGGTCAATAAACTTGAAACTTGCCACAAATAATAACCTAAATGAATAATATAGGTTGCTATTATTATTTTTTGAAACTACCCCCAAAAGACGATTTAGGGGATGTTAATTTTTTTGAAGAATCTAATGTCTAGGCTCAATGGACCAAGAGCATAATTATACTAATACACAAAAAAGGAGATAGGAACAATATTGAAAACTACAGGCCTATAAGCCTCATGTCAAACATGTATAAAGTATTCTCTAAAATAATCTTAAATAGAATAACAGGGGTAATGGACGAACAACAACCTATAGAACAAGCTGGTTTTAGAGCGGGTTTTTCAACTACTGATCATATGCATGTCATAAAGCAGCTTATAGAAAAATGCCAAGAATACGGCAAAGCCTTGTACATCGCTTTTGTGGACTACAGTAAAGCATTCGATTCTATAAACCATGATTCGCTTTGGAGGACTCTTATCCAACAAGGAGTGCCAAAAAAATATGTACGCATAATTAAAAATATATACGCGAATAGCACAGCACAAATAAAACTAGAATCAGCCGGAGAAGAGTTCCCAATAGCTAGAGGGGTGAGACAAGGAGATCCACTATCTCCTAAACTTTTCTCTGCCATCTTAGAAAGCGTGTTCAGGGATCTTGAGTGGGATAATTTTGGCATAAATATCAACGGAAGGCAACTTAACCATTTACGATTCGCAGATGACTTGGTCCTAACAACTGACAACCCTAATACGCTCCAACAAATGCTACAACAGTTGGCAGAGGCAAGCAGATTAGTTGGCCTTTCTATGAACAGATCAAAAACAAAAGTAATGACAAACAGAGAAGAAATAGCCATAAAAGTACACAACGAAGATATTGAATATGTTAGAAATTACACATACTTGGGACAAATTTTATCATTCAAGGATCAAACAGATACAGAAATAGAAAGAAGAGTGGCTTGCGCTTGGAAAAGGTACTGGTCCCTTAAAGAGATTTTCAAAAGTAAGCACTTTCCTATGACAGCCAAGAAAAAAGTGTTCAACTCATGTATTTTGCCATGTCTCACGTATGGATGCCAAACATGGGCGTTGACTCAGAAACAATTTCTGAAACTGAGAACATGTCAAAGGGGTATTGAAAGGAGTATGTTGGGCGTGACGCTAAAAGACCGAAAAAGAGCAGACGTTATTAGAACTACAACAAAGGTGGAAGACATACTGAAGAAAATAAAACAGTTGAAATGGCGATGGACAGGACACATGGCAAGGGACAGCAGGATAAAATGGACTAAAATTATAACGGAATGGCAACCACGTGATGGCAAAAGGAAGAGGGGCAGACAAGCTAAAAGATGGATAGATGATATAAAAATTACTGGAGGGACTATCTGGTCAAGAAAGGCTAATAATAGAAAAGAGTGGAAACAGCTGGAAGAGGCCTATGTGTCACAGAACACGCTGATCACTAAACCGGGAAAATCCGATATGTTAGATATTTAAGATAAAACAGTTTGATATTTTATGTAAAAAATGTATGTTTAGTACCAGCAATAAAGGCTTAATAATAATGTCTAGGGTCAATAAATATGGAACTTGGCTTAAATACCAACCTTAATAAACAATAAAGGTTTTCATTATTAGTTTTTCGAAACTACCCTTAAAATACGATTTCGGGGTGGTAAAGATTTTTGATTACTTTTACTGCACATAGCTTCTTTTTATGATGTAGGGAAGCACTTAGGAGGGATTTTTGGAAATTCAACTTTTTAAGTGGTTAAAAGGGAGACATTTATTTGTATGAAAAATCTTATTCCTTTTGCAAAATAATAAAGGTTGGCATCATTTGTTTTTCGGAATTATCCCCAGAAGACGATTTAGGGGTGTTAAAGTTTCTTTGAAGAATCAAATGAAATTAATACGGGGACCTCTACATCGATTTGGAATTACCGAACTGGACCGTTTGTCTCAGGTAGACATAGTTGTGAGTGACGTTTCAGTGTTGCGTAATTTACGCTGTATTAGGTTTTTGTGTTGTGTCGCGTAATTTACGCAGCATTCGTTTTCATACTAAAGTAATTTTTGGTCCACCCGAAATTATGCGTCTCAAAAAACCCGACCAGTCTTCTGCTCCATATATCTTCTTCTATACATATAAAATGCTTGGTCCTGAATGACTGACTGACGGATCAACGCACAGCCTAAACCGCTGATCGTTGAGACCTGGAACATGGAGAGGATGTTTTTGTATGACGTCCGTCTGACGTCCATCCGATCCGATAAGAAAGGATTTACCGAAATTCTAAAAGGTTGACATTATTAGTTTTTTGAAACTACCCTCACAAGTCGAATTATCGGGGTGTTGAAGTTTGTATCGAAGAATTTTATTTCATGGGTTACTCAACTTGAAACATTGCACAAATACTAACTTAAATAAATAATAAAGGTTATTAGTATTATTTTTTCCAAACTACCCCCAAAAACAGATTTAAGTCGAATCAGGTGGAGTTAAAGTTTTTTTTAAAATCTTATTTAATGGTTTAATAAACTTGATACTTGACAAAAATACCAACCTAAACAAACAATAAAGGTTGATATTATTAGATTTCCGAAACTTCCTCTAAAATACGATTTAACAGGTGATAAAGTTTTGTTAAAGAATTGTATGTCTTGGGTTAATAAACTTGATAGTTGACATAAATACCAACCTAAATAAACAATAAAAGGTTGTCATTATATTTTTCGAAACTACCCCCCAAAATAGGATTTAGTGGGTGTTAAAGTTTGTTAAGAATCATACTGGACAAGGTTTTGTTTTTGATGTAGGGATCTAGGGGAGCACGAAGAAGGAATTTGTGGAAAATCAACCTTTCACCATCATCATCATTTCAGCCAAAAAACGTCCACTGCTAAACATAGGCCTTCCCCAAGCGCCGCCACACTGATCGGTCCTGTGTGTTTCGCATCCACCGGACTCCTGCAGCCTTGACCAGGTCGGACTTCCTAATTTGCGTTTTCCGGTTCGCAGTCGCCACTGAAATGTCAACCTTTAAGGGGGTGAAAAGGAGGCAATTTGTTTGTATGAATAAACTCATTCCGTGGAGATAAAGTAAATAATCAAAATTAACATAATACGTTTTTTTAAACTACCTCCCCCCTGATAGGGTTAAGTGATTTTAGTTAGTCGGAGGATACATATTAGCGGGCTGGCTGACCAAAATTGGTGTATCCTCCGCCTGCACAGCATGATTTTTTCCTTGTTTACGACTTTTAGTTCGCTTTTGAAGCAGTCGGGTTTTTTGATTTTTTGAATTAAGTTTTTTTATTTATAACTTTTTAGTTA
Source organism: Orthosia gothica (assembly GCA_949775005.1). Lineage (NCBI taxonomy): Eukaryota > Metazoa > Arthropoda > Insecta > Lepidoptera > Noctuidae > Orthosia > Orthosia gothica. The sequence goes on along the minus strand of OX459063.1, from coordinate 792,662 downwards.
GTTTTTTCGAATAAGATACATTTAAACATATAAGTGTTATGAAATCACCTCTTAAAACCCTTTATTTTGATACCCCACACGATGGGATTGGAAGAAAAAAAAATTTGGGCCTTCACAATATGGCACCCAAAATTCGCCAGTTTTCTATTATCCAATTTTAATGTAGCCTATGACACTCGCAAGGTTAAGACGCATCGATTGACGTATAAATCATCAAAATCGGCCAACGCGTTTGGTCTCTGGAACGCCATATAGGAACAAACATACATACATACATGCATACTTACATACATAGACTGATAAACACATTACCCTCCTTCGGCAGTCGGGTAAAAAGAGAAAAAGGGTATTTTAAGTTTTAAGGGGCGGATTTTACTTTGTAGCGGTAACCTAAAATGTATTATTAAGTCAAATAACGAATCGTCCTAAACCTATAAACCGTAGAACTTTACGAAACAACATTTTTATTTGGTTTAATAACAGCTTATGTTTGTTGCCATCACACGAACGAAGTCGCGGGCGGAGTTAATATTATAAATGTGAAAGTAACTCTGTCTGTCTCTCTGTCTACCTTTTCACGCTTAAACCGCTGAACCGATTTAAATGTAATTTGGTTCGGAGATATTTTGAGAGCCTGGGCAGGACGTCTTTATCCAAACATACTTACGGAAATCATACTTAAGGGAGTGGAAAGAGGGGTAGAAGTTTGTATGGAAAACCTACAATATTAAGCCGCGATATAAAAATAAGCAATTCGAATTACTAATGCTTCGCAGACGAAGTCGCGGGCAACAGCTAGTATATCTATAAAAGCGAAAGGTGCCTGACTGACTGACTGACTGACTGACTGATCAATCAACGCACAGCCAAAACGGTTAAGCCTAGAAGCATGAAATTTGGTACAAAGGTTCCTCAAGTGACGTAAGTGTGCACTAAGAAAGGATTTTTGGCAATTCCACCCCTAAGGGGGTAAAAAGGGGGTTAAAAGTTTGTATGAAAAATCTTATTCCTTCGACCAAAATTCTTGAAACTTAGCACAAATAGTATTCTAAGTAAATGATAAAGATTGACATTATTATTTTTTGAAACTACCCCCAAATAATGATTTAGGGGGTTTTGAAGTTTGTTTGGAAAAATCTGATTTCTTGGGTCAATAACATTGAAAATTGCCACAAATACTAACCTAAATGAATAATAAAGGTTGCTATTATTATTTTTTGAAACTACCCCCTTCAGACGATTTAGGGGATGTTATTTTTTTTGAAGAATCTGATTTTCTGGGTAAATAAACATGAAACTTGACACAAATACCATTCTAAATAAACAATAAAGGTTGCCATTATTAGTTTTTTGCAACTACCCTCAAAGGCGATTTAGGAGGTATTACAGTGTTTTTGAAAATCTGATTTCTTGGGTCAATAAACTTGAAACTTGCCACAAATACTAACCTTAATGAAAAATAAAGGTAGCTATTATTGTTTTTGAAACAACCCCCAAAAGACTGTTTAGGGGTGCTAAAGGTTTTTTGAAGAATCTTATTACTTCAGTTAATAAACCTGAAACTTGACATAAATACCAATCTAAATAAACAATAAAGGCTTTCATTGTTAGTTTTTTGAAACTACCCCCAAAGATGATTTAGGGGATGTTATTTTTTTGAAGAATCAGATTTCTTGGGTCAATAAACTTGAAACATTGCACAAATACTACGTTAAATAAATAATTAAGGTCGTTATTATTAGTTTTTCGAAACTACCCCCAAAAAAATATTTAGGGAGTGTTAAGGTTTTTTGAAGAATCTTATTTCTTTAGTTCATAAACTAGAAACTTGACATAAATATCAACTTAAGTAAACAATAAAGGTTATCATTATAAGTTTTTAGAAACTACCCTCAAAAGTCGATTTAGGGGGAGTTAAAGTTTTTGAAAAATCTTATTTATTGGGTTAATAAACTTGATGCTTGACAAAAATACCCACCTAAATAAACAATAAAGGTTAATATTATTAGATTTTCGAAACTTCCTCCAAAATACGATTTAACAGGTGATAAAGTTTTGTTAAAGAATTTTATGTCTTGGGTTAATTAACTTGATAGTTGACATAAATACCAACCTAAGTAAACATTAAAAGGTTTTCATTATATTTTTTTCCAAACTACCCCCAAAATAGGATTAAGTGGGTGGTAAAGTTTGTTAAGAATCATACTGGACAAGGTTTCGTTTTTGATGTAGGGATTTAGAGGAGCACGAAGAAGGAATTGGCGGCAAATCAACCTTTCACCATCATCATCATTTCAGCCAAAAAACGTCCACTGCTAGACATAGGCCTTCACCAAGCGCCGCCACACTGATCGGTCCTGTGCGTTTCGAATCCACCGGACTCCCGCAGCCTTGACCAGGTCGGACTTCCTAAGCGTTTTCCGGTTCGCAGTCGCCACTGAACTGTCAACCTTTAAGGGGTGAAAAGGGGGAATTTTTTTTGTATGAACATCTTATTCCGTGGAGATAAAGTAAATAATCAAAATTTACATTATACGTTTTTTAAAACTACCTCCCCCTTGATAGGGCGAAGTGATGTTAGTTTTTTTGAGGCATCTTACTAAGCAATCTAACTAACATAAACAAAAAATTAAAAAGAGAAAAAAGGTATATTAAGTTTTAAGGGGCGGATTTTACTTTGTAGCGGTAACCTAAAATGTATTATTCTTTACGAAACCACATGTTTATTTGGTTTAATAACAGCTTATTTTTGGTTGCCATCACACGAACGAAGTCGCGGCCGGAGTTAATATTATAAATGTGAAAGTAACTCTGTCTGTCTCTCTGTCTACCTTTTTACACTTAAACCGCTGAACCGATTTAGATGCAATTTGGTTCGTAGATATTTTGAGACCCTGGGTAGGACATAGGATAGTTTTTATCCAAACACACTTATGGAAATCATACTTAGGGGGGAAAGAGGGGTAGAAGTTTGTATGGAAAACCTACAATATTAAGCCGCGATATAAAAAATAAGTAATTCGAAATACTAATGCTTCGCAGACGAAGTCGCGAGTAACAGCTAGTTTTCTATAAAAATCGGTTGCGTTAGTGATAATATCCTTGCGTTTTTTCAGGTCTTTGTCTGCCTTCTTTAGTCCTTCTATCCAAGTTTTGTTTGTTCTCAGATCTTCGTAGGCTCTTCTTATGCTTCCTGTCAGGTTAAGATGTCTTTCAATGATATTTTGTCTGTATTTTTAACCCCCGCGGGAAAAATAGGGGTGTTATAAGTTTCACGTGTGTTGCTGTGTATCTGTGTACTGTGTATCTGTCTATCTGTGTATCTGTGTGCCTGTCTGTGGCATCATAGCGCCTAAACGGATTTCGATCTAGTTTTTTTTGTGTGAAAGGTAATTTTGTCGAGAGTGTTCTTAGTTATGTTTGAATAAAATCGGTTCAGCCGTTCAAAAGTTATGGTGATTTTACTTTTTGAATCGGGGTGTTTTCGCAAGATAAATGTGTCGGGGGTTTTTTTAATTGTGAAATTTTACCTGTGCATAATCGTTTTTTATATATTTGTTGACTACTTTGTAGAGTACAACAAGTTCGTTTTTCATAGCCCTAGTTTTATGTTTTGTTCTCTGTAGTTCTTTCCTTCTTTGTAATAAAGCAGCTGTACGCACTGATAAAAATCTTATGGCATTTTTGGTCGCCTTGTGGCAATCTGGCTTTTAAGCTAATAAATAAGCTACAGGTGATAGCGTTTGTAATGCTATCGCAGTAGGTTTGTACTTTGGTGTTCTCCTGTAGAACAGGTGAATCTGCTAGCAGGTTTGATAAGATTGCCTTGTAATTCAATATCTCCTGGGGTGTAACCACAAGCTCTTAGAGTAAGGTTATTTTGAGATCGAGTAAGGGACAGATGTATCTGAATTGTATACATCTGTCACTTACTCGATCTCAAAATAACCTTACTCTAAGAGCTTGTGGTTACCCCCCTGTTCGCACTTTAGTTGGTTTGCTTGTTTATTTGTGAATATTACTACTTTGCTTATAGTGAATTAGGTTTACTTTTGCTCTGATTAGCCTATGATCCGACGGGTAGGTTAGATCAATAGTACCAATGTCTTGGAATAGTCTCGGTTGATTAGACAATATATAGTCTATTTCATTTTTGTAATCGACTCTTGGAGATCTCCATGTCCATCTTTTGTTTTGTTTCTTTTTGAAACATGCATTGATTATCGCTAGTTTGTGTTATAAAGCGAAATCTACAAGCCTCTGACCTCTGTTGTTTCTTTTGCGATAACCAAATTCCTTCATAATCAAGTGTTCATCCTTCTTGGGTATTCCGATCTTCGCATTACAGTCTCCCTTCAGTATCACGGTTTCGTGTGTGGCTTCTAGTGTCCTGTCGACTGTTTTGTATAACTCGTCCAGGTCACTCTAGCTAGCGGCTTCTGTCGGTGCGTAAACTTGTATGATGCTAATTATACAGTCTTGGATATTCATGTTTAGTACTGCCACACGTTCAGATAAGCCAGTGAAGTTCTCTATGTTGTTTTTATGCATATAATTTATTAAAAATCCTACCCCGTATTTACCTGGGGCGTTGCCTACGTAGCATAGTAAGAATTTCTCGTGTTCTTCTATTCTGGTACCTATTCATCTTATTTACGAGATTCCTATCACGTCATACCTAATTTTTTTTATTGACTCTTCCAGTTCTATAAGCGGTCGTATGACGATAACGACCTGACATTATATGTTGCGATCTTTAAAGGGTGACTTTTGTTGCAATAATTTTTGTTCTGATGCTGTGGTTATTAGCTTTGGAGGGTTTTGGTCGTACTCTTCCACGGTGACCAGCCGGGTTGGAAGACTTTGTATGTTTATTGTTTTTGTTTGTATGTTAGCTTGATCTATATTGGAGGAGGAGGGTGATTGTTATGTTTGTTCATTTTGATTACAGACTGTGTTTTTTGGGTTTTTATTTACTAGGAAATTTAGTATTCCTGGTTTTATGACTCCCTCTGATATGCTGTTTGATCTTTTAAACAAAGTATTAGATTGTCGCATTTTGTTATTTTTGGTTAGTTGTTTGTTTCTTTCTTCTTCTACTATCAATTTATCTTATTTAATTACGGCTATAATTCCCTGTTCTCTCTCCGCTTTGAGCTGTTCGCCTAGTTCCTTCCTCTTTTCCATTACGTATTTCGGATAGTCCTCATCCACGTAATAGGGTGTACCTTTTAACGCACCTTTTTGTTTTAAAATTTTTATTTTTGTGCCTAGAGTTGAGAAAGTTACTACAGTTGGGCGTGGTCTTTTTCCTTTTCTACCCACTCTTTTAACTTCTTGTATGTCACTGTAATTCAGCTTGATTGAGAAGTGTTGTTCTAACCATTTAATTATATTTTTTTATAAATCTTTCGTATCATGTTTCGTTATCCTCGATACCGAAAAACACCAAATTTCTTACCCTAGCTTGTTTTTCCAGATAATAGATTCTTTTTTCTTGATTTGCCACTATTTCTTTCATTTCGCCAATTTTTCCTTCCCAAGCCAAAAATTTCTCCTCGAATATACTGCTAATATTCTGAGTGACTTGTTCTGTAAGATGTTTTCCAGTTTCTCTGATTTCAATTCTTTGTTCATCCAGCTCCTTTTTTATTGTTTTTAGTGCATTAATAACTTCTTCCATGATTGTGGTTTAAGTTTGTTTATTTTGGTACAGGTACAGGAATGCCCTCTAGCGATGTGCCTGTGTATTAGTTAGCCTTTTGACGTGGAGTTATATGGATCGCCTCTAGATACTGGTACTACTATTTATTCTGTGCTCTAGATATCGATCCTTGTATCACAATGAGTGTGGCGTGGTAGTATGCCTATTTTCTTATAGATGGCGTTGTGTGTATGATGGTGCACTGCTTGGAAAATGATTTGCAAAACAACAATTATATATGTTATGTTTACTATAGTCTGTTGTTTTCACTGTTGCACACACGAAAGTAATCTGGCTTGAGACGTTAGGTCTTAAAAAGACGCGAAATACACTCAAAATAACTTGAAGTTCAAAGTTAGTAGGTAGATAGTTTGCACTTCGTTTGGTTAAAGTTTTACGAGTTTAATGTTTATTTTTCCACTGTACTTTATCTTCATCAGTTCACTAAGCACTATGTCTCTGTACACATTTATAAAGTATTGGTCGAAAGTCACTTTTTAGGGTTCCGTAGCCAAATGGCAAAAAACGGAACCCTTATAGATTCGTCATGTCTGTCTGTCTGTCCGTCCGTATGTCACAGCCACTTTATTCCGAAACTATAAGAACTATGCTGTTGAAACTTGGTCAGTAGATGCATTCTGTAAACCGCATTAAGATTTTCACACAAAAATAAAAATAAAACAATTAATTTTGGGGGTTCCAGTACTTGAAACTAAAACTAAAAATATTTTTTTTCATCAGACCCATACGTGTGGGGTATCTATGGATAGGTCTTCAAAAATGATATTGAGGTTTCTAATATATTTTTTTTCTAAACTGAATAGTTTGCGCGAGAGACTCTGCCAAAGTGGTAAAATGTGTCCCCCCCCCCCTGTAACTTCTAAAATAAGAGAATGATAAAACTAAAAAAAATATATGATGTACATTACCATGTAAACTACCAGCGAACATTGGTTTGAACGAGATCTAGTAAGTAGTTTTTTTTTAATTCGTCATAAATCGTAAACCGCAATTTACCAAGTACGGAACCCTTCGTGCGCGAGTCCGACTCGCACTTGGCCGGTTTTATATTATGTTTTTGTTATTATAACGGAGTTGATGTTTTAAGTAATTTGTATGTCTACCTCCTCAGTGATCCTATAAGGGTTCCGTTTTTTCCTTTCGAGGTAAGGAACCCTAAAAACTACCGTTGGTACCTACCTAACAGGCAAGTTGTTTAGTAAGTTACCTATAACACCAGAATAGTTTACCCGAATATCATGAAACTTGAACATAACCAGTTAAATAAGAGATCTGCGTTCCCCTTAAGACCTTACTGGCGTGATGTTATGTTATGAAATGGTATAAACAAAAATATTTAAAAATAACAAAAAACCCGACTGCTTCATCATCATCATCATATCAGCCGAAAGACGTCCACTGCTGGACATAGGCCTCCCCCAAGCGTCGCCACATTGACCGGTCCCGTGCGTCCCGCATCCAGCGAATCCCCGCAACCTTCACCAGGTCACAGGTCTGACTGCTTAAAAAGCCAAATAAATATTTGAAAATAACAAAAAATTGACGTGTGGCACTCGGGGACTGCCGCGGTAAAGCTATTGCATAGCATTTTTTATTAACTTATGCAATTATAATTATTTATTTATTTTATTTATGCAGTTTTTTTTCCTTTGTTTTTTTTTTCTTTGATATTACTTCAAATTACACTTTTTGAGCGTGGTGACCGATAAGAAAAAAAATTTTTTTTCTTTTATGAAATAAATGAGAAGTTAGTATTGTTCAAAATATTTTTTTTATCTTGCAATAAATGTAGGTTATTCAGGAATATTTATTATTGAAACCATAGGTTTATGGTAATTGAAATAAGAAACATAATTTTGAGACTTGATATCTTCTAAATATCTGGAAAATACCGCGTCAATGGTGGTCCCATAGTTTGTTGTGGATTCTTGTGGAACATTATTCATTTTCAAATTCAATATTTTCGAAAGAAAAGTAGTCAACCGCTCTGATAACGGAACAACGGGTCTCCCTTATTTGACCGAAAGGAATTTGACAAAATTTCACTTCCCAAAAAAATTTTCGCATATTTTCATTTGCCAAATTATTACTTTGCAAAAAATCTGTTCACAAAAAATTGTAACGCAAACCTAATGTTTGGGCAATGAACGTTTAAACTATAACTTGTTTACCAACTAATACTTTTAACAATTTTTATTTAGTCAAATATTTCAGTTGGAATAACAGTTTCTACTCAAAATCAAATAAGCCAAATATTTAGTATCGTCAGTTTTCAATTTACCATTTCTATTCAGTCAATTGCTTAGTCAATGACAAAAATTTGCATCTTAGGTCATTTGCACAGAATATACAAATTAAATTACAATGTGTAAGTACGATTACTATTTAAGCAACAAAAACTACGGAGCCCCGCTGCGCGGTGCTCCTATTTCTATCTTCAGGGTCTAACTAACCTAACCTAACCGTGAAGGGGTGCCCTAAGCTCCCGAGCTCGCTTCGCTCGCTCTTGGACTAATTCATTGACCATAATTATCGAATTACCATTAATCTACCAAGCATGCTTACTATAATTCCCAAAAAAACATATTTTTGCCTTCATATTTTTTATCTTAACAAATAATTTCACCAAACGTTTACTGTCTGAAGATTGTTTGCTGTAATAAATCATTTGGTTAAAGACCAAATGGCATAATGAATATTTTTTTTATTTTTTATTTATCTATCTGCAATCAGCCTCATAGCTATAATCAGATTGGTTGTAGCTTCATTTGGCAGTTCGAGATTCTTCACTTCCTGCGATGCGTCATCTCGTTATGGTTACCAACAAAATTAAATTGACGCTATTCTTTTTCTTTTCAGTCTGTAGGTAGAGTCCGAGGACTCCAGTAGTGCTGCAGCGAGTTCATTTCTGTGATTTTAGAGTCTAGCCTTATAAGACTCGTATGACGTTTCCACAAACTCTTTAATAGTAGGCATTTGTAAGTACTCATGTACTTTTATATTCTTCGTGAACCAAGGAGCGTAGCTCAATATTTTTAGTGCTTTGTTTTGGAAGCGCTGTAGTATCTCTATGTTTGAGTGGCTTGCCGAACCCCAGAGTTCTAAACCATACGTCCATATGGGTCTTAGAATGCATTTGTAGATCAGTAGTTTATTTTCCAACCTAAGTGATGACTGTCTGCCCAAAAGCCAGTAGGTGTCTGCCAGTTTCCTGTTTGCCTGATCCCGTTTGGCCTTTATGTGCTCGCGCCAGGTAAGCCTTCTGTCTATGTGCATACCTAGGTATTTGACCGTACCTTTCTGTGGAAGAGCATTACCATCAAGTGTCACTGTTGGGCAGTCCCCTCCTCTTAGTGCAAATGTAATGTCGACAGACTTGGCAGCACTAGCCCTGATTCTCCACTTTTTCAGCCATGATCCAATAACGTCCAGGTGTTCTTGTAGTTTTGTGGATGCTTTGATGGGATCTTTATCGCAGGAAAGTATTGCAGTATCGTCAGCATAGGTTGCGGTTACAGTTTGCATTGAGGTGGGTCAGCAGTGTAGACCGTGTACAGGATAGGACCCAGCACTGACCCCTGTGGCACTCCAGCTTCTATTGGGTAAAGTGATGATAGGCAGTCTTCATATTTAACCTGGAACACTCGATCCTCCAGGTAAGACTTGAGCAACAAGTTTACAGCGTGTGGTAAACAGGTTTTTAGTTTACATAGGAGGCCCTTATGCCAAACTCGATCAAATGCCTGTTGTATATCAAGAAAGGCACCTGAGCAGTATTCCTTCCTTTCCAGTGACTGTCGGATTGTGTGGACCACTCTGTGCACCTGTTCTATCGTTCCATGGCGTGCCCGGAAGCCAAATTGGTGTTCCGGGATTATCTTCTGCTCCTCAAGTATGGGTGTCAAACGTTGCAGTAGTATTTTCTCGAACAGTTTAGACAATATGGGGAGAAGGCTTATAGGTCTATATGAAGAAATTTCATTAGGTGGTTTGCCTGGTTTAGCTACCATATGTATAATCGAGATCTTCCAGATGCGCGGGAAATAATTTAGTCTCAGCACTGCGTTGAAGAGAATAGTAAGCAAAACAATTCCTTTTCTCGGTAGATGGTTTAAGACTTCTGCTGTAATCAAATCGAAACCTGGTGCCTTCTTCTTTTTCAGGTTTTAATAGAACTCCATAGCTCTCTTGGGGTACATAGTCGTATAGGTAGTGACATTTGCTGATCGCTATCAAGGACTTGGTCAATTTCATATTCGGGGTACATGATGTCAGGTTCATTTGGCTTGAAAACATTCTTCAAAAATTCAGCAAAGAGCTCGGCTTTTTCTCCTGGTTTTCGCGCCCAGTTTCCATTCGGTTGTCTCAATGGAGGCATGTGGTCTTGTGGCCGTTTTAGTGTTTTTGTAATTTTCCACAGGGAGTAATCATCTAGTTTATGGGGTGACAAGGTCTTCAGTTTGTCTTGAAGAGTAGCATTTTCGTTTTCTTCTAACATTTTCTTCAGTATCTTTTGTGCCCTGTTGAGAGCCCTTTTGTCATGTGCATTTCTGCTTGTATGCCATTGTCGTCTTAGTCTTCGTTTTGCAGCTATCATCTCGCGTATTTCTAATGTGCTATCCTGCTGCTGACGACTGTACTTTATGCATGGAGTGGACATCCAAGCAGCTTTTTGTATCAGGTTGGTTCTAAACCAAGCAGCAGTTTCTACATCTTCCTCTGTTTTGAGGGGCAGGTGCATGTTGGCGTTTTCCGTTATATAGTTCTGGAATGAGTCCTAGTCAGTCTTGCGATTGTACAATGTGTCTCGAGTCTCCTACCAAATAACTGTGGTGCTCAGTGTACATATCACTGGTGTATGATCGGAATTGCCATCTAGGCTTGATTCGATTTTTGTGTATAATTCTGACATTCCTTTCGTGATAAAAAAATCGATGAGGTTGGGTGTTTTATTGGGATCAGTTGGCCAGTAGGTTAGCTCCCCTGTTGTTACTATGTTGAGAGAGTTTGAATCTATGGCCCTTTTCAATTCTCTGCCTCTGGTTGTGGTCAGCCTGGAGCCCCAGTAGGTGTGTTTGGCGTTACAGTCTCCTCCAGCTATATATCTGCCTCCAAGCGTGTTAAGAAAGTCATTGAACATTTGTTCAATAACACGATGCCGAGGCGGGGAGTAAACTGCAGCGATGTTGAGTGGGCCCTGCCAGTCGTCTATTGATATTACAGTAGCCTGCAGGTATGCCTGTCTAAAATTTGGGAGACTGTGTTGTTTGATGCTATCTTTTACTATAACAGCAGTGCCAGCATGTGATGTTCCGTCAGGGTGATTCGTGTAATAGATATTATATCCTTTGATGATTATGGCTTTTTCATCAGTCATATGTGTCTCCGAGATCAAAAGAATGTCTATTTGATTATGTCTGATGAAAATTTCCACTTCATGCTGATTAGGAGGCAAGCCATTTATGTTCCATGCTGCAATACGTAGGAATTTCATTTCTTAAACTGGGCAACTAGACTCGTTAGGAGTCCCATTAGGGTACCTATTTGCTGTATAAGGATATCTATTTTTTCTGATTGTTTAGATATTATTTGTTCTAATGAACTTGTTAGCTGAGATTTTATGTTCTCCTCTTTTTTGTTCCAGTGTGCAATGTTTCTGGCATCTGAAGTGGGTGGGTTTGATGGATGTGTTCTTGCAAGTCTACTTGGCGGCAATGAAGGAAAATCGTCAATTTCAAATGGGACTGTGTTATTTCTGGCAACCTTCATAATTGGCAAAGTTGCCTTCTTTTGTCTTGTCTGCACAATTTTCCTTGCGCGAATTTCCTTGTACACTTGGCAGCCCTTATAGTTGGCAGGGTGGTCTCCTAGACATAAAGTGCAGATCGCTGGTGTATTTCTATCTTTTTTTGGACAGTCTATGGTTCTATGTCCTTCTGCACATTTAACGCATCGGAAGGGACGCGTGCAGTTATTTTTAGTGTGCCCATACTGTTGACATCTAGCACATTGAGGGATTTCATTAGTTTTTCGTGGATCTTCTATCCTAACTTTTGTACTATATATAAATTCTATATGCTTAAGCTCTGGGTTATTTGGGCCAGGTTCTAAATTAACGAAGAAAATATTTAGTGGCTTTTTGTTTTTTCTTGAGAGTGCACATATGATTTCATATCTGACTTTATTTCCAGATTTCTCTATTTCCTCTATAATGGCTTCTTTGGGTGTCGTGTGGTGTAGGTTTTTGATCACGATTCTGCAGCACCTTTTGTCTTTTTGAGTGAAGGTATGGCCTATAAGTCCATTCTTTCGAATTAGGTCAATGACGTCTTTATACGCTTCACTTGTCTGCACCATGATTCTTATGTGATCTCTATTCACTATTTTATAGTTGTAGCTACTCCTTGGTACCGAGCTGTTCAGCAGTTCCGTCAGTTTTGAGATGTCTGTAATACCATACAAGATGATTGCTGGAGGTTTACTTGGTTTCTTAATACTCGTATGGGCTTGGTTTTCCATATGTTCAATAGATTCAGGTAAGTCTACTGGAAGTCCGCTGTATCTATTGGAGGTATTGATAGAGCTCTGCAGGTTCTGTTCTGGACTCTTATGTCTTTCCGCTGAAGGTGGGCTGCTAGAGACTTTTTTTCTTTTAGGGTTGCGTTGGGTGGGTATTCTTTGCCATGTGGTAGGACAGCTGGAGTCATCGACTTTTTCTTTAGCCATCGCTGGTGGTGGGGGTAAGTCTATCTCCTTTGTTTTACTGTCTGCCATAGACTTATTCCCAAGTGAGGAAGATCTAGGTCTTTGAGTAAAGAGGCTTGGATGAAACGCTTGCTGCACAAAGTTTCTTTTAGTCTTTCCAGTAGCATTTTCTGTCACAGGGTCGTCCACCCCTGCGCAACTTTTTTTTTTTTTAGTATAATGACATTATACTTGGTAATATTTTGACCAAATAAAAATATGCGTACTAAAATCATTCGAAATATTGCAATGGTATAAAAAAAGGTTGCTAAAATTTGTTTGGGTAATGAAATTATGTCAAAATCTTTTTGGCAAAACGGCAGGATCCCCGGAACAACCAATACCACCTAGAGGCGAGTTGCTGAACTAAAGAGACAAGCTTAAAAAGTCATTAAAAGTTCTGCTATTCATCGATAGATGGCTCGCTGTGCCGGAGTGGGGGGTGTTAGGTTATTTTTTCGTTACGGAATTTCTGGATTCGGTCTCCACGCTCAAGACCCGCGGTAGAAGCTATGCAAAAGCTTAAAAACCCGACTGCTTAAAAAGCCATCTTAAAAGACGTAAACAAGTAGAAAATCATGCTGTACAGTCAGAGGAAACATATGCGCGAGCTGGCTAACCAAAACCAGATGTATCCTCCGACTGCACAGCATGATTTTCTACTTGTTTACGTCTTTTTAGATGGCTTTTTAAGCAGTCGGGTTTTTTTTTAATTTCAATTTTTTTTTTATTTACAACTTTTAAAGTTATTTTTAGAGTTTTTTTTTTAGAGTCAGGTACACTTAAATATATGAGGTTTATATATTTTATATATCACACACGATGGGTTTGCTAACACTGAAAATCGGAAGTACAATTTTGGGCGTGGTTTTAAACCCCCGCCGGAAAAAGAGGGGTTTCACGTGTGTTGCTGTGTATCTATGTGTCTGTGGCATCATAGCGCCTAAACGGATGAACCGATTTTGATTTCGTTTTTTTTTTGTTTGAAAGGTGATTTTGTCGAAAGTGTTCTTAGCTATGTTTGAATAAAATCGGTTCAGCCGCTCAAAAGTTATGGTCGTTTTACTGTTCGAATCGGGGTGTTTTCGCAAGATAAATGTGTCGGGGGTTATTTAAATTCTGAAATTTTACTTGTTTCCTTGCTAAATTCATACACCCTTTATAAACTTTTGTAATCATTTTCAAATGTTTGCGTGTTGACCAACATGTTATCGAGTTTCCAATAAGTACTATCAACTTTTTCCCAACGTTGCGTTATAGCCCTCAATTTATCTTCCAGTTGCCACTTTTCTTTTAAAGAACAATGGCGAAGTCTTAGCTGACTTAAATTTGAGCGTCTGAAATTCAGTTACATACGAAATAAATTCTATTAATTGTCTACGTTTTTTAAAGTATAATTGGGCTGGTTCAAAACGGATAAAAATAAATATAATAAATAAAGAGTTATTTGACTTTTTAGTTAATTTTTTTAGCTTAGTGTTGCCATTATATATTTTATCTGCTAAGTGACAAGTAGTAACTATATTAAGTCATAATATCATTTATGTATTTATTGCAGTAAATGAGTTAACAATACAGTTTATGTCTAAGTGAAGATGATCCTTGCAGGTAGGTAAGAATATTGTAATGTAGTAGAAATAAATTAATGACTTTCAATTAATGATTGGCAAAAAGACTAGAATCCAAGTCTAAAAATATAGCTCATAGTTACCATGGATAGCTCATGGTTACAATGACGGATAATTTAATAATATATTACCAAAATTGCAGGGGAATCCGTACGAAACTGCATACATTATATATGAATATCCTTGCTAATTCTTATTACGTAATAATCTTGACTGAGACTTAGCTAACGCGACATAACTGACAGCGAGTTCATCGATGAACGATATACTGTATACCGATGTGACAGGGATCGCGCTGCCACCAAAAGGAAAGACCGGGGTGGCGTTCTTGTCGCTGTGTTAAAAGGGCTGCGCTCAGTAAGATTACTTCCATGTTCCTCTGTACATACGCATATTTAGCACATACTAATACAGTTGCCATGCTCAGGTCGAGGTGAAATTTTTATTATTGCTGTTAGTTTATATTCCACCTAAAATGCCTGAAAATGTATATGTTGATTATTTCGATTTAGTACAATGCCTACTTGAGCATAATAATCTTGAACATTTTTACATGTTAGGTGACTATAATTTACCCGAAATTGACTGGGTCTCGTGCACCGCGGGTACCTCGCGGACAATTAAAAAATATAATTATTTTAAAGGCAATTATGAAAACATTAACCATGACTTAAAAGAAATAAATTGGGTAGATACGTTTTCAAATAATCAAACACCTGACGAGTATTTAGGCACGTTTTATAACACTATTTTTGGCATAATAAGAAAACATGTACCTTTGGTTAGTGCTAGGTCTTTGAAGTTTCCTGTATGGTTTTCAAAATCTCTGATACATATATATAAGAACGGATCCAAAGCATGGGTTGGAAGGAAAACGTACAAGAATCTATCGGACTATGAGCAGTTTAAACTATACCGCACGAGATTTAAGTCTGAGTGCAAAGAATCATATAGAAAATACATTAATTCTGTAGAGGATGGTATTCGACACAACATTAAACATTTCTGGACGTTCATTTCTAAACAAAAATCCACTACTGGAATTCCGTCCACCATGAAATATAAAAATCAGCCTTCTAATAACCCCGAAGACATTTGCAATATATTTTCTGACCTTTTTTCATACGGTATATGAACCATCTACCTTAACAAATGTACCATCCTCGCATACTGACTGCTCCCCTACCTGCTCGCTTATAGGCGACATTGAATTCTCATTTGCTGATGTGCTGAGAAGGCTCGAGTTATTAGACCCTTCAAAAGGACCTGGACCAGATGGTTTGCCAGTAATCTTTATTAAGAAGACTGCCGCTAATCTCTGTAAACCATTGCATACCATTTTTAATTTATCCATTTCAAAAGGGATATTTCCACAAGCTTGGAAACTCGCGAACATAACCTCTGTCTACAAGTCAGGACCTAAGCATGACGTCGAGAACTATCGACCAATTTCTATATTGTCAGCTTTGTCAAAGGTTTTCGAGAGATTA
Organism: Orthosia gothica; assembly: GCA_949775005.1. Classification (NCBI taxonomy): domain Eukaryota; kingdom Metazoa; phylum Arthropoda; class Insecta; order Lepidoptera; family Noctuidae; genus Orthosia; species Orthosia gothica. The sequence continues at coordinate 777,075 of OX459063.1, read as the reverse complement.
GTACACGATAAAGTGTACCCTCTACTTCACAGCGTTTTATTACCACAGCAACATGGTTTTGTCAAAAGAAGATCAACCACGATGAACCTGGTGACTTTCGCAGATTTTTTGTTTCACAACTTGGTGTTCAAACTGATACCATATATTCTGATTTTAAGAGGGCCTTTGACAAGGTTGACCATGAACTGCTTTTGCAGAAAATTGCGTTTAATGGGATACGTGGGGACCTGCTGGTCCTGCTGGCTGGTTTTATTCATATGTTTGCAACAGAACACAGAGAGTTGTAATAAATGGGTTTTGCTCTACCACCGTAGATGTTACTTCTGGAGTACCGCAAGGTTCCATATTGGGACCTCTCCTATTCATTTTATTCATCAATTATGTTGACAAATGTTTTCTAAATTCAAAATTACTGTTGTATGCTGACGACATTAAAATATTTTGATCTGTTAATAGCCACCGTGATTGCTCACTCTTACAGAAAGACTTAGATGCGTTTTCGGCTTACTGTGCACGCAATAAACTTCAACTTAGTGTATCCAAGTGTTGTGTCATTAGTTTCACCAAGAATAAAAATAAAATACTATATCCCTACACCCTAAAAAACGAAAATCTAAGAAGAGAAACATTGGTCCGTGATCTTGGAATTCTGTTGGATGACAGACTCCATTTAGATTCCCATATTAATAAAATCATTAATAATTCCTTCCGTATGTTCGGTTTTATTATGAGAACGGCTACAGTTTTTACCCAGTCCTCTAACTATTTATAATTGTATCGGTCGTTAGTTCGCTCTAAAAAAAATATAGCAAATCCAAGTCTAAAAAAAATATAGCTTGGTTGTTGACAACGACCTTTTGATACACGTCAAAGTCACTTAGTTTTAATAAATTTACTCTTTCCAAAGAGATTTCATGCTGAAATAACTAGGTGAGGGAAATACTAAAGGGATATTGCCCTTTTACTTCCACGAAATTTAATAATATTACCTATTAAACACATTATTAAAAGTTACCCCGACATAACCCATAAAAGTTTATGACTTAATATCTATCATTCTCGACATTCTCGAACAAACATTCTTACACAAACTAATTCAGAACATCACCCTGAGTTAAACCAGATATTTTTCATTTAATGACGTAGGATTTATTTATTTATTATAAACTTTATTGTACACCACTTAAATAATTACAGGACTAAACATTTATAAAGATAAGGTTACAATGGGCGGTCTTATCGCACAGGGCAATCTCTTACAGACAAAACAATTCATCATTAATTCATTTAATCTCAGCTAAAACAATAGAGCACCTGCCATTGTTCTAGCGGTGCCAAGGCGGGTAACTTATGCCGTTTTAGAGATAGTCTTTGATCCAACAACAAAGCAGTGGATTCGGCCAGCAATCGTTTCGCTTTCTCTCAACAAAACCACACTTTGTCAAGTTTATACACGCCACTTTAGAATACCTCTAAACTCTTTTCAACCACCAAACTTGACTAAACGCGCGTCCGCGCGTTTTCTTTCTAACTCCAGCACAACAATTGCGGGAGAACCCACACAGAGCGCCAGTATAGACGCTCGCCACTTTATTATTGGCTCAAGCAAATATCCGGCAAAACTACCGCTTTTAACATCCAATCGAATTCAAGTATTTTGACAAAAAGAAAATGAAGTGTTTTCAATCGAATAATATCTAATTGAAATTTGAATCTGAAGCTAAATGTTGCCAATTAAATAAAACTGAATTAATAAGTTTACAAGCGACATTTCTTCGTTCCCAACTATTAATCATTTACCTTCCTCCGATATATATTATATTTAAATTTCTGTTTCATTTAGAATATTGTATTTATTATAATATTTATTGGTCTATTGTTTTAGAAATTATTTATGTATTTTAGTAGTTAGATAGTTTATTTATATCCAATTTTAATTATTGTTTATTTTTTATTTTTATTTTGGACTCCTACCACTGTTGTGTTCTTTTTAACCCAAAGGTTGACTGGTAGAGAATGCCTTGCTGCATTAAGTCCGCCTATGTAATCCTGGAAGCTTGCAAATGTGCAACCAGTGCCCGAAAAGGCAACCGTGCTGACCCTGCTCATTACCGTCCGATCGCCATTACCTCCATTCTGTGCAAAGTTATGGAAAAGGTACTGAACAGTAAATTGCTGACCTACCTTAAAGAAAATAATCTCCTCAGTGACCGTCAATATGGCTTTCGCCGGGGACGGTCAACTGGCGATCTTCTCGTGTATGTCACATACTGCTGGGGTGAAGCCATCGAGACACACGGCGAAGCACTTGCTGTATCGCTTGAAATCTCGAAGGCTTTTGACAGGGTCTGGCACGCAAGTCTACGCAGTAAGCTGCCTTTCTATGGCATCCCCGCTGGTTTTTGTAGCTGGCTATCAGACTTCCATAATGAACGGTCGATCCGAGTAGTCATTGACGGCTGCTCCTCTGACCTTATGGCTATTGATGCTGGCGTTCCTCAGGGGTCTGTTCTCTCTGCAACTCTTTTCCTGCTGCACTTCAATGACCTACTTCAGCCTGGTATTGTTGGGTACGCAGATAACAGTACTGTTTCAGAGAGATACTTGTCCAGCGCAAAAACCAGCGTGGATGAAGTTCGTTCCTTGAGAGAGGCTATGGTGAAGCGGACAGATTTGACCATAAGCCTTGTCTCCCAGTGGGTTGATGAAAATCTGGTCTCCTTTAACGCCACCAAAACAGAAGCGTGCCTTTTTACCGCTAAAAGGAGACTTTTCTCACTCCTAGTTTCCGGGGTGCGTATGTTCCTGTGACTGATCGGCTCGAGCTCCTAGGCATGGAGTTGACATCCAGTCTCAACTTGGTCGCATCCATTGAGTACAAAGCCCAAATTGCGGCCAAAAAACTGGGCATCCTAAATAGAGTGAAGCGATACTACGCCTGGACAACTTTTAAGCCTATACAAAGCGCAAGTCCGATCCTGCATGGAGTATTGCAGCCACCTTTGGGTTGGCTCAGCAAAGTATCAGCTTGCCGCGCTTGACTCGGTGGAACGCAGAGCCAAGAGGCTCATCGGCGACGTTGAACTGGTGGATGCCAAGCTCAATAACTTGGCTCATCGCTACAAGGTTGCCTGCTTGTCGGTCTTCTACAGACTGTACTTCGGTGAGTGTGCTCAAGAGCTCCACGACCTCATCCCACCAGCCGCCTTCTACTATCGGACATCTAGACGTACTGCAAGTTACCATCCTTACCTTGTTGCCATTCCACCAATTCGCACCAAGCGCTTCCAAACATCCTTCATAATGCGCACAGCATAACTCCGATTTCGGTAATGTAGTTTTCTGCTTCTTTGGCGCTACCTTTGATTTAGCTTGTAAAAGGGTTACGTTTTAAATATATTATTATTTTGTATCCGACAGTATATCACTGCACCGTAGGCTTTTTCAGAAGCATCACTGAACCCATGCAACTCGACTCTTGAGTAGTTTGAAAAATGACACCATCTTGGGATGGAAATCTTCTCAATTGCCTTTAGTTGTTTCTGTAGTTCAATCCATCTTGTTTTAATAGTTTCCTCTACAGGCTGATCCCACTTTGTGCCATTTGTCCAAAGTTCCTGAATCATGAGTTGCATATTAATGACAACAGGTGCTAACCATCCCAGAGGATCAAATATCTTAGCGATTTCCGATAAAATAAATCGTTTTGTTGGTTTTTCATTTTGATTAATAGTGATTTGGAAACTGAAACTATCCTCTAATGGTGACCATAATACCCCTAATGATTTTCTAGTTTCATCTAGCGGTATTTTCATCACTTGGTCGTCTTTGTTTTCACTAGATATATTTTCTAACAATTCAGTACTGTTAGACGACCATTTCCGTAACTTAAAACCGCCTTTTCGTAGCATATTTGTTAAGTTTTCTTGCAGCATTTTTGCTGACTCAACATTAGTGTCTCCTGACAAAATATCGTCCACGTAAAAGTCCTGGCGAGTTCTTTGGCTGGCTATTGGGAAGTTCGCTTTCTCGTCAATTGCAAGCTGTTGCAGCGTCTTAATCGCTAAGTACGAGGCAGCTGCAGTTCCATACGTTACAGCAGTTAACTCATATTCGTCAATAATATGTTTCGGTGACTTCCTCCATACTATTTGTTGGTATGTGTAGTCTTGTTCGTTAACATATATGAATCAGTAATTTTTTTCGATGTCCGTCATAAATGCTATTTTATGTTTACCCCAACGTAATAGTATTACTGCTAAATCTTGCTGTAGTCTAAGTTCCTTAAACATATTATCGTTTATTTTTTATTTTAATTTTTTTGCAACACTCCGTGAACGAACAATTTTTGTTGGCTTTAACTCATTTTCGAACACCCAAACTCGTGACTGGTTTTTTGTTTCGGGTTCGTACGCGTATATCCAGGACTCGTCACCTGATACGATATTGTATACAGCATTTGAGGATCCTGCGTGGAATCTTTCGAGAGTTCTGACGCACCAAGTAACGCGAGCCGCTTTTTGCTCTTCACAGAGCGAATGCGGTATCCATCGGGAAAACAACTTTTTTACACCTAATTGTTCATGCAAGATTATTTTTATTTGACTCATGCCAATTTCTAAAGTTGCCCGAATTTGGCGGTATGTCACATGTCGATCTTCCTCAATCAGCTTACGCTCAGCATCAACGTTTTCTTGGGTGACTGCAGTTTTTGGACGACCTTGACGGGGATCATCACTGAGCTTGACACGTCCACGTTGAAATTCAGCAAACCAGCGATAAACTGTGGTTTTGGATGGGGCTTCATCACCAAATGCTGAAATCATCCGGTCAACATACTGTTTTTTTGTTAAACCACTTCGAAAGTCATAATAAATCATCGCTCTTGAATTTTCTCGAGTCAATTCCATTTTCTCAACGACTAAACAAGTTTGAAAAAAACCTTGTGAAAGACCGAGAATCTTTTTTTAAATAAATAAATGGTATTTGATTTTTAAAACCAAGGAGTTTTCATTTAAAAAGATATTAATATGACAGAAACAGTGGAAATTTTCCATTCCCGATACTTTTAGTGCAGCCTATGTAATAGTCAATACTAATAACCTTCCTCATATGGCCCATTTCTAAGTACTCATTGAGGAACTCTTGGTATTTTTGCCGTAAGTTTTCATCTTTGTCGAACTTCCGTTCAAATTGTAAAAGTCTTGCAATAGCTTTTTTGCGAGAATTCCCGTAATCCACGTTGTGTTTCTTGACTGGGAGTTTCACGGTGTATGTTCCATCTGGATTTATTATAGTAATTTTTTGGTAATAGTTTTCACAAGCCTGATCCTCGTTGGATAATTGGTATTCTTCAGGTATTTCTTCTAATGCCCAAAACTTGATCAGTTGTTGAACTTCTGTAGTACGTGTCATCATACTAACAACTGTATTAGTATTGGTAGTAGTGTATACTGTATTTTGAGCGATTATTCCGTCTTGCATTTTGTGTAGCACGTTTAGAAGTAAGTTATTATATTCTTGGGCCCCCAATTTTTTTTTTTTTTTTTTTTTTTTTTGTTTTTAAACGTTGCCCTCACACTAGGAATTTCTTCCTGTATCGTGGGTGCGTTTACAAACATATAAACTCACATACACAACACCCAGAGCCGGAACAACTATCTGTAGGTCATACAAATATTTGTTCCGTGCGGGAATCGAACCCGCGACACGCAGCGCAGCAGTCAATCATTCAACCACTGCGCCAACCGTGCGCCCAAATTATATCTATTGGTCCTTTTTTGTAGTACGTAGGATCGGCAAACAGTTTGTTTTGTAAACAAACTGATTTTAGTTGTGGTAATTTTTTCTCTGGTAAACAGCCAGTTAGTTTTGGTAGTATTATAAGTGTGACTGGTAACCTATATTCACTCGGGAATCTTGGCTGTAGCATGACATTGATAGAGTTTTTCCAAGTCTTAGGTTTTTTGACAGCAATCCCGATTACTTCGGTATGTAGGTATCTTAATACGTGGGTATGACAATAGTTGGGCAACCTCTTCTGTGCAGAATGATGCCTCTGAACTTTGATCACAAAGAACCCTTAGTAAATGCGATGTCCAATCCAAATAGTGAGTTTTTATTAAGGCTGTCGCTAGTAGTGTGTTTTTTGGTATATTCGTTTTATTAATAGTAGACATTTTAGACACAGTTTTCGTCATGGATTTACTTGTATATGGAGTTGACAAGTCGTCCTTTTTTGACTCACTTTTTGCGTGCCTTATAGTAATATTTTTGTTGTTATGGTGTAAATAGGACATCCGCCATCAAACGTAAAAGTTTGGCGAGTTTAGAATTAAGTAACACCTCTGTATTAAAATATCAATGAATAAAAATTAAAAAAAAAAAAAAAAAAAGGAATGATTACCTCTTTTCCCACAGTGTCCACAACTTTTATTGCTGTGACATTTTATCGATGTTTCATGAGTCAAACAATTTTTGCACATCTGTTTTTCGTTTACAATATTATTGCGATCTTGCACTGACAGCGCTTTAAAACTAGCACATTGGTAAATGCTGTGTTCGTGACTTTGGCAAAACCAGCATATACGTTTTTCCATTTGTTTGGTTGTTGAGTGTGATGACTCATTACGCGATCTATGAGCAGAAATTCTACCCTCAAAGAGCTTGAAGTTTCCAGACACTTAAATCGCAAGGCAATTGAGAAGATTTCCATCCCAAGATGGTGTCATTTTTCAAGCTACTCAAGAGTCAAGCTGCATGGGTCCAGTGATGCTTCTGAAAAAGCCTACGGAGCAGTGATATACTGTCGGATACAAAATAATAATAATAATAGCAGAAAACTACATTATCGAAATTGTAGCGAAATTGTATCGCTCCATAATGTTATAGGTGTGTGGGCCGCCTTACTTGAGAAAATATGGTTCACCATTCAAACTTCTACCCCCTGTCCAACCCATTAAGGATGATTTCGGTTATAAAACTATCCTATGTCCTTCCCAGGGTATCAAACTGTCTTAATATCTTTGATCTAAATCGGTTCAGCGGTTTAAGCGTGAAAGGTAGAACAAATAGACAGACAGACAGAGTTTCTTTTGCATTTATAATAGTAGGATTTATCTATATGTCGGGTTTAATCAATAGTACGGACGTCAAAACAAATCGCAAGCACGCCATCTGGCGGCAAAGCAAGAACAACTACGCATTGGCGCGCTATTACTAACCACTTGCATGGTGGGGAACACAGAATATGGCAGTTGAGTACAGACAGCCTTAGAGCTAACACGTCGTAGAATCAGTGTCGATCCTTAATATAAGTAAGCAAGATTGTAACTGTGAATATTTGAATAAACCCAGTGTATAGAATAATTTATGTGATTTCATTTGCACGATTGTACCCACCGACCTGGGAATACATCCTGACTTCCCGATGGTTTACATCTGTCGGCCAGCCTTGATGCGACATCAGAATTGGGATTCAGTCGTGCTAATGAGATAACACGTTATTAACAAAGTTAGTGAAAGTGGCGGTTACATTCTTGCAAAAAAAAATGCGGTGTCAGATAGAAACAATTGTGGTTCGTTTTTGCGACAACCCTCAGTCTTGAATAATGAAAAACGAGTCCGGAGCAGGAGCAGCAAGGTGGCTAGCAACAACCAAGGTGCTGAACAGGTCAAGGAGGAGCGTCTGGACGTGTGGAAAGATCCATACACACTGATCTTTATGCCAATCTTGTGAGTCGTTTTCATTTTGTTATGACTATGGCCAAGAGTGTTAATTATTGAAAAATCTGGTTTTGTTTACATTATGGCCCATGTCAGGTCCATAATCTCATGTTAGTTATAACTGGTCAAGTTTTAGTTAAGCTGAAGAGCTATTATTCTACTATCACTGGTAATATTCCTTAGCTAGCTATTATTGTTTGGAAGTTAGAATAATATGGTGACAGTGACGTACCTACTTTACACTTCAGTCTGGCAATAATGATAATTCCAAATGAAATGTTTTGATTAGTTTTGTAGAGTGATAGTTTTATGTAGTGAGAGTTAACTATGTTTCAGAAGAAGAAGCATAGTATTCTTCTTTTGTGGGCCGGAAGGCCAAACTATCTGAAAGGTGGTAAACCCAACCAGGCCTCGTTAATTGCGACTTAAAATGCTATGGCATTCATTTGATTATCTAAAGCTCATATACCTACCTGGGCACTTGGGACACTGCAATGTGTGGTTAATTTTTTGGATAAGAACTCTGCAATCACATTCGGTGTCCATAATAACCTATTTGGCCATGCCGGTTTAGGTTACTAAATAATAACAGCCGCACTGGTCGATCATCAAGGTTACGTAACGCTTGACGAGGTCGGTCCGTGGATGGGTGACCATTTCAACGTACTGGGCTTTCTCGAAAAGGGAAAGCACGTTAAGCCGTTGGTCCCGGCTGTCATTTGAAGAACTTTGACAGTCGTTACGGGTAGTCAGACGCTTGAGATCTGACACCAGTCTTGCCAAGGGGTACCGTGTTACCCATGTACTGGTTTGTGGAGGTCAGATAGGCAGTCGCTCCATGTAAAACACTGGTACTCAGCTGAATCCGGTAGGACTGGAAGCCGACCCCAATGTTGTTAGGAATAGGCTAGGCAGATTGATTGGTTTAGGTTACTACACCGGTGCGACGGTTAATTTCCATCAAAGCTATGTATCGTTAAGATAACTGTGTGAACATATACTCTCGTAATGATTTTCATGTTTCAGATACCATATTGTTTCGCAGCCTGAAGCTTCTGCTGCAGGTTAGCGATTCAGAAGCTAAGAGTGAAGGTTGACGTGTCAACATCTGAGAGGTTAAGACCGACAGCAGGCTAGCAGTTCGCAGGTGGCAGCTGAACGTTATGACAATAGCTGGTCAAGAGCGCGCAAGTTTGGAATGGAATACTCGGTGAGTCGCTTCCATTTTATTCCGATAGTGAGGTCGACTGTTCTCGAGTGAAGATATTTTAGTTCGAGTTTTAAGAGTGTTCATGTTTGATCACTAAATTGTTAGTCACCCCACGTCTCGTTTGCCCAGTTTTGCGTTAAAGTCCCCCATGACAACGGTGAAGTGAGTTTTGAAACCATGCATGGCTCTAGAAATATCCTCAAACGTGGCCACTACCTCGTCGTCGGGGTGTGCCGAGGTCGGGGCGTAGACCTGTATGACTTTCAGTAAATATCTTGCGGATATTCTAAGTATAAGGTACGCCACCCTGGTCGACCTTCCGTTATTCCTAGCACCATCACTATGTAATTAAGACACACTTAGTAAAAAAACAGTACTTAAAAAGTACGGCGGTAATAGTTTCAATATTTGGTTCAGTACGAACTTTAGGATGAGATTATCACACAAGAAGGAGATGAGATATCAAAAATGACTGAATAACTAGTCGTTTTCAGTGACAAAGCGAGTTAGTGATGTCGTTGGGCTATCGCAATTGTATCGAGTTAGAAACAGTCCTGGTCATTTGCGTGTATTCAGAACAGATCTTGTGTTGCGTAAAGATTTACAAACACCGTCTTCAGATCTGAATTCACTTGCTTAATTTTAAAATAATATTATGATAGCAGTAGATCTCGCGATCGTTTTCCGTACAAAAAAACTAATTTAGTGAGCGATAGTAAAGGGTTACTGTTAATAATCTGGTTTAAATAATATTGATCCGTGAAGCTCCTTCACGCGAGCTATTAGGAAGCAAATATTATCAGGCTTAATTGTTCCCATCATATTAACAGTCGGTATGTTCCAAGATCTTTGAGTAATTAAAAAAATCAAAAAACCCGACTGCTTCAAAAGCGAACTAAAAAGTCGTAAACAAGGAAAAAATCATGCTGTGCAGTCGGAGGATACATATCCGCGGGCTGGCCAAAATCTGGTGTATCCTCCGCCTGCACAGCATGATTTCTTCCTTGTTTACGACTTTTTAGTTCGCTTTTGAAGCAGTCGGGTTTTTTGATTTTTTTAATTAAGTTTTTTTTATTTATAACTTTTTAGTTAGTTTTTTTCGAATTAGATACATTTAAACATATAAGTGTTATATGGATGGGTTTGGAAGAAAAAAAAAATTTTGGCTCCCACAATATGGCACCCAAAAGCCGCCATTTTTCTATTATCCAATTTTAATGTAGCCTATGACACTCGCAGGGTTAAGACGCATCGATTGACGTATGAATATATATGAAATATATGAAAAATATATTTCATATATATATGAAAAATCGGCCAAAGCGTTTGGTCTCTGGAACGCCATATAGGAACAAACATACATACATACATAGACTGATAAACACATTACCCTCCTTCGGCAGTCGGGTAAAAAGCGCGAATCTTGTGGGAAGGATACCCGATCACCAAGTTCCCTGAGACTTTTAGACGTCATAGTTGATGAGAATAAACACAAGAACGAAGTGTATTCGCCTTAATAGAGACAATAAGAAAAGTGCTATTGGACACATTCTTAGTAAAGACAATGTAATAGTTTAGGTTAAAATTAAATTACTTATTAGTCTATTTATATGGCTAGATTGTAATAAGAGTAGGGTCCATCCTATTGATGAACCCTAGAAGAGGCAAAAAAAAAAAAAAAAAAAAAAAAAAATAGTTGATGAGAGTGGTAGTGAAACCAAATCTGATTAACATGTCTACTCATGAGACAAATTCAGGACCGCACCTCATGCGTTACATGTGGCGATGGGTCTTTGAAGAGGTTTCATGAGTTGAGTATGCATTGCCTTTTAATTATGGTAAAGAGTAACAGAATTGTTACAATTACTTTGTTAAGTTGAACTTGTTGATCGGACCTTTTTCTAATTAATAGTGTTGTATGGGAAACTCTAGTACGAAAACTAAAAAGGCCCTGTATTAAGTCCGCAATAGATGATTATTGTTGTACTGTATTAAGTTCCGTATGGTGCCGGACGTTAAGGTTCCGTATGGTGCCGGACGTTAAGAATTTCACCATCCCATGTCTTCCCGTGGGTGTCGTAAAAGGCGACTAAGGGACAAACCAGAGAATGGGCAGCAGCGTTCTCTTTGCTCCTATAACAACCATACTGCGATCGCCAATCCGCCTGCCAAGCGTGGCGATTATGGCAAAACCCCCCCTATGAATAGCACAAATAAAAAATGGCCCCTAGTGCCCGGCAGCCCGCCTACCCTCGACTACGGTAGCGGTCGAGGTTACGGCATGGCAAGGGGTGCTAAGAATCTCCGGACGAGATCCGGCTACCCCAACAATCACCGACGACTGGACCTGGCAACGTACAACACGCGCACACTTCGGACCGACGAGAAGATCACCGAGCTCGAAGAGGAATTGAGCAGGTTGCGATGGAGCATTATAGGGTTATCTGAAGTCCGAAGAGAGGGGGAGGACTCGATAATCCTCAAATCCGGTAACCTGCTCTATTTCCGAGAGGGTGACCGGCAGTCCCAAGGTGGTGTCGGGTTTATCGTCCACAGGTCCCTTGTGAACAACGTGGTGAAGATCGAGAGTGTGTCGACCAGGGTGGCGTACCTTATACTCAGAATATCCTCTAGATATTCGCTGAAGGTCATACAGGTCTACGCCCCAACCTCGGCACACCCCGACGACGAGGTAGAGACCATGTATGAGGATATCTCCAGAGCCATGCATGGTTTCAAAACTCACTTCACCGTTGTCATGGGGGACTTCAACGCGAAACTGGGCAAACGAGACGAGGATGAGCTGCAAGTGGGGCAATTTGGAGTTGGACGACGGAACCACCGGGGTCACCTACTGGCCAGTTTTATGGAGAAGGAGGGCCTCTACATGATGAACTCCTTCTTCAAAAAGCGTGAACACAGGAAGTGGACCTGGCAGAGCCCCGATGGTGCAACAAAAAATGAGATCGACTTCATCATGTCAACCAAGAAGCAAATGTTCAATGATGTCTCTGTGATCAATTCGGTAAAAACCGGGAGCGATCACCGCATGGTAAGAGGCACATTGAACATTAATATTAAGCTTGAAAGGTCTCGACTGATGAAGTCCACGCTCCGTCCAGCACAGGTCCAGGTCCAAAACCCCGAGAGCTTTCAGCTCGAACTCCAGAATCGTTTCGAGTGCCTGGGGAGCTCCGTGGACGAATACAGCGACGGGTTCGTGGAAGCTGTCCATACGGTCGGGTCTAAGTTTTTCAAGACCCGTCGTACAGATAGAAACAAAAAGCTCTCTGATCATACCCTCAAGCTTATGAAGGAGAGGCGTGAGATGATCCTGCAGTCTTCAGATGAGGCGTGCAAATACCGGCAGATCAATAGACAGATCTCTAAATCCTTGAAAAGAGACCGCCGCCGCTTTAATACCGAGCGTATTAAAGACGCGATTGAGCGAAATAAAGGCTCCAAGGTGTTTTCAAGGGATCTGTCTATTGGGCAGAGCCAGCTCACGAAACTGAAGACCGATGATGGCAGGATTGTATCCGCCAAACCGGAGCTTCTGAGGGAGATCGAGAGTTTCTATGGGCAGTTGTACACGTCAACCAGTAAACCCGTTGCGAATCTAGCAAACGACCCAAGAGCTAGATTGACCCGACACTATACCGAAGATATCCCGGACGTCAGCCTGTACGAGATTAGGATGGCTCTGAAACAGCTTAAAAACAACAAGGCGGGTGATGACGGAATCACGGCTGAACTCCTGAAGGCGGGTGGAAAACCGGTCCTCAAGGCCCTTCAGAAGCTTTTTGATTCCGTCATACTCGAGGGCAAAACGCCACAGGCATGGTGCAGGGGTGTGGTGGTACTCTTCTTCAAGAAGGGCGACAATGCCCGGCTGAAGAACTATAGGCCCATCTCGCTTCTTAGCCATGTTTACAAGTTGTTTTCAAGAGTCATCACGAATCGCGCGCAGGTTTGACGATTTCCAGCCTCCCGAACAAGCCGGATTCCGAAAAGGCTTTAGCACCGTAGACCACATACATACGCTGCGGCAGGTTATACAGAAGACCGAAGAGTATAACTTGCCTCTCTGTTTAGCGTTTGTGGACTACGAGAAAGCCTTCGATTCGATCGAGACTTGGGCTGTACTACAGTCTCTCCAACGGTGCCAGATCGACTACCGGTACATTGAGGTGTTGAAGTGTCTGTACAAAAACGCCACCATGTCAGTCCGTCTTCAGGATCAGACCTCGAAACCTATCCTTCTCCAGCGCGGCGTAAGACAGGGAGACGTAATTTCTCCGAAACTGTTCACTGCTGCGCTGGAGGACGTCTTCAAGGTTCTGGACTGGAAGGGGCTTGGCATCAACGTTAATGGCGAGTACATCACTCACCTTCGGTTTGCCGACGACATAGTGATCATGGCTGAGACCATGGAGAGCCTCAGTAAAATGCTCGATGACCTTAGTAGAGCTTCCGAAAGAGTGGGTCTTAAAATGAACATGGACAAAACCAAGGTCATGGTGAACGCCCATGTAACACCCACTCCTATCAAGATCGGAGACTCTACACTTGAAGTTGTAGACGATTATGTTTACCTGGGACAAACGGTCCAGTTGGGTAGGTCCAACTTCGAGAAAGAGGTCAACCGTCGAATCCGACTCGGCTGGGCGGCGTTCGGGAAGTTGCGTGGTATCTTCTCGTCCAATTTACCGCAGAGTCTCAAGACAAAAGTCTATGACCAGTGTGTGTTGCCAGTGATCACCTATGGGACCGAGACGTGGTCGCTCACAATGGGCCTTATCAGAAAGCTTAAAGTCACCCAAAGGGCAATGGAGAGGGCTATGCTCGGAATTTCCTTGCGTGATCACGTCAGAAATGATGATATCCGCAGGAGAACCAAAGTTACCGACATAGCCCGAAGAATTGCCAAACTTAAGTGGCAGTGGGCAGGGCACATTGCTCGCAGAACGGATGGCCGATGGGGCCGAAAAGTTCTGGAGTGGCGACCGCGAACTGGAAGACGATACGTTGGAAGGCCTCCCACTAGGTGGACCGATGACCTGGTTAAGGTTGCGGGAAGGCGCTGGATGCGAGACGCACGGGATCGGTCAATGTGGCGACGCCTGGGGGAGGCCTATGTCCAGCAGTGGACATCTTTCGGCTGAAATGATGAATGATGAGATGATTATGACAGTACGGTGATCGTTATACACCGAAAGCTCTAAATAGGTACGCTTAGAACCTACCAGTATGCAAGATAGGATAAGGAAGATGTCAGCGGGTCATGTACCAGTTGATGTTGATGTTAAAAGTATTTTAATGATGGTGAGGAAGCTTAAGATTTAGAGTAATTGAGTCTATCAGCCGTATTATGTTTGACCGTACCAGTGGATTCTGGCGAAGGTCGGGGTCTAGAGAGAACATCTTGTGAGAGCAATACAATTGCTGGTCGGCTATAGAGCCGTGGCGTTAGAGGGTTTTACTCGAGGGTTTCTATAAGCTTGGCAGTTTTTGCTACAGCAGTTTTACAAGTTTGTTTGGAATGACTGTGGTACATGGCCCAGGGCAATGATTTAGTTAAAGAGTCTCTAAAATGTCTCTACTTTCACGAACCCAATAATTTAGTTTGGTCAGGAGTAGCCGAGCGTTGTATGGCAACTGTCGGCCTTTGAGGTAACTGTGAGCCTGTGTGGCAACTGTTGGCCTGTGTGGAAACTGTTGGCCTGTGTTGCAACTTTAGGCCTGTGTGACAATTAGACGCCTTTGTAGCAACTGTAGGCCTGTATGACACCTTGAGTCTGTGTGACATTTTGTCTGGTGTTTAAGGAACCTTACAGAAAGTTCCTGTTGAGTTACGAGGTTAAAAGAAAGTAAACTCACATAGTCACGCGTGTGGTGAGATCACCATGTTAATGTTAATGACGTTCGAATCGTCAAGCCCTCATAACGAAAATTGAAATAATTTAGGTTTTCTAATTTTGATTACTATGCGTAAATCGTGTTAGATAGACACACAAAGCTCAAGTACCAAGTGAGATTGTAGATGAAGTAGACAATGAATTGACATAACATAGGACAGACTAAATCTCTGTGTGAACAGGTTCTGAGTTCAGAGAGTTGAGTAGATTCGACATCGTGGAGATGTGCGAGTAGAGCAATTGTGATTGCTAGGAGCGCTATGAGATAGCTAAGAGAGCCATGAGATAGATAGGAGAGCTATGTGATGGCTAAAGATCGTGGATAAAATACCTGGTGTCTTGTTTCTTTTGTTTGATTTAATGTGAGATTAATGACTATCAGTGGTACTTGAACATTGTAATCACCAAGATTGGGTGCTTTTAGGTACCAGATCGATGATTAAGTTGCTATTTTCTTTAAATTGGAAATATAATTACTCGTTCCTTGCAATAGTGAACAGAGAGATTTAAATGATCATGTTTGATAGAGGGCGCTGAAGTGCGCACGTAAACAGTGGTTGTGTTTTTTTAACTTAAAAATAGATACAGTGCTTTTACAATAACAATAAGTAAATAAAAGTGGAATATTAAGTAACAAGCAGTGACAGAAGTTATAGATTAATAAAATCTAACTAGGAGAGTGAAGAAAAATACAAATTATAAACAGTGTCAACGATAACGACCAAAATTCAAATTTGTACTTGCTACCCGCGTATTTACCGGAGTGTAAAGCAGTTATACTGAAAATATACTCCAGCTTTCATAATTGAAAGGGAAATAAACTGAAAAGTATCCCGAAGAGGTGAGAAACAAATATTAAAAACTAAGTGGATAAATATTGGAACGATGGAATAGTGTAAAACATTCTGCATTCCTAACAGCTCCATCTAGCCTTAAATAGCGAAAGCACTATCATAATTTGACAGCTATCATCGCTCACCTACTTATTGAGTTCCCAACTATATTACACATATTACACTCTAGAGGGCGTTATTATAAATATCTCAGGATGTCATCTACTGTTGTATGTGCTGGATGTAAACAAAAATCACCAGCCATGGAAATGCTTGTCTGTAATTTTTGCCAAGATAAATATGATCTAAAATGTGCGAACATGACAGTTGATCTCTTCAAGAGCATGACGTCAGAGCACAGAAGATCATAGAAATGTCAGACGTGCCGCGACAAGGCTCCAAAAACCGGCAACATAGTTGCCCCTAAGATACCTCGAGACTACAAAAGAACCATTCAGTCAAATTCCCCCCTAGAAAATACTACTATAAATAATATTACAATCAGAACGAAGACTACAAAGTTCAACAACGACACTGCAAAATCAGAAGACTTGAGCTTTCTAGGTGATACTATCCACTGGGAAGATACGGATATTAATATAAACGCGGGTATAGCGCAAACGACTTTTACACTGGAAGTCTTGAGCGTGATTCAACGCTTAAAAGAAAATAATAAATGTATAATATCAGAACTTAAAAATACAATAGAAGTTGAAATAAATATAGCAATTACTAAACTCAAAAAGGATGTTGAAGGAAAAACAGACTTAACAAAACGATAAAACAATTCATGAAATAGAAGAAATAAACAGAAAAATAGAAAAGCTAAGCAAAGAAAATGACATCCTGAAAAACTAAATAAAAAATATGAAGCTTCTATCACCAACTCCAGATATTAAAGATACTGAAAACTACTCCAAGAAAATAGTAATCTATGGTATCCCCGAATACTACAACGAGTCTGACTACGAACTACACAGCAGACTAATTGAAATGTTTTATGAAATTCTGTATGTAGACCTAACCGGATACATAGAGGAAACAAATCGTATAGGAAGATTCACCACAAAAAGCAAAAGCCGACCCTTAGTTATTGAGCTTCTAAGCAAGAAAATGGCTGGGTACATCGTTGAGAATAGTCACTATTTCCAAGGAACTAACATACATGTATCCGAATTCCTAAATGAAAATGCACGAAAAGAAAGAAAATTAATGCGTGAGGAAATGCTGAGAGCACGAAAAAATGGACAATATGCAATAATAAGAAAAATAACAACTTATTTATAGATGGGAAACGGATTTTAACTGGAGAAGAGATGACCAGAGAGGTGACATACCGCAGAAGTGCCATATCTAACGAACAAATAAATAAGCACGCAAAAATACCCACTACGCTACGTTACGAACCCAATGATAAATGATAAAATGATAAATGATTTTATTTCTGTAAGTTGGTTTGTACAAACGCTTTTCATGTAAAAGGTTTCAATTTTTCAGGTCGGTTTTAAAACGTTGGTGGCGATGACTCCAAAGAGGTTGTTTGATAAACAATAAATGATTTTATTTCTGTAAGTTGGTTTGTACAAACGCTTTTACATGTCTAACATATTTTTTTTTAAAACTAGATGAGGTCGGCGTTTTCTATCTGACTACTCTGAGAAGAAAGGCCGAAACAAACTCAGAGGTCACAGTCTCTTTTAAAGTCCTGACAAAATCTTGGTTAGATCATGTGAAGACCATGTAGACTGATGTCTGAAATGGTCTTTTGAGGAAAGAACCAGCCAGATTGAGTGGACCTGTCCAGTCAGTGCACACATTTGTCAATAACCGAGCAGCTCAACTCAGAATTTAAGGAGCTCAACGATTCGACGAACAATACCAAAGAAACGACATTCGGGAAGGCCGCATAAACTACTCAAACCGCCAGACCATGATTAAAAACTAAGATAAATTAAAAACAAAATAATGATCCACATAGTCTTCGCATTCACAATAATTAAAATAAAATAATATAATACTTTAAAAAGTAAATATTCTTGTCATTGCAAGAAAACAATTTTTTTTTTTAATAAAAAATAACAAAATTCGTGGTGCAAAATATTTAAATAAAAAATAAAAAAAATAAATTGATTGGAGCAGCTCACACCCAAGCCGTTTTATCCTCAACGTAATCTTTAATGCTATAAAACGCTTGTTGGCACAACTTACGTTTAATGAATGATTTAAATTTATTAAGACTTAGATTTTGTACGTGGCTTGGAAGCATATTATAAAAGCGTACACACATTGACATCTAAACGAGCCACCTATTTTCTTGAGCCTTGTTGTAGGTACTACAAATTTGTGTTTGTTCCTAGTATTTATATTATGGATATCACCGTATTTTTTAATCAATTTTATATTTTTATGGGCATATAAAAGATTTTCATAAATATACTGAGAAGACACAGTCATTACATTAATCTCCTTAAATTTCTCGCTGAGAGTGTCTCGGGCTTAATTTATAAATTGATCGAAAAGCTCTTTTCTGCAAAACAAAGATAGTCTGGATGTCGGCGGCATTTCCCCACAACAGAATACCGTACGACATTACACTATGAAAATAGCTAAAGTATACTAAACGGGCTGTCTCTATGTTCGTTAAATTACGAATTTTTCTAACAGCATATGCTGCGGAGCTTAGCTTCTTTGACAATTAATCTATATGTGGGCCCCACTGAAGCTTAGCAACCAAAGTTAAACCTAAGAATACTGTGCTATTTTCAGGATTCAATTCTTCGCCCTTTATCAGCACATCAGTTTTCACCTGCCTAACGTGAGGTAGGGTAAACATAATGCATTTCGTTTTTTTTTTCATTAAGAAGTAAATTGTTAACATTGAACCAGTGAACTACTTTTGAGATCGCGCTATTTACATCGTCAGTAACCAGCTGCTGACGTTTAAGTTTAAACAAAAGTGAAGTATCATCTGCAAACAACACTATATTATGGTTATCCGTTATGAGGTAAGGCAAATCATTAATATAAATAAGAAACAAGAAAGGACCAAGAATCGAGCCCTGCGGGACTCCCATTGTTACTATAGATCCGGGAGATTTTTTTTCTATTAACGTCAACGCTCTGAATCCTATTACTCAAGTATGCAGTAAGAAGATCCAGAGCGCTGTTCCTGATCCCGTGGTGGCGGAGTTTCCTGATTAGGGTTTCATGAAGAACACAATCAAATGCCTTGGACAAATCACAAAAGATGCCCAAGGCATCGCACTTATCCTCCCATGCATTATAAATATGTCCCAAAAGCTCAACACGCTCATCTGTAGTTGAACGACCCCTTCTAAAACCGAAATTTTTGCTATGTAATAATTTATGTTTATTAAAAAATCTTTGCAATTGCTCTAAAATTAATTTCTCAAATATTTTACTAAAAGTATATTTTACCAATAATAAATAACGAATACACTAAAAATAATACTTTTCGAAACCACAGAACAACATTTTAAAATTGTATATCAAATCATACAAAACTTCTATAATAAGCAACATCTACTCGAAGCCTTCATCCATGAAAAAACAATGTATAGCGCTATATGACTTTGTGAAACTTGGCTATCTCCAGAAAAATTGAGTAACTTACAATTTAGCGGCTACAAGATTGCAGCATCTTATTGTCGCCGTACTCGAGGAGGTAGCGGCGTCTGTATCCTGTTAAAAAACCATTTCGAGAACAAAGAAATTTGTGATATCAGCAATATGTCTGTTGAGTATTGTATTGAGTTATGTGCAATAGAATTACCAAATGAGAATGTACTTATTATCATATCAGCCGAAAGACGTCCGCTGCTGGACATAGGCCTCCCCCAAGCGTCGCCACATTGACCGGTCCCGTGCGTCTCGCAACCAGCGGATCCCCGCAACCTTCACCAGGTCATCAGTCCACCTGGTGGGAGGCCTTCCAACGCAACGTCTTCCGGTTCGCGGTCGCCACTCCAGAACTTTTCTGCCCCATCGGCCATCCGTTCTGCTAGCAATGTGCCCTGCCCACTGCCACTTAAGTTTGGCAATTCTTCGAGCTATGTCATTTCTGATTCGATCACGCAAGGAAACGCCGAGCATAGCCCTCTCCATTGCCCTTTGAGTGACTGTAAGCTTTCTTATGAGGCCCATTGTAAGCGACCACGTCTCAGAGCCATATGTCATCACTGGCAACACACACTGGTCATAGACTTTTGTCTTGAGACACTGTGGTAAGTTGGAGGAGAAGACACCGCGCACTCCCGAACGCTGCCCAGCCGAGTCGGATTCGACGGTTGATCTCTCTCTCGAAGTTGGCCCTACCCAACTGGATCGTTTGTCCCAGGTAAACATAATCGTCCACAACTTCGAGTGTAGAGTCTACAACCTTGATAGGAGTGGGTGTAACATTCAACATCACCTTGGTTTTGTCCATGTTCATTTTCAGACCCACTCTTTCAGAAGCTCTACTGAGGTCATCGAGCATTGTATTGAGGCTCTCCATGGTCTCAGCCATGACCACTATGTCGTCGGCAAACCGAAGGTGAGTGATGCACTCTTCATTAACATTGATGCCCAAGCCCCCTCCAGTCCAGAATCTTGAATACATCCTCCAGCGCAGCAGTGAACAGTTTCGGAAAAATGACATCTCCCTGTCTCACGCCACGCTGGAGAAATATTGGTTTCGAGATCTGATCCTGAAGACGGACTGACATGGTGGCGTTTCTGTACAAACACTTCAACACCTCAATGTAGCGGTAGTCGATCTGGCACCGTTGGAGAGACTGCAGTACAGCCCAAGTCTCGATCGAATCGAAGGATTTCTCGTAGTCCACAAACGCTAAGCAGAGAGGCAGGTTATACTCTTCGGTCTTCTGTATAACCTGCCGCAGCGTATGTATGTGGTCTACGGTGCTAAAGCCTTTTCGGAATCCGGCTTGTTCGGGAGGCTGGAAATCGTCAAACCTGCGCGCGAGACGATTCATGATGACTCTTGAAAACAACTTGTAGACATGGCTAAGAAGTGAGATGAGCCTATAGTTCTTCAGCCGGACATTGTCACCCTTTTTGAAGAAGAGGACCACCACACCCCTGCACCATGCCTGTGGCGTTTTGCCCTCGAGTATGACGGAATCAAACAGCTTCTGAAGGGCCTTTAGGACCGGTTTTCCACCCGCCTTCAGGAGTTCAGACGTGATTCCTTCGTCACCCGGCGCCTTGTTGTTTTTAAGCTGTTTCAGAGCCATCCTAATCTCGTACAGGCTGATGTCCGGGATATCTTCGGTATAGTGTCGGGTCAATCTAGCTCTTGGGTCGTTTGCTAGATTCGCAACGGGTTTAATGGTTGACGTGTACAACTGCCTATAGAAACTCTCGACCTCCCTCAGAAGCTCTGGTTTGGCGGATTCAATCCTGCCATCATCGGTCTTCAGTTTTGTGAGCTGGCTCTGCCCAATAGACAGATCTCTTGCAAAGACCTTGGAGCCCTTATTCCACTCGATAGCATCTTTAATGCTTTCGGTATTAAAGCGGCTGAGGTCGGTTTTCAAGGTTTTTGTGATCCGTCTATTTAGCTGCCGGTATTTCACCGCATCGTCTGAAGACTGCAGGATCATCTCACGCCTCTCCTTCATTAGCTTGAGAGTAGGATCGGAGAGCTTTATATTTCTATATGTACGGCGGGTCTTGAAAAACTTAGACCCGACCGTATGGACAGCTTCCACGAACCCATCGCTGTATTCGTCCACGGAGCTCCCTAGGCACTCGAAACGATTCTGGAGTTCGAGCTGAAAGGTTTCAGGATTTTGGATCTGGATCTGTGCTGGACGGAGCGTGGACTTCATCAGTTGAGACCTTTCAAGCTTGATATGAATGTTCAATGTGCCTCTTACCATACGGTGATCGCTCCCGGTTTGCACCGAATCACAGTGTGATAAATGCCTCCAAAATCGGACATCGCTTTTTTATTCTTCAAATCGATGGAATACACTGTTTTGAATGCTAGAGTAGAACTCCTATAATCGAATTCAACTTAGAACCAGAGATATAATTTTTTAAATATTTTATTCTGGTTATCCATAGAAATCAAAAGAAATGTTTTAAATTATTATGTATGCAACATTTCTGTGTTTTAATTATAGTATGCGATAAAGCCAAATGTCTGCTATTTTTAGAATTGCAAACATTATTTCTAGATATAATCCAAAGCAAGTTACGTAATTTTTTCTGTAATTTTGAAATTATTTTTTTGCGCGGGTTCTAGAGGGCAGTAGCATTTTATTTTGAAACACATTATTGTTTAGTATTACCTCAACCTGCCTGTAAAATATCAGATGCCTATCACGAAGGAATTCGGATTTATCGAGTTCAGTATTTTTTTTGTTAGGGTTTTCACAAATCGAGAATCTATAACCATATTTTTTTAAGTCTTAAATTGAAGTAGGTATTAATTATAAACTGTAGTTATAGAGGTACACATAGGTAATTTAATGGGATAAACGTATTTTTGGCAAAGAAATATTCTGTGAAATTCAAAAATTCCTCGTAGTGGCTGTTTGCAAGTATACTTTGTAAATTGTATTTCATTTCACGCGTACAGTTATTTGTTTATTGCATTAAAATGTAAAACTAATATACTTATATTTTTATGATGAAGGGGTAAATGTGGTATAGGGAAGAGGTTTGCCCTCGTCAGGTTTATTAAAACTAAAACCCTACATCGAAACATATTCTCTGGAGGAACGGCGGAGTTTTGAATTTGTTAAAACCCATTAATGTCCATAGTAATATAAAAGAACCCCAAGCAGACGAATCTAGTTCCAGCCAAGTTGAACATAAACTCAACACATAAACTCTTGTGACAGAAAACGAGGACTTTCTTCTTTAATTGATTACTAGCTTCTGCCCGCGACTTCTTCCACGTGAAAGTCACATACTTATACCATAAAACATCTTAAAGCACTCGACAGTAGTGAAGCTCTCTGTTTGTGAAGTTTCGGCGATTACCCAAATTATTATACAAATCCACATTTTTTTTAATCTCTATAAATACGTATAGTATAGACATAGTTAAGTACTGCACCCGGGCGCCGAGACCCGCGTTAAGATAGTAAATTAATTGTCTCAATAGAAATGATAAATGTTTTTTTTTGTGTTCTGAGAGTGTTAACCCTATTATCAGAGAAAATTTTGAAAACCATAGAATCATTATATCTTCGATTTCCTGATAGATTTGCATCTGATTTTTTTTATAGTTAATATTACAATTCTGAACAATATTTTAAGATAAATATTAGGTGCTACTTACAAAAGATGTCCGAGGGAAAAAATAAAAAAGTAAAAAAATAAAATCAGGCTTATTTGTTTTTCTATTATAGAAAATTATTTTCTGTTTCGCCTATAGAATACCTTTTATATATTGTCAATAAACTTCAAAAACAAATGTTCAAATATGTTTATAACTTCGTTTATTTTAGAGTTTCTCTGAAAATCCAGAAAAATCTAATAAAAATTCTAACTCTGTTTTAAAGTATATTTAAGATCCAGGAGTTCTACTCTAGCATTCAAAACAGTGTATACTATCGATTAGAAGAATAAAAAGACGATGTCCGATTTTGGAGGCATTTATCACACTGTGCGAATTGATCACAGAGACATCATTGAACATTTGCTTCTTGGTTGACATGATGAAGTCGATCTCGTTTTTAGTTCCACCATCGGGGCTTTGCCATGTCCACTTCCTGTGCTCACGCGTTCTGAAGAAGGATTTCATCATATAGAGGCCTTTCTTCTCCATAAAACTGGCCAGTAGGTGACCTCGGTGGTTCCGACGTCGAACTCCAAATTGCCCCACTTGCAGCTCATCCTCGTCTCGTTTGCCCAGTTTTGCGTTAAAGTCCCCCATGACAACGGTGAAGTGAGTTTTGAAACCATGCATGGCTTTAGAGATATCCTCATACATGGTCTCTACCTCGTCGTCGGGGTGTGCCGAGGTTGGGGAGTAAACCAGTATGACCTTCAGCGAATATCTTGAGGATATTCTAAGTATAAGGTACGCCACCCTGGTGGACACACTCTCGATCATCACCACGTTGTTCACAAGGGACTTGTGGACGATAAACCCGACGCCACCCTGGGACTGCCGGTCACCCTCTCGGAAATATACCCTCTCTTCGGACTTCAGATGACCCTATAATACTCCATCGTAACCTGCTCAATTCTTCCTCGAGTTCGGCTATCTTCTCGTCGGAATGTACTTATAGTAACAATTTATTGGAATAGAAGAGAGGAGGAAGTATTTACTCGCCAATTAAAAGAAATGATGTATTATATTAACAGAAAATATTCAAGATATAACGTGATTTTAGGAGGAGATTTAAATATAAATATCCTAGACAGTTGTTTAAAAATAACTTGTTCTTGGATCTAATGTTGGAACATAAATTCATACAACATATAAAAGTCCCCACATGTATTTCACAAACTACCTCAACATGCTTAGACTTAATTTATACAAATTTTAATAATATACATACTTATACCACCGTAGAAGAATTAGGTTTCTCAGACCTCTGTGCAACCATCTTCCACATGAAATCGCTTAGTGATAGAAATAAAAAAACAAATTGGCTCGCGTTGAAAATCATAAAACATTTATTTCTTTGCAAACATGGGTAATTGATAAATAGATGTTCCTTTTTAACCGACTTACAAAAAAAGGAGGAGGTTCTATGTTCGACTTTATGTTTGTTTTTTTTTTTTTTTGTGTATGTTAATCGATATCTCTGTCAATTGTGGACCGATTTTGAAAATTATTTTTTTGTTTGAAAGAGTATGTTTCGAAATTGGTCCCATTTTAATTTGGTGAAGGTCTGATGAAGAACTTCGGTGATACACAACAGAACTCTTCAATAAATAACGGCAGAACTCTCGGGATTGCTGCAATCGCATGTCTGTTTGTTGTTTATACCATTTCATAACATAACATCACGCCAGTACGCTCTAAAGGGGTACACAGATCTCTCAGTTCACCGGTTATGTTCAAGTTTCATATTATTCGGTTAATCTATTCCGGAGTTATAGGGACCTTAATAAACTTGCTATTAGGTAGGTAAAACTAAAAAGGGAAAAATAAAAAAACTTTTTTGCATAAAAATACTACCGACTTCCAAATGAAAAACTACAAAGTGAAAAATAACTTAACTTTTGGAAGTCGGTGTCCATATCGCAAAAAATGGTACCTCAGAAGACACCGACTTCCAAAAGTTAAGTTATTTTTCACTTTGTAGTTTTTCATTTGGAAGTCGGTAGTATTTTTTTGCAAAAAAGTATTTTTACATAATATAGTCCTCCATATTCTACCGTCGCATGGGCATGCAAATAATATTCAATTCTAAATTACAATACGAATAGAGATAAATGTCAAATCATAAGAAATTATAAATGTCTAATTTTTAACCGACTTACAAAAAAAGGAGGAGGTTCTATGTTCGACTTTATGTTAGTTTTTTTTTTTTTTTTTTTGTGTATGTTCACCGATATCTCTGTCAATTGTGGACCGATTTCGAAAATTCTTTTTTTGTTTGAAAGAGTTTGTTTCGAAATTGGTCCCACAAACTTCGGAGATACACAACAGAACTCTTCAATAAATAACGGCAAAACTCTCGGGATTGCTGCAATCGCATGTCTGTTTGTTGTTTATACCATTTCATAACATAACATCACGCCAGTACGCTCTAAAGGGGTACACAGATCTCTCATTTCACCGGTTATGTTCAAGTTTCATATTATTCGGTTAATCTATTCTGGAGTTATAGGGACCTTAATAAACAACTTGCTATTAGGTAGGTAAAACTAAAAAGGGAAAAATAAAAAAACTTTTTTGCAAAAAAATACTACCGACTTCCAAATGAAAAACTACAAAGTGAAAAATAACTTAACTTTTGGAAGTCGGTGTCCATATCGCAAAAAAATGGTACCTACGAAAGACACCGACTTCCAAAAGTTAAGTTATTTTTCACTTTGTAGTTTTTCATTTGGAAGTCGGTAGTATTTTTTTTGCAAAAAAGTTTTTTTTTGCAAAAAAGTTTTTTTGTTAAATAAATGTTGTGTAAAAATGTCGGACTGGTTACGCTAGTAAAAATTATCTATATATAAAATTATCACAATGATGTCAAAACAAAATAATAAGTACATGTCAATCAGTATACTTGGCAGCAATTCAATAATAAAATAAGTCAAACAGTCAATGATTCATCATTGAGGAAGACCTCAATTTTGTAATAACATTTCTCAATTAATATTTCGTTTAGCGCCCTTTTAAATTTTATTTCAGTCATATTTTTTATTACATTAGGTACTTTATTATAAATACGCGGTGCAATACCAAAAAAAACTTTTCTGCATTAGCGCGGTTTTACATTTCACATGACACACCTGGTTTAGATATTGGGACCGTATTGGATTTCTTCTGACTTCCGACAGTTTTGTAAATAATTTTGGATTGTTTTTTTACAAACAAAGCTGTTTCCAAAATATATAAGGACGGAAAAGTTAAAAATTTAAAAGATTTAAAATAGGGAAGACAGCTATCTGTTGTTTTTAGTCCTAACATTGACCTTATACATCTCTTTTGCATTCTAAATACCAGTTCCCTATCGGTAGACTGCCCCCAGAAAATAATACCATACCTCAGAATAGAAGCAACTAGTCCATGGTAGGCTGTTAGAAGAGCCTGACTGTTGACTTTTTTTGATAGTTAAAAGAGAGCATATGCAGATTTGCTAAGTTTTTTGCAAACGACATCAATATGTGGTTTCCAAGTAAGTTTGCTGTCGATTACTATTCCCAAGAACTTAGCCTCATTTGCTTCTTCAATACAGCCTTGGTAATCTATTAAATTTTTCTAAATATTATAAAAGACTTCATAAGTAGGTTCAGAAATTATATATATACAAATAATAATAATTTTATAAGATAATAACTCTACAGCGCAACATTCAAAAATCCCTGCAACTGATTGTTTTGCTATGCTGGATATTTCTTTAAATTGCAATCCTGCCCTAACAAAAATACACACCCAGGAGGGGTGTATTTTTGTTAGGGCTCTTACTATTTCTAGAAAAAAAAGCGGCTGGTCAAAAATTTGGAATGTGCAATAAATCCTCATAACCCGTTTGTATGAAATGTTCTGTAACACAAATAACATCTATAATGGTTCCTTTGTCAGATAACTCCACTAACTTCACAGTCAGAGTATCTGATTTATTTATCAGTCCTGCTATGTTCTGATGTAGAATATTAAGGTATTTAATGAAAAACTGAGAATTGACTTGAGATTCTGCACAAAAACTATTTTGAGGGAGGCAGTCAACTTCTGAGTACGTAGTAGTCAGATCGCTCAGGTCAAATATAAGGTCTCGTAAATCCGATACAACAATTTCTAAACCACGATTATTTAAGGTCCCATATTTTTATTATAGGTTTAATCATAAGGGAGATTAAGATTAGAATCCAGCAAATATGCATAGTTACATGTATTTATATCTAAGTAAAGAAGGTTATTAAAAGTTTATATGCGGCTGTTAAACATAATGTTGGAATCTGTGACGAAAACATCGAGCATGAATGGAATAAGAGCAGAAGATGGGTGCTTACTGAGTGAAGAATGTAAGGTCCTGGAACGTTGGAAGGGATATTTTGAAAGTTTATTTATTTGTAAGGATAGTGTGCAAGGAGTGGGTAACTGGGCAGAGGCCAGTTGTCAAGACCCAAACTCGGACGAAGAGCGAAAGAATGAAATAGGAATGGATGAGATTATAAAAGCACTGAGTGGGATGAAGATTGGTAAAGCTGCAGGGTATGACCGAGTAAATGTTGAAATGCTAAAGGGCGGTGACGGGGTGGTAGCAAGCCTGTTGTGCCGGATCTTTAATATGTGTTGGAGATATGGCCGCGTGCCGGATGACTGGTGCAAGGCTGTAATCGTACCACTATATAAGGGAAAAGGCTCACAGCAGGAGTGTAAAAACTACCGCGGCATTAGTCTTTTGAGTGTTGTCGGCAAATTATATGCGAAAGTTTTAATAAATAGAGTGGTAAAAGTGACGGATGAACAATTATGGGACGTGCAAGCAGGATTTAGAGAGGGAATGGGCTGTATGGATCAGATCTTCTCCTTGAGAAGCATAGCTGAAAAAAATCTGGCAAAGCACAAAAAAGTCTACTGTGCTTTCGTAGACTTGGAGAAGGCCTATGACAGTGTGTGGAGGGATGAACTGTGGTCGACGCTATCCGGGTACGGTGTGGACCGGCGCTTGGTACGGGCACTGAAATCTCTATATAGGGATTCCAGTGCTTTTGTTAGGATTAATGGGGCGTATACGGACTGGTTTACCATTTCAAGGGGTGTTAGACAGGGCTGTGTTGCGTCACCGTAGCTGTTCAACTTGTACATGGATAGTTGTCTGATAGGTTTGAAAGAGCATGAGTGCGGATTGAGGATGAATGAGTTGCCTGTCAAATGCCTTCTCTATGCAGATGATCAAGTTCTACTTGCATCGTCAGCAGAACAGTTGCAAGACATGGTGACTGTGATGAATGAAGCTTTTAAGTTAAAAGGGATGAGTATAAATGTGAACAAGACTAAGGTAATGGTTTTTGAAAGAGAAGACGATGTATCGAAGTGTGAAGTGAAAATAAATGATAAGAGTGTGGAGCAAGTGAACGAGTTTGTATATCTGGGAAGTATGTTCACAAGGGATGGAAAGATTGAAGAGGATGTGGAAAGGAGAGTGAATGCAGGGAATAAAGTGAATGGGGCTATGCATGCAGTTGTGACCAGCAAGTCGATGTCTCCGGAAGCTCGACTCGCCGTTCACAACAGCATGCTGGTGCCTACACTTATGTATGGAAGTGAAGGTTGGGTTAGGCTGTGGCTATAATATATAATACTATAATATAATATGGCTATAATATGGCTAAAAAGACATGAAAGTAGGATTAATGCAGTAGAAATGCGCTCCTTGCGGAGTATGTGTGTTGTAACTTTAAATGATAGATTGAGGAATGAGGTAATAAGACAACGTTGTGGTTTAAAAGAAGATGTAGTGACTAAAATTGAAAAGAGTATGCTAAGATGGTTTGGCCATGTTGAGAGGATGAATGAAAGGCGTTTAACGAAAGATATTTACAAGGCAGACGTGAAAGGAAACGCCGGGAGGGGACGCCCTAGAAAGACATATTTAGACCTTATAGGTGATGTTCTTCAGAAAGGCCAAGTGCGCAGTACCCATAACCGGCGTGTGTGTATGACTAGATGTATGAATGTGTGTGAAGCAAAAGAAGTATGTAGGGATCGTAGCAGGTGGCGTTCTGTAGTTTCTGCCTACCCCATGGGAAAAAGGCGTGAGTTTATGTATGAGTTTATGTATGTATGTTTTCAGTGCTTTTAGATGAGCTTACGTTGCTGCTACCGTGTTTAATTGTATTTGTGTTCGTAGGGGACGAGTGGTTTCTTTCTATGGTCTGAGTTTGTTTTGTTTTTTTTTTAGGTGTTATTATCGATACCTTTACTTTATTTTTTCCTGGACAGTCGTCGACTAATTCATCATTTTTCATAATGCCAAATGATTGCCTATTACTTCCCACAGGCGTGTTGCTAGTTGTTCTGGTTTATTCTCCGCTTGCGCCCAGAGCGCGGAGTCATATTATTTATGTCAGTAATATTTATTTCCTTGTAAGCATTAATTATTTTGATGTATTTTTGTATGTCCGTTTTAAGCCTAAAATTTTCAGAATTTAAATTTTCGATTTCCTGATGAGCACTTTGTAAATCATTGGACAGCTGTTTGTTTTTTTTCTGAAGTTCCAAAACTGTTTGGCTGGTATTTAGCGATGTATTAGGTAGACTCATCAATGTAGTATCAATAAGAGCAGAACTATCTGCAGTCAAATCACGTAATGAGCTCGTTCTGAATAATTTACGGTTGCGGTAAGTTATGTTATCATCCATAATTATGGCTACAAAAATTTAAACCTTTCTACCAAATAGTTTTTTTCTTATTAGAATGGTAACACCAACCAGCACTTTCGCCCTCTGGCGACTAGTAGTGATAGTTTTTTTTGTTTGTCTACTCACCACTTGGGGCCGTATTGGCGGTAGTTGTCGTACAATAATCCGAGTCCAAGTCCAATATTTAAAAAACTATTGCAAAAACGGTATTATCGTTTTGGTAATACATGTATATCACCAAAAATTTTATAAAACCGCACTTAATGTAGTGATTTCTCCGTAATGTTCTGTGATAAAATGTTATATTGTCTTCACGTACACGAAATTATTGTTTATACACTGTTTTTCACTAGAATGTTATTGTTTTCCTATATCATCGTATTTGCTTTTTCACTTGTTGTAAATTGTCACCAATAATGTCACTTGTTAGTTTTAGTTCTTACACTCCATCCAAACACTTTAAACTGTTTAGACAAAAATTAATATTATTCCTGAATTAGAAATACTCCGCTCATGTAAACAGTACCAGTGTTGCCACAACCATTGAACAAAAGATTATTTAATACACAAAACGTAGAAAACTTTAAATCTGAATTAAAAAATCAAAAATGGAATGAAATAGTACAACCAAATAAAAATACAAATGAAAACTATAATGCGCTAAATAATATCTTGAATAAAATTCTAAATAAGTGAATTTCGCTACAAAAAGTAAAAATAAAAACGATATATAAGAAGTACTGGTTAACAAAGGGAATCAAATTATCTTGCAGAAACAAAAGGCTGCTTAAAATACTTACGTCAAAAAAAAACGACTGTATAGATTTAATTTAAAAAAAATAGATTAAAGTGTTTTAACTAGGATTAATTAATATTAAATAGACAAAACTCAATATTGAGCTCAATTACCAATCATTGTTGTGGGTTTTTGTTGGGCAACTGTTGAAAAACAAGGAAACATAAGCTGAGCTGTCAACTGGTCGCATCAACGGTGACGGATTTGAAACGGAAGGAAAAAATCATCATTCCCGGGGAGTATTCTTGTCCTAATTAAGTGTATCTGCAGACTACACGACATCACAGAATATTGCTCAGTTATCTGAGCTACGTCCATCACACACTGGCACGGTTTATGTCTCCTTTTGCTTGACTATTTGTGGAAGCAAAATCGACGACAATTACATTAGCCCAGACAATAAACACTACAACATAAATTGACTGCACAAAATAAATAATAATCTGTTGGATTTCTATTAAAATTCTACCTAGAAAGTGTAAAAATCTAGTACAGAAATAAAGTAAAATTGTAGGCTAAATTTTTACCAAGATCAAAGCAGTGTTTTCAATAGTTTTTAGGGTTCCGTAGCCAAATGGCAAAAAAACGGAACCCTTATAGATTCGTCATGTCTGTCTGTCTGTCTGTCTGTCTGTCTGTCTGTCTGTCTGTCCGTCCGTATGTCACAGCCACTTTATTCCGAAACTATAAGAACTATGCTGTTGAAACTTGGTAAGTAGATGTATTGTGTGAACCGCATTAAGATTTTCACACCAAAATGAGGTTTCTAATATCATTTTTTTCTAAACTGAATAGTTTGCGCGAGAGACTCTGCCAAAGTGGTAAAATGTGTGTCCCCCCCCCTGTAACTTCTAAAATAAGAGAATGATAAAACTAAAAAAAATATATGATGTACATTACTATGTAAACTATCAGCGAAAATTGTTTGAACGAGATCTAGTAAGTAGTTTTTTTTTAATACGTCATAAATCGTAAACCGCAATTTACCAAGAACGGAACCCTTCGTGCGCAAGTCCGACTCGCACTTGGCCGGTTTTTCTTTTGTTTTTATCAATTTAACTTTCACATTTAAGTCCTATTAACCATATCTATCTGTAATCATTATATTTTCTTAACTCTATTAACTTGTAAACTTTTCTTTAGTCAGTTTTGAAAGTTTTTTTTTCTTTTTCTCATCTACCTCCTACCTAAAAATATAAAATTATTTATATATTAGAAAACTACTGCACTGTTATTTAGTTTAAATTCCACATATTTCAGGTAATTAAGGAAAATGATAACCCGCAGCACTGCAATCAAAGAGCTGGAAGTAAAATTGAGAGCTTCCTTGAAGGAGCTGCAAGACTCCAAAGCATTAAATATAAAACTGCTCCAAGAAATTGCAGACAGTGAGGTGGAAGTCGAAAATGTGGTCCATAAGAACACATTCCTCAAAACTGAACTAGCTGAGCTACATACTCAGCACCAGGACTTAGCCGAACAACACCAGGTACTTCAGCATCAAGCTGCAAATTATCAAAAGTGCAGTGACACATATGAACTAACTTTGAACCGTGTTTCAGAACTTGAACAAGAATTGTGTAATGCCCATAAGGCCCTATCTATCGCTGAGTCTGCTAAGGTCAGCGAGCAGTGTAAAAAAACGAATAGGTTATATAATGAGTTAGTTGGCAGTTTTCAGTCAGAACCAGTGTGTGAGTCTGATTTTATAATAGATTTGACTGGTGAAGACACTATACCATTATGTCCTATTGTCATGAGTCACAATAAATTAAAAAAAATATATTAAAATAAAAAAAAAAAAAAAAACGGTCACGGAGAACGATGAAAAAACAAAATCTCTTAAAATTAAATATTTCTTTAAGAAAGGATCGTGAACTAGATAAATGTAGGGAAAAGTATGATGTAGATACTCAGTGGAATTGTTGGACTTGGTGAAGTACAATGCAGAGAGGTATGAGTCTCTGAGTAGTGCCTCATGCAGCTGTGCCAACCATACACCACCCACCCCGCTGCAAGGTGACTTGTCTCCACCAATGTTGGCACTTCCGGAAAAAATCTGTGTACCCAATTCACAGGAATATAAAACAATAATGTTTAGTGACGAAATAGGTTCTGGCTTAGGAAAATATTAAATAATTACCTTAGCTACAGTTCTACAAATCATTGCTACCATAATATTAGTTTCAAGCAAATGATTAAAAAAATTATAAATTCGAATACGGATAATTATTCTACAATGGTTTTGTTGTTAGGTAATAGTACTGGTATTACCAAAAAGGACATAGTGGGCGGTATTGACACCTTGTTAGGATAAAATTTAAGAAATCTGATGGTATGTGCTTTTCCATACTCTGATAGTTTCTCAGAACAGGAGAACAATCGTATTTTTAAATTAAATAACATTTTGCAAATGTTGACTTGTCATAACGACAAATTATTGTTTTTTGACACTAATATATTTATTAGTGGACTTAGAGTAACTCAGAGAGCTTTCTCTCTGTCATACAAATGTAGACGTAAGGTAGCTATGTTGATAGCATATTCTTTAAATAAATTGATAGGAAATCTATCAAATTTTATATTAATTGATGAGCCTGTGTTGCCTAGTTTAACTAGCAACATAGATTTAAACTAGTCCATAAGACAACAGAAGTTACCCCTGTAAATAATCAGTTATTATTAGAACATAGTAAAAAGGTATCTTCTGGCAATCCATTTAGTGGTACAAAGCTGAGAGGAGAGCAACACTCTTTAAAATTATTAAATCAGAACATTCAGGGTTGCTCTTCCAAATTATTAGAAATTGAATTATTTTTAGAAAAAACCAAGTTTGATATTATTTGTCTAACTGAACATTGGTTAAAAGATCATGAAGTAAAGTCCGTTAATTATGAAAATTATTGTGTAGTTAGCCATTTCAGCAGACAACAAATGATACATGGCGGATCATTAATACTTATTAAAAACTCTATTAAATCTAAAGAAAGAAAAGACATTGTTAGATTGTCGGTTGAGCACACCATTGAATTGTCTTGTGTTGAGCTTGATAAGCATATTGTAGTGTGCGTCTACAGACCTCCAAGTTACCAGAATCTATCTGTGTTTGACTCTGTAATGGAAGATGTGTTAAAAAAAGTTAGTACTAGTAGCAAATCAATTGTCATATGTGGCGATTTTAACATTAATTTATTAGAGAATAACACTAACAGTATCAGGTTGTTGGGTCTTTTTAAATCATTTAATCTGGAAAATGATTTTATGGAACCAACCAGAGTGACAGGTTCTTCTGCGACTTGTATAGATAACGTTTTTTGTAATTGTGATTACTTTGATAAAGAAATTGTAAATAAGTTAGCATCTGATCACAGTGGACAAACAATAACGTTTAGTACCTACATACCTTTACAAAAAATACAAATAAAATTTAGACATATTACTTGTAAAAATCTAGAAAAATTTAATAATACCGTGAATAGTAAGTTCATCATATCAGCCGAAAGACGTCCACTGCTGGACAAAGGCCTCCCCCAGGAGTCGCCACATTGACCGATCCCGTGCGTCTCGCATCCAGCGCCTTCCCGCAACCTTAACCAGGTCATCGGTCCACCTAGTGGGAGGCCTTCCAACGTATCGTCTTCCAGTTCGCGGTCGCCATTCCAGAACTTTTCGGCCCCATCGGCCATCCGTTCTGCGAGCAATGTGCCCTGCCCACTGCCACTTAAGTTTGGCAATTATTCGGGCTATGTCGGTAACTTTGGTTCTCCTGCGGATATCATCATTTCTGACGTGATCACGCAAGGAAATTCCGAGCATAGCCCTCTCCATTGCCCTTTGGGTGACTTTAAGCTTTCTGATAAGGCCCATTGTGAGCGACCACGTCTCGGTCCCATAGGTGATCACTGGCAACACACACTGGTCATAGACTTTTGTCTTGAGACACTGCGGTAAATTGGACGAGAAGATACCACGCAACTTCCCGAACGCCGCCCAGCCGAGTCGGATTCGACGGTTGACCTCTTTCTCGAAGTTGGACCTACCCAACTGGACCGTTTGTCCCAAGTAAAAATAATCGTCTACAACTTCGAGTGAAGAGTCTCCGATCTTGATAGGAGTGGGTGTTACATGGGCGTTCACCATGACCTTGGTTTTGTCCATGTTCATTTTAAGACCCACTCTTTCGAAAGCTCTACTAAGGTCATCGAGCATTTTACTGAGGCTCTTCATGGTCTCAGCCAGCAGTGAACAGTTTCGGAGAAATGACGTCTCCCTGTCTTACGCCGCGCTGGAGAAGGATTGGTTTCGAGGTCTGATCCTGAAGACGGACTGACATGGTGGCGTTTCTGTACAAATACTTCAACACCTCAATGTACCGGTAGTCGATCTGGCACCGTTGGAGAGACTGCAGTACAGCCCAAGTCTCGATCGAATCGAAGGCTTTCTCGTAGTCCACAAACGCTAAGCAGAGAGGCAGGTTATACTCTTCGGTCTTCTGTATAACCTGCCGCAGCGTATGTATGTGGTCTACGGTGCTAAAGCCTTTTCGGAATCCGGCTTGTTCGGGAGGCTGGAAATCGTCAAACCTGCGCGCGAGACGATTCGTGATGACTCTTGAAAACAACTTGTAGACATGGCTATGATGACATGGGTGAGATAGGCCTATAGTTCTTCAGCCGGGCATTGTCACCCTTTTTGAAGAAGAGGACCACCACACCCCTGCACCATGCCTGTGGCGTTTTGCCCTCGAGTATGACGGAATCAAACAGCTTCTGAAGGGCCTTAAGGACCGGTTTTCCACCCGCCTTCAGGAGTTCAGCCGTGATTCCGTCGTCACCCGGCAGTGAATACCGAATAGTAAGTTATGTGTTCAAAATTTTAATAATATAGGGGACCCAAATGAGTTCTATGCCGAATTTTCTAAAGTACTAAACACTCAATTTAATAAGATTTTTCCACTGAAAGCGAAAAGTATCTACACCAAGTTCGTATTTAACGATTGGGCGACTCCAGGCATTCGTAAAAGCAGGGAAAAGCTATATGAACTTTATGGTCTAAAGCAACATATGTATAATGCAAGCTTTGATAAATATGTTGCGAATTATTCAAAAACTTTTAAAACTGCATGCAAAATAGCTAAAGCGCTGTATATAAGCAATAAAATAAAATCAGCAGACGATAAAATAAAAACTACCTGGAAAATAATAAATAATGAAACAGGTAGAAAAAAACAGCGTAATACTGAAATTAATTTAGCGACTGCGTAGAGGTTGCTCAGGAATTTGAAAACTTTTTTGTTAATATTCCTTTTAAAACTACAGCAGCTTTAACCTCCTCACCCGTGCTCTCTGCTGACTTACTTAGAAAGAATGTAAATGCGTGCCCTTCGCAGTTTAAGTTTCAACATACAAACCCCCAGGCTATTTAGCTTTGCACCCTATTTAGCTTTCATTTTTAACACGAGTGTCGATCAAGGAATTTTTCCGGACCTCATGAAACACAGTAAAGTAGTTTCATTGTTTAAATCCGGGGATAGCAAGGAAGCCAATAATTATAGGCCAGTTTAAATTCTGCCGGTTCTCAGTAAAGTCTTCGAAAAGTTAATGCTCAACCAATTGTTGCGTCATTTTAACAAACATTCCATCTTTCATGATCAACAATAAGGTTTCACCAAAGGGCGTTGCACAACTGACGCTGGCGTCACCCTAATAAAGAACATCTTTAACGCCTGGGAAGAAGCACAAGACGCCATTGGAATCTTTTGCGACCTCTCGAAAGCGTTCGATTGCGTTAACCATGAGACACTATTGTTAAAACTCGAGCACTATGGGATTAGGCATACGGCCCTTGAATTACTTAGATCATATTTG
Source organism: Orthosia gothica (assembly GCA_949775005.1). NCBI lineage: Eukaryota > Metazoa > Arthropoda > Insecta > Lepidoptera > Noctuidae > Orthosia > Orthosia gothica. The sequence continues at coordinate 740,703 of OX459063.1, read as the reverse complement.
AAAGTCAGACAACTTAAAGTTCAGGTAAACGGCGTAAACTCACTAGGGTCTAAAATGACAATGGGCGTTCCTCAAGGCTCTATATTGGGTCCATTCCTCTTTTTAGTTAACATTAACGATTTGCCCCAATTATTACAAAATCAACCGAAGATCGTGTTATTTGCTGATGACACATCTTTGATATTTAAAATAGATCGACGATCACAAAATCTTGATGATGTGAATAAGTCTATTCATCAGGTCCAAACTTGGTTCATGGCAAACAATTTGGTACTAAATGAAAAAAAAACCAAATGTATTAGATTCACATTGCCGAATGTTAGAAGTAGCGAATGTGACATCATATTGAATGGAGAAAAGCTGGACTATGTAAATCAAACAGTTTTCCTAGGAATCACTCTAGATGACAAATTACAATGGGGGCCTCACATAACATCTCTGGCAGGACGGCTGAGCTCAGCCGCTTATGCTGTTAGAAAGATAAGACAGTTAACGGATGTAGAAACCGCGCGTTTGGTCTATTTTAGTTACTTTCACAGCATTATGTCATACGGTATTTTACTGTGGGGTCGGGCGGCTGACATTGAATCAATATTTATATTGCAAAAGAGAGCTGTCAGAGCCATATATAAGTTAAGTCACCGAGAATCTCTTAGGGAGCTATTTAAAAAGATTAATATTATGACAGTTTCTTGCCAATTCATTTATGAAAATATTATGTATGTAAGGAAAATTTTAAATCTCTTTAGTAAAGTTAGTGATAGACACAATTTTAATACCAGAAATAAAGATAAGTTAGATCAACCATCATATAGATTAGCTAAAGTACACACATCTTTCATGGGGTACTGTGTTAAATTCTATAACAAAATACCTTGTGAGATATTAAAGTTAAATGAAAGAAAATTTAAAACAATAGTTAAAAGCACACTTTGTAAACAAGCATATTACAAATTAGATGATTATATTCAAGATAAGAATGCTTGGAAACATGCTGGTCCTGCTCCATAGGCCTATCTTTGGTGTGGACAAAATCAAAATGGTTAATTTGTATTATATTCATAATTAAAGTAACGCTTTATTTTTATTTTTTCTTCTTTTTTTGTTTAAAAAAAATTGACTCGCACACTGTTCTGTTGTTGTTTAATTAGGTAATGTACCTATATTTGCACTATTTGTAAGTACGTGAGGACCATGTTCCTATTTATCAAGTAAAGGAATATACCTGTTAATGCTTGTAATTCTCTCATACTTATATGTAGTATAGTAGTGCTGGGTACATCGTCCTCACGTATACGAATTTATTAATGTATGTACCTATATAAATATTGTATAAAACTTTTTTTTAAAAGAGTAAGTATGGAGTTTCTTGTGCGTTCTTCTCCATAACAAACTACATTTCCGAATGCACGGTAGAATCAATTTTTATGAAATGTAAATTTTAACGTTCAAAAGTGCCACATAATGGCCTACTTGAAATAAACACATTTGACTTTGACTTTGACTTTACCATAAAAACAAACAATCCCGTATTATCAAAACATTATAAAAAATATGAAAAAATCCTTAAGCAATCGGTAATTACAGCAAAAAAACTACAATACATAAATAAAATAAAAAAAACAACAAATAAAGTAAAAACTATGTGGAACATAATAAATAAAAGAACGAATAAATCAATAAAAACCGGCCAAGTGCGAGTCGGACTCGCGCACGAAGGGTTCCGTACTTGGTAAATTGCGGTTTACGATTTATGACGTATTAAAAAAAAACTACTTACTAGATCTCGTTCAAACCAATTTTCGGTGGTAGTTTACATGGTAATGTACATCATATATTTTTTTTAGTTTTATCATTTTCTTATTTTAGAAGTTACAGGGGGGGGGGGGTACACATTTTACCACTTTGGAAGTGTCTCTCGCGCGAACTATTCAGTTTAGAAAAAAAAAATATTAGAAACCTCAATATCATTTTTGAAGACCTATCTATAGATACCCCACACGTATGGGTTTGATGAAAAAAAAATAGTTTCAGTTTGAAGTATGGGGACCCCCAATTTTTTTTTTTTTCTATTTTTGAGTGAATATCTTAATGCGGTTCACAGAATACATCTACTTACTAAGTTTCAACAGCATAGTTCTTATAGTTTCGGAAAAAAGTGGCTGTGACATACGGACGGACAGACAGACAGACAGATAGACATGACGAATCTATAAGGGTTCCGTTTTTTGCCATTTGGCTACGGAACCCTAAAAAGGAAAAAAAAAACATAAAATTACATTACAAAGTTAAATTGATAACTGAACTAAAATGAAAAATAGCTAATATTTTCAATGACTTCTTTGCTTCTATTGGAGAAAAAGCCTCAACAGCAAAAGGAACCCATGTTATGTGCCCCACAGAAAACACAATGTTCCTCAGCCCTGTCGATCCCTACGAAGTAAATAAAATAATGAAAAACCTAAAAAATAAAAAGAGCTATGGAGTAGACGAACTTCCCCCATTTCCCAACTGCGTCTAAGATCTTTGAAAAGGCAATGTGTGACCGCGTATACTCGTTTTGTGAAAAATATAAAATACTTGACGACTGCCAAAACGGATTCCGTTAAAACAGGTCTACAACGTTAGCAGTCTACAAATACGTACAAGAGGCTTTAGTAATGTCCATTAAAAATAATAACAAACTGCCAAATGATATTAGAGAAATAAACAAAACAAATATATGTCGGGTTTAGTCAATAGTACGGACGTTAAAACAAATCGCAGGCACACCATCTGGCGGCAAAGCTAAACAACTACGCATTGGCGCGCTTATTCTTACCGCTTGCGTAGTGGGGACAGCAGAATATGGCGGTTGAGTACTGAACGCCGTAGAGCTAACACGTCGTAGAATCAGTGTCGATCCGTATTATAAGTAAGCAAAATTGTAACTGTGAATATTTGAATAAACCCAGTGTATCGAATAAATTATAAGATTTCATTTGCACGATTGTACCCACCGACCTGCCCACACACGATGTCTTAACCTAAGGGATCCTACATCCTGACTTTCCAATGGGTTACATCTATCGGCCAGCCTTGATGCGACATATATTTATTAATAAAGTGAAACAATTTCTTGAATCCAAGTCATATTACTTAGTTAAGGAGTTTTTTAATGACAAATCAATTGCAAAATAAAAAAATCCCTCAATTATCCACCAAAAACTACGAAATATATAAAAGGCAATGGGTAAATTGCTTGAAATAGGTACTTACAAAAGCCAAATATAATAACATCAATAACATAATTTAATCTTAATGAAGATGCCTCAATCATTTTTCTTAATAATTACTTATTAACTATTCATATTCAATCAATATATCAGCTCAACTGTCCATATTTCCGAATCGGCTTAAAACAATGGTAATTTCTATTGTGTCTGGAAATTGACACTTTGAGGGATATCATACCTATAAACACAGACATAATTATAATTATACACCCAATTTAACATTTATAATATTTTTTATTAGTTTTTTGATACTATGTAATGCCTTGAAATGCTACTTAGCCCTCTTCCTGTCTCCTAATTTTTGCTGTGCCCGACGGGGTCCATATTGATCTTTTACCATGTCTATACCATCTATGTAATACATATGGAATGCAATAAAGTATTGAGTATTGATTGATTCAAAATGTTTCCTTACTCGCCTAGAGTTTGAGTCAGGATTGGACGAACGAATACTGTTTGGAAATTTTGTGTTTCAGAAAAGCATCCTTTGTATGTTGGGTGACTGGCGGCTCGGAGTAGACTAAGAGGACGTGTGGCGCAACACGATATGAGGTGGCATTGAGCAAGGACAAGAAGATGATGCCTGCGGGTGATAGATTTGGGGATCTGTCACCTGCGAGAGGCCCAAGAAGGTGACGTGTTGTGTTCCACGCTCGCCTCTCAAGAGAAATTACGGCCTAGATAACACCATGTGGTTTTAGTCAGTAGGAGTCCGACAGACCCTTCAGCTTTCCCCAAGGGCTGAGGACATCCATGAGGATTTCCACATGATTCGATACACTGTTAGCCCTGACAATTAGGAACAGACGAGGACGCCTGTCCCGCAGGATGGCCCTGTCGGGTTTAGTTAATAGTATGGACGTCAAAACAAATCGCAAGTACGCCATCTGGCGGCAAAGCAAGAACAACTTCGCATTGGCGCGCTATTACTAACCACTGGCGTGGTGGGGAACACAGAATATGGCAGTTGAATACTGACAGTCTTAGAGCTAACACGTCGTAGAACCAGTGTCGATCCGTAATATGAGTAAGCAAGATTGTAACTGTGAATATTTGAATAAACCCAGTATATCGAATAATATATGTGATTTCATTTGCACGATTGTACCCACCGACCTGCCCACACACGATGTCTTAAACTAAGGGAATACATCCTGACTTCCCGATGGTTTACATCTATCGGCCAGCCAACTGTATTTTTTTTCTTTTTGAACGCCCGTCGACAAGGTATCCCTGTTTAAAGAATTGAAGGCATTGTTAATGTCAACCTTAAGTATGACCTCACCTTCATTGCTGTAGGTGTGTGTGCTGTGTGTGTTATTGTTGGCCTTCATTCCAAAGTCTCAGAGGATAGGGTGACACTTTGGCGAAGAAGGGCGTTGCAGTGCCTAATTCGAATGCGCACTCTTGTGGATGCGCGCTTACCTGCACTGTGCGTCGGGGTGTGAGTGCAAGTAGTGATATGTTGCAGTGCCGGAGGAGGCGCCGGGGGGCGTGTCGTGCTCGGCGCTGTCGGCGCGCTCGCTGCGTGTGCGCTGGGCACCGCTGTCCGCCGCGCACGCGCTTCGCGGCTATGACGTCCACTACGCGCCGCTGCACGTGGTCGCGGCGTGGACGAGCGCGCGCGCTGGTCTGGGTGGCGCGGCCACGTTGCAGGGACTGCACGCCGCTACCAACTACTCCGTGTGGGTACGCGCGCGCGCTGACACCGGCCTGGGCCCACCCGCACCACCCGTGTACTGCGCCACGCTGCAAGACGGTCAGTGCGCTCTCTCCTCGCTCATCTGGTTAGCCGACATTGCTCTGTTCTGACCGTGCTTTCTGTTGGCAGTGCCGGAGGTTGTGAGAGCGGTGCGCGCGCTGGCGGCGGGCGCGGTGGCCGTGCGCGTTACGTGGCTGGCGCCCGCCGCCGCCGCCGGCCGCCTCACGCACTACACGCTCTATACCAGGGAGCTCGGCAAGTACGTCACCTGCTTTATATCTACCTAGTGCTCCCGAGCGGAAATGTTTGGAAACGTACCCACAATACAGTAGACTTTAAGAAATAAGCAGAAGCTCTATGGTGAAATTCAGTATCAAATTTTTGGGGGTTCTTAAACGAGTAAAGATTTTGATTCTGATATACTCGTTAGGTTTTGGTATGTAATGTATGGTCACCTATTCACTGGCAGACTTCGGTGAGCGTTGCTTATTCTGTCATCGATCGATCCATACAGCTTTAACTTAACCTCGAATCCATCGCTGTAAATTCGTCACCTGTAATGCACACATATTATTATAGCTTGACCACCACTAAACTGTCGGAACCACTAACCCTCACTATTTCTGTGCCGAAGAGTGGGCGGTGAGTGGGCGCAGCGCGTGGAGGCGGAGGCAGAGGAGGGCGAGGTGGGTGGGCTGGGCGCGCCGCACGAGTTGTGGCGCGAGGTGCGCGGGCTGCGCGAGCGCACCGTGTACGAGTTCTGGGTGCGCGCGCACACGGCTGCTGGCGCCGGCGCACCCAGTCGCCCCGTCACAGCCGCGCCGGCGCCCGCACGTACGTCGCACGCCACCTCTGTTCGGTCGTTGCTTATTGCTTAGTACCAACCCGCTAACCAGATGCATATTTTATCTCTACATTAATAGCGAAGAAAGCTTTCAATGGCGTTGAAGCTTTAGAATGATGTTATCGATTTCATTAAACCGGCAGTATCGGCGAGGATATCGTCTTTCAGCCGCATGGTGTCGGTGGCGCGCGGCTCGCGCTTGCGCCTGCGCTGCTCAGCGCTGGGCGCACCGCCGCTTCGCTGGCGCTGGTCACCGCTTCCCGCCGTGCACACCCTCACCGACGACGGTGACCTCATCATTCACAGTGAGGATAAACATATAATATTTGATGATAGCGACTAGTGGCTTGTTCTTTTGATAAGTCGGTGGTGACCAGTGTGGTTTGTGTTCAGAGGTGGATGCATTATCGGCGGGCAACTACACATGCATGGTGCGCAACGCGCTGGGCTCGGACGTGCTAAGCGTGGCGCTGAGTGTGCACGCGCCGCCCGCGCCCCCAACGCCGCGCCTGCGCACTGCCAGCGTGCACGCGCTGCACATCTTCTGGGATAAGCCGAACGACGGCGGCGCACTTTTACTCGGTAAGCAACTAACTCACCCAGATGTAGAAAAGGTCATAATAACATTGTCCTGTGAAAAAGCACCCGGTTCAGATGGAATACGAGTGCAAGACATTATATAGGTATTTGTGTAAGCAAATAAGCCCTATTATAGCTGCATTAGTGAATATGTCCTTATCTAACGGTAATTACCCAGACCAGTTAAAAAACGCAATTATACGTCCTATATACAAATCAGGAAGTCATTTAGAATATGGTAACTATAGGCCTATCGCAATATTATCTGTTATAGATAAAATAATCGAGAATATTATTGTAGGTCAGATTAGCACGTTCTTAGAACAGCACAACATTTTGTGTGACACACAGCACGGTTTCCGGAGGGGGCGCAACACTGTCTCTGCCTTGTTAGGATTTTCAGACTATATTAATGATTGCTTAGATTCTGGTAAACAAATTATAGCACTATTCATAGACTATAATAAAAAACTTTTTTGCAAAAAAATACTACCGACTTCCAAATGAAAAACTACAAAGTGAAAAATAACTTAACTTTTGGAAGTCGGTGTCTTTCGAAGGAACCATTTTTTTGCGATATGGACACCGACTTCCAAAAGTTAAGTTATTTTTTACTTTGTATTTTTTCATTTGGAAGTCGGTAGTATTTTTTTGCAAAAAAGTTTTTTATTTTTCCCTTTTTAGTTTTACCTATCTAATACCAAGTTGTTGATTAAGGTCCCTATAACTCCAGAATAGATTAACCGAATAACATGAAACTTGAACATAACCGGTGATATGAGAGATCTGCGAACCCCTTTAGAGCGTACTGGCGTGATGTTATGTTATGAAATGGTATAAACAACAAACAGACATGCGATTGCAGCAATTACGAGAGTATTGCCGTTATTTATTGAATAGTTCTGTTGTGTATCTCCGAAGTTCTTCATCAGACCTTCACCAAATTAAAATGGGACCAATTTCGAAACATACTCTTTCAAACAAAAAAAGAATTTTCAAAATCGGTCCACAATTGACAAAGATATCGATGAACATACATAAAAAAAAAAAAAAAAAAAAACATACAAGAAGTCGAACATAAAACCTCCTCCTTTTTGGTAAGTCGGTTAATAAGCACAATTATCGGCCGTGTGGCTGGGAAAGAGGTAGATGTCGATTTGGGTGTTCCTACTGGATCGGTGTACGGACCTGTAGGATATATAATGCATGTTAACAGTGTGTCAAATGGCGTAGGCAAATGTGAGGTATTCATGTACGCTGACGATATGTGTCTTGTTTATGCCTCCAAAGATATAGCTGAGACACAAAATTGTATTCAAGGTGACTTTGAAAATATATGCAAATGGGCACACGACAATGCAATTATATTAAATCTTACAAAAACTAAATGTATGCATATACACTCGCCATATAATCGGAATGCTAAATCTATAAATAATGAATATCTCACAGTGATAGGACATACATATGAATGTTTGCATAGAAATAAATTTAACTGTAACTGTGTAAAATTGGATTACGTAGAAAAATTTAAATATTTAGGTCTAACAATAGATAAGAACTTTAATTGGAGATTACATGTACATGAAATTTGCAGTAGGCTAAGATCGGTGCTAAGTAAGTTTTACCACTTAAAAAATGTATTGAACAAACATACGTTAAGAATGGTGTATTTTGCACTTACCGATTCGCTAATAAGCTACGGACTCATTGTGTATGGGCGAACCTTTATTACATATTTAAGAGATATTAAATATATACAAATAAGACTGATAAAGTTTCTAGTTAGTAAAAATGTTAAAGATAAGTGTAACAAAGAGTATGATAAGTTATTACCCATCTGTGATATTATACCCATGGATAAAAAAGTAGAATATTTGATAGGTCTAGAATATTATTATAGTGATGATTATAAAGTAAATGTTAACAAAAAAACTTTTTTGCTAAAAAAAAAAACTACCGACTTCCAAATGAAAAACTACAAAGTGAAAAATAACTTAACTTTTGGCAGTCGGTGTCTTTCGTAGGTACCATTTTTTCGCGACTTCCAAAAGTTAAGTTATTTTTCACTTTGTAGTTTTTCATTTGGAAGTCGGTAGTATTTTTTTGCAAAAAAGTTATTTTATTTTTCCCTTTTTAGTTTTACCTACCTAATAGCAAGTGGTTTATTAAGGTCCCTATAACTTCAGAATAGATTAACCAAATAACTTGACACATAACCGGTGAAATGTGAGATCTGCGTACCCCTTTAGAGCGTACTGGCGTGATGTTATATTATGAAATGGTATAAACAACAAACAGACATGCGATTGCAGCGATCTCGAGAGTTTTGCCGTTATTTATTGAAGAGTTCTGTTGTGTATCTCCGAAGTTCTTCATCAGACCTTCACCAAATTAACACTAACTCTTTCAAACAAAATTTTTCACCGGAGATATCGGTGAACATAAATAAAAAAAAAAAAAAACAAACAAAGTCGAACATAGAACCTCCTCCTTTTTGGTAAGTCGGTTAAAAACATGTACAACACACGTAGGGCTAGAGAGAACAAACTGGTTCAACCACAGATAACAAATTATTACGGTAAGAGAACATCTAAGTATTTGGTATCTAAAGTGTTAAACAAAAAATCTTTTTTTGCAAAAAAATACTACCGACTTCCAAATGAAAAACTACAAAGTGAATAATAACTTTATTTTTGGAAGTCGGTGTCCATATCGCAAATAATTGGTATCTACGAAAGACACCGACTTCCAAAAATAAAGTTATTTTTCACTTTGTAGTTTTTCATTTGGAAGTCGGTAGTATTTTTTTGCAAAAAAAGATTTTTTATTTTTCCCTTTTTAGTTGTACTTTCCTAAAATAGGCAAGTTGTTTAGTAAGGTACCTATAACGCCAGAATTGATTACCCGAATAACATGAAACTTGAACATAACCGGTGAAATGATAGATCTGCGTACCCTTTATAGTATACTGGCGTGATGTTATGTTATGAAATGGTATAAACAATAAACAGACATGCGATTGAAGCAATCCCGAATGATTTGCCGTTATTTATTGAAGAGTTCTGTTGTATATGTCCGAAGTTCTTCATCAGATCTTTAACAAATTAAAATGGGACCAATTTCGGAACATGTTCTTTCAAACAAAAAAAGAATTTTCAAAATCGGTCCTTAATTGGCGGAAATATCGGTGAACATACATAAAAAAAAAAAAAAAAAAAAAAATATACAAGAAGTCGAACATAGAACCTCCTCTTTTTTGGTAAGTCGGTTAAAAATTAAAAAATCATTATACAGGATAGCAAACTGAACTAAATAGGTACGTAAGAATTAACCATAACAGTATAATAATCCATACTAATATTATAAATGTGAAAGTAACTCTGTCTGTCTGTCTGTCTGTCTGTTACCTTTTCACGCTTAAACCGCTGCACCGATTTAGATGAAAGTTGGTATGAAGATAGTTTGAGACCTGGGAAAGGACATAGGCTATATAGGTAGGGTAGGGTAGGGTAGGGTAGGGTAGGGTATGGTAGTGTAGGGTAGAGTATTGTAGGGTAGTGTAGAGTCGGGTAGGTTAGGGTAGGGTAGGGTAGGGTAGGGTAGTGTAGGGTAGTGTAGGGTCGGGTAGGGTAGGGTAGGGTAGTGTAGGGTAGGGTAGGGTAGGGTAGTGTAGGGTAGGGTAGGGTAGGGTAGATAAATGTTTGGTCTTTTTATGGCAAAACAAAGTTTGCCGGGTAGCTAGTAATATATAAGTATAGGTCTACCAGAATCTCATGGCATTTTTTATTTTTTTTAAATTGTGATTTTCATATGGCAATGTCAATTGTCACCTGTCAAATCAAAGTACTTGATGTGTCAACCGCTGCTGAAATTTATTGATATTATCTTGAAAATTTGTTATTTTTGTGAATATGTCGAAAAACCCACTTCGATCTCAAGCGAAACATATTGTTTTCAATGTGTATCATAAAATAAGGGAAGAAGAAGGCGTAAATCAAACTCAATCTTTGATTTTAAAGTGCGTTGTAGAGTGGACCGGTAAGTTGGACTGACTTGTTTTGATACTTTTAGTTTATTTTATATTTATCTTACTTAATTTTTATTTCTTTCCATTACTATTATATGGTAAATCGTAGGTCAGGGCACATCGAATGATGGCCGGAAGGAAATGGCAACAGTAATGTAACTGTTACTAATTCTTCGACAAAATATTGATTTTAACGGAGATTGAGAATCTTTGTCGTAATAAAAATATTAAGTAATAATCTGCGCCCTGCAGTGGGACGTTTATAGACGGGACTTTTTTTCGGGATTTTGTCGAGTGAAGTTTAATGGCTGTTAATATTATTTGCAAATTGATTCCTAGTGGATATTGTGATATATTATTGGTGTAGTTTTGTGTCTCAACTGTCTACGCAACTGGACAATTAATAAGATCATTGACAGAAGCGATCTCGGGATAGTGGAGCGGAGTATTTTATTGTAGTATTAACTGCCTCCGCAAAGCTTACTGGGAAGACTGACTCGATACAATTTGCTGCCAAATACTCCAAAAAACATTAGAATCTGTTACATCCGCACTCTAATGCATACTAAAGAATAAATATAAGATCCAAAACTCTTTCCGAAGACGTGGCTAAAAGGTCCTAGCAACCAGGCCATAAAACTTACATAAAAAAAGTATATATAGACTGATGATGATGAATGACTATAAGTAACATTATTATTTATATTTTACAGACTTTATACATAAAGAGATTGGTTTTGAATATGTTAAATGCCAATGAAAAAGAAACATTTTGATGAAGTGAGATGACATAAAACTACAAAGATACAAGTTTTTGAAATGCCAGAGGAGTTCATGGAATCGTATTCTAGTTTTCTAGTTCTGAATGAGGTTTTAAATTATTAGTATGATTTAAATGATATATAATAAATTAGTACATAAATTAATATTCAATTGATTTATTTTTCCTATGTTAAGAACCCGATGTATAACAACATTATTCATACACATACCTATAATACTCACAGTGGATCTTTGTGTCTCTGAATTGGTTGCAAGACCCCGCGCAGTAGCTATTTTTGTGTCAATGTTAAAGGTGAAGATAGCATTGTATAACTGTCTCTTTCACTCGCTTATGTATGTCACATCGTCCTATCTCGCTTACTCTATGCAGTATACTCGATGACAAACTGTTTCTTACGCAATGGTAGGTAGGACCAAGTTCAAAGACACAAAGATCCGCTGTGACTACTATAATATAGGTACCTCATGTTCATATTTATGTCTTTAGTATTAATACTAAAGACGTAAATAAAAATTAAACAGTATCAAGATCGTTTAATCCAATTTCCCCAGTATTGCACACAACAAATTTTTATTTCCACATTTGCCATGAGATTCTGGTAGACCTATAGTAGGTATGTAAGTGGTGCATTTGTGATGTAAAAGAGCGCCTCTCGCCATCAAACGTAAAAGTGTGTCGAGTTTAGAATTAAGTAACACCTCTGTATTAAAATATCATTGTAAAAATAAATTAAAAAAAAAAACATCACAATGTCACGTCATTTTGTAAAAGGTTAAGTTATCGCTAAAATGGTAAATCATCATGAATGAATGGCAGGTTATACAGTGTGGTGGTCCCGCGGTGACAGTGCGGAGGGTGTAGGGGTGGCGGGAGCGCGGGCGCGACTGGTACCCGCCGCCGACACGTCGCTGTGGCTGGCGCGCCTGGCGTGCGGCACCGCCTACCGCGTCACGCTGCAGGCGCACAACGCTGTGGGCGTGTCGCCTCACTCCGCGCCGCTGCTCGCGCGCACCATAGGTGACAGTGAGTACCGACCTCGCAGATCAGTCTCGATTCACGTGCCCTCTCTCTCTAAATGCTGATCTTCGACGCTACGTTACATATTATGAAAGCTTGTACTGTGCATAGAGGCTAAGCCGCCACTGGGCAAAGAGTTCGTGTGGGCGAATAGCACGACGCTGCGCCTGAACCTGTTGGCGTGGGGCGGGCGCTGCCCCGTGGTGACGTGGACGCTGGCCGTGCGCCCAGCCGCCGGCGGCGCCTGGACGCCGCTGCCATCCAACGGAGAGGCCGCCGAGGTACCTATCTTGTGCCTCACCCTGCGCGTGCTCGCAGTCCGCTCACGCCACTACTGACCGCATGTGTCGCACTCCGCAGGCCGGCAGCCTGCGGCCGGGCGCGTGGTACGAGCTGCGCGTGCAGGCGCGCTCGCCCGCTGGCGACACCAACGCGCTCTACCGCGCCGCGACGCTCACGCTTAATGGAGGTGCGACATAGTGCTGCGATTGCCGATCCATGATAATGCCGTGATTGGATTTTGATCTTCTCTTTGCTCTTTTTAACCCCCGCCGGAAAAAGAAGGGGTGTTATAAGTTTCACGTGTGTTGCTGTGTATCTGTGTGTCTGTCTGTGGCATCATAGCGCCTAAACGGATGAACCGATTTCGATTTAGTTTTTTTTTTTTGAAAAGTAATTTTGTCGAAAGTGTTCTTAGCTATGTTTGAATAAAATCGGTTCAGCCGTTCAAAAGTTATGGGCATTTTACTGTTTGAATCGGGGTGTTTTTAACCCCCGCCGGAAAAAGAGGGGTGTTATAAGTTTCACGTGTGTTGCTGTGTATCTGTGTGTCTGTCTGTGTCATCATAGAGCCTAAACGGATGAACCGATTTCAATTTAGTTTTTTTTGTTTGAAAGGTAATTTTGTCGAGAGTGTTCTTAGCTATGTTTGAATAAAATCGGTTTAGCCGTTCAAAAGTTATGGGCATTTTACTCTTTGAATCGGGGTGTTTTCGCAAGATAAATGTGTCGGGGGTTTTTTAAATTGTGAAATTTTACTTGTCGCAAGATAAATGCGTCGGGGGTTTTTTAAATTGTGAAATTTTACTTGTATTCAGTGCAACCGATTAATGGCTTCTCGGTATCATTAACGAAATGTCTGACTTTACGCAGAGCGCATGGGCGAGCCGGTGGAAGTGCCGATGGAGGCGCACGGAGCTGTGGCAGTGGGCGCGGGGGGCACGGGCGTGGACGCAGGAAGTGCCGTGGCGGGGTCTCGGTGGCGCGCCGGAATGGCGCCCGCACTGCTGGGTGGTGGGCTGGCCGTGCTGCTAGCCACGCTCACCGGTAAGCGCACAGTGGTGGTGGTGCTGTTGTTCGGAACGTCAGCTTGTAGTCACACAGTCACACTGTACCGCTCCGCAGGGCTGGCTCTAGCGCGGCGGCGTTCGGCGGCGGCGTGCCTGCGGCGCGACTGCTCGCTGCAGCAGGAGTGTCCGCCGCACCCACAGCTCTACACCACGGAGCCCAGCAAGCGGAGCGGGAAGACACTCACGCCGCCAGAAGGTAACAAACACTACTTTTTGATTGCTACTAGTTTACTTTACTGCATATCAGTCAAATTACTGCATCGTCTCTTTGGTTAGGGTGGGTAAAAATTGATTACTACCCATCGAGAGAACATAAAGAGCTATTCTCAAGGTGAATACTCTCCGCCCTTTCCTTATTCCCACTAACTTCGTCTATACTGATCAAATATACAAAAAAGAACTGCTCAATTCTGAATCTCCTCCTTTTTATGAAGTCGGTTCAAAATATGAATAACTAGCTTCTGCCAGCGTTTCGGCCGCGTGAAAGTCGGAAATTATTCCGAGGAAACATATTCCTCGGAGAAAAAGTATCTCATGTGCTATTCCTGTTTTATCTATCTTTGTGCCATATTTCATCTAGATCCGATCAGCCGTTGGGGCGTGATTGAGTAACAAATCGACAAACATATCCATCCAAACTTTCACATTTATAATATTACTAGCTTCTGCCAGCGGCTTCGTCCGCGTGAAAGTCGAAAATTATCCCGAGGGAACATTTTTTATTATTTTTTTATTATCGATAGGCTCGCGGTTGACCACTACCTCGCCTGATGGTAAGCGATGATGTGGCTCACCTAGAAGTAACCTATTCACTCTTGAGTTAAAGACCCAAGGTTGTAGCTATCAGGGAACAAAGACTCCGGAAGGGCATTCCACTCCTTAGCTGTGCGCACAATGAATGTTCGAGTTTAAATCGAACACGTAGCAAAAATGCATAATTGCATCAAACGCAAATATGCACATTCGATCGGTTACCAAAATGTGGGCCAGTTCGCGTTTAGATCTCGTCAGAGACACCACGTACTCGTAACCAAACCATAACCATTTTACCATACTTTTTACCATTAATGTAGTCATATAGTATACCATAATTTACCATTTCGTGTATCTAAGTGTTATATAGTGTTTCAATATAGTTGTTTCCCTTATAATCCAAGACTTTAACTTTTACCATATCCTATCATAATAAGAAAGGTGTGTTAGGTCACCATAGCACCAAGCACTACTTTCTACAATGAAAGTATTAGCAAAACACTTTGTGCGTATGGGTGGGATGTCCACCAATGGCGCATGGCCGTACGTCTTGTAATTCGATGATGGAAAGGGCTAGGCGGAATCAAATTGTGCAGTTCCGTCGCACACTTCCCGAAATGTTACCGATAAAAAACCGACAGGCTGGCACCCGGCGTCGATGTTCGATGCTCTGGAGCTGTCTGTCAATTGACTCAAGTGCATCAAGCTGATATTTGCAGATCCGTCCCAGAGGTGAGAGCAGAACTCCATGCACGACCGAACTTGCGCTATATACAAGTTCAGCAGCTGTTCAGGTGTGAAGTACCGTCTCACCTTTGCAAGAATCCCCAACTTTTTTGCAGCCAACTGAGCTTTCGCCTCAATGAATGGACCAAAAATGAGAGATAAAAGTATTGAAATTCTCGGGTTAAAGTATGATATGTGCTATTCCTGACTATAATCTATCTCTGTGGCAAATTTCATCCAGGTCCGTCCACTCGTTGGAGCGTGAAGAAGTAACAAACATAAAAACACACACAGACACAAACTTTCGGGTATAATATTAGTGTGATTGATTCAGATGGTACATTTGTAGCTGTGGCAGATCTGCACGAGATCAGCCCGTACGCTACGTTCAGCATGTCGGACGGCGGGGGCGGCGCGGGTGCGGCATGCGAGGGGGGCGCAGCGGGCGGGGGCGGCTGCGCGCTGCACCTGCGCACGTTCAGCCGCGCTGAGCCACTGGGCCTGGCCGCGCCGCCGCCGCGACCCAACCTGCTCGCGCACCCCCCAGGTCAGTGCAACTAATGCCTTCTGCCTAGTGCCCAGTGCGCGCATTGATTGACAACAGTGTACGAAAGTAAATTATGAGGCATTTATCGAAAAACGACAAAGACAAAACAGAAAGCCACATAGTGAAAGAATTCATGATTTTATGACAACACTAATTAATTTATAATCTAGATAGCAATGTAGCAGCAAAGTACATTCGGTAGTCTGTGCTAGCTGTTACCTGACCCACCCTAAGAACGATCGAATTTGAACCACCTGCCTGTAACATAAGGATAATTTAATTTGTATGAGTTTATCAGACTAGCGCTGGTCGATGATTGGATACAATAAAATACAGATACGCAAATTTGGTATTTAAAACGTTAGCGTTAGGATATTTGTAACTATAATAAATCCGCATAACTTTTGAATGGCTGAACCAATTTTATTCAAACTAGCTAAGAACACTTTCGACAAAATTGCCTTTCAAACAAAAAAAAACTAAATCGAAATCGGTTCATCCGTTTAGCCGCTATGATGCCACAGACAGACACACAGATACACAGCAACACACGTGAAACTTATAACCCCCCCTCTTTTTCGGGCGGGGGTTAAAAACTTATAACACCCCTCTTTTTCCGGCGGGGGTTTAAAATCGATTACCGCCAAAAGCTCGGTGTGCTCTTAAGTCTTACAGCATAAAAATCAAAATCTCATCACAAATAGTTACAAATATCCTAACGCTAACGTTTTAAATAAAAAAATTGCGTATCTGTACACACCACACAACCTGTCCACACTGACGCTCCGCGCATACTGCGCGCCTCTTTGTGTTCGGGGAAAAAACCGACAAATTTCGGGTCGCTACGCGCAAGAGTTGCAAAAATAACTTAACTTTTGGAAGTCGGTGTCTTTCGTAGGAACCATTTTTTTGCGATATGGACACCGACTTCCAAAAGTTAAGTTATTTTTCACTTTGTAGTTTTTCATTTGGAAGTCGGTAGTATTTTTTTGCAAAAAAGTTTTTTATTTTTCCCTTTTTAGTTTTACCTAATAGCAAGTTGTTTATTAAGGTCCCTATAACTCCAGAATAGATTAACCGAATAACATGAAACTTGAACATTGTGGTATTTATTCAAGATCTACTTACGTTTCATAACACTCCACAATCCATCTTCACATCTTTTGATATCGCATCAATTTGTGTAACTCATTTTTATATATATTCTTTGTATTATTACCTGTAAAGCATATTTTTAGTTATTTCTGATTGTTTCTTTATTTCTTTAACTTAATTTGTATTGCTTATTTGCAAAATTATGGAATTTTTTATACTCTGACATTTTCATCTGACATGATATGTCTGTCTATTTTATTTTCTTAAAGCCATAGACATACCATAGGTACCATGGACTATAATACCTAGACCTTTCCTTAAGCTAGTTGTACATTATTGTAAGGTCAGAGCAGACTGACCCGCCTTTGTAAAGCCGTTTTTATTTCTCTGGTCTTTTTGGCGATTTGAATTTGAAATTTAGAAGAAATGGGGATCGAATGAAAAACGGGCTTCAGTTCTTTTCAGTCTTGAATCTGGTCTGAACGCTGACAGTGGGGCGATACTGAGTACTATATTACGAAGTGTATTTTCTATTCTTAAAACTCTTGACAAGCCTTAAACCTGTGAAACTTTTATGTAAATTTACTATTTTCTGAAGTGCTCTAAAATATATACTGTGAGTGTTATATCGTGTATGATTTACCCACGTATCTGGCTACTAGCCGTTTCACTGCTGACCTGCCTGTCTTTCCTGACCGTATGCCTGTTACTCCGTCGTGGTGCCTGCTCACGTGTCTCTCTCGAGTATACCACGACGGTTTGAAGAGTTCCAGTCCGTCCAGCTGTCTGCCTTACCTGCCCGATTGCCTGCTTGTCCGTCGAGGTGTCTGCTCACCTTACTACCTCGGACATTCTACGACTTCCTGCCCGAACTGCTACTGCTTGGATACCTGCCCACGTCGCGCGAAGCCGGACCTTTAGTTTTATACTTCTTTATCCTTTATTTTTATAGCTTTAATTTAATTTTTATCTTGATTTTAAAAACGTGGCTTACGTATGGCTCCACTGAGCTATACGTAACGTTACAACATAACCGGTGAAATGAGAGATCTGCGTACCCCTTTAGAGCGTACTGGCGTAATGTTATGTTATGAAATGGTATAAACAACAAACAGACATGCGATTGCAGCAATCCCGAGAGTTTTGCAGTTATTTATTGAAGAGTTCTGTTGTGTATCTTCGAAGTTCTTCATCAGACCTTCACCAAATTAAAATGGGACCAATTTCGAAACATACTCTTTCAAACAAAAAAAGAATTTTCAAAATCAGTCCACAATTGACGGAGATATCGGTGAACATACATAAAAAAAAAAAAAAAAAAAAAAAAAAAAACATACAAGAAGTCGAACATAGAACCTCCTCCTTTTTTGTAAGTCGGTTAAAAAAATTGCGTATCTGTATTTTATTGTATCCAATCATCGACCAGCGCTAGTCTGATAAACTCATACAAATTAAATTATCCTTATGTTACAGGCAGGTGGTTCAAATTCGATCGTTCTTAGGGTAAAAAAAAAACTTTTTTGCAAAAAAATACTACCGACTTCCAAATGAAAAACTACAAAGTGAAAAATAACTTAACTTTTGGAAGTCGGTGTCTTTCGTAGGAACCATTTTTTTGCAATATGGACACCGACTTCCTAAAGTTAAGTTATTTTTCACTTTGTAGTTTTTCATTTGGAAGTCGGTAGTATTTTTTTGCAAAAAAGTTTTTTTATTTTTCCCTTTTTAGTTTTACCTACCTAATAGTAAGTTGTTTATTAAGGTCCCTATAACTACAGAATACATTAATCGAATAACATGAAACTTGAACATAACCGGTGAAATGAGAGATCTGCGTACCCCTTTAGAGCGTACTGGCGTGATGTTATGTTATGAAATGGTATAAACAACAAACAGACATGCGATTGCAGCAATCCCGAGAGTGTTGCCGTTATTTATTGAAGAGTTCTGTTGTATATCTCCGAAGTTCTTCAACAGACCTTCACCAAATTAAAATGGGACCAATTTCGAAACATACTCTTTCAAACAAAAAAAGAATTTTCAAAATCGGTCCACAATTGACGGAGATATCGGTGAACATACATAAAAAAAAAAAAAAAAAAAAAAAAAACATACAAGAAGTCGAACATAGAACCTCCTCCTTTTTGGTAAGTCGGTTAAAAATCACTGAATACCTCAAGTACTGACTCTGGGGTTCGTAACAGTTCCCATAATATAACAAAATGCGGGTCGCTTAATAAAGCTACACAAACGTCCGATCCGCCTGTTATCGATCCGGGCCAACGAAAAAACTTTTTTGCAAAAAAATACTACCGACTTCTAAATGAAAAACTACAAAGCGAAAAATAACTTAACTTTTGGAAGTCGGTGTCTTTCGTAGGTATCATTTTTTTGCGATATGGACACCGACTTCCAAAAGTTAAGTTATTTTTCGCTTTGTAGTTTTTCATTTGGAAGTCGGTAGTATTTTTTTGCAAAAAAGTTTTTTTATTTTTCCCTTTTTAGTTTTACCTACCTAATAGCAAGTTGTTTATTAAGGTCCCTATAACTCCAGAATAGATTAACCGAATAATATGAAACTTGAACATAACCGGTGAAATGAGAGATCTTTGTACCCCTTTAGAGCGTACTGGCGTGATGTTATGTTATGAAATGGTATAAACAACAAACAGATATGCGATTGCAGCAATCCCGAGAGTTTTGCCGTTATTTATTGAAGAGTTCTGTTACACAACAAGTTTCTGTTACAAACATCTCCGAAGTTCTTCATCAGACCTTCACCAAATTAAAATGGGACCAATTTCGAAACATACTCTTTCAAACAAAAAAAGAATTTTCAAAATCGGTCCACAATTGACAGAGATATCGGTGAACATACACAAAAAAAAAAAAAAAAAAAAAAAAAAAAACAAACATGAAGTCGAACATAGAACCTCCTCCTTTTTTTGTAAGTCGGTTAAAAACAACAGGCAACACCGGACCAGCATAATGTTGCTAACAAAAATTCACCAGGCGCTGCATTAGTTTTTAATCCACGAAGTAGATTATGCATCATCAGTAGCAATTGCACAAAGGGAACTCTGTCAGAAATTGAAGAAGTCTTCTCAAAAACATTTAATTACTGTCATAACATTCTACCGAACAATTCCACAAAAGATTTATTGAATACTATTGATAGCAAACTAAAGGATTTTACAATGAACGACTACTGCTTAATATTTATTGGAAGAGATGATTTGAGGGATGGCAATTACATTAAAATATTGGACAACTTAAAAAATGCTTTGTCGAATGCTACGCACACAAACAATATTATCTGTGCCCCGACTTACATAAAGGGTGCACTAATCTATAATTATAAAGTTGAACTGTTTAACAATCTTCTCTATTTGGACATAAACAACAACAAATATGCCTACTTTTTTGATAGCAATAGAACACTGACGCATGAGATGTTTTCTTATTATACAGGGAAAATCAACAAAGACGGATGGAAAAATATTTATAATCAGATCATGATTAACATTAAGATAGACTACGACCTATTCCGTTCTTTAGAATATCCAACAAATATAAATAGTAGAATATGTCCTCTACCCACAAGTTCCGATAGTGAGAATGACAGCCTACCACCGACATTGAATGATACTGAGTTTTTTCTATTATATTAAGATGACAATTTTTCACCAGAACATAGCGGGACTTTTAAACAAAGCAGACATATTACTGATCCATATCCAAGAATTGTTAAAGAAAAATGTAGACATTGACATAATTTGCATCACGGAACATTTTGTTATTTCTGGACAAGAGGATCTGATTACAATTCCTAATTTTAAACTCGCCGCAATATACTCAAGGAAGGAACAAAGACGAGGAGGCGCCTGTATATTAACAAGAAAATGCTACGAATTCAGGGTACTAACAGAGATAGCAAGATTATCCATTTCCGGGGTAATAGACTGTTGCGCTATTGAATTGGTAAAGCAGAATTTGGTAATTATATGTTTGTATAGAGTGCCAAAGATTTCAAATTTCAATTTATTCTGCGAAAGATTGGAAACTGTGCTTAAAAAATTGTGTTCTAGGGGGGATAGGAGAGTGGTGTTATGCGGGGATTTCAACATAGATATTCTTAAACAAAAGAAAACTTGAAAAACACAATGATATGAAACATAAGAGAGTACAACCAATAGAAATTGAAATAACAATTAATGAAAAGGAAAATACATCACACAATGTCAACGAGGAGGAAGAAGTTTCTTCCTCCTCGTTGACATTGTGTCAGATGTTGTAGAAATATCAGAAAATGGGAGGCGGCAAAGAGAGAGGCGTACGCCCACGTGGACCAGAGATTTTATACTGGACCAGACTGAAGAAAGTCACCTACTGTCGGAGATATCCAATATATCCGATGAGAATGAAGATGATAATTACTGGCATGATGCTATAAAAGCCGAGATTAGAGCACATGTTAAGAATGGAACCTGGAAAATAGGAAAGAAAAAAAAACCATGAAAGAAGTGGACTACAAAATGGTTCTAAGAAACAAAATAGGACCTGACAACAGTATTACAAAGAAAGCTAGACTTGTAGCACGGGGTTTCACTCAGCAACCAGGCGTTGACTACAACAAAACATACGCTCCAGTAGCTAAACTGAGTTCGATAAGATCTGTTGTTGGAATAGCCATGGAAGAAGGTTTGAAATTGAACAGATGTACGTTACAACGGCGTACCTAAATGGCGAATTAGAAGAAATGATAAATATTAAGTATCCTGACTATTTAGAAAAGTATCTAACTGAAATAATGGTTGAAGAAAGTAAACAAGAAAATTTAACTTTGTACAACAAAACAATGAGTATGCTAAAAGACATAAAAGATAATCCCAAAGGGAAAGCTTGTCATCTCATAAAGGCTTTATATGGACTCAAACAGGCAGGGAGGCAATGGTACAAGAAACTCGACACAGAGTTAAAGAATATTGGCTTCAAACCATCGGAAGCTGACCCATGTCTATACTTACTAGAGAAAAGAGGAGTTAAAGTCATAATAATTATCTATTTCGACGATTTGTTAATTGCCTATTCGGGTCCTAGAAAACTCCAAGAAATAAAATACCTGTTAAATACGAAATTTGAGTTAAAAGACATAGGAAAACCTAAACGGCTAATAGGGATAGATGTTACCTATAAAGGAGACGAAATTAAACTGAATCAGGAGAAGTTCATAGAAGACACTCTTAAAAAGTTCAAAATGGAAGATTGCAAGGCTACATCTACACCCATAGAACCAGGTCTTGAACTAGAAAAAGGAGGAAAAGAAGAAAGGAACAATCTGCCCTACAAAAATTTGATTGGCACACTCATGTATCTAGCAGTGGCCACTCGACCCGATATAATGTTTGCTATAAGCTATCTCTCCCAATTTAATGACTGTCATGGAGAAGAACATTTCAAGTGTGCAAAAAGAGTGCTGCGTTACTTAAAGGGAACCAAAAACGTTATTCAGAAAAACTCGCCAAAAATTACATGGCATGGCTGACGCAGATTGGGGCGCATGCAAGCTAGACTGGAAATCGGGCTGTTGTTTTAGATATGCTGGAACGGCCATAAGTTTGATGTCGAAGAAGCAAAAGTCTGTAGCGCTATCGACTGCCGAAGCGGAATATGTCGCCTTGACTGAAGCTGCAAAAGAGGCCATCCACCTGAAAAATCTATTCAAAGATCTTGGGGCTAACTATGAAAGCATACTCATATTAAACGACAACCAAGCTGATCTCAAGTTAAGTCAGAACACAATGGTCACTTCCAAGTCCAAACACATTGACTTAAAAATAATGGATGGAACGATACAGGTCAGGTATCTGCAAACCGAAGATATGGAGGCAGATATCCTAACGAAAGCCCTAGCCGGCCCGCGGCTGATGAAACTGCGGAGCGGCTTAGGAGTTTCCTAAACACATGATGACCACGACGATGCCGTGAAGAGGAGTGTGAGTACTGGCCATCCAGTACCAAATGACACTGCATGTCGTTTTGTCTTTTTACCTTAGATACGAATAACAGTTGTGTCAAATAATAAAAAGCGATATCTCTGGTCATGAGTATAATTTAATAAGTAAATCCCTTACTGGTAATATATATTATGGTTCCCGCGAGAATTGTTATTAGATTGAACCTGCGTCCGCTCATCCTGCTGCTGATGTAAATATCCACCTTGGGTTGAACCCCTAGATCTAAAATTACGCTGCCCCCGGCGTCCGCGCTGAGTTCTCCTGAATGAGTTATAAGATTGTTGGTACATGCCCACGATCTCCTCCGAGGTACCGGTTGATGTTACTTCATCATCTTGAGCTGCCTGGATGGCCTCTGTTAAAGAAGAAAAATTTAATGGTCAGTACCATTATTGGCCCGCAAAATTTTTCTTCGCCAGGCGCCGTCTCGCAACCCCATCAGCGAATCTCTTGATCGCTATTTTCTCATTTAACGGTCTTAAAACGTTATAATTATTGGAGTTCCCATCGGCCTGCGAAACCGTCATGTTCACATACAGTTCGGATACTTCTCTACCAAACTCCGAAATACTTTTATCATTCTGCTTACATCATTCTAATTTAGTATGCAAGGCTGTATGACTTTTCTTCGGTAATAATAACTTACGCATACTACTGTCAAGTTCGTCAACGGTGTCATATTTCGTAGACAACGATTAAAATAATTTTGCCTGCTGTGATAATCTATTTTTAACCCCCGCCGGAAAAAGAGGAGTGTTATAAGTTTCACGTGTGTTGCTGTGTATCTGTGTGTCCGTCTGTGGCATCATAGCGCCTAAACGGATGAACCGATTTCGATTTAGTTTTTTTTTTTTGAAAGTTAATTTTGTCGAAAGTGTTCTTAGCTATGTTTAAATAAAATCGGTTCAGCCGTTCAAAAGTTATGGGCGTTTTACTGTTTGAATCGGGGTGTTTTCGGAAGATAAAAGTGTCCGGGGTTTTTTAAATTTTGTAATTTTACTTGTTCAGTACAAATTCAATTAATTTATTTTTACATTTAGGCTTATCTAATATGGAGTCTTAATATTCAATGCTCTCTATTAACTGTTTAGTGTTCCCGTCAGTATTATTCATACTCGGTAAGAGGCTTAATGCAATTTTCAAGATAAATATTTCTCCCGTCATGTTACTAATAGAGGGACTATTCTGTTTCGTTTGCTCACTACACAATAATATAATCTGGTGAATTCTTCAGAAAGCCAAGCCAAAACATACATAACAAACGACATATATAACGAAATTAAAAGGAAAACTATCACAGCTAAGTAGGCTTTACAAGTTTACGAGTAGTAGTAGAATAACTTATAAAATGTACTTGGAACAGTACAAATGTTGTACAAATGCCCCCTTTTTTAACCCCCGCCGGAAAAAGAGGGGAGTTATAAGTTTCACGTGTGTTGCTATGTATCTGTGTGTCTGAGTATCTGTGCACGGAAACTGAACATAAACGGTGAAATGAGAGTGTACCAAGGTGAACTGTACACATCTGCGTACCCCTTTAGAGCGTACTGGCGTGATGTTATGTTATGAAATGGTATAAACAATCAACAAACATGCGATTGCAGCAATCCCGAGAGATTTGCCGTTATTTATTGAAGAGTTCTGTTGCGTATCTCAGAAGTTCTTCATCATATCTTCACCAAAATTAAATGTGATCAATTTCGGAATATACTCTTTCAAACAAAAATGTAATTTTCAAAATCGGTCCACAATTGACGGAGATATCGGTGAACATACATAAAATAAAAATCTTTTTTGCAAAAAAATACTACCGACTTCCAAATGAAAAACTACAAAGTGAAAAATAACTTAACTTTTGGAAGTCGGTGTCTTTCGTAGGTACCATTTTTTTGCGATATGGACACCGACTTCCAAAAGTTAAGTTATTTTTCACTTTGTAGTTTTTCATTTGGAAGTCGGTAGTATTTTTTTGCAAAAAAGATTTTTATTTTTCCCTTTTTAGTTGTATCTACCTAAAATAGGCAAGTTGTTTAGTAAGGTACCTATAACGCTAGAATAGATCACCCGAATAACATGATACTTGAACATAACCAGTGAAATGAGAGATCTGCGTACCCCTTTAGTACGTACTGGCGTGATGTTATGTTATGAAATGGTATATACAATAAACAGACATGCGATTGCAGCAATTCCGAATGATTTACCGTTATTTATTGAAGAGTTCTGTTGTATATCTCCGAAGTTCTTCATCAGATCTTCACCAAATTAAAATGGGACCAATTTCAAAACATACTCTATCAAAGGAAAAAAAAAATTTCAAAATCGGTCCACAATTGACGGAGATATCGGTGAACATACATAAAAAAAAAAAAAAAAAAAAAAAAAAACATACAAGAAGTCGAACATAGAACCTCCTCCTTTTTGGTAAGTCGGTTAAAAAACATACAAGAAGTCGAACATAGAACCTCCCGACTTCCAAATAACAAAACTACAAAGTGAAAATAACTTTATTTTTGGAAGTCGGTGTCCATAACGCATAAAATTGGTACCCACCAAAGACATAAATTAATTTAATTACACATTAACCACACATTAACCACAAATATTAATTTTATTCTGTTTTCAGTATTTGTTGTTATAGCGGCAATAGAAATACATCATCTATGAAAATTTCAACTGTCTAGCTATCACGGTTTATGAGATACAGCCTGGTGACAGACAGACAGACAGACAAACAGACAGACAGATGGACCACGGAGTCTTAGTAATAGGGTCCCGTTTTTAACCGACTTACCAAAAAGGAGGAGGTTCTATGTTCGACTTTATGTTTGTTTTTTTTTTTGTGTATGTTCACCGATTTCTCCGTCAATTGTAGACCGATTTTGAAGATTCTTTTTTTGTTTGAAAGAACATGTTTCGAAATTGGTCCCATTTTAATTTGGTGAAGGTCTGATGAAGAACTTCGGAGATACACCACAAAACTCTTCAATAAATAACGGCAAAACTCTCGGGATTGCTGCAATCGCATGTCTGTTTGTTGTTCATACCATTTCATAACATAACATCACGCCAGTACGCTCTAAAGGGGTACGCAGATCTCTTATTTCACCGGTTATGTTCAAGTTTCATGTTATACGGTTAACCGGTCATCTGTCCATCAGACCGAATCGGATTAGAACAATAGTAATTTCTATTGTGTCTGGAAATGGACAGTTGATGGTTATCTATTCTGGAGTGATAGGGACCTTAATAAACAACTTGCTATTAGGTAGATAAAACTAAAAAGGGAAAAATATAAATAAAAATTGCAAAAAAATACTACCGACTTCCAAATGAAAAACTACAAAGTGAAAAATAACTTAACTTTTGGAAGTCGGTGTCCATATCGCAAAAAAAATGGTACCTACGAAAGACACCGACTTCCAAAAGTTAAGTTATTTTTCACTTTGTTGTTTTTCATTTGGAAGTCGGTAGTATTTTTTTGCAAAAAAAAATTTTTTAATGATAATTTTGCATGCCTAAATTGGTGCAACACAGTGGACTGCGCATTCACTTGACATCTGGAAATGTTTGAATATGTACTGTGTTCAGCAATAAATATATTTGAATTTGAATTTTACAATAATCATTCAGTTCAATCAAACAACTCGAATCAAAATAATAGCAGCTGTCCATTATGCAATAGTTATCACTATTTATTTAAATGCACGATGTTTATGAACATGGACACACAATCTCGGTCTAATTTTGTTACGTCAAAAACTAATGTTTTAATTGTTTACTTCCTCATCGGGTAACTGATTGTTTTTCTAAGTCTCGGTGTCAAACTAGCAATAGAAAACCTTTCAAGTGAACAAACCCCAGTGAATAGTGCTCAGTTAAATTTATTATTTTATTTTTATTTTATTACCCGACTGCCGAAGGAGGGTAATGTGTTTATCAGTCTACGTATGTATGTATGTAAGTATGTATGTATGTTTGTTCCTATATGGCGTTCCAGAGACCAAACGCGTTGGCCGATTTTGATGATGCATACGTCAATCGATGCGTCTTAACCCTGCGAGTGTCATAGGCTACATTAAAATTGGATAATAGAAAAATGGCGGATTTCGGGTGCCATATTGTGGGGGCCCAAATTTTTTTTTTTCCTAAGCCATCGTGTGGGGTATCAAAATAAAGGGTGTTAAGAGGTGATTTCAAAAATATAAAACACTTATATGTTTAAGTGTATCTAATTCGAAAAAAACGAACTAAAAAGTTATAAATAAAAAAACTTAATTCAAAAAATCAAAAAACCCGACTGTTTCAAAAACGAACTAAAAAGTCGTAAACAAGGAAAAAATCATGCTGTGCAGGCGGAGGATACACCAGATTTTGGTCAACCAGCCCGAAAATATGTATCCTCCGACTTCACAGCATGATTTTTCCTTGTTTACGACTTTTTAGTTCGCTTTTAAAGCACTCGAGTTTTTTTTTTTTAATTAGTTTTAAGAAGGCTTACAGTCTAATTACAAATAATAATAGGTAACTACAACACATTATCAAGTTGCTAATAACAAGCCTCCACAGATATATAACATATCGATTAGTTCAAGCCGAACAGTTAAAGTTCAATGTATACATAAGTAAGTAGGTTATTCCTATTTATTTCATTTATTTATGTTGCTACGTATTAGTTACAGAACCACTAGCCGGTGCATTATTCATAAAAAAATATTTGGCTAGAAGCGTCCTTGCTGTGCTTATCATAGTGCAAAATAAGTCAACATCGTGCTCAGAACAC
This sequence comes from Orthosia gothica, assembly GCA_949775005.1. Lineage (NCBI taxonomy): Eukaryota > Metazoa > Arthropoda > Insecta > Lepidoptera > Noctuidae > Orthosia > Orthosia gothica. The sequence continues at coordinate 713,202 of OX459063.1, read as the reverse complement.
ACATCATTGAAACTTCGAGCGCCTCTTATAAGAAAAGCATTACGCCTATAATTAGTAGTGGTAGAAGAAACATCTAGAAGCGGACTTTTACGTAATCCCATTGTGTTAGTGCGAAATGCTAACTTTGTTAGTAGCTCAGGGCAGTCAATCAAGCCATTCGCTATGTTTATCAAAAAACATACATCATTAACGAGCCGCCTACGATCCAATGGCAGAAAATGGTACCTCTTACAACGGTGACTATAATCTATAGATACTTAGTGCGCCCTATAATCAAGATATATCAGAAACTTTTTCTGGATGCCCTCAATGCGTGACTTATGGATCCCATATAGAGGGTCAAGGCGCAGCCACTTGGAGTATGCATACTCCCAAATGGCTGCGCACGAACGAACAGTATAAAACTTTGATAGGCTTCAGAGAACGGAAACAGGCTGAGGCTCTTATTACAAATCCTAGTGCCCTCGAAGCCTTGCCCACAATACCGTCAATGTGTTGGTCAAACAGTAATTTGCTATCTTGTAAAGTACCTTATGCTGTTAACTTTTCCCAAGGTAAGTCGGTTGAGACTATAGATTGAATTTACTGTAGATTGAATTTACTAGAGATTTTTGGCGCGTGAAGGTCATTTGAAAACATTTAGAGACATTCATTACATATTGACCACGTATGCAATAAAAAAACTATTTTGCAAAAAAATACTACCGACTTCCAAATAAAAAACTACAAAGTGAAAAATAACTTTATTTTTGGAAGTCGGTGTCTATATCGCAAAAAAATGGGAAAAAGAAAGACACCGCCTTCCAAAAATAAAGTTATTTTTCACTTTGTAGTTTTTTCAGAATCAGAATCAGAATCAGAATCTTTATTTGTAAACATAAATTATAAATTGTTAATTGTTGTTGAATGTTAAATAATAAATTATCATTAAAATTAGATGTCAAATAATAAATTAACCTTACAAATTAGGTGTCCAATATATTTTGATTTCAAATAGTAAATTATCAATTAATTAAAACAAAAATATTTTATTTGATTTTTAGATGTCAAATTATACAATTAATAATGTCAAGAAGTAAAAACAATTAAACAGAAGTCAATAAAAACATTAAAAAAATAGAAAATGTCAAAGATACAATCATATTTAGTCACTTATTTAAACAAGTTACTATGAGTACACAAATTGGATGTCAAAAAAACAATATTGCAGTAAAAAATCAATTAAACAGACATGTCAACTTAAAATTTATATCAATATTTTTTCATCTAGAAATTCTGATATATAATAATAGGATCTCTAGAAAGTTCTTTAGATGTCTTTTAAATAGGTTAATACTTAACATTTTAATTGATTCTGGTATATGGTCGTATATTACTGGCGCCATGCAAAGAACACTATTTCGCATCAGTGCTGTTTTGCATTGTCTCGAACACAACTTATTAATGTGTCGTCGACTTCGGTTATTTCTTTCAGACAATTTGGGGAATAGTTTTGGGTTGGTTTTAACAAATATTGCAATTTCAAATATGTATATACAGGGCAATGTTAGTATATTGTATTTAGTAAAGAAAGGTTTACAGGTGTCTGTGCATTTTAAACCAAACATTGCCCTGATGCACTTTTTTGGACTTTAAATATAAGTTCCCTATTTGTTGAGTTTCTCCAAAAAATAACTCCATATCTTATTACTGAACCAGCCATACCATGGTATGCAGTAACGAGTGCGTCCTTTCCTATGACTGGCGCAAGTCTATACAAAGCATACGCTGACTTGCTGAGTCTCTTCGCCAAATCTAACGTGTGCGCCTTCCAATCTAGACGCTGGTCTATGGTTAAGCCTAGGAAGATTTAGAAGTGCTCACTTGATTTATTGCATTGTTTTTGTAGTCAATATTCATAGTCATATTTATGCGTTGGTTGAATGTCATTAATTTTGATTTTTCAATATTTATCCTAAGGTTGTTGTTATTAGGCCATGTTATTATTTAATGTACATTATTAGTAACGTCATTATTATAATTTTCTTTGTTTTTACCGTCAATGGTAACTGTGCTATCGTCGGCAAACAGTGTCATATGGATTTTCGTAACTTTTGGGAGATCGTTTATGTATAGTATAAACAGAGGAGGGCCAAGAACGCTCCCTTGTGGCACACCATATGCGTTTATTCTATTACGAGACCGATATACCCTTTCTTTCTTTGTTTTTGGGTCTATTTGCGATATTGCCACATATTGTTTCCGGTTTTTTAAATATGACTCAATAAGTTGTAGAACATTTCCTCTGATTCCGTAAGCTTCTAACTTATTAAGCAAGATATTGTGATCCACGTAGTCAAAGGCTTGAGTCATATCGCAGTAAATTGAACAAACAGGTATATTAAGATCAACATTTGCAATTACTTTATTAAGGAAGACGTATATAGCCATATTGATAGTTTTACCTTTTCTAAAGCCATTTCGTTCTTCAGTTAGGATGTCTTCTTTTACTAGATATTTGTGAATTTGTTCGTAAATGTATTTTTCAAATATCTTTGAGTATATCGGCATAAGTGCAATGGGTCTATAGGAGTCCGTTTTATCTCTATCGTTTTTTTATATAGAGGTTTTACTACTGCAGTCTTAAGTTTGGCCGGATATATACCTCGCGTTATGCATAAATTAATTATAAATTTCTGCTTAAATGACCACTAATGCTGTCTGACACATACTTTATCGTTTCTGTCGATATACAATCATATCCTACACTCTTTGTATTTTTTAAGGATTTTATTATTTGTTTTATGTCATCAAAAGACAAAGACAAAGACAAAGACAAAAGATATTTATTTCAACTGGGCCACCAAGCGGCACTTTTGAATGTCACAATTTAAATTTAAATGGAATACAAGTTGATTCTGCCATCTTCATGGCTAGGTGCCATAAACATAGAGTTATTTGATTTGGATATATTCGACGCGATTTGTGTTCCGGTATTACAGATAGGGATAATTTTATCAATGAAAAAATCGTTAAAAACATTAGCTAAGTCACGGGGTTGTATTATAATTTTGTTGCCCATTTTTATCTTTTCAATTGTATTTTTAGGTAATTTTGGTTTGGTTTGGTTTATTATTTCCCATGTTGCTTTTGATTTGTTATCTGCAGATTTTATCTTATGTGTATTTTGAGCGCATTGCGTTAACTTAACTATTCACTTATACGTAGCAGTATATGTTTTAAGTTTTCGTTTATTTGACTGATTTTGGTTTAGACGGTAAAACCACAGTAGTGCCCTTTTCTTTTACTACAGGCTCTGATTCCTTGTGACACCCAATGTGGTCGTTTGTGTAGCCTTATTTTCATTGTATTAATTGGAAAGCAAAGACGATAGAACATGGAAAATGTCTCCAGAAAGAGAGCGTAAGTCTTGTCTGGGTCATCGCATTGATATAACTCTGAAAAATTAGTGTTATGCAGGCATTCTCTAAACTTTTTCTTATTTTCTATACAAAAGTCTCTCCGTTTTATATACCAATGATTTAAAAGGAAGGTTCTTTTTATGTGACATTTCAATAGTTGACAAGTGTGATCTGACAAAGCAAATTCAAGCACATCTGCTTTACAGTTATTGCCAAGATTATGCGCAAAGTTGTCGACGATACATGTGTTACTTTTTAACCTGGTTGGTTGGTTTAGTTCTAACTTTAAATTAAAATTAAGTAGCAAACATTCTAGATCTAAGGATATATTATTACGTTTAAGTGTGTCAATATTGAAATCGCCGCATATTAAAATTTTTTGGTTTTGTTTTTTAGTTACTAACTTTAGTAACTTTTCCAAGCGGTCAAAAAATACGGTCAAATTATTTGATAAATGATTTTATTTCTGTAAGTTGGTTTGTACAAACGCTTTTACATGTCTTACATTTTTTTTTTTTAAACTAGATGAGGTCGGCGTTTCCTGTCTGACTACTCTGAGAAGAAAGGCCAAAACAAACTCAGAGGTCACAGTCTCTTTTAAAGTCCTGACAAAATCTTGGTTCGATCATGTGAAGACCATGTAGACTGATGTCTGAAATGGTATTTTGAGGAAAGAACCAGCCAGATTGAGTGGACCTGTCCAGTCAGTGCACGCATTTGTCAATAACCGAGCAGCTCAACTCAGAATTTAAGGAGCTCAACGATTCGACGAACAATACCAAAGAAAGGACATTCGGGTAGGCCGCATAAACTACTCAAACTGCCAGACCATGATTAAAAACTAAGATAAATTAAAAAACATAATAATGATCCACATAGTCTTCACATTAACAATAATTAAAATAAAATAATATAATACTTTAAAAAGTAAATATTCTTGTCATTGCAACAAAACAAATAAAAAAAAATAACAAAATTCATGGTGCAAAATATTTAAACAAAAAAACTAAATTAATAGGAGCAGCTCACTCCCAAGCCGTTTTATCCTCAATGTAATCTTTAATGCTATGAAACGCTTTTTGGCACAACTTACATTTAATGAATGATTTAAATTTATTAAGACTTAGATTTTGTACGTGACTTGGAAGCATATTATAAAAGCGTACACATTGACATCTAAACTAGCCACCTATTTACTTGAGCCTTGTTGTAGGTATTACAAATTTGTGTTTGTTCCTAGTATTTATATTATGGATATCACTGTATTTTTTAAACAATTTTATATTTTTATGGGCATATAAAAGATTTTCATAAATATACTGAGAAGGCACAGTCATTACATTAATCTCCTTAAATTTCTCTCTGAGAGAGTGTCTCGGGCTTAATTTATAAATTCATCGAACAGCTCTTTTCTGCAAAACAAAGATAGTCTGGATGTCGGCGGCATTTCCCCACAACAGAATACCGTACGACATTACACTATGAAAATAGCTAAAGTATACTAAACGGGCTGTCTCTATGTCCGTTAAATTACGAATTTTTCTAACAGCATATGCTGCGGAGCTTAGCTTCTTTGACAATTTATCTATATGTGGGCCCCACTGAAGCTTAGCATCCAAAGTTAAACCTAAGAATACTGTGCCATTTTCAGGATTCAATTCTTCGCCCTTTATCAGCACAACAGTTTTCACCTGCCTAACGTGAGGTAGGGTAAACTTAATGCATTTCGTTTTTTTTTCATTAAGAAGTAAATTGTTAACATTGAACCAGTGAACTACTTTTGAGATCGCGCTATTTACATCGTCAGTAACCAGCTGCTGACGTTTAAGTTTAAACAAAAGTGAAGTATCATCCGCAAACAACACTATATTATGGTTATCCTTTATGAGGTAAGGCAAATCATTAATATAAATAAGAAACAAGAAAGGACCAAGAATCGAGCCCTGCGGGACTCCCATTGTTACTATAGATCCGGGAGATCTTTTTCCATTAACGTCAACGCTCTGAATCCTATTACTCAAGTATGAAGTAAGAAGATCCAGAGCGCTGTTTCGGATCCCGTAGTGGCGGAGTTTTTGGGATTCTGTAAATACAAACAACAGTGGTGCTTGATTGCGTTAGTTCTATAGTACAACATTCAAATGATTTACTTATTGCTAGTTGTTTTAATTCCGGTAATTTTACCCACTGAAGACCTTTTTTAATCAATATACAAGTTCCACCTCTTTTTGTTTCCGCCCTACTAAAACACGCAGCCAAATTGTAGTTGGGAATAGTCAGAAAATCTTCATAGCCAGACATAATAAAGTGTTCAGAGATGCAGATGACGTCAACACTGACATTCTTCGTGATAAGCTCTTCTAGACACACAGTCAGAGCATCTGATTTACTTAGGAATCCTGCTATATTTTGTTGTATGATATGCACATAGTTGTCATAGAAAAAACTGATTGCTAGGAAATTCGTCAGTTTGGTATGGCGTGGTCATACCAAACTGACGAATTTCCTACTTCCAGATAAGTCATATTTTTTAATACCTTGAAAGAAGTTGTCAATATCTGTGAAGATGGTATGCATTCCATAGTTATTTATTGACCCAGTGCGTTTTAAAAACATCGTGTAGTTATTTGACAGATTCTTATTCGAGTCCAGAAAGTATGCATGCTCATGTGTCAATATGTCCAGATATAGTAGGTTGTTAAATACTTCTACCCTCCAATTGTGCATAGTTTTGTAGTCATTGTATTTGTAAGTCGGAGCACAGAGTATAACATTTGAATGTTTTGTTTTTTGTAGGGCCGTCCGAATCCACAGCACAAGCTCGAAATAGTCCATTGTTGTGTTGAAATCTTCCTCCCCTATCAATTTAACACAAAAATCTTTGTATGTAAATTTTTTTAATCTGCTTTCTATGTCATACAATAACTGTTCAGTTTTACAGTTCGGCTTTAAATAATGACATATTTTTTTCGAATGTTTACTAAGTGTATTTTCTGCAATGTTTCTGACTTTGTTTTTGTTGTTCGTACTCATCACACATCACATCATCAGCCTATTAATGTTCCCACTGCTGGGACACAGGCCTCGGTTAAAATTTCCATTATGGGCCGCCGATTTTTGGCGCGGGGAGGGTGGGGGGGAGAGAGGGGGGAGCTTTGGTTACCCCCCTGTGCCATCCCCACCACTCGGAGCCCCATGGTTATGGAGATATCCATGGTCAAAGTTTTCAGGTTAGAATAATTTTCTTCGTAAATGTCCATCGGTTTAAGGGAGGGAGGGAAACGAAACACAAGTCGACGGAGCCCCGCTGCGGGGCTCCTATTTCTGTCTGCAGGGTCTAAAGTAACCTAACATGAAGGAGATGACGGGAGCTGAGTTCGCTCGCTTTGCTCGCTCACTTCAGCTCCCGTCATCTCCTTCGACCTAACCTATCCGTGTCGGGGTGCCCTAAGCTCCCGAGCTCGCTTCGCTCGCTCTTGGACTAATTCACAATTTTTTTTTTTTTTTTATCTCACTTATTATATTTAAGTATAAAATATATCTAATAACTCCATAACCATGGGTTTCCGTGGGGTGGGGATGGTACAGTGGGGTAGTCCCCCTACCCCCTTTCCTTCCCACCCTCCCTGCCCCTTAAATGATGAACATTTTCGGAAATTTTTACACTAATCTGAGAACTTTAACCATGGATATCTCCATAACCATAGGGCTCCGAGTGGTGGGAATGGTACAGGGGGGTAGCCATACCTCCCCTCCTCCACCCCCTACCATCCCCGCGGCAAAAATCAACGGCCCATAATGGAAATTTTATCCCAGGCCTCCTCTATGTGAGAGGGAATGGGCCGTAATCCACCACGCGGGCCCAGTGCGGGTTGGTGGATGTCACATGTCTTCGAATTTTTGGTTCTAGGACATGCCGGTTTCCTCACGATGTTTTCCTTCACCGTTTTGAGAGCAGTGGTGAAGAAATAATTTACACAAAGTAAAGCGCCTGCCTGGGCTCGAACCCACGACCTACAACTTGTAAGTCGCGGCCAATACCACTGGGCCACCACTGCTCACTTGTTCGTACTCAAGATATATTACATTCTGTCGTTTCTAATTGTAATCTTTGTTTAGTTTTAGGATTTGTTATTGTCATTGGTTTAGTTTGCTTGTTGGGGGTAGGCGGTTTTGTTTTATTTTGTATGTCGGGGGTAGACGTTTTTGTTTTTGTCTGTAAACAAAGCAGAGATTTCGCTTCTGGAGATAACGCTGCTTCGTGATGTTGTGATATTTTATGGGGTGATATATTATCAGTCTGTGTTCCCTGGTGGAATTTCTGAAAAGAATTGGTAACTTTGTTTGGGGTAGACTTTCTAGCCTTACCCTTCTTATTACGATTTGGTGTTATATTTGTGTTATCTGTTAAACTAAGATTTTTGTATGTTTCAATGACTTTTAAGCTCTTGTTAAGGTCAGATTTTAAGCGAAAGTTCTCCGTATTTAGGTTCTCAATTTCATGGTGAGCACTAGTCAATTGGTTTGTTAGTTCAATTATCTTCTCATTCAAATCAATTACCGTTTGACTTTCGTTAAGTGACGTGTTCGGCAGGCTTATCATGGTAGTGTCAAAAAGAGGAGACTCACTTCTTGAAAGATCATCAAGTGAGCTTGCTCGTCGGGGTTTGCTAGTGCGATATGTGATATTTCGCTCAAGATCCATGATAAATATATATTATAATGATACGGTATTGGAACGTAATCAGAAGTTTTTTTTTTTTTTTTTTTTGCCTTTTCTAGGGTTCATCAATAGGATGGACCCTACTCTGATTACAATCTAGCCTTATAAATAGACTAATAAGTAATTTAATTATAACCTAAACTATTACATTGTCTTTACTAAGAATGTGTCCAATAGCACTTTTCTTATTGTCTCTATTAAGGTGAATACACTTCGTTCTTGTGTTTATTTGGTAGCACTTTCGTACGTTACACTATTCACTAACACTAAACACTAACTCGAACGGTTTTGTTCTTTTTAGTCTTCTAACTATGTTTGTGTGGTCGAGAAGCTGGATTGCCTCGACGTTCACATGCTGATGAAGTCTCTTTTCGTGAGCTTCTGCAAATTTCTGGATCACTTTATCGATGAACTCAACTTTTAGGTCCCGATGGAGGTCATCATTTCTTATGTACCAAGGTGCATTTACAATTGCCCTCAGCACTTTGTTCTGGAATCGTTGTATAATTAATATATTGCTCTGTTTGGTGCAGCCCCATAGCTGAATACCATAAGTCCAAACTGGCATCAGGACTTGTTTGTATAGCAGTAATTTGTTTTGCACAGACAGCATGGAGTTTCGTCCAAGCAGCCAATACATTCTTTAATATCGGAAGTCGAGTTCTTCTTTTTTCTTCTTGACGTGGGCTTTCCAGCGTAACTTTGCGTCAAGGGTCATACCGAGATATTTGGCTGTATTCTCGTATGGGACTTGTTTATTATTAATATAAACTGGAGAATACTGGTGTTTTTTGTTGGTAAAATCTATGTGAACAGATTTCGATTCATTTAGTTTAATCCTCCATTTTTTGGTCCAGTCATAAACTAGATTAACAGCCATTTGAACCTTTTCTACTGCTTCTACGTGGCTGTTCCTACAGCCATTATGGCCGTATCATCAGCAAAGGTCCCAATCGTGTTTTGCTCTAATTTAGGAATATCACAAGTGTATAGTAGGTACAGGACCGGACCTAACACACTTCCTTGCGGTACACCAGCTTTTATTTGTTTCAGTTCAGAGTAGGCGTCTTCTTGTCTTATTCTAAAGACTCTGTTTAGAACATAGGACTCTAATATATCTGAAAATTGCTTCGGTAATAAGCTCTTCAATTTATGTATAAGGCCTTCATGCCATACTTTGTCAAACGCTTGCGCCACGTCTAGGAATACAGTAGAACATACTTTCTTATCTTCAAGGGCGTTTTCTATAACGTTTGTGATCCTATGTACTTTATCAATAGTAGAGTGTTTTTCTCGAAAACCAAACTGGTGCTCAAGTCGTCTGAGTAACAGATTTTCAAATAGCTTGGACATTATTGGTAGCAAAGAAATAGGCCTATAGGATGATGTTTCGTGAGCCGGTTTACCTGGCTTAGCTATCATTATTACTTCAGCCACCTTCCATAAGTCTGGTACATATTTAAGCCTTAATGCGGCATTGATAAGGGTCGTTAATTTAACCAGACCCTTTCTCGGTAGGTTATGAAGTACTTCTCCTGTTATTAAATCGTACCCTGGTGATTTTCTTGTACTTATATTGTGTTTTATTTCTCGTGCGACTTCTCTCGGTGTTACTAATTTTATGGTAACTTCATTTTCCGATCTCACCATATTAATCAAAGTGTGATTTTCAATGATTTCCCGTCGTTTGGTTGAAAGATATTTTCTAGGTGCTCTGCAAACCTTTTCGCTTTTTGCTCGTTAGTTACTGCCCATTGCCCGTTTTCACATTTGATAGGTGGTATTTGGGTAATCGGTCTTTTTAAGTGCTTAGTAGCCTTCCAAAGAGAGTAGTCTGTCTTTTGGTCGTTACTAAGGCTCTGAAGATAGGTTTTGGTTGACTCGTCTTTAAAGTCTTGGATTAGTTTTCTTACTTTTTTTGTAAGACAATTCAATTTTCGTTTGTCTTCAGGGCACCTAGATTGATGCCACGTTTTCCTCTGTTTTCTTTTCTCCATAATGAGATTTATTCCTAGTGAGATTTATTTAGTATTTCCTTTCGTCCTCTTGTTGAAGTCAGGTGTATTTTCCCACGCTGCCTGCTGGATATGCATTATGAACTTTTCCACTTCGACGTTTAGATGTTCGGGTGTTTTTAGTGGAACTTTAAGGTCTATTTGATCATTCAATCTGGTCTTGAAGCTCACCCAGTCTGTACACTTATTAACAAGAGTGGGCCTGTTTTCTTTACACAAAATGGTTTCGCTAATTTCAAGATATATTGCAGAGTGATCTGAGTTCATGTCATAACTTTGTTCCGATTTTATACAGCTAGTTGATAGATCCTTGGTTATAAAAAGTCTATTAAGTCCGGAATTTTATTTTGATCTGTTGGCCAGTAGGTGGGCTTTCCAGTTGATATGACATCACATTTCAGCTCTGTTATGGCATTTAGTAGTTCTTTGCCTTTAGTAGTTGTTAGTCTTGAGCCCCAATACGTATTTTTAGCATTGAAGTCACCTCCTAAGATAAATCGAGTTCTAAAGCGAGTTAGAAAGTTCATATAGTGGTCCTTTTTAGGGTTCCGTAGCCAAATGGCAAAAACGGAACCCTTATAGATTCGTCATGTCTGTCTGTCTGTCTGTCTGTCTGTCTGTCTGTCCGTCCGTATGTCACAGCCACTTTATTCGGAAACTATAAGAACTATGCTGTTGAAACTTGGTAAGTAGATGTATTCTGTGAACCGCATTAAGATTTTCACACAAAAATAAAAATAAAACAATAAATTTTGGGGGTTCCCATACTTGAAACTAAAACTAAAAATTTTTTTTTCATCAAACCCATACGTGTGGGGTATCTATGGAAAGGTCTTTAAAAATGATATTGAGGTTTCTAATATATTTTTTTTCTAAACTGAATAGTTTGCGCGAGAGACTCTTCCAAAGTGGTAAAATGTGTGTCCCCCCTGTAACTTCTAAAATAAGAGAATGATAAAACTTAAAAAAATATATGATGTACATTACCATGTAAACTACCAGCGAAAATTGGTTTGAACGAGATCTAGTAAGTAGTTTTTTTTTAATACGTCATAAATCGTACACCGCAATTTACCAAGTACGGAACCCTTCGTGCGCAAGTCCGACTCGCACTTGGCCGGTTTTTATCATATACCGTGGTGGACTGTAGATGGCAGATACTGTTAGAGGATATTTTTTGGTTTGTAGACAAATTGCCACTGCTTGGATGTCCCTCTCTTCGTATTTAAACTCTTCAAAGTGCTGTAGGTTTTCTTTTACTATAATGGCACTACCACCTCTTGCGGAATTGTCTGGGTGAAGTGCATGGTATACTTTGTACCCTTTAAACTTAATGTGAGATTGCTTTGTGAAGTGAGTTTCTGATATCAGGCACACATCAATCTTTTCTATATCTAATACTACTTGTAACTCGTTTTGATGTTTTTGTAACCCATTTGAGTTCCACGCCATAATTCTTAGTGTAGTATTCATTTTTGTGGCTTAGTAGTAGCAGCTTTGTTGCTATTTTAATTTTTTTTCAATCTCTCGTCGAATGATGACATTAACTTTAAGATTTCATCTAACTTTTTGTCACTGTTCATATCAACCACAGGCGCCTTGGCTATGCCTCTTGTAGCTACTTGGGCATAAGATACGTTTTTAATTGTAGTGCTTTGCCTTCGTTTGTACTGGGTGGGGACTTCGGCTCTTCCACTAGGTGTACTTTGTTGAGGGGCAGTATTATTGCCTTTCGATTTTTTGTTTCTAATCTGCTGGATTTCTTTAGCTACGATACATCCTCTGTAGTTAGCTGGATGTGGCGCTCCACAGTGAACGCACTTTGGCTTCTCCTCTTTTGATTTCCTGCAATCCTTCGTGAGATGTTTGCCTGTGCACTTTATGCACCTCGGTTCTTTGGAGCAGTACTTTTGCGTATGGCCGTAAGCTTGGCATCGTTTGCACTGAGGTACCAGTTTTGTGGATTTTACTGGTTGTATTTCCACATTACATCCCAATACAGTTTTGATGTTAAAAATTTTGCTAGTTTCTTCATCGTTTGAGAATGTTAGCATGAACATATTGAGTGGCTCTTTGGTTTTCCAACTCAATTTGTTGACTGCTTCTAGGATTTTGTAGCCTTTGCCACGCAAATCTTCAACAATTCTCTCCGGAATGCATGTGAAATGCAATTTTTTTGCCATCACTCTAATTGGTCTTTCTTGCTTGTTCTCATACGAGTGCCAAAGGCAATTGTTGAGAGAGAGGGCCTTTGTAATTGCTCTGTATGAATCATCGTTTTTGGCATTTACTTTGATTGTATCGCCGTTCATCATTTTGATGCTGAACGCGTCAGCTGGTTGGCTCTCAGACAAAAAATAAAAGAATTTCTGGTAATCCTGGATACCATCTACTACAATAGATGGTGGCATAGGAGTTTTAATAGTTTTTTCCTTACCTTTATTATGTTCACTTCCTTGTTCATGCAGAGTGGGTTGGGCGGGCGAGGTGTTCAATTTTCTTTTCTTCCTGCTTTTTTGCCGTATCCATCCTGTTTCTCGAGCGAGTTCTTCTTCATCCGTTGTATATTCAACAGGCGGGGGAGAAGTTTCAGGGGCGGTTGTAGTAGCTGATTTCGGTGTGTTCTCCGCTTGAAGTTTCAGCTGTTGCTGGAGGTTTTCTATCTGACTTTTTAAGTCATTTACGTTTTTTTGCAGCTTTTCACGCTGCCTTTGTTCTTCACAAAAGTATTTGAACAACAGATGTTCAGTCTCTGTTTATAAGTTCACGCTGAGTTTTTGCTTATTCGAACTCATTGTAGAAGTTAATCGAGTATTAACTTCGCCTTAACAATAATATTCGCCTGCAGCCGTCAGCATTACGCAATAACTAGGTCATTGCGGTGCATCCGACTGGACGGCGTTATTTTGATGCGTAAGCACTTTTACACTGTGGTACGCGCGCGATCGCATGTAACACAACTGCTCTCAGCAAAAATCGAACGCATGATAAATACATATTATAATGGTAATCAGAAGTAAGTCAAAAGATCAATATCAAAGTAAAGCAGCTGTTGGTAGTGCAATTTCCGAACGAATATTATTCTGTCACAGATAATGTGTTGATTGGCAAATGAATAATCAGCTGTCCTTTGTTTAAATAAAAAAAAATACGATTTCAAATCTGCAACTGTCCATAAGGTATATTCTGGTACATTATTTGTTTTGTCCATGCAAAAGTAGTTTTTAACCCCCGCCGGAAAAAGAGGGGTGTTATAAGTTTCACGTGTGTTGCTGTGTATCTGTGTATCTGTGTGTCTGTCTGTGGCATCATAGCGCCTAAACGGATGAACCGATTTTGATTTACTTTTTTTTTGTTTGAAAGGTAATTATGTCGAGAGTGTGTTTAGCTAAGTTTGAATAAAATCGGAACAGCCGTTCAAAAGTTATGGGCGTTTTACTGTTTGAATCGGGGTGTTTTCGCAAAATAAATGTGTCAGGGGTTTTTAAATTTTGAAATTTTACTTGTTATAAGAATAGTGTACATAAATATTTGAGAGCCAACCTGGTATTGTGATGTTGTTGGTTTTTGTAGATTTCAATCCATGTTGATTGCCAACTAATTATGTTCTTGCACAGTTGTTGAGATATTCCATGAGAAACAAGGTATAGGTATCTATGGTAATACTTTCACTGATACTCTTCGGCACTTAGATTGTACTTATGCATTAAATTGATGTATTTTGCAATTTTTAACAATTAATTTGTCGGAAACTTTAACGGAGCGTTTTTATTTGGCAGTCGGTAGTATTTTTTTGCAAAAAAGTTTTTTTTACCCCTTGGGTACGGAACCCTAAAAACTTTAACGCGATACTTAACAGCACATTCATACCTATTAATAATTTTTTTTTTTTTTTTACTCTTACCTGCTGGTGGACGTATATTTTCTACCAACCTTATCATTGTTACGTATTTTTATCTATTTACTTTATATTTAACCCCCGCCGGAAAAAGAGGGGTGTTATAAGTTTCACGTGTGTTGCTGTGTATCTGTGTATCTGTGTGTCTGTCTGTGGCATCATAGCGCCTAAACGGATGAACCGATTTCGATTTAGTTTTTTTTGTTTGAAAGGCAATTTTGTCGAGAGTGTTCTTAGCTATGTTTGAATAAAATCGGTTCAGGTGTTCAAAAGTTATGGGGATTTTACTGTTTGAATTGGGGTGTTTTGAACCCCCGCCGGAAAAAGAAGGGGTGTTATAATTAACCCCCGCAGGAAAAAGAAGGGGTGTTATAAGTTTCACGTGTGTTGCTGTGTATCTGTGTATCTGTGTGTCTGTCTGTGGCATCATAGCGCCTAAACGGATGAACCGATTTCGAGTTTGTTTTTTTTTTTAGAAAGGTAATTTTGTCGAGAGTGTTCTTAGCTATGTTTGAATAAAATTGGTTCAGCCGTTCAAAAGTTATGGCCATTTTACTGTTTGAATCGGGGTGTTTTCGCAAGATAAATGCGTCGGGGGTTTTTTTAAATTGTGAAATTTTACTTGTCGCAACATAAATATGTCGGGGGTTGTTTAAATTGTGAAATTTTACTTGTTATATTTATCTATATTTACGTGTTACATAATGGTGAATAGTGACGATGACAGCTTTTTATCAGCGTTTAGTGACAGCGATAGTTCCAGTAGTATCCCGGGTCTTGCTGACACGCTTGGGTTACAGTTTTCCGATGTTCCAAAAAATCTTAATGTAAAAAAATGGTTATTTCAATTACATAAAGCATTAACATACTTGATATGGAGATCACCTTTTAAGCAAGAAGATGCTTGTAATAGGTGACTCCGCTCTTCCACTTAACATTAAACAGTGTATGCAATTGTAAACAGGATAAAAAAATACAAGAAAAATTTCAAATTTTAAAAAACCCCCGACGTTTATCTTGCGAAAACACCCCGATTCAAACAGTAAAACGCCCATAACTTTTGAACGGCTGAACCGATTTTATTCAAACATAGCTAAGAACACTTGCGACAAAATCACCTTTCAAACAAAAAGAAAGTAAATCAAAATCGGTTCATCCGTTTAGGCGCTATGACGCCACAGACACACAGATACACAGCAACACACGTGAAACTTATAACACCCCTCTATTCCGGCGGGGGTTAAAAATAATGATAAAGAAATAATCACAAGTAAAATTTCAAAATTTAAAAAACCCCCTACCGACACATTTATCTTGCGAAAACACCCCGATTTAAAACAGTAAATCGCCCATAACTTTTGAACGGCTGAACCGATTTTATTCAAACATAGCTAAGAACACTCTCGACACAATCACCTTTTAAACAAAAAAAACTAAATCAAAATCGGTTCATCCGTTTAGGCGCTATGATGCCACAGACAGACACACAGATACACAGATACACAGCAACACACGTGAAACTTATAACACCCCTCTTTTTCCGGCGGGGGTTAATAATAATAAAAGAAAATACAGAAGGGAGTGCGCTTGTGCGAATTGTGCGAGTAGGTTTTGAGTGTGTGTGTAATAGTTTGAGTTAGCGTGCGTGAATGTTTATAGTAGTGTGAGTGTAGAATTGTAGTTTAAATTTTCTGTTAAATTTGATTGCCTGCATATAGATAAAAGTGTAGGTTTTAGTTAGGTTAAGTACTAGGCTTACGTTAGCCCTGCGACAGTGTCTTGGGATCGAAGGGAGCCAGGAACAGCTTTCTCCGCTAACGATTTCGTTACTGAGGACTTATTTGTTATTAATAATAATAATAATAATAAATTTATTTGTTAGAATATTGTTGTTACATAGGTGTTACACAAAATACAATGTCCATAATATTCTGCTGTTTCCAGCGTACAAATATTTCAAAGAATTAAAATTAATAATAAACCATACAATGTCGGGAATTAGGAAAACGTTAACTACTATCAAATACAATGTCAGGGGTTATCAATTATAATGTAAGAATTATTAAATACAATTTAAAAGGTTATTAATTATAATGTCAAGAATGATTAAATATAATGTCAAGGCTTATTCGTTAAAATGTTATGAATAATTAAATACAATGTCAATGGTTATTAAATAAAATGTCACTAATGATTAAATATAATGAAGAGAAAAAAACAATATAATGTCATAGAAATGACATTCCATTCAATTATTGTGAGGTAATTCGTTGTCTAATTTAAATTTTGAATCAAATTTTTCATTTAAAAATTCATTCGTTGAGTAGTAACACTTTTGCAACAGAAAGTTAAATAGTTTATTTTTAAATGTCATCAGGTTAAGACTTTTAAAGACATTAGGTAATTTATTATAAATTTGAATTGCCATACAGTAAACATTATTCGAAAATAGTTTAATTCTTTGTTGTGGTGCACATAATTTGTGGATATTTCGACTTTTCCTTATTACAACATCATTGTGTACTTTAAATAAAGCTAAGTTCTTACGTACAAAGATACAGAGTTCGAATATATATAAAGATGGGAGTGGTAATATTTTTAATTTTTTAAAGATTGGGACACAGCTTTGTAATGGTTGGGCTTTAGTCATTGATCGAATACATTTCTTTTGGGCTCGGAATGCTTTAATAGTATCCACAGAATTTCCCCATATAATGATGCCGTAGCGGAGAACTGATGCTACGTAACCATGATAAGCATAAAGTGCTGCATTGATACCAGCTACGCGAGTTATTCGATTTAAGACAAATACAAATCTTTGCAACTTAGTGCATAATTTGTCAATGTGTACTTTCCAGTTGCAATACTTATCTAATGTTATACCCAAAAAAGTTGCACTTTCAACCTCTTCTACAGCGTTATTTGCATATCTAATTTCCAATTTTTGACGGTTGCTATTGTAAGTTTGGAACTGCATAAGTTTGGTTTTACTAATATTGACATGTAAATTGTTGTCTTTCAGCCATTCTATTATTTTGTTTAACGTGTCATTTATCTCATTTTCGTATTTGTTGATATTGTCATCGGTGAGTTCAATACTAAGAGTTGTATCGTCGGCGTACAGAATGCATGAATATGGGGTTACGTTGGGCAAATCATTGATATATAGCAAGAACAAAAAGGGTCCCAATATACTCCCCTGGGGAACACCACATGAGTTTTGACGATAAGCGGATCTATGTATTTTTTTTTCTGATATTGTATGCCTCGATATTTCTACGCATTGTTGGCGATTATTTAAATAAGATTCTATCCACTGTGATGCGTTTCCCCTAATACCATAACGATTTGATTGAACAGTTTAAGGAAGCGATGCTGTTACCATGGCCTCAATGTCGTCATAGTATGTAGTTCACATTAATGCTCAAAACATTCCGGCCCATAACCATGACATGCTGGCTAATCTGGACTGTAAGAACATCCATGCAATCCTTGTCCTTCCACTTCCTACTCTTTACCCGGATACCAACTAATTCGAAAAGATCGCGCGGGCGGCGGTGGTGGCGGTGTTGCCATATATCTCCGAGCTAACATTCCTTTCTCAGTTATATGTCATCACATGCATCACCACCGCCGACAGTTTTTTTTTTTTTTTGCTTGGAGAATTAATGCTCATGCATGCTGCACTACCACGGGGCGATAGTGTAATTTGTGTGTGATTCTAGTGAAGACCCTCGTGAAAAGGATAGATTAACACAGACTTTATCGCCGGCGAACATTTCTTCATGCGAGGTGTGGTGAGTCCTTCTGATCATCCATTCTTTATCCTGGTGGTGGCCCGACGGTTCCCTCGCTCATTAAGCGTAGTCAAATTTACGTTGCGCGATGTCTACGTTGTAGAATCAGCCTTTCTTCGCGAGTATCTAACATAAATGGTGCCTCCTGTGAGGAACAAGTCCTCATTTTTATTAATCACTTACAAGTCTAAATCAACAAGAGTTTACTTGTAGGTAGATAATAATAATCGTCATATTCCTAGTTCAAACAATCAATGCTATTTTGTTTCTTATAAAACATCAAATAGCCGATCTTGTTTACTTGCATTATTTCAAAACTCATAATCTTGTAATTATTGTATCGTAACTCGTATCGTCGCTCGTTGTTCGAACCAGCAGTCCTACCTACCACCCGAGCGAACGTTCGAGTAACAATTCTACCTACATAATACCTAACCTAAGAACTAGTCAGCATAAAAGTTCAAATAATCTAATCGGTTCCAATCCTATAGTTGTCCAAAATTCTAGTTTACCCTTTATAAGAAACAGGCTGATTTTGCAACTTAGTTGTCGAACAGTAGATTTAATTAATGTGTGCTCGAATCTAAGTTAGGTACAGATTTGTTAGGTTCTATTTACGAAATTAGGTACATTTAATTGTTTTATTTCCTGATTACGTCTTATTCAATAAGTGCGTAACAGACCAAACTTGAACTTTGAATTAACTGTAACGTTTTGTCTTTAACGATAGGATAAAATACATTGTGCCTACTTGTGTGAAATTGTGTGCCTAGTAGGTGGGTGACACAAATAGGTTGTTCTAGCATTACAAATTTGGTATACTTACTTGCTAACAGGTAATATATTATAATAGCTTACGCAACTTAGTATTTGGTTAGTTTCTGTTTCGTCTGATCTTATTATCTATTAATTGTTATTAATTAGATTCAATAATGACAGAAAAGATGGAAGCTGAATAACAATCACTAATTAAAAGGCGTGAATATGAATTTTCATGCATTCAAATATTGTTCGATTTGTCTAAAGTTGCTACCACTGATAAATCTAAACTATCGTCGTTTCGCACTAGATATAAATCGGTCGAAAAGGTAAAAGAAAATTTCGTCGACGTCAACGACCGTATAAATAAGTTGGAAATAACTTTGCGTCCGAAATCCGTTATTGATAACGCAACTTTACTAGCGTTTGACGAGTTGTATTTTTCGGTTGTGGAATTCGAGGATTCAATCTTATCGGGTGCGGGTAGCAGTTGTAATGCTGGTGGTCCAGTGAAAGAGACTCAGAGTCCACACGTTAAACTACCTAAACTAGAAATTCCAAAGTTCGATGGGAGCCTTGAAAACTGGCAAAGTTTTAAAGATAGTTATGTGGCTTTGATCCACCACAATGCTACGCTATCCGATGCGGAAAAGTTTCAATATCTAAACTCATGCTTATGCGGTTTCGCTGCAACTATAGCGAAGGGATTACCTGTCACGGCTGCGAATTATAGTATTGTTTACGAGGCTTTGCTCGATAGGTACGACAATAAGCGTGTTCTGGCTACCGCGTATGTTGACAAGTTGGTAACTACTAGTCAAATAAATAAACCATCACTTGATAATCTATCAAGCTTATTGAATACCTTATATGAAAATGTAAATGCTTTACGGTCGCTGTCGATTCACAACCTTAGTGATTTTTTATTGTTTTATATCGCTTCGCGTGCACTGGACAGCGAGACTCGCCAACGATTCGAGTTGCAGAATATTAGCGAAATACCCACATTTGACGAGTTAATAAAATACTTGCAAGGTTACGTAAAAATATTAGAAGTGAGTCAAACCGGGTCTGTTTCTACTTCTAATTCGCCTAATAGACAAATTCGTAACAATAATAGGAAAAATAATTTCACGACGCAAACAAAGACAACTTTAGTTGCATCCACGTCGCAAAACAATAATAGGTATCAAAACAAAGAAAAACCAATTTGCCCGTGTTGTCAATCTTCACATTCGATCTATCGATGTGCAAAATTCCAATCGTTACGTGTTCAGCCGCGTCGGCAATTAGTGTTGGAAATGAAACTTTGTTTTAATTGTTTGCGCGCGGGTCACGAGGCAAACAGTTGCCCCAGTAAAAATAGTTGTTCCCTTTGTGCATCTAAACATAACACGTTGTTACATGTAGACCAGCCATCCCGTGATAATGATAAAAGGGAAGAAAATAATACTAATTCAAGCACGGCGCTCACGAGTGCTGCGACCGTGTCAGGCGCGGGAAATTCAAACGTTCCGCGTACGAAAATATTAGGATCCGCGGTAGTGCGCGTGCGGCATGCGGACGGCTCGCATCAGTGTGCGCGCGTCCTTATTGATAGCTGTTCGATGGATTCCTTTATAACGACTTCGTGTGCTCGACGACTCGGGCTACCCATTAAGAAATGCAAAATGAATGTTACCGGTTTAGGTCAAAGTTCGGTACTTGATATCAAGGGTGTTACCTTTGGCTCGATTATGCCGCGCCAAAGTGATACTCCCACATTCGAATTGCCTTTTGTGGTGTTACCTAATATCACCACATCGATGCCTTCATCCCCGTTACCTGCTGTGGTACACGGTCATTTTTCTCATCTGGATTTAGCGGATGACAATTTTTATCGATCGAGTTCGGTGGATCTTTTATTAGGAGTTGAGTGTTTCGATCAAATCTACACCGGCGCTCGTTACTCACCAGGTCCGGGCCTTCCTTGCGCTCTCGAAAGTGTTTTTGGTTGGGTTATTAGCGGTCAGCTCTTGCACCACTCTTTGTCGCGGGCGGTATCCCAACCGGTAACGTCACTCCTTACTGCCACTTGTGCGCTCGAAGACATCGTTAAGAGGTTCTGGGAGACTGAAGAACC
Source organism: Orthosia gothica (assembly GCA_949775005.1). Lineage (NCBI taxonomy): Eukaryota > Metazoa > Arthropoda > Insecta > Lepidoptera > Noctuidae > Orthosia > Orthosia gothica. The sequence goes on along the minus strand of OX459063.1, from coordinate 692,487 downwards.
ACCGCGTCCCGCCATCTCAATCCCTGAAGATGATATCTGTGAACAAAAATATAAAGAAAGTACTTACCGAACTCCTGAAGTCCGTTACGTTGTTCCACTCATGTTGAGGGATGACGCCCCGCCTCTTGGCGACTCTCGTCGTTGCAGCTTGAATCGGTTCCTAAATTTAGAAAAACGTCTCGAGCGTGATTCCGATTTGAAATCTGAATATACAGAATTTATGCGTCAGTACGAAGACCTTGGTCATATGCAACCAGCAGTCGCTTCGTCTACTGAAGCCAAGTATATTATACCTCACCACTGTGTAATTAGACCCGAAAATTCTACTACACGTCTGCGCGTTGTATTCGACGCCAGTAGCAAGACTTCTATCAATAAGTCTTTAAATGACATAGTTCATGTCGGACCCAAACTTCAAGTCGACATTATCGATTTAGTCACAAGGTTTCGACTGCATACTATTGTCTTCACAGCGGACATTTGCAAAATGTACCGCCAAATTCTGGTTCAACCTGAAGACAGGTCCTACCAACACATCCTTTGGCGTGACCAACCGAACGCTCCACTCGTCGAATATGAGTTGGCCACTGTCACATATGGCGTCAGTAGCTCACCATACTTGGCCATTCGCACTCTACGCCAGTTGGCCGACGACCATGGTTCGGAGTATGTATCTCGTGCCGCCGAAGTCCTTCGCGAAGATACGTTTATGGATGACATTACTACTGGCTGTTCCTCCTTGGAGGAAGCTAGACAGTTAAAAAAAGATTTGACTTCTTTGTTGGCTCAAGGTCAATTCGAACTTCGAAAATGGAGTTCAAACAATTCCGAATTGTTAGCTGATATTCCTCCTGAGCATTGTCAAACTCCTAAGACCTTCGACGAAGGAAGTCAGGAATTTATCAAGATCCTAGGTATCCAGTGGGACCCCTCCTCTGACAACTTCTCGTATTCCTTTTCGGACAATTTTGACATAAAATTTACCAAAAGGTCAATACTCTCGATCACGGCGAGAATCTTCGATGCCCTTGGCTGGATTTCCCCATTGATTTTCTCTGCAAAGTCACTCTTGCAGGACATGTGGAAACTGAATTTAGAGTGGGACGAACCCATTCCTCATGACTTAGCCAAGCGATGGCATATCATAGTTGCAAATCTACATGATATTCAACAAATCAAAATGCCGCGTAGTGTGCTTCCCGTAAACACTAATCAAAATCATTTAGTCGGATTTTGTGACGGGTCTCTCAAAGGCTATGGTTGTTGTGTATATTTGTGCGCAGTGACGCCAAGTGCCACTGTCTCTCGATTGTTGATAGGTAAGTCCAAGGTGGCGCCCTTGAAGCCCACGACAGTGAACAGACTCGAGCTGTGTGCAGCAGTGTTGCTATCTCGGGTTCTGAGCCACATGTATAATCTGCTCAAGTCCAAATTACATATTGACTTAGTTCGAGCATACTCAGACAGCACCACCACATTGGCTTGGTTGAACACGCCTCCACATTTGCTTAAAATGTTTGTTGCAAACCGGGTAGTTCAAGTAACCGATGAGGTCGACATTCAGTGCTGGGGCTATGTATCCACCAAAGATAATCCGGCAGACTGCTGTAGTCGCGGTATTAGTTGCGCTGAACTTATCGAGCATCCCCTCTGGTGGTCAGGTCCAGCATGGCTTTCAAAACCACCATCGGAATGGCCATCTAAATTGCCTTCACTGCTGGACACGGTCTTACCGGAAATGAAATCTTCAGTGGCGCAAACTCTTCTCACGGTTGCCACGGAAGAAGAATTAATAGGGCAGCTCCTTAGCAAATATTCCTTATTATCTAAATTGACAAGAGTGCTCGCGTGGGTATTGCGGTTTTCTTCAAATATAAGACGCAAGAAAGAGAATCGAGCGCTTTCTTCTCTTTCCACTGCAGAGCTAGACTCTTCTTTAATGCTGCTTGTAAAATATGCACAAAGTAATTCTTTGAAAGATGAGCTCGAAAATGTCGCTCAAAATCAAGTTTGCTCTAAACCAATTCAAAAACTGTCCCCATTTTTAGACAGTGCAGGTAAGCTGCGAGTGGGGGGACGAATTGATAATGCCATGTTACCGGTTTCTGCAGTACACCCTCTTCTTTTGTCTAAGGCTTGTGCTTTATCGCGCTTGATTGTAGAAAATTTTCATGTCAAGTATCTGCATTGTGGACCCCGAACTTTACAGTCTTTGATCCAACAGAAATTCTGGATTATTGGTGGTCGTCTACTCATTCGTTCAGTATGCTCTAAATGCGTACAATGCTTTAAAGTCAAACCGGTACCTTGTCAACCCGAAATGGGCAAACTCCCTGCCGCCAGGTTACAACCTAGTCGTTGTTTTGACACTACCGGAATAGATTTTGGTGGCCCATTCATTCTAAAAGAGAGTCGTCGACGAAAAGCACACACCTTCAAGGCATACGTATGCTTATTCGTGTGTCTTAGCACGAAAGCGGTGCACCTAGAAGTCGTTACAGAGCTAAGCTCAGCCGCTTTCTTGGCTGCTTTAGATAGAATGGTCTCACGTCGTGGCATTTGTAGCACGATTATTAGCGATTGTGGTACTAATTTTGTAGGTGCGAATAGACAAATGAAAGATATCCTAGTGGAATTGCGGTATCACTAGCCTGAGATAGCGGATGGGTTTGCCGCCCGCGGCATCAAGTGGAAATTTAATCCACCGAGTGCACCTCACTTTGAAGGAATATTTGAAAGTGGCATCAAAGCCACCAAGTACCACCTCAAGCGGGTGGTGGGTACTCAAGTTCTGACGTATGAAGAAATGAGTACAGTTTTAACAAAAATCGAAGCCATTCTCAACTCGCGTCCACTTTGCGCGATTTCACCGGACCCTAATGAAACAGACGTATTAACGCCTGGGCATTTTCTTGTCAATGGTCCACTTGCGTCGTTACCCGAGTCCCCAATGGTCGATGTTAAAACACCGCGTTCGCGTTGGCAGTTACTTCAAAAGATAACACAAACCTTTTGGCGAATCTGGCAACGTGATTATTTACATACTCTCCAACAAAAGAACAAATGGTTCAAACGTGTTCCTAATCTCAAGGTAAATGATTTGGTTATTGTTATTGAACCTACTTTACCTACGTTGTGCTGGAGACTAGCTAAAATAGAGCAACTGCACCCCGGTCGCGATAACGTTGTCCGAGTAGTGACGCTTCGCTCTGCGAATGGCCATGTTTTTCGGCGACCAGTAGTCAAGATTTGTCCTTTGCCTATTGATGCCTAAGCTATTATAGTAAAGACGTATGTAGGTATAAGGTAATTTAGACTTAAGCGATTTAGTTTAGTATATATAGAGTAGTTCTATTTTGTAATAGTTTCGAGCACATATTTTTTAGGTTTCTTCTGTGAAATCTTAGTATATTTCAAGTGGGGGGAATATGTTACGGCTACACGCCAATCCTGGCAAAGAATCCTTATCCATGACATGTTCCTTTCCTATTTCAAATTTGCCGCGCCTCGCGCCCTGCCAACTGAACTGTCTGAACGAGAGAGAAAACAGTGGCGCCAACAAAAGAACGTTTCTGGTGAAATAAAATATGGCGATTTTGAGTTTTCTTCCTAGCGCGCGCGAGTGTAATTTTTGTGTGATTCTAGTGAAGACCCTCGTGAAAAGGATAGATTAACACAGACTTTATCGCCGGCGAACATTTCTTCATGCGAGGTGTGGTGAGTCCTTCTGATCATCCATTCTTTATCCTGGTGGTGGCCCGACGGTTCCCTCGCTCATTAAGCGTAGTCAAATTTACGTTGCGCGATGTCTACGTTGTAGAATCAGCCTTTCTTCGCGAGTATCTAACAGACGGGTCAAGGTCAATGGCCCCGCCACCTACCATTTTGCGGCCGCAGGGGTTAGGAAGAGCGGCTAACGCTATACCGACTCTCCGGCCCCACCACGTCCGCCATCAGACGGTGGCGACCCCGTCTAGGCTGCGGAAGGTAGGGAGAGCGTTGCATCGCAATACCGGCAATCCTCTCCCGCCGCGGCCTCCAACCCTCAGCCGCAATATCGTATGGGACCTGGGACGCTCCATAAGATATCGCGGCCCGCCTCAGTTGCGATGTCGCCTGTTACCAAGCGGCACCGCAACCTACTAGTTGGCCGCTACATCGTCGGCTTAATCGGCAAAAGTCCTGACGAGCGGCCCCTCCTCAGGTTCATCTTCGCTTCACCGTGGGTGACCAAGCCACGGTTACTGAGCCCCCCCGCCTCGACAATGCGGGAACCCACCGGGGCGGGACCGCCGAACGCTGGCGAGCATCTCTTCTTGGAAGTTAATCTTCATCATTCGAAGACTCTGCTTGGTGTCTACTATTGTCCCTCTTTACGTATCAACTATTTTTCCTCTTTTGAAATTCTACTCGTTAACCTTATTCCTTCTTACAGTCACACTATTATAATGGGGGACTTCAACACTTGTGTGAAAGTTAGGAAGATGGCTAAATGATACTACTGCATATAAAGTCAAAAATTAATATATTATTCGGACCAAAGGTTTAGTAATACAAAGGAGCGAGGGAGCACACGCGATGACCGCTAATCGAGTACTAAATGCTCTACTAATATCAATTAGTGAAATGAGGTAAAATGCACGAATAAGCATTAGTGCATTATTATTACTGTATGGTTTCACCGTACATGCTCCCGGGCCAAAAAGATACAAAAATGTTACACGTCTTCTAATCTAAAGCGACACTTTTTAGATATAGGTGACGTAGCTATGTCCCGTTTACAATCAGTGTTCGCACTAGGTATTTTCACTTCACTTGGCTGACGGTCAGCCGTACTCTGCTTTCGTGAAAACACAACACTATTTGCCACACTTTGGGATAGTTCCACTGAAGAAACTGCTCGACACCTCCTCCATATGAAGTACGCTGCCACCAAAACGGCTACACCCAGCAGGCAGTAACAAATAGTGTACTGGTGAATGTCATGCGTAGACAGAGTGTAATCTGGTGAGTTAGTATTGGCAGATTTCAGTTGTTTTATTCGTTCTCCCAGATCGACTAAAGTGCTGTTTATTGGATCTTCATATGGTTGTAACTGATCAGGTGGTAACAGGTGAGTATTGAATTTCCCGTGGTAGACATCCGTGATGATATCTGACAGAGTATCCTGAATCCTTTTTAGGTTTTGAAGCAAGTTGATGGTCGTGAGTGCCGACAGAGCAAAATCTTGTGTTTTAGCTAAGCCTTCAACTTCTTGCTTAATAGCAAATGCTGCATTATCTAATTGATTCAAGTGTTTGTTTATAGTTTTATGTTGTAATTGGATAGTTTGCTCGGTTCTTTTCAATACGTTATATTCAGCTTCGATGATAGAAGTCTGATTTCTTAACAAGTTATCAAGATGATGCTCGTTTTGTTTTACAAGCTGTATATCTTTCTTGTACTGTTCTGCGAATCGTTCATCTAATACTCCGAACAGGCTATTGGCCACGTAACCGATACCGTTAATGAGACCGCGACGCTGTCTGGCGCGCGCGTCAAAGTGCTGATTAATCATAAGTTGATTATAGTGCTGTATTTCTTTGTAGTCGTGATTTAATTGAAGCGTTATCATATTACATTGGCTAGTATCGTTTAGGGATGCGCAGAGTCTTTGTAAATAATCTAAAAACTTTGTGGCTGCTGTATTCCCTTCCCAGTAAGGGCTCATGTCATAGTAAACAATGAGATTCCATTTATCTCGAATAACTTGCATATTGCCCACTGTTTCGAAATACAGTGAATTGTTGTTTGGCAACGCTGATATGTTAAAAGCTGCGCGAGATGATGTTATCAATGACATAAAAAAGATTAACGATACTACCACTGATACGAACTTAGATTTGATTTTATTGCTTGTTTTCTGCTCGTCAGGTTCCTTTATGCTGATGTTGATTTCTTGATTAACCTTTCTATCGTCTTTCATTTTGCTTGAAGCAGGCGATATCGGCAAGGTTGAGAGTTTCACAACCGGCCTTTTAAGTATTCCGCTTTTTGTTTTTAATGTTACTACTCGTACTAATCCATCTTGACCAGGGTGAGTTTCTACTACTCTTCCCATCATCCATTTTCCAAGTGGCAAATTGTCATCCTGGATGGTCACTAAATCATCGATGTTGATATTTTGCTCAGTGCTTCGCCATTTGCTTCTTACAGATAGCTGTGTTAGGTATTCCGATTTCCATTTCTTCCATATGTCATTTACTATATTAGCTGATAAATGCCATCTAGTTCGAGCATCTGTTTCCGTTTCAATTATGACAGTTCCAGATCTCCCGGTCAAGAAATGCGCTGGAGTAAGTACGTTTAAATCTTCGATATCTTCAGACAAGGCACACAAAGGTCTGGTGTTCAGACAAGCCTCTATCTGTGCTAATATTGTGCTGAACTCTTCGAAAGTCAATTTCTGCTCTCCAATTACTCGCTTGAGGTGATATTTTAAGCTTCTAATGGCTCTCTCCCATAGACCTCCCGCACTTGGCCAAGATGGCGCGTTAAAGTGCCATTCTATATTTAAATCTGTTAGCTCTGCGAAAAAGTTACGATCATATACGTTTTCGAAATCGTGATAGCTTTCCTGTAGCATTCTATTTGCACCTACAAAATTCGTCCCGTTATCGCTATAAAGATGGCGTGGCGCCCCTCTTCTGGCGGCCATCCGTCGTAATGCTGCTAAAAACCCAGTACTGCTTAGGTCGGATACAAGCTCTAAATGTACAGCTTTAGTCGCTAGACAAATAAACAACGCAATATATCCTTTTGTGGTCTTAATTCCGCGCCCCTTGTTGCTTTTTATCTCTACGAAACCTGTATAATCCACTCCGGTGTGATAGAATGGCGGGGCGGGGTTGCTTCTGGCTTCTGGTAATTCTCCCATCAATTGATGCTGCAGTTTAGGCTCATGTTTTCTACAGGTGACGCAGTTTCGCACTTCTTTCTTTACAGCTTTGTTTCCAGCGATTATCCAGTATCTCTGCCTAAGATTAAATATAGTTAATCGCGGTCCACCATGAAAGGTGAGCTGATGAGCTTGCTGAATTATCAGAGTAGTGAGCCGACTGCTGTAAGGTAATATGGCTGGATGCTTCATTTCCATGCTCATGTTTGCTTTGGTTAAACGGCCTCCCACTCGTAAAATACCCTCGTTGTCAAGGAAAGGATTTAATTTTAGTAGATTACTTTTGCTACTCAATTTATTATTTTTTTGTAATGTCATGATTTCCTCTGCAAACTCAGTTCGTTGTACATATTTTATAATGAGTAACTTTGCTTTCCGTAATTCATGCAAGGTCAGAAACTCGGGCAAACCGCAATGTTTACCTAACGTGACTGGATTCTGCTTAAATTGTATCGTTTTGATGGCTCGTAAAAGCCATGTTCGTTTCCGGTTGTCAAAACAACAACAGTATATCGTGAAGTGCTCCCGGTTTTATTATTAAAAAAAACGTAAACAATTCAATACCAGCTGTGTACCGCACATAATTAACACTAGAAGAACTCAAGCAAAGCAAATTAGTAAAGAAAAACCACACAAATAAGCCGGATAAGCTGTAAAAAGCACAAACAAGTCATCAGTTCAAGTGAGGTTGCAAATATTTCTTTATTTATCATTTGACATAACGGTTATTGTCTGACAGTGACAAGCCGTAATCCAGCAGTGTCAACTTAACAGGTGAATTACGTTCGGATACACGCAAATAAAACGTTTTGTTATTGCAACATGAGTACTGGCGAAATGTCGGCAGATATGGCAAAACTATTCCAGATGATGAAAACCGAACTCGATAAACAAACCGCCACAATTACACAAAATGTTACTCAGAGCATCATGAGCAGTATAGATGAAAAGCTTATACCTATTCTAGAGGAAAACAAATACCTTAAAACGGAGATAGAAACGTTGAAAGGAAAAATAAAATACCTTGAAGATAAAAATAGAAAAAATAACTTGATACTACACGGTGTAAAGGAGGCAGAAAATAGCCACCAGGATTTATTCAACATAATAAAAGAAACCTTGAAAAATCTGGATATTAACATTGATACCTACGAAATAAACAATTACCATAGACTGGGAAAAAAAGTGGATGAGGAAAAAGTAAGGCCGATACTCATTCATTTTACGTCATATCTTAAAAAGAAAGCAATACTTAAGAACAAGATTAAAATGCCAAAACCGATGTACTTAACTGAAGATTTTTCGAAAGAAACTATGGAAATACGCAAAAACCTACAGGAAAAACTTAAACTAGCAAAAGAACAAGGGAAAGACGCATACATTCGTAACAATAAAATAGTGATTAATGAAACACCAGGGGTCGAAAAACGCAAGAGAGAAAACTTGATGTCACCAAACAACGTACACACACCACCACCTTCCACTGAAACGAAAAATATTCTCGCACCTTCCAAAATGCACAAAACAGATGCATTCGCATACATGAGGGCTAGATCTTACTCTACGACCGAAAAAACGCAACATAAGGCATAGGAGTTAGCAGACACCGGTAACGAAATTGAAACAAATAATGTATACAAAATATTAATAACAAACAACAAAAGCCCCAATACGGTTGGTCACCGCGGGGCTATTGACCGCACCCCCCAGGATCTCATAGTAAATAATACCCAATCAGCAATAACTCAAAAAAAGAAACTACACATAGCAACACTTAACACAAGGTCAATGAAGTCGAAGGAAAATTTAACAGAACTAGAACAAGCACTATATCGCACTAATTGGGATATTCTTGGCATATGTGATGTACGTAGATCTGCGGAAAAAATTGAAGAACACGAGGAATATATTTTATATCATAAAAATGAAATACAAGGATTATATGGCGTGGGTTTCTTAGTTAAGAAATATCTCAAAAATAATATATTAGAGTTTATGGGAGTGTCAGACAGAATAACCGTCTTAAACATTATACTACCTGGTCACAAGCATCCCACTTCAATAGTGCAGGTATATGCGCCCACTGAGATAGCCAAAAAGGAAATAAAAAACAACTTCTATGAAAATCTAAACAAAACAATGGAAAATTTACATAACACTGTTATCGTAATGGGAGATTTTAATAGCCAAATTGGAGAAAGAAGGCGAAACGAAGATAAAATACTTGGACCTTTTACATATGGCAAAAGAAATGATAATGGGCAAAGATTTGTAAACTATGCTTTAGAAAATAACCTGCAAATTATGAATAGTTTTTATAAACGAAAATTTAACAGAAAATGGACATGGAAATCGCCCAATGGACTAGTAAGAAATGAAATAGATTTCATAACTACAAACAAACCAAAACTATTTTTAAATGTTGAAGTTGTGAACCAGTTCAACTATAATACTGACCATAGACTACTTCGTGGAGACTTATACATGTTTGAGCCAAAGCACACAAGAAAACATATATATAATGTAAAGCTACCAATTAGACTTCCATTGCCAGATAACGCCTTACAATCCTTAGAAATTCAACTAAACCAAATAAATGAACTCAAAACAATCCAGGAAAAATACGATAGATTAGAAAAAGAACTCAAAGAAACTAACAAAATAGTACAGAGAGACAAAACATCAAAGGATAAATTGGGACCAAAAGCAAGAGAATTAATTGAAAAAAGAGCTGATTTATTAAATAACAGGCAGAAAAACAGACAAATTATAACAAAACTAAGTAAAGAAATTAATTTAGAAATAAGAAAACACAGAAAGAAAATTAGAACCGAAACAATAGAATGGCACATAGCAAAATCTGGAGGGCTAAAAAAAGCATGGAAGGAGCTTCAAGACGAATCATGCTGGATTGGTAACGTAACACATCACAAGACAAAAAAACATAACACAAAAAGAACTGAAATACTAGAAGCAGCGACCGATTTTTACCGTGAACTTTACAATGATGAGCGAACAAGACCACAAACAAACGAATATGTAAACATTGAGAAACCAATCCCAAACATACTAAAAGAAGAAGTTACCAAAGCCATCAAATCACAAAAGAGAGGGAAAGCACCCGGTGAAGATGGCATATCAAACGAAATCATATTGGGAACAACACAGATTACTCTGAATACAATTACAGATTTATTTAATGAAATTTTAACAACGGAATATATACCGCATCAATGGACCACATCGACCATAATTTTACTTCATAAGAAGGGGAAAACAGATGATATTTCTAACTACAGACCCATTTCGCTAATGTCGAATGTGTATAAAATATTCTCTAAGATAATTCTGGAACGATTGACAAAGACTTTGGACGAAAACCAGCCAAAAGAACAAGCAGGCTTTAGAAGTGGCTTTTCAACCATGGACCACATTCATACCATAAAACAACTAGTTCAGAAATGCAACGAATATGGCATTAACTATTACTTGGCGTTTATAGACTACAACAAAGCTTTCGACTCCTTAAAACACGGAAAAATATGGGAGGCTCTCACCTCACAAGGAGTCCATAATAAATATTTACGTATAATTAAAAACATATACGAAAATATGAAGGCAAAAATACGCACAGAAAGGGCAGGAGAATATTTTCCCATTAGACGTGGAGTTAGACAGGGAGACCCCTTATCACCAAAACTATTTTCTGCAACCCTGGAGCATGTATTTCGACAACTAGAGTGGAGTGGTTACGGCATAAATGTTAATGGAGCACGACTAAACCATCTTAGATTCGCCGATGATCTCATACTAATATGCGAAGACCCAGATACGTTACAGAGTATGATTGAACAACTGGTATACGAAAGCGAAAAGGTGGGCTTATCAATAAATACGAGTAAAACAAAGCTGATGACAAACCACACGGCAATCCCAATAAAACCTACTAACGTAACTGAACTGCAATATGTAAATGAGTATACTTATCTTGGCCAAATAATACTGGTCTCTAAAAGAAGTTATGAAAAACTCAGAAATACAAATAAAATCAAAAAAGAAAGTATTTAATACGTGTATTCTGCCGAGCATCACATATGGGTGTCAAACATGGAGTTGCACTAATAAAGATATAAAAGCGTTAGAAAACTGCCAACATAGAATGGAAAGAAGTATACTCAACATAAAATTAAAAGACAAAATAAGATTGACAACAATAAGGAAACATACCAAAGTCATAGATGTAAAAGACCAAATTAAACAACTGAAGTGGAAATGGGCAGGCCATTTAATAAGATCTAAGACAGAGAAATGGACTAAAGATGTGACAGAATGGTGTCCTACATACAAAACAAGAAGGAAAGGCAGACAGTATCGTAGATGGGAAGATGACATCAAAAAGGTGGCAGGTACAACTTGGACTAGAAAAGCAAGAGATCGATGTTCGTGGAGAGCACTTGGGGAGGCCTATGCTGGAAAGCAAGACAATCGAAAAACCGGTGTCGATTAGGAAAATGTATTTATATCTATATATATATAATTTTTTATGGAAAAACTAAACACTAATGTAGTATTAAGTAGAAATAAGTTAAAATGTTAACTGTAAGATTGTTAATAAAGGCTTTTATTATTATTATTATTATAAAAGCCATGCTACTATTTTAGTTATTTTATTAAGTGAACTGAATTTTAGTAACAATTGTAATATGATGCTTTTCTTGCTATCTATTTGAGCGGCATTCACCTTGCTTGATGTTGTTTTTGCCTTTATTTCTTGATCCGTGGTATAAATGCTTTGCTTTGCTTCTAATTTTTCATCAAACGTTCTCAATGACTGCGGTCCATGCCACCACAGGGTTTGATTTTTCAGTTGTGAGGCTGAAATGCCTCTACTGGCTGCATCTGCTGGATTATCCTCCGACTTTACATATCGCCAGCAGCTTGGTTTCATTGTTGCTGCGATAACTTTAGTCCTGTTCGCAACGAAAGGTTTCCATCGGCTGTAATCGCCTTGTAGCCACCCTAAGACCACCATGGAATCCGTCCACCCATATATCCGAGTGTCCATTTCGCTATAACAGCTAATAACTTTATTCATTAACTTGGCTAGTAAATATGCTCCACTTAATTCTAATCTTGGTAACGATACGCTTTTAGAGACGGGTACTAGTCTAGTCTTAGCAACTACTAGTACCACAGATGTCTCATCATTTTTCTGTAATCGCGCGTAAATAACTGCCGCGTAGGCTTTAGTAGATGCGTCACAATAACCGTGCAGTTCTATGACGTGATGTGATTGATACCCGATCCAACGTGGTATTTTGCATTGATTCAAATATTCCATGTCTATTTTTATGGTTTCCCATTCGTATTTGATGTTTACAGGAACTCCTTCATCCCAATGCATTTTATTTAACCACAGCTTTTGGAATATCAGCTTTAATTTTGTTGTAAGTGGGGACAACCACCCCAACGGGTCGAATACTTTTGATATCTCCGACAAAAGTAATCGTTTAGTAATTTTGGCGTTAGGATTAGCTATGCTGTATTTGAAAGTAAACATGTCATCACAAGAGTTCCAACGAAGGCCTAATGTTTTTGACGTACTTTCTGATTTGAAGTTAAAAATTATTTCGCCATTGCTGCTGCTCTGCTCTATATTTTCAAGAAGTTCCGGATGATTTGCGGACCATTTTCTCAGTGTAAAACCGCCTGATTTTAATAATCTGTTGAGATCTTCGATGAGCTGCTTTCCTCTTTCGATAGAGTGAGAACCATGGACCAGATCATCCATATAAAAGGATTCTTCTAGAATCTTTGCTGCTTCCGGAAATGCACTTCGTGCATCCGATGCTAAACGTTTTAAAGTCATCATCGCTAGGAATGGTGCTGATTTTGTACCGTATGTGACGGTAGTAAGCTTGTACGTTTGTAGTGGTTGATCTGGCGCATACCTCCAGATAACTTGCTGATATTGCTGATCTGCTTCGTCCACCATTATCTGCCTGTACATTTTCTCGATATCTGATGTGTAAGCATAACGATATTGCCGCCACTTCAGTATCAGTTCCTGTAGATCCTGTTGTAAATTAGGGCCCTTATACATCAGGTCATTCACGCTGTATCCGCTTGATGTTCTTGCTGATGCGTTAAATACCACCCGTAGCTTTGTAGTAGCTGATTCTGCTCGTTGGACGGAATGGTGCGGCAAGTAACACGATAGCGCTTGTTTGGTTTTATTGCTGTGACTAGGCACCATATGTCCTAAGGCTATGTACTCACTAATGAATGTTTTATATTGTTCTGCTAGAACAGGTTGTTTGCTAAATTTACGTTCCAGATTTTGGAACTGTGCTATTGCCATATCTTTAGATGAACCTAGTTTTTCATTGATGTCTGCTTTTAGTGGCAATTTTACTACATACCGGCCGTCTTCTTGACGTTTTGTAGTTGATGAATAAAAATCGACACATTCTTGATCTTCCAATGATAGGTTTGATTTCTCGCTTATATCCTCGATGTCCCAAAACTGCTGAATATCGTGGATATTATTCATGATGACGTTGCACTGTAGTGATGCTATTTGGCCACCACCATATATGATCCACCCAAGCTGTGTTTCTTGCAACACTGGCTGTGATACATTCTGTCCTTTGATCAATCCTCCCATTAGTATCAAGCCATTGACTTGGGCGCTTAATAATAAGTCCACTGGACGGCTAATGTTAAAATATGGATCTGCTAATTTAAGATTTTCTATGTAGGACCACTTCGATGTGTCAAACGATTTATATGGAATATCCTTAAGTACGTTGTTCATGACTAGTACATCGGTTGTGAACGAAAAGTTGTTGTACGTTGAGAAGCAGCTTAGTGTGACCATACCCTTACAATTATGTTCGACTTCACCTACTCCGCATATCAATCCATTGAATTTAGATCTACGTAATCCTAATTTCTTTGCTGTACTTTCTTTTATTATCGACACTTGTGATCCAGGATCAATGAGAGCCCTTAAAATGTGACACGATCCATCTATCGTCGCGACCTTTATCAAGGCTGTAGCTAACAATACTTCATTCGTCCCTGGATCATTCTGAGACACATGCGCAGTCATTGCAACATTGTCTTTTGGATTTGGTTCAGTTGTTGTTGTTGCTACGTTGCTTGAATGCAATATATTTTTTGAGCAAGCGTCATGTAAAACGGAGTGGTGATTTCCGTCACATTTGCGACATCGCTTAACGGAAATGCATTGCTGGCCATTATGATCAAATAAACAATTTCGACATAATTTCAATCTTTCAACTGTTTTAAATTTTGCTTCATTAGGCAAATTTTGCAAAAACTTTACGCAATTAAACATGGCATGTTGGTGACCGCAAAATTGTCATTTTGTGGTAGACACGTGTAAGGAATTTGAATATGGCTGTGGCTTATTGTATTTATTGGCAAAGTTCGGGTTATGTCGTCTTGCCCTTTGGTTTTCAGGAGCATCGCTATTAGTATGATGAGTTGGTTTCGGTGTTGCTTGATCGAGCTTCCTGCGAGAAGTTTCCAGGCTCGTAAACTTGCTTTCTAAGTAGTCCAAGAATTCCTGCAGTACCGGCAGCTCTCTGGAATTTTTAAGGGAGTCTATGTAGTCTCCGTACGTTTCGCTATCCAGCTTCTGCGCTAATAAATGCACAAGAAGCGGATCCCAAGTGCTGATATCAATTCCTAAGTTCCGTATGGCATGCAAGCTTTCTAGTGCTACATCATGCAGTTTCTTAATATGACCTAGCGTTTGATGCTGCGTACTTGGTAGGCCTAGTAAAGTATTTATAACATACGTAAATATAAGCTTTTTATTGTTATACCGATTGTTTAAGATTTCCCAACAGGTATGATAGTTATTGGAACTTATAGGTAGATGCTGAATAAGTTTTTCTGCTTCGCCCCTGACCTTCCCTTTTAGAAATTGCATTTTTTGCGCTTGCGACAAGGTAGGGTTGTTATGAATAGCTTCGCTAAAGAGGTCCTTAAATGACGTCCAATGTTGGTAGCTACCTGAAAATACTGGTATATCCATTTTTGGTGTGGAATGCTCTCTATGCGATACGCTCCATAGCTTTTTATTGATCATTTTCTTTAACAGAATATATGATCGCTCATGCTGAGTATACACTTCTTCGTAATCCTCTTCCTCTCCACCTGTCTCGCTATCTATCTCCCAATGGAGGGAATCAATCTGCGACCAGCGCGCTTGAAGTGTTCTCAAGGCGTCCTCCATCTCCCATTTTTCGGACATGGAGTCTAGGTCGATAAGCCCTGCTGATCTCTTGAATGCTTTGAAATTAGCTGTTTGCTTACGCAGCATGTCATCTAATTTGCTGGTAGAGCCTTTTGACTCCATTGTACGTAAAATGCTGGCTTTTGCTGGCTGCTTATAACCCGTTGGTCCTGCTGCTGCTAGTTCGGCTTCCTCTTGTTGCTCCTGTATTGGTTGAGTACCCCTAACGGATTTCATAGGCGTTTGCTTGCTTGACAACTGTTGGCGTTGTTCATTGATGAAAGACTTGGCTGCTGTATAAAGCTTGCTAACTTGTTCATGCTCGGAATTTATAAAATAAGAGTGATCTTTGTCCCCATGTTGACAAATAGCTAAATGATTGTTCTGAAAATCTGACCAATACCTCTCTAACAACTCTAGTCGCCTTTTAAAATAGTCGTCCGATTTCCTATCGGCGCTATCCTTTTTTATATTTATCAGTATTTTCTTGATTGACTCGCTAAGTTCAAGTTGCTGGTAGTAAAGCTCCTCCATTATGCTGCTAGTTTGTTTATGATGATAAAAAGGAAAGATCTTACTTGTTCGAAACTGGCTTTCGACTGCCGCTGGTTTGTTGTTGCACTCCAAACGCTGCTGCTCTGATGAAGCTGGGCTCGGACGCCCTGCTGCTGTAGATACCGATGTGCTGCGTTCTGCTCAAGATGCTGATTGCCCTGTCTTAGAGGCGCTGATGTCCCGCTGCTTGGTATGCTTGGGGACGGTGCTCTGCTACTAATTTTGCAACGCTACCCTGTGCTGCTAGGGTTTTGCTACAAATGCTTTGCTAAATTACTGCGGTTACAAAAGTAGACCACAGTTCATACGTATCACTGCAATCCAATATGCTGATTTCTGGACGAGTTCACTCACAAGTTACTTAATACACGTTACTCCCCAAAGAAAAACGAATACTAACACTCGCGAGGTCCCGCCCGATAGCTCGAAGGACCAATGTGAAAGTTAGGAAGATGGCTAAATGATACTACTGCATATAAAGTCAAAAATTAATATATTATTCGGACCAAAGGTTTAGTAATACAAAGGAGCGAGGGAGCACACGCGATGACCGCTAATCGAGTACTAAATGCTCTACTAATATCAATTAGTGAAATGAGGTAAAATGCACGAATAAGCATTAGTGCATTATTATTACTGTATGGTTTCACCGTACAACTTGTCTTCTCAAACAAGATTCAAGGTCATCATCACTGCAATCTATTTCACATTCTTGCAACTTGCCTCTTCTTCCCTTAAGTGCCACTCACCATTTTCCTAACTTTACTCCCTCGCTTCTTGATCTCATTCTCGTTTCTTCAACTCAAAATGTCGCTAAGCATGGACAATGTACAGCTGTTGCCTTCTCCTATCATGATCTTTTATTCCTTTCCTACAAAATTCGCCCTCCAAAGTCTAAGCTCAAGATACTCTTCCGGCGTAGTTTTGGTGGTATGAACCTTGAGAACCTTCGTGAGGATGCTGGCAGCATTGTCTGGTTCGATGTCATTGCTGCTGAGTCGATTGATGGTAAAATCAGTTTACTCAATACCAAGCTTCTTCAGCTATACGTCGTCCATGCACCTGTGCGGCCCGTAAAAATGAAGCACCTGCAGGCCCCATGGTTGACAGACGACTTAAAAGACTTATTGAAGAGGAAAGCAGCAGCTAAGTTTAGATTTAAAAGCAGACCAAATTCTCTAACTCGTAAGAAATATGTTGCTATCCGCAATCGTAACAATTTGGTGTGTAGGGATGCCCAACGCCGCCATATTCATAAGTCCGTTGATAACGGTGACCCAGCTAAAGACTGGAAATTTCTAAGATCAATGGGAGTGGGAAAATCGCGCCAAGATTCTATTCCTAAAGATATTGTACGGGACGGACGTGATCGTCCAAGACCGACAGGCAATCAGGAGGTTGTAAGGCTCCTGCTTGAACGCGTTGACGCCCCTTGCACCTATTGTTCAGTTGTCATCTGGTAACTATGGACCTTGGAGACACTTGAAGGCTGCCAAGTAGGTTGAGGTGAAAACGTGATGTCCAGGTTAAATAAAAAACTATTTGTTCATGGCCAGAAGCGACGTTCCTTCATGGTCCTCGATGCGCAATGATGCGTGGAAATACTTTAAGTGAAATAATGGCTACGATGTATTCACGCGCCTGCGCACTATTAAGCAGGCAAACTCGACCGCGACGAGGACCACAACATTCCGACCGCAAAAACTTTATTTCTAAGAAAAATATATCTTATGACTCGTAGCTTCAAACTGACAGGAACTACCCTTGCACTGGACCGATTCTGGTGAAACTTGTACTTTTGGATAGGTCTCGAGGAGACCTTCCCTCCGGTCTTTGATCCAGGTCCCTAGCCCCTACCATCAGGGAGTTCTCGTAAGGAGAACATCAAAGAAAGGGAATTCCCACCAGTTTGAAGCTTTACAATCGAGTTTCTCGTAAAACTAGATATGTTAGCTATAGGGTACCAGCGAGGGACTTGGAGCCCTCCCACTGGGCCGTCGACACACACAAGTGTCAAGGTTGTGTTTGAAACCTTCAGGCGTACAGCCGCGAAATGGTGCGAGAAGCTAGCTTATGCCCCTGATTTTGGCATACAAACTCGATTCCTACTCAGACTGCTGGGTGGATTTTCGAGTAACATTCACCCCCGGGTGGCCCTTGTGATGAGCTATCCCAAGGTAGAAGTCCGGTGGCTACATGTCCAAACCCCGATTAGTTAGCCTTTGTTACAAGTTTGTTTACATAGCAAATCCATGTAACCTCGCACCATGTCGGGTCGCTTAACTCCTCAACCACCAGAGCTAAGCTCCTTGCGGAAGTGTGGTTGGGTAGCTGGAAGACCAGGCTGTCTAATGGCGGTACCCTGATGGGTGTACCACCAGCCTTTCTGCAGCTTAAGGTGCCGGGAAGCGGCCGAATACGAAATCTTACGTCGTCTCACAGTTTCAATGTGTCTGTGTGCGTTATATACACCTATATACTAGCTCTGTGTCATGACTGAATCTAGGCGCCTGCCTGAGGGTCCACGAAGGTAATGCCTCAGACAGCATATCTATGGTCTGACCAGGCACCAAGTGTCCCTGGATGTAGTGACTCGTCGGCAGACGTATAGAAACGTCCATGCCGGCATACACAGACACATCACTTCAAGCAAGTGATGTCTATGTACTAGAATTACATAGGTGCTGTCTATTTATAGGGCCTAGATAAATTCTAGGTCACCTAGAAGCGCTAAAATGGCTTGTATCGAATTTTCTAAACACTTACTTGAGTAAAATGTATGTATTTTTCCCTGTTTAGAGTGAAAATGTATTAAGACTGGCCATGTACTGCTATTATGTATAATTTCTCAGTCATGGCATCCAGCCATCCTATCTAGAACACCTAGACGGTGTTTCCTAACAAAACAATTATGTGTAAGGAAGCAATCTGATTGGTTGTTGAATAGAATACCTATAGCACCACCTGATACCCTGCTCAAAACGGGGGGTCTAAAATAAGTAAACAAAATATTTTTATTTCCTTAAACTTATACATCTATCATATAACTAAGGTACCTTATGTATAATTCTAACACATAAGCGCTATATACACACTATAAACTATGTAAAAGCCCCTAAAACATGAGTTTAAAGTTATCAAAATTCTACAATAACTGGTTTTAGTATAAATATAAGGCGCCGCCATCTGACGGGTCATTGTGAACTAATCAGCCATGGGCAGCGGTTGTATTTACGGAGTTAAATACTTGTTTCTTTCCGTAATAACACAATCAGTATGCATGTTAATGCTTCTAATTTATTGTTATTAAACTATATGACTCTATTACATACTGATAGACACATAAAATATAATTTTAGTGTCTCAAAAACATGAACAAAAATTAGTTACGAGCTTTACTATAAAAGGTTTTTTCACCTACCGACATCGCTTAGTATGCGATGGCGCTCTGGGGTGAGCAGACGTGTGTCTGTCAATACTATTTACATTTTACATACGACTACCTATCTAAATGGTGACGTATCGTCGCGAACAGATATAGATCATGAATTGCTTAATCAACATTTTTCCACATCTTCTAACTTCAATGGTACCATCAAAGCAAAAACTTTAAATGATCTTTCATCTCTTCCCACTCCCGATTATTCACCTTTCATCTTTAATCAGTTCTCCAATTGTGATGTTAAGAAGATCATAGAATCTATCTCGTCTAATGCTGTTGGTAGTGAATGTATTAGTCGCAAGATGGTACTCCCTATCCTTGACGAAATCCTTCCTGTCATCTCACATATCCTCAATCATTCCGTATCTAGCGGTGTTTTTCCCACTTCATGGAAAGAAGCCCAAATTACCCCTCTTCCTAAAAAGCGCAATCCTGTTTCCTTCTCTGAATTCCGTCCTATCTCCATATTACCATTTCTATCCAAAGTCCTTGAACGCCTTATCCATAACCAACTTAGTACATTCCTGTGCAAGAACCACCTCCTTAATTTTTGCCAATCCGGGTTTCGTCCAGGACATAGTACTACAACAGCTCTTGTTAGCATTACTGATGATATTAGACTTTGTATGGAAAATGGAAATCTGACGGTCCTTTCCTTATTAGACTTCAGCAATGCGTTTAACACTATCGATTTTGAGATCTTACTTGGTATACTCGGCTCTCTTAACATATCTCCAACGGCAATTGATTGGTTTCGTAGTTACCTGTGTGGCCACCGACAACGTATTTGCATTGAAGGTTCTTCTTCGTCATGGTGCAATACCTCTGCAGGCGTACCACAGGGGGGTACGCCTGCAGAGGTATATAAATTTTACTTGTTGCTATTAAATATTCGTATTCATGATCTGTAAAACCATACTGGGAATCTTGGTGACTTAGAATGGCTTGTAGAAGTAAAGGTTATTATTGTACCTAAAATGTTATTGTACAAGTAAAATTTCAAAATTTAAAAACCCCCGACACATTTATCTTGCGAAGACACCCCGATTTAAACAGTAAAACGCCCATAACTTTTGAACGGCTGAACCGATTTTATTCAAACTTAACTAAGAACACTCTCGACAAAATCACCTTTCAAAAAAAGACTAAATTGAAATCGGTTCATCCGTTTAGGCGCTATGATGCCACAGACAGACACACAGATACACAGCAACACACGTGAAACTTATAACAACCCTCTTTTTCCGGCGGGGGTTAAAAATGTTCTGACGCAATGCTCCACTGAGAGCTCATTAAAAGTCTGATGCCAGTAAATTTTACACAAGTCGCTTTATAATAATTATATTTTAATCTTGTCGCTTGAAAGAGATTTTATAAATGGTATAAACAATAAACAGACATGCGATTGCAGCAATCCCGAGAGATTTGCCATTATTTATTGAAGAGTAATGTTGTATATCTCCGAAGTTTTAAATCTTTATCAAATTAAAATGGGACTAATTTCAGGACATATTGTTTCAAACAAAAAAAGATTTTCAATCCACAATTGACGGAGAGATCGGTGAACATACATAAAAAAAAACCGGCCAAGTGCGAGTCGGACTCGCGCACGAAGGGTTCTGTACTTGGTAAATTGCGGTTTACGATTTATGACGTATTAAAAAAAACTACTTACTAGATCTCGTTCAAACCAATTTTCGGTGGTAGTTTACATGGTTATGTACATCATAATTTTTTTAGTTTTATCATTCTCTTATTTTAGAAGTTACGGGGGGGGGGACACACATTTTACCACTTTGGAAGTGTCTCTCGCGCAAACTATTCAGTTTAGAAAAAAATATATTAGAAACCTCAATATCATTTTTGAAGATCTATCCATAGATACCTCACACGTATGGGTTTGATGGAAAAAAAAATGGTTTTAGTTTCAAGTATGGGGACCCCCAAACTTTATTGTTTTTTTTTCTATTTTAGAGTGAAAATCTTAATGCGGTTCACAGAATACATCTATTTACCAAGTTTCAACAGCATAGTTCTTATAGTTTCGGAAAAAAAGTGGCTGTGACATACGGACGGACAGACAGACAGACAGACAGACATGACGAATCTATAAGGGTTCCGTTTTTTGCCATTTGGCTACGGAACCCTAAAAACACAAAAGTCGATTATAGAACCTCCTCCTTTTTGATAAGTCGGTTAAAAATAAGACTTTACTCATCTAAATTTTAATTATAACTAACAAAACTCTTACGAATTCACACCAATTGCATGAAAATATGTCTAGCCTCTCATGCAATTCGTTGAGCACACAGATTGTGCGGTGAGAGGTGTTTTTGCCAATAGATTGATTCTACCAGCAGGCACGGCCAGCAGTGGCGGCCGCTGCCGCCTCCACACGTACCGATCTGGCAGGCAAAGCTTCAGGTGACGCAGCACACCCGGGTTATATGCTACTCCACGCAAGAGCTTAAGTGCATACGCCGCGTGTGTAAATTCCCGGCGCACTCTGAGTTCGTTTTACCCCCTTAGTATATTACAATCTATAGAGAAAAAAACCGGCCAAGTGCGAGTCGGACTCGCGCACGAAGGGTTCCGTACTTGGTAAATTGCGGTTTACGATTTATGACGTATTAAAAAAAACTACTGACTAGATCTCGTTCAAACCAATTTTCGCTGGCAGTTTACATAGTAATGTATCTCTTATTTTAGAAGTTACGGGGGGGGGGACACACATTTTACCACTTTGGAAGTGTCTCTCGCGCAAACTATTCAGTTTAGAAAAAAATATATTAGAAACCTCAATATCATTTTTGAAGATCTATCCATAGATACCCCACACGTATGGGTTTGATGAAAAAAAAAAATTTTAGTTTTAGTTTCAAGTATGGGAACCCCCAAAATTTATTGTTTTATATTTATTTTTGTGTGAAAATCTTAATGCGGTTCACAGAATACATCTACTGACCAAGTTTCAACAGCATAGTTCTTATAGTTTCGGCAAAAAGTGGCTGTGACATACGGACGGACAGACAGACAGACAGACAGACATGACGAGTCTATAAGGGTTTCGTTTTTTGCCATTTGGCTACGGAACCCTAAAAATGCTTTGACCTGAATGACTAACACCCCTAAATGACGATTTAGGGGTGTTGAACGGTTTTTTGAAGAATCTTATAACTTCAGTTAATAATCTTGAAACTTGACATAAATACCAACTTAAATAAACCGAGTTTTCCGAAAGTAGTAAAAGATTATATAGGAGTTGTTTTTTTTTAATTCGTATTTCTTTGGGTTAATAAACATAAATGATAATTATATATAATATTATAATATTAATATTATAATATTTATATTTATATTAATATTATAATATTTATATGTAATATATAATTCACTTTTGATAAAATAACCTATCAAACAAAATAACTAAATTAAAATCGGTTCATCCGTTTAGGCGCTATGATGCCACAGACAGACACACAGATACACAGCAACACACGTGAAACTTATAACAACCCTCTTTTTCCGGCGGGGGTTAAAAACTACATCAAAATTGTTTTTTTTTTATAAATTATAGGCTCGCGCTTGACCACTATCACACCTGATGGTAAGCGATGATGTGGTCGACGGTGAAGCACGCTTGCCTAGAAGTAACCTATTCACTCTTGACTTAAGACTCCTAGATTGTAGCTATCGGGAAACACAGACTCCGGCAGGGAATTCCACTCCTTAGCTGTACGCATAATGAAAGTATTTCCAAAACGTTTAGTGCGTATGGGTGGTATGTCTACCATGTAGCGATGGCGCATCGCCGTACGTCTTGTAGTCCGATGATGAAACGGGCTTGGTGGAATTAGATCATGCAATTCCATCGCACACTCCACGAAATGCAACCGATAAAAGACCGACAAGCTGGCAACTCGGCGACGATGTTCAAGGCTCTGGAGCTTTGACTTAACCAGTGCCTCATCGCCGATGAGCCTTTTGGCCCGCTTTTCGATCGACTCTAGTGCATCAAGCTGGTATTTGGCGGATCCGTCCCAGAGATGAGAACAGTACTCCATGCATTATCGAACTTGCGCTTGATACAAGCTGAGCAGCTGTTCTGGCGTGAAGTACCTTCTAACCTTTACAAGGATCCCCAGCTTTTTGGCAGCCAGCTGAGCCTTTGCCTCAATGTATGGGCCAAAATTGAGAGTCGATGTCAACGTAACGCCAAGAAGCTCAAGATGGTCAGTTATTGGCACGGTCACATCTCGGAAAGTTGGAGCCGGTTGAAATTGGCTCTTTTTAGCGGAAAAAGACACGCCTGGGTTTTAGCAGCATTAAACCTGACCAGATTGGCATTGCCCCATTCGGAGACTGCCTGCAAGGACAGGTTCAAGCGCTCCACCATGGCCTCCCGCAGAGACTGGATCTGAGGTCCGGTAGCTCGAGCGTTGGACATGTATCTCTCAGCAACAGTGCTGTCGTCTGCATACCCAAAGGTGCCGGGTTTTAGCAGATCGTTAATATGCAGCAAGAATAAAGTTGCTGAGAGTACCGACCCCTGAGGGACACCAGCATTGATATCCAATTGGTCCGACGAGCAGCCATCGATAACCACTCGAATGGACCGATCTCTCAGGAAGTCTGCAATCCAAACACACAGACCACCGGACAAACCGAATGAAGGAAGCTTACCAATAAGGCTTTCGTGCCAGACCCTATCAAAAGCCTTCGAGATGTCGAGGGAGACGGCAAGCGCTTCCCCGTGCTTCTCGATGGCCTCACTCCAGATGTGAATGGCATACGCTAGAAGATCCCCAGTAGACCGATTTCAGCGGAAGCCGTATTTGCGGCCACTAAGGATATCGTTAGCTTCTAGGTATGCCAGGAGCTTTATATTAAGTACACGTATGGTCACGTATGGTTACAGATATGGGTCTGTTCGGTTCGGGTCGGTTCATCCGTTTAGTCGCTATGATGCCACAGACAGACACACAGGTGCTGCTGTGTGCACACGTGAAACTTATAACACCCCAATTTTTCTGGCGGGAGTTAAAAATTTAAATAAAGTAAAAACTGTAAAGTCTGACGTAAGAAATTCAAAGTCAAAAAGTCAAAGTCAAATGTGTTTATTTCAAGTAGGCCATTATGTGGCACTTTTGAACGTTAAAATTTACATTTAATAAAAATTGATTCTACCGTGCATTCGGAAATGTAGGTTGTTATGGAGAAGAACGCACAAGAAACTCCATACTTACTCTTTTAAAAAAAAGTTTTATACAATATTTATACAGGTACATACATTAATAAATTCGTATACGTGAGGACGATGTACCCAGCACTATTATACTACATATAGGTATGAGAGAATTACAAGCATTAACAGGTAAATTCCTTTACTTGATAAATAGGAACATGGTCCTCACGTACTTACAAATAGTGCAAACATAGGTACATTACCTAATTAAACAACAACAGAACAGTGTGCGAGTCAATTTTTTTAAACAAAAAAGAAGAAAAATAAAAATAAAGCGTTACTATAATTATGAATATAATACAAATTAACCATTTTGATTTTGTCCACACCAAAGATAGGCCTATGGAGCAGGACCAGCATGTTTCCAAGCATTCTTATCTTGAATATAATCATCTAATTTGTAATATGCTTGTTTACAAAGTGTGCTTTTAACTATTGTTTTAAATTTTCTTTCATTTAACTTTAATATCTCACAAGGTATTTTGTTATAGAATTTAACACAGTACCCCATGAAAGATGTGTGTACTTTAGCTAATCTATATGATGGTTGATCTAACTTATCTTTATTTCTGGTATAACAATTGTGTCTATCACTAACTTTACTAAAGAGATTTAAATTTTTCCTTACATACATAATATTTTTATA
This sequence comes from Orthosia gothica, assembly GCA_949775005.1. NCBI lineage: Eukaryota > Metazoa > Arthropoda > Insecta > Lepidoptera > Noctuidae > Orthosia > Orthosia gothica. Next base: position 667,393 of record OX459063.1, on the reverse strand, counting down.
AATGAATTGGCAAGAAACTGTCATAATATTAATCTTTTTAAATAGCTCCCTAAGTGATTCTCTGTGACTTAACTTATATATGGCTCTGACAGCTCTCTTTTGCAATATAAATATTGATTCAATGTCAGCCGCCCGACCCCACAGTAAAATACCGTATGACATAATGCTGTGAAAGTAACTAAAATAGACCAAACGCGCGGTTTCTACATCCGTTAACTGTCTTATCTTTCTAACAGCATAAGCGGCTGAGCTCAGCCGTCCTGCCAGAGATGTTATGTGAGGCCCCCATTGTAATTTGTCATCTAGAGTGATTCCTAGGAAAACTGTTTGATTTACATAGTCCAGTAGTAATTAGCAGGAAACTGTGCCTCACGGCTGCGCCAAAAAGGACCAGTTCAGCAAAAATGCCAGACATTTAGTGCCTGACGCCGGTTTTCAACTAGACCTGATGATTGAGGTGGCGGATGTAAATCAGTTAAATAAATACCAACACAAGTAAACAACAAAAGTTGTCATTTTGTTGTTGTTTAGGCGCTATGATGTCACAGACAGACACACAGATACACAGCAACACACGTGAAACTTATAACACCCCTCTTTTTTCGGCGGGGGTTAAAAAAGAAACATGGTGGATTATGGGCGCCATATTTTAGGGATTACAAGTTTTTATTCTTCGAAACCCATACAGTGGGGTATTAAAACAAGTAAAATTTCAAAATTTAAAACCCCCGAAACATTTATCTTGCGAAAACACCCCGTTCAAACAGTAAAACGCCCATAACTTTCGAACGGCTGAACCGATTTTATTCAAACATAGCTAAGAACACCCTCGACACAAGTAAAATTAAACAAGTAAAATTTCACAATTTAAAAAACCCCCGACGCATTTATCTTGCGAAAACACCCCGATTCATACAGTAAAATGCCCATAACTTTTGAACGGCTGAACCGATTTTATTCAAACATAGCTAAGAACACTCTCGACAAAATTACCTTTCCAACAAAAAAGACTAAATCGAAATCGGTTCATCCGTTTAGGCGCTATGATGCCACAGACAGACACACAGATACACAGCAACACACGTGAAACTTATAACACCCCTTCTTTTGCCGGCGGGGGATAACAAAAAAATTAAAAAATTCCCGACACGTTTTTATTTCATGCTACATAATTTATCCAGTACATAGTAGATACGCTTCGATCGGCAATCTATTGAACACGTAATTATGACATGATATTTTGCGAAAACACCCTGATTCAAACAGTAAAACGCCCATAACTTTTGATTGGCTTAACCGATTTTATTCAAAAATAGCTAAGAACACACTCGATTAAGTCAACTTTTAAACAAAAAAAAAACGAAATCAAAATCGGTGTACCCGTTTGGACGCTATGATGCCACAAACAGACACACAGATACACAGACACAGAGATACAGAGACACTCAGATACACACCAACACACGTGAAACTTATAACACCCCTCTTTTTCCGGCGGGGGTTAAAAATCAACTTTCAAACAAAAAAAACTAAATCTAAAAAAAGATTTTATTCAAACATAGCTAAGAACACTCGCGACCAAATCACCTTTCCAAAAAAAAAACTAAATCAAAATCGGTTCATCCGTTTAGGCGCTATGATGCCACAGACAGACACACAGATACACAGCAACACACGTGAAACTTATAACACCCCTCTTTTTCCGGTGGGGGTTAAAAAGGGGTACACTCCTACGGACGTGGGGGAATCGGCCCACAAACTGTAACTTACCTTAAAAATAAAATAGTTTGTCGGGTTTAGTCAATAGTATGGACGTCAAGACAAATCACAGGCACGCCCTTGGCGGCGCATTGGCGCGCTTTTTCTAATTTCTTGCGTGGTGGGGACAGCAGAATATGGCAGTTGAGTACTAACCGCCTTAAAGCTAAGACGTCGTAGAATCACTGTCGATCCGTAAGCAATATTGTAACTATGAGTTTTGACTATTTGAATAAACACAGAGTATCGAATTATTTGTGTGATTTAATTTTCACGATTGTAACTACCTACCTGCCCACTCACGATGTCTTAACCTAAGAGAATACATCCTGATTTCGCGATGGTTTGTATCGATCGGCCACCCTTGATGCGAAAAGTACATTACTGTAGCGGTCAGCATAAGAGGTATTAATGGACGAACGTGTAAATGTGGGCCGAGACGAAGCTAGTGTGTAAGACATATGTATGTGAGCTCATGTATTCTAATGTACCTATCAACACGTATATAAACAATTGTACTCTATGATTAAAAGCAGTAATAAAGGAGATTCTAATGAAGAGACTTGTTTAACTCATCTCCCCGGACTCACAACCTTACATGGCGACCCTGCCATCCGAGACGGGTGCCGCGTTCGGCCGCGTTACTTAATTATTTGAAAGACATTAATAGACTATGATATAAGTGATTATCTTTTGTCTTTTAAAACGGGAGTTTTTGTTTTCTCTACAATGTGCCGGTCAGATGTACAAAAAGAAGACGTTTTTATAACACAAAGTGCATCGGGTGGTTTAAATTCTGCTTCTATGCAAGAGTACCACTTATCGAACATTAGTATCGTGATGTTTATCATGTGCACCTTACTTGGAGTAGCTGGACTTTATGCGGTGTATAAACTGTACCGAAATTGTCATCATTCATGGATAAGGAATGAGGTTTTCACACAAAACCTATCACGTTCGTTTCGTCGACCGATCCCGGAGGCTCGTGTTTGTTACGAATGCCGCCAGCAGCGCCAGGAGACTCGCCAGGAGACGGGTATCAGAGCCCAGAAACCGCAGTAAGTGTTTAAAAATATATTCAGTGATAAGTGAAGTGGTGTTCTATCGTTGAGTGAAACATGAAAAGTTACCGAACGATTAATGGACAATATATTTTTGTTTAAGTACATACTGTCAAATAATCTGTAAATCTTTTATGTATCTTATTTGGTTTGGTAATGGCAGATGAGCTTAACTTGTTATATGACCAATTAAAAAATATTGAACATAATTTAATAAAACTAAGTTATCCTAAAAGGACAGAAACTGTTCTGAAACAAAAGTTGAAGGAAGCAACGTTATTAAAATATCAGTTTGATGGTTGTATTAAAACCTTATCGAGACCGATTGAAAGTAAGCAACTTAGTACAAGTGTTTTACAGGAAATACAGTCGTACTGTGATTTATTTGAAAAGACTTATACTCAAATAGAATCATTTTGCTCCAAAACGTACAGTTCTCAACCAAGTGCTCAGAATACGGTCAAGACTAGAACCGAGGTAGGCAATATGGAGGCTTTTAATTATAGGACTGCCGTGGCTCTACTACCAATTATGAATGGTGATGAAAATATCACGAAAAGTTTAATAGATACCATAGAGTTATACAGTTCTTCACTAACCGAAGAAGGCAACAAAATGCTAGTTAAATTTATATTAAAAACCCGATTAACCGAGAGCGCAAAATTAAGATTGTCGACCTCTTATGATAGTTGTGAGTCACTTATAATTGAAATGCGTCAACACCTTCTTACAAAGAAGTCTAGTACAGCAATACACAAGGAGTTAACACAAATAAACCAAAACGGTTTTTCTATAGAAAAGTATGGATCCAAGGTCGAACAGCTTTTTGTGGATTTGACGGTCGCGCAAGCGGGTGATGAACAAAATGCACATAAAATATTACGCCCTCAAAATGAGAAGATTGCAATAAAATGTTTCATTGATGGCTTGCGAAACCGCGAAATCCGCACTATTTTAGCAGCGCGTAATTATGATAACCTGAAAGATACAATAAGAGCAGCCAAGGATGAGGAATTGTCATGCAGTCGGCAAAATACTGACGCTTCTGTTTATGTCGGATACCAAGGCAGATCATTTAATAATCGCGGATATAGTTTTAATAATAATAGACGCCCTAATCGTTCAAATAACAATCGATTTATACAGAGAGGGAATAGTAGAGGTTCTTTTCATAATCATAGGCAAAACCAAAGAATTCAACAACAGTTTAGCAATAATCGTGGTCACATCCGGGGTTCATCTCGTGGTAGGCCTGGACGGACTTTCACGCGCAATGGTAATGTACATGTCATAGAAAATGCCATGAATAGTATCGATTTAACTGACCAGAATCGAACTCCCCAACCTACAGAAAGACAAATTACTGAACCATTACAGTTTTTTCGATAATCATTTTATATTTGCTTGTAACAATAACAGCTCGGTGGAATTCTTAGTACAGGGTGCCAAATATGGATTACTTATAGACTCAGGAGCATCACTATCAGTATTGAAATATGAAACTGTGGCACGTTGGAATATTCCAGTCCAAACGGAACGCATTTATATAAATGGCATTGGGGGCAAAGTGCAAACTTCAGGCTACGTTTATGTTACATTGATCGCAAATGGACAGGAATTTGTAAACAAATTTTACATTATGCGCAACTTACCAGGTTTACAACATGGTATAATTGGCAGAGATTTTATGAGCAAATATGGCGCTATTTTGAATTTTGAAAATAATACGATAACTTTAAAGAAACATGACAATAGTATAACCCTGCCCATGATTAATAGTTCGTTAAATAAAACTTGCTTTTTAAGAATACCACCGAGATGTGAAAAAATAGTTATGTTAGACAGTAGTTTTAACGAGGACTGCGTAATATTACCATATCAATTATGCGACGGAGTTTTTATAGCCGGAAGTATATGTAAACCAAACAATGGACAAATTTGTATACAAATATTAAATACTCGTGAAACACAAGTAGATGTTAACTATTTCAGACCGGAAATACATTTATTATCAGACTATAACATCAGTCACTTTGGAAAAGAAAGTAATATTGATGGAGAGAGAGTACGTACAATGTTTTCTCTTTTAAAATTAAATCATCTAAACAATGAAGAAAGGTCATCAATCGAAAACATATGTGCTAAATTTTCGGATGTATTTCATCTACCAAACGATAAATTAACTACCACTAACCTATACGAACAAAGCCCACCAGTACCTATATTCTTGCAAATAAATAAATTTCATTTCATTTCATTTCATTTCATTTCAAAGTATAATGTTAAAACCACATGCAGATCCAGTTTATACTAGACAGTACAGGTTACCCTTTTCACAGCGTAAGGAAATTGAAGCACAAGTTAAGAAAATGCTTTCTGAACATATCATTGAACCAGCAAAAAGTGAGTGGTCAAGCCCAATTTTGTTAGTACCCAAAAAATCAGATGATAATTCTAAGAAATGGAGGCTGGTTATTGATTTTCGTAAATTAAACACTAGAATTTTAGACGATAAATTTCCACTCCCGAATATTAACGATATTTTAGATTCTTTATCCGGTTCAATGTATTTTTCACAATTAGATTTATCACAAGCATATTATCAGGCAAAATTGCAACCAGAAAGCAGAAAGTATACAGCATTCACTACGCCATCAGGCCAATATCAAATGACCCGGTTACCTATGGGATTAAAAATTAGCCCAAGTGCATTCTCTCGTCTAAAGACAATTGCCATGTCTGGACTTACATACGACAAATTATTTGTATATTTAGATAATTTAATCTGTTTTGGTCGTAATTTACAAGTCCACAATAAAAATCTTATAGATATTTTAACTAGATTACGCAAAGTTAACTTGAAACTTAATCCAATGAAATGTGATTTCCTAAGAAAAGAAATGCAGTTTTTAGGACATGTTGTAACATCTGAAGGAATTAAACCAGATTTAGATAAAATAAACATAGTGAAAAATTATCCCGTACCCAAAAATGCAGACGAAACAAAAAGATTCATAGCATTCGTCAACTTTTATAGAAAATTTATACCAGATTTTGCCGCAATATCCTTACCACTTAACAGATTGTGTCGGAAAAATTATAACTTTGAATGGTCGCATGAGTGTCAGAAATCCTTCGAATCCCTGAAAGAGTCGTTAATATCACCACCAATATTACAATATCCCAACTTCGATGAAAACAATACTTTCGTTTTACAAACAGATGCGTCCGGATATGCAATCGGTTCCGTGCTTTGCAATAGTGATAACAGACCAATTGCTTACGCAAGCCGTAGTCTTAATAAAGCAGAAATTAGGTACCCCACGATAGAAAAAGAGTTACTCGCTATCGTATGGTCTGTTAAGTATTTCCGACCCTATCTTTACGGTAGAAAATTTATTATCAAAACCGACCACAAACCATTAATTTACTTATTTAATCAAATAAATCCATCTAGCCGTTTGACTAGATTCCGTTTAATAATAGAGGAGTACGATTACATAATAGAATATGTTCGAGGTACTGACAATGCAGCTGCAGATGCCATGTCACGTATCCGTATAACATGCGATGAATTGAAGGAAATAAACCAGCACGTTGTGTCTGTATTAACCAGAGGCCAGAAAAAGCGTATGCGTGAAGGAAATGAACAAGTTCTGAGTGACAACCCTATGGTTGCTAAGCGATCTATGAACGACTGGACTGATCACCCAAGAGTTACGGAATTGCTTAAAAAACCAAAGGATTGCACTGAGTTAAGGTTCGTAAATGAAAAAGAATGGAATAACCAATCAAATACTATATTTAATTATGATGCATCAAATTGTATACTAAGAGTAAACCCATCTTACCGATTACAATGCGCACGAGATGCCTTTGTACGGGAGTTGGCTTATTACTGTAACCTAATGAAACTTGATAGTCTGTACATTGTACAAAGTAATGAAAACATTGAGATAGTAAGAGATTTAATTCATAGCATAAATATTACACCTAATTGGTCCGGACCACGTTTATATGTTATAAAAGGTGTAAAAGTAATAAGTGATCACGATACGAAACGTATAATTTTAAATGACTACCACTTATTACCGAGTAGCGGCCACGCCGGTATACGACGAATGATAAATAATATAAAACGGCGTTATTTTTGGTCGAAATTGGTAAATGACGTCACAGAGTTTGTAAATCGCTGCGATAAATGCCAGCGACAGAAACATTTTAAGCACATAAAACAGCCAATGGTCCTGACTGATACAGGTCATTCGGCGTTTGATAGAGTATTTTTAGATTTAGTTGGAAGGATAGTGATAATTATATGTATATACTCACACTACAGTGTGATCTTAGCAAGTATGTAGAAGCTTACCCGCTTAGAAATAAGGATACAATTTCAGTGACAATGGCTTTCATTAATAATTTTGTATTACGTTATGGCATTCCGAGAAATATAATATCAGATCGCGGTACGGAGTTCGTTTCGAAAGTAATGAATGAAGTATGTAAAATACTAAAAATAACCCAATCAACATCTACAGCATATCATCACCAATCAATTGGAGGCTTAGAAAATACTCATAAAAATCTACTTTCATTCCTTCGCATACAAACAGAGAACCAACCCCAAAATTGGAGTTTATGGCTTCCATATTGGTGCTTTGCTTTTAATACCACTGTACATACGGAAACTAAATACACTCCATATGAACTGGTATTTGGAAAACTGTGCAATTTACCTAGTAATTTAACTTCAGATATTGAACCATTATATAACTTATATGACTATCCACAACAACTCAAATATAAGCTTCAAAAATCACAGTATGACGCGAGACAAAATTTAATTAATAGTAAACAGATCAGGAAATGTAGATATGATTCGTATACCAATCCTGTAACATACAGTAATGGTGACATGATACTACTTAAGAATGAACAAACAGCAAACAAATTTGATCCGCTATATATAGGACCCTACGAAGTAATAGAAGATTGTAACCCAAATTTAAAAATACTGTATAAAGGAAAAGAAGTAATAGTACATAAAAATAGAACCAGACCATATACTACCTAATGATAAGCTGTTAGCATGTAACTTTAAGTTGAAAAATAGATTGTACTATTATTTTTTTAAATGTATTCCTGTGTGTAACCCTATATTTTGTACCAATATTTTATTTTCGTCATTATTTTGTCTGCATATTATAAAAAAAAATTAAGTGACTATACACGTATTATAACCTAAAAATAAAAATAAGTGTAACCATTATTTTTATTTTATTTAGCCGGTGGGCGTGTAGTGTGTAAGACATATGTATGTGAGCTCATGTATTCTAATGTACCTATCAACACGTATATAAACAATTGTACTCTATGATTAAAAGCAGTAATAAAGGAGATTCTAATGAAGAGACTTGTTTAACTCATCTCCCCGGACTCACAACCTTACAAAGCCGAGGCACACATGCGTAAGTCTTTCAATGCCTAGTTGTTGCCAAGGCCTGTTTAGTGCTTTAACCAAATAATGCACGGAAATAAAAACTGAGTATCACCTAGAACCCATTTTGTGAAATACAATTATTTTTCGAAATCAATGACGAACAACATTAGTAAAATTATTCCCGTGTTTAAGTGCACAACAGCAACAGCGCAACAGCTTTCTATATGCAAGCCAGTTCGATATTTAAATAAAACCTTTGATAAGTTACCTCCTTGGTTGCCATGTTTTGAACTAAAAGATTATTCCATTTTTAAATAGCACGACAAATATGAATTTACTATGTAATTTATTTGGACGCTAAACACGACAGATACGGATTTTCCTCTTTTTTTGAACTTTTGCCGACCGCTGCTCGCATGTATATGTCCAGTACAGCAATTGTGATTTATCTCGAAGGAGGTTGTCAAAATAATGCTCAAATTTCAAAGCATGTTTGAGAAAATGGGTATTTTATACGCATTTATTGAAACGAAGAAACAGCTTTTTTGACGTGATAACAACTTAAATTAAAATAAATCATGCTTATCACAATAAATTTAGTATTCTTAACTTCTTTTATTTATATTTTATCTTCAAATATATGATAAGTAATTATATTTGAAAATAGGTAAATATTTATCACTTATCATAGACAGAAAGCGGGAAGCGACTTTTTTATACTATGTAGTATTAAAAAGTCGCTTCCCGCTTTCTGTCTGTCCCTTTGTACGCTTAGATCTTTAAAACTACGCAACGGATTTTGATGCGGTTTTTAGGGTAACAAGGTACCCTTATAGTTTCGTTAAGTCCGTCTGTCCGTCCACAGCTTAACTCAGAGACTCTTAGTACTAGAAAGTTACAATTTGGCATGGATATGCTTAGTAATAATTTCGACAAAGTGGTAAAATAAAATCACGAAAAATTATTTTCTTTCGGGCACCTCATATAAACTTATAGTGGGGTGTTTTTTTTATTCTCGTCTATCTTATTGTATGGGGTATCGTTGGATAGGCCATACAAAAATATCACGGGTCTGATAAAATCATTTTTAGATTTAGACATCAGTTTGCGTAAAATTAAGCTTTAAATTTCATTTTTTTGTTAAGAATCATGGGCCACGACTTAGCTCTAATGCTGTCAGTACTCAACTGCTATATTCTGCTGTCCCCACCACGCAAGTGGTTAGAAAAAGCGCGCGAATTCGTAGTTCTTGATTTGCCACCAGGTGTCGTGCTTGTGATTTAACTTGACGTCCGTACTATTGACTAAACCCGACACGGTCATCCTGCGATACAGGCGTCTTCGTCAGTTTCTCATTCTCAGGTTTTTATAGTATATCGAATCATGTGGAAATCCTCATGGATGTCCTTAGCCCTTGGGGAAAGTTGAGGGGTACGTCAGACTCCTACTGACTAAAACCACATGGTGTTCTGTAGGCCTTACTTCCTCTTGAGGTGAGCGTGGAACATAGTACGTCGCCTTCTCCGGCCTCTCTCAGGTGACAGACACCCCAAATCTATCACCCGCAGGCATCATCATCTTGTCCTTGCTCCATGCCATCTCATGTCGTGTTGCGCTACACGTCCTTATTCCACTCCGTTCTACCAGTCTCCCATCATAAAAGGGATGTTTTTCTGAAACACACAAAATCTCCACCCAGTATTCACTCGTGCAATCCTGACTTGTACTCTAGGTGAGTGAGGAAACATTTTGAAACAATCAAACTCTCGATCTCAATATCGTTAAAATTAGGTTATCAAGAGTAACCCTACTTTTACTTTCGCTCACTACCTCAGTTTTTATGTAAGGAAAAGGATCGCGAGATCTCATGCTATTGTGACTGTTCCTAAATGACCCTAGGCTGATAAAAATTTAGTTTTTCCTAAAATGTCCTAGATTTAGTGTTAATGTCGGCCCTGTTGTTAACAGAGGTGGAGCGCCCCGCCGTTCCGCGCTGCGCAATGAATTTCGTCACCTGGCTTGGTCAATTCTCTTCCGACAAGTGAATTCCAAATTATGTTTTAGTTTTGTTTTGGAATTCACAGTTATTAAATTATAACTTGGACGTGGTTTAGAAGGATAAAATATAATTATGGGGATATAAACTAAATTGTTACAATTAACTAAAGCTAGTGTGAGAAACTCTTTATATAGAGTATTTAAATCAAAGACCGAATAATGGTCGCGGATAGTGAATATACATTCAAGGATTAATACAAATACAAATAACTAAATTAGCAAAGACTTTAACTCAGGAAGTAACTGGAGTTGATAATATCAACTCGCCTACAGACAGCCCAAAAGCGCCCATTCCGCCATCATTTCGTAGTGTAATAGCTGGTAAGAAGAAATGATGAAAACAAACTTCCAGCACACAATTCTGTCTGATAGCCTTAAGGGCTAAATAAGTAAAACAATAGTGAAGTATGAAGTTAATTAGACAAAGGGATTGCAAAGTGCATTATTTACCTAACGAAAGGGAGTTGGTAGGATCACTACGCTTGCATTGATAAAATACGTCTATTTGAATTACGTTAATTGGCAATAGTCTAGATTCCTACCCAAGTGACTTCCTTTCAGAAGCAGGCACGTCGAATACGTGTACTGCAGGACCTCGAATGCGCGTCCTAGGAAGGATTTGCTGCGTTCCATACAACCATGTTTCCCTAAACTTAAACATGTCTTACACAATCCTAAGACAAGGACGGTTTTGTGCCTAAGTGTCCTGCCATTGAGCGAGACATGCTTCCAGAATTACTGGACGCGCACTATAATAAATAGCTCACCCTCGACCTAACACCCATTACTAAAACAATACAAAACTAGCAAGCGTACCGTAGACTCAGTCTGAAACAGGTTCATTACAATTGCCTTGTTATACGTTGAAATGGAATAATTCGTCATTTCACACTTTTTTAAACTTCCCAATTTCAAGGATGCTCCATTGTAAATAACAGCCGTGCGACGTCAACAGCGGGGTCATCCACTGGGCTTCCATCGTGTCTCGGCAAATATTATTTTTTTTATTCAGATATTGGCCCGAAAGCTTGGTGCGATTTAACGAGACACGACACTAACATTCATTAAATTGATCATATCCCAATTTGTGATGTTCAGCGATGACTACCCCCTTTAGTTTATAAGTGTACATACAACATGGCAATGCAATGAGACCGTAATCAGACCTTCTATAGGAAGCAGTATTTAACAACTAACATTTGGTTGTCCTACGTTCTTAATTAGAGCGGCCTTATAGCCTATTTTATACAACGGAGAGTATTAGCGGTTCCGCCTTCCATGTATGTAATGTCAGTTAAAAGTCAATAATAGTCCATAATCAAAATGAGTCTTTGTGTAGTGTATAAATTATGAATTAGGGGCATGTAACGTGTGACGAAAGGCTTCGCCGTTTCCCTAAACCAAATATTAGCCACAAATATCTGCCAAAGGGTGGATTTAGGAAGTAAATACAAAGGTTCGCCACGCTAGAATAAATAGTACATTAGTCAATTATCCCTACCTATGTAATACAAAGATTAAAACTTACCGCATTCATACTGGCACTCACTCACACCATATTAACGCGAATAGACTAAATTATAACTAACTTAATAACTAAACTCGTCAACCCGATACGTTACAACGACGTGACTTTTCCTATTCCGTTCCGAGCCTAGTATTCGACCAGTACCGACTTCTTTCGATCTCCCAAAATCCGTCCGTGGTCTCTGCCCGCCTAAAGTCAAGTGTCCCACTCTCGCCTCTACAAGCCTGTCGCCCATCTACCAATCTCCTTTTCAGTTCAGTTTTTTTGTGCATCGCTTAATTGTTTTGGGTCTGGTTCGTGTTATAAATCAGATATTCCAAGATTCTTTAGAATATTACTTTTGTCTTGACAGCTTTTACTTTGAAAGGCAATTTATGAGCATCTTGAAAAGGTTGGGTTCGTGTTCCATAGTTTATGACATAGCCTGTCAAACCCGAAGGTCTCAATGTGTTCAACACATCTGGCCGGCCATGCGTAGTTTTTAAATATTAAAATATAGAGATAAGTGACGTGTAGTCACATTCCCCCCTCTGAAAATCAGACGCGTGACGTAGTACAGCGGATGAGTTTTCACAATAGGATGATCTCTGTGGCCTCATAAAACATTCATAGATTATAACCTCGTACTCTAATGCCAGGTTAACTTATTCGGTTTGTTAAAATTATTCCAGTTGGATCATTATTCCAATAAGATTCAATATCTGCTATTACTTTGTCGTACTACGCAGTTACATCTATATTCGAGTCGAAAAGTACGAATTTTCTTGTCATATTCAAGTAACAAAGTGCGTATAAATCTGTGCATGTTTATTGTTTAATTTCACCTATCACAGTCTCGTATTACCTTCTAACGGTAGATACGTAATTGCTGTATCTGAATTAGTCTTTTGTAATGACGCATATCCATTCCATTATCAAGTAGCAAATTTCAATAGACCTGTAGGAATGCTTTTTGCTTAGCTTTACATACCAGAGTCTTCTTAACTTTAAGTCATAACAATACTTTTGTATTTTAATTTATATTTCGTTGAAATATTTTAATCTTATTAGAAAAGATCTCAAAAGACCTGTGCATGCCTATTAGTTTAATTTTACATACCAGGTTATCTCCTATTAGTACTACCTACGGTACTCTCTCGTTCTAAACTCAGCCTATCGCAGTTGCGCTGGACGGCGCTCTGCACTGGACAGCGGTCTCTGCTTAAGCACCTTAATGCCGAGTCAGCTGCCGAATTCGTTTTCAGGAATAGCTGAAATAGTTCGCACATGTGCTTATTAGAATTTTATACCAATAAGATAGAATAGCCCTCTTCTGACCTTAAGAGGATTGGCGGTTCTGAAACTAAACAATTATTAGAAGATTAGGAACATCAACCTTTACAAATTAAACAAGGTTGTTAGAATTCTAACACGAGTTTGAGAGTTATATCAGACTGATTTAAGAGATCAGAGACTTCTAATCTATCTATATCTATAAAAGCGAAAGGTGACTGACTGACTGACTGATCAATCAACGCACAGCCAAAACTGCTAAGCCTAGAAGCATGAAATTTGGCAGAAAGGTTCTTCAAGTGATGTAAGTGTGCACTAAGAATGGATTTTTGGAAATTCATCCCCTAAGGGGGTAAAAAGGGGGTTGAAAGTTTGTATGAAAAATCTAATTCCTTCGATCAAAATTCTTGAAACTTAGCACAAATAGTATTCTAAGTAAATGATAAAGATTGACATTATTAGTTTTTCAAAACTACCCCCAAATGATAATTTAGGGGGGTTGAAGTTTGTATTGAAAAATCAGATTTGAAGCATGAAATTTGGCAGAAAGGTTCTTCAAATGATGTTAGTGTGCACTAAGAAAGGATTTTTGGAAATTCAACCCCTAAGAGGTTAAAAAGGGGGTTGAAAGGGGATGTAATTTTTTTTGAAGATTTGAGAATTTTGTTTCTTGGGTGAATAAACATGAAACTTGACATAAATACCATCCTAAATAAACAATAAAGGTTGTCATTATTAGTTTTTTGCAAGTACCCCCTGAAGACGATTTAGGAGGTATTAGTGTTTGCAAAAAATCTGATTTCTTGGGTCAATAAACTTGAAACTTGCCACAAATACTAACCTAAATGAACAATAAAGGTTGCTATTATTATTTTTTGAAACTAACCCCAAAAGACGATTTAGGGGTGTTATTTTTTTTTTGAAGTATCTAATTATCTAAATAGACAATAAAGGCTTTCATTGTTAGTTTTTCGAAACTACCCCCAAAAGATGATTTCGGGGTGGTAAAGATTTTTGATTACTTTTACCGCACATAGCTTCTTTTTAAGATGTAGGGGAGCACTTAGGAGGGCTTTTTGGAAATTCAACTTTTGAAGGGGTTAAAAGGGAGACATTTATTTGTATGAAAAATCTTATTCCTTTGGCAAAATAATAAAGGTTGGCATCATTAGTTTTTCGGAATTATCCCCAGAAGACGATTTAGGGGTGTCAAAGTTTGTTTGAAGAATCAAATGGCACTAATACGGGGAACTACCGAACTGGACCGTTTGCTCAGGTAAACATAGTTGTGAGTGACGTTTTAGTGTTGCGTAATTTACGCTGTATTAGGTTTTTGTGTTGTGTCGCGTAATTTACGCAGCACTCGTTTTCATACTAAAGTAATTTTTGGGCCACCCGAAATTATGCGTCTCAAAAAACCCGACCAGTCTTCTGCTCCTTCTATAAATATAAAAAAAAATATCTTCTTCTGTACATATAAAATGCTTTGTCCTGAATGACTGACTTACGGATCAACGCACAGCCTAAACCGCTGATCGTAGAGACCTGGAACTTGGAGAGTATGTTTTTGTATGACGTAGGCATCCGATAAGAAAGGATTTGCCGAAATTCTTCCCCCAAAGGGGAGAAAAAGGGGGACAAAGTTTGTATGAAAAAATCTAATTCCTTCAACTAATATTCTTGAAACTTGGCATAAATAGTAATCTAAGTAAATGATAAAAGGTTGACATTATTAGTTTTTTGAAACTACCCTCCAAAATAGGCTTAAGTGGGTATTAAAGTTTGTTATGAATCATACTGGACTAGGTTTCGTTTTTAATGTATGATGTGGGATCTAGGGGAGCACGAAAAAGGAATTTGCGGAAAATCAACCTTTCACCATCATTATCATTTCAGCCAAAAAACGTCCACTGCTAAACATAGGCCTTCCCCAAGCGCCGCCACACTGATCGGTCCTGTGCGTTTCGCATCCACCGGACTCCCGCAGCCTTGACCGGGTCGGACTTCCTAATTTGCGTTTTCCGGTTCGCAGTCACCACTGAACTGTCAACCTTTAAGGGGGTGAAAAGGGGGCAATTTGTTTGTATGAACAATCTCATTCCGTGGAGATAAAGTAAATAATCAAAGTTTACATGATACGTTTTTTAAAACTACCTCCCCCTGATAGGGTTAAGTGATTTTAGTTTTTTTGAGACATCTTACTGAGCAATCTAACTAAAATAAACAAAAAATTAAAAAGAGAAAAAGGGTATATTAAGTTTTAAGGGGCGGATTTTACTTTGTAGCGGTAACCTACAATGTTAAGTCAAATAACGAATCGTCCCAAACCTATAAACCGTAGAACTTTACAAAACCACATTTTTATTTGGTTTAATAACAGCTTATTTTTGGTTGCCATCACACGAACGAAGTCGTGGGCGGAGTTAATATTATAAATGTGGAAGTAACTCTGTCTGTCTCTCTGTCTACCTTTTCACGCTTAAACCGCTGAACCGATTTAAATGTTATTTGGTTCGGAGATATTTTGAGACCCTGGGCAGGACATAGGATAGTTTATATCCAAACATACTTACGGAAATCATACTTAAGGGAGTGGAAAGAGGGGTAGAAGTTTGTATGTAAAACCTACAATATTAAGCCGCGATATATAAAATAAGCAATTCGAATTACTAATGCTTCGCAGACGAAGTCGCGGGCAACAGCTAGTAATCCAATAAAGATTTGAAAGTCATTTGTAAACTGTAGCCACATTAGATTTTCCACACTAAATATAAATCTTATAGATTTATTCATAAGTTTATCTTATTAACGAGGTCACGCATTGGAAAGTCAGAATCAGGCCCCCCCTCAAATTGTAACATTAAAGACAACTTGCTATAGTTCCAACCTTCGGTTATAATTTCATGGGTCATAATTAGGAAACAATTGTTTCCCTATTGTTTCACACCTGACTCAGGTGTCGCGGCCGTTGCGGCATCGCGTAAAAAAAAAAGGAACTTAACTTGGTGACTGGTGCCACGCTACAGCATCTGCCGGATTCAGCTGGTGTCAGTCACCTGGATGAAGCTCTGGGCCAAAACACTCCGTTGGTCTAGACATAGAGTAGTAGTAGCTATGTGATGACTTGGTATCCTGGAATTTGAAATAAGGCCACACAAGTATCTATTCTCTTATAACGTTACATACTCTGTCCAGTCACCAGTATTTAGTGAAGCTTTCTATAATTATAATTATGTTAACGTACCTTCTTGGTAATTTTATGGTCACCTTTACGTTTTTGTAGAATGCCTCTCTATGCCTTCTTAATTTTGGGTGGCTTTTGTTTAGTAAACGTTAATAGAATGCATTTCGGATATATAATATTAGGTACAGGTAGCCTGGCAAGTAGAATAAAATGAGACACAATGGAAACTTCAGGGAAAAAACAAACAGCTGTCCAATGATTTACAAAGTGCTCATCAGGGAATCGAAAATTTAAATTCTGAAAATTTTTGGCTTAAAACGGACATACAAAAATACATCAAAATAATAAATGCTTACAAGGAAATAAATATTACTGACATAAATAATATGACTCCGCGCTCTGGGCGCAAGCGGAGAATAAACCAGAGCAGCAAATCAACGCCTGTGGGAAATAATAGGCAATCATTTGGCATTATGAAAAATGACGAATAAGCCAACGACAGTCCAGGAAAAAATAAAGCAAAGACATCCATAATAACACCTAAAAAAAAGACAAAACAAACTCAGACCATAGTAAGAAACCACTCGTCCCCTACGAACCCAAATACAATCAAACACGGTGGCAGCAACGTAAGCTCATCTAAAACCACTGAAAACATACGAGCCGAAAATAATGTAGAACAATCCTCAACAAAGCACAAAATATGCCTTATCAGTAGCGAAACTTGTAATAGATTGTATACACTTGCCGAAAGGAAAAAAATATGCGTTTTTGAAATATGTCACTATCGCAAACCTACATGTGGATTATGGCAATTACTTGAACAAATAGAAAATAAAGCACAACACTTTACATTTTCGGACTATTGTGTTATTTATATTGGCGAGGAAGACTTTCGCAAAACACATAACTATTTACAGCTGGTTATGTTTGTTAGAGAAAAATTGTTACCATTAAATCACACAAACTTTATTATTTGTTTACCAACCTATAGATATATGACAGATTCCAACATTATGTTTAACAGCCGCAAAGAAACTCTTAATAATCTTCTTTACTTAGATATAAATACATGTAACTATGCATATTTGCTGGATTCTAATCTTAATCTCCCTTATGATTATAAAACCTATAATAAAACTTACGGGACCTTGAATAATCGTGGTTTGGAAATTGTTGTATCGGATTTACGAGACCTTATATTTGACTTGAGCGGTCTGACTACAACGCACTCAGAAGTTGACTGCCTCCCTCAAAATAGTTTTTGTGCAGAATCACAAGTCAATTCTCAGTTTTTTCTTTAAATACCTTAATATTCTACATCAGAACATAGCAGGACTGATAAATAAATCAGATACTCTGACTGTAAAGCTAGTGGAGTTATCTGACAAAGGAACCACTATGGATGTTATTTGTGTAACAGAACATTTCATACAAACGGGTTATGAGGATTTATTGCACATTCCAAATTTTTGTCCAGCCGCTTTTTTTTCTAGAAATACTAAGAGAGGAGGGGTGTGTATTTTTGTTAGGGCAGGATTGCAATTAAAAGAAATATCCAGCATAGCAAAACAATCAGTTGCAGGGATTTTTGAATGTTGCGCTGTAGAGTTATTATCTTATAAAATTATTATTGTTTGTATATATAGAATTCCTAAACCTAATTATGAAGTCTTATATGAAAAATTAGATAATATTTTGACTAAAGTTTGTATATCTTCAAATAAGAGAATCATCGTGTGTGGTGATTTCAATATTGATGTTTTGAAGAGAAACAAGACTACATTAGAGTTTGAGTATTTTCTTATGAGGTACAATCTAAAACTAGCGCTTTATACTCCTACAAGGTTAAGTAGTAACACTTGTATTGATAACTTTGCGCACAGCTACAGAAAAAACTGCAAAGCTGAAGTTAAAGATCTGGTTCTTTCAGATCATACGGCTCAAATACTTAAAGTACCTATTAATAAAACTTGTAAACTACAGTATTGGAAAACAAAAAAAACTTTTTTGAAAAAAAATACTACCGACTTCCAAATAAAAAACTACAAAGTGAAAAATAACTTTATTTTTGGAAGTCGGTGTCTTTATTTTTTTCCCTATTTTTACCCGACTGCCGAAGGAGGGTAATGTGTTTATCAGTCTATGTATGTATGTATGTATGTATGTAAGTATGTATGTATGTATGTATGTATGTATGTTTGTTCCTATGTGGCGTTCCAGAGACCAAACGCGTTGGCCGATTTTGATGATTCGTACGTCAATCGATGCGTCTTAACCCTGCGAGTGTCATAGGCTACATTAAAATTGGATAATAGAAAAATGGCGGATTTTGGGTGCCATATTGTGGGGGCCCAAATTTTTTTTTTCTTCCAAACCCATCGTGTGGGGTATCAAAATAAAGAGTTTTAAGAGGTGATTTCAAAAATATATAACACTTATATGTTTAAATGTATCTAATTCGAAAAAACTAACTAAAAAGTTATAAATAAAAAAACTTAATTAAAAAATTCAAAAAACCCGACTGCTTCAAAAGCGAACTAAAAAGTCGTAAACAAGGAAAAAATCATGCTGTGCAGGCGGAGGATACACCAGATTTTGGTCAGCCAGCCGGTGAATATGTATCCTACGACTGCACAGCATGATTTTTTCCTTGTTTACGACTTTTTAGTTCGCTTTTGAAGCAGTCGGGTTTCTTGAATTTTTGAATTAAGTTTTTTTGCGATATGGACACCGACTTCCAAAAATAAAGTTATTTTTCACTTTGTAGTTTTTTATTTGGAAGTCGGTAGTATTTTTTTGCAAAAAAGTTTTTTTATTTTTCCCTTTTTAGTTGTACTTTCCTAAAATAGGCAAGTTGTTTAGTAAGGTACCTATAACGCCAAAATAGATTACCCTAATAACATGAAACTTGAACATAACCGGTGAAATGAGAGATCTGCGTACCCCTTTATAGTGTACTGGCGTGATGTTATGTTATGAAATGGTATAAACAATAAATAGACATGCGATTGCAGCAATCCCGAATGATTTGCCGTTATTTATTGAAGAGTTCTGTTGTATATCTCCGAAGTTCTTCATCAGATCTTCACCAAATTAAAATGGGACCAATTTCGAAACATACTCTATCGGTCCACAATTGACGGAGATACCGGTGAACATATATAAAAAAAACAAAAACATACAAGAAGTCGAACATAGAATTCAAATTCAAATTCAAATTATTTATTTGTATAAACATAGGTACAATATAATAAGATCTTATTCTAATGTCAGGATCGCTATGTTTAACCTAATAGGCATACAAATTTTGGAAACAAATCTAATTTTAAAATATACATTTTTATGCATTGTATTATTTAAATTATTATTAAAATTAAATTAGATACCAATAATCATTAAATCGAATTGAGCATAAATCAATCGGACACTTGACTCATACAACGACATATCCAACTATTATTTATTTGAACTGTCTTTTAAGAATTCCCCAATGGAATAGTACGCTTTTTAGGGTTCCGTAGCCAAATGGCAAAAAACGGAACCCTTATAGATTCGTCATGTCTGTCTGTCTGTCTGTCTGTCTGTCTGTCTGTCTGTCTGTCTGTCCGTCCGTATGTCACAGCCACTTTATTCGGAAACTATAAGAACTATGCTGTTGAAACTTGGTAAGTAGATGTATTCTGTGAACCGCATTAAGATTTTCACACAAAAATAAAAATAAAACAATAAATTTTGGGGGTTCCCATACTTGAAACTAAAACTAAAAATATATTTTTTCATCAAACCCATACGTGTGGGGTATCTATGGATAGGTCTTCAAAAATGATATTGAGGTTTCTAATATCATTTTTTTCTAAACTGAATAGTTTGCGCGAGAGACTCTTCCAAAGTGGTAAAATGTGTGTCCCCCCCCCTGTAACTTCTAAAATAAGAGAATGATAAAACTTAAAAAAATATATGATGTACATTACCATGTAAACTACCAGCGAAAATTGGTTTGAACGAGATCTAGTAAGTAGTTTTTTTTTAATACGTCATAAATCGTAAACCGCAATTTACCTATTACGGAACCCTTCGTGCGCGAGTCCGACTCGCACTTGGCCGATTTTTAACCATAAAATCTGTTAGCATTCTTTTGAATTTGTTAATATCATTCTCAGCTCTTATAGTCATAGGTATCTTATTATAAATTTATGAAGCCATTCCCAGAAAGCTTTTTGCGTATAATGCTGTTTTATGAGGCATAACGTGAATTTTGTCTCGGTGACGTTTACTAGTCAGGGTTTCAAATAAATTGAAGTGTTTTTTAACGAACATTACTATTTCAAATGCATATAGAGAAGGAAATGTCATTATTTTTTGCTCAATAAAGTGTGGCCTACAACTATCAGTAGCTTTTATTTGGCATACTGCTCTTAAACACTTTTTTTGTGCCTTAAACACTAGTTCCCTATCTGATGAATTTCCCCAAAACATTATGCCGTAACGCAATGTAGAAGACACGTATGCATGATATGCAGTTAGTACGGCTTCACGACTTGTTATTTTACTGAGATTATGTAGAGCGTACTGAAACTGATTTAGTTTTTTTATTATATGTTCAATATGTTTACACCAATTCATATTCTCGTCTATATAGAGCCCTAGGAACTTTGTGTGCTTTGTTTCTTTTATAGTTTTGTCAGCGTATTTAATGTTAAGTTTATCTTGATTGATTCTTTGTTTGAATGACATAGCATAGGTTTTATCTAAATTAACATTAAGATTGTTATTATTTAACCATGTTATTAACCTGTTCAGATTTAGATTTATATCCATTTCATAGCTATGTGATGCCATATTTTGTACTGTGAAAATAACTGTACTATCATCTGCAAACAGGGTCATGGGATGTTGAATAACTCTCGGCATGTCGTTTATGTATACGAGGAACAATAACGGACCGAGGACGCTACCCTGGGGTACACCAAGGTTCGTTTTTCTTGGTTTCGATTGGTACGTTAGTTCTAATTTTGTCTTCTGGCAAATCTTTGCTATACTTGTTATTTGATACCTATTTTTTAGATACGATTCAATTAATTTTAATACGTTCCCCCTTACTCCATTTTTTTCTAATTTTGACAAGAGTATGTTGAAATCTACAAAATCAAATGCCTTAGTCATATCCATGAACAAGGCAGTCGCACGTTTCCGTCTATCCATATTTGTTATAACTTCATTTACAAGGCCATATATTGCCATATTTATATTTTTGCTTTTTCTAAAGCCGTACTGCTCTTCCGCAAATATTTGATTTTTTTCAAAAAAGCTATACAGGTTGTTATAAATGACTTTTTCAAATTTTTTTGAGAAAATTGGAATTAATGCTACAGGTCTATAATTATTAGGATTTTGTCTGTCATCTTTCTTATACAGTGGTTTTATTACAGATATCTTTAAATCTTTTGGGTACGTACCATTTTCTATGCATAAATTTACAATAAAACTAAGAACAGGCGATATTTCAACAGCTACACTTTTTATTACTTTAGTAATAATCTATAAATCAATATAATGATTATTGAACGCTTCTGCAATTTCTAGTGGATCTGTTATCTCTTTGTCATTGATAGTTATTTTAGAAATATTTTCTTTCGGACAGTTTAATTTATTTTTATTTATGATCTGCCAGATCCACTAGATGATTATTTTTATTTATATCTGCCAGAACCTCCTCCTTTTTGGTAAGTCGGTTAAAAAGCAGGACATAAGCTTGAATAATTTAATAAAATTTAAAATGCATCTTAGCTCTCTATCATTTATACAAGTTTTTGATTCTATGGATGCAAACAATGCTTTTGACAATTTCATGGACGATTTCTCTCTTTTATATAAATTATGTTTTCCGGAAAAAAATATAACCATCAAAACAAATAAGGAAACGAAATGGATATCTCGAGGAATAAAAATATGCAGTAAGAAACAAAGACAGTTACTTTGGGAATATAGATTAAATTCTGACTCAGTGAAAAAAAAAGTTCTTAAAAACTATACAAAGCTTTATAGAAAAATTATCAAGCTAACACAAAAAGCACAAAATAATCATTACATAAACAACGCCAAAAATAAATCGAAAGCTACTTGGCAAATAATAAATAAAACCAAATTGTGTTTGCCACAGGAGCCTATCATGTGCATTAATAGAGATAATTTGTCGTTTACAAACCCCGCAGACATAGCAAACGAATTTAATAATTATTTTATGATGACATTGAAAATAATTTAAAAACTGACATTTCATTGAATAATATTAATTTTAATAATCAGACATTGAATTCCTTATTTATGCAACCTGTTACAATTGACGACATAATAAAAATTATATCCAGCCTAAAAAACACAAGCACTGTAGGATACGATGGCGTTTCTACTAAAGTCATAAAATTCATTAAAGACATAATAGCACCTCCATTAGTGCATATAATTAACTTGTGTATTACTGATGGCATATTTCCAGACAGGCTAAAAAAAGTTATAATAAAACCTTTGTATAAAAAAGATGACAAAACAAATTTAAAAAACTATAGACCTATTGCAAAAATTCCAATTTTTTCGAAAATTATTGAGAAGGTCATATATAATTCTCTCTACGCATACTTTGAAAAATATCATTTATTTTGTAATGAACAAAAGGGGTTCCGTAAGAATACTACAGTTAATATGGCACTCTTTGACCTATTAACTAACATCATGTCATCTGTAGATAACAGAAATCCGGTATGTGCAATTTATACTGATATGACCAAGGCTTTTGACTATGTGGACCATGAGATTCTGTTGCACAAGATACATAGTTATGGTGTAAGAGGGAACATCCTACAGCTGGTGGAGTCGTACTTGAGAGATAGACTGCAATGCGTAGAAGTTTCTAGAATTTGTCCAAAGACTAAGTTAGAGACAATATATGTATCTAAACCGAGGAATATAAAATATGGTGTGCCACAAGGTAGTGTACTTCGACCGCCACTTTTTTTAATATACATCAACGATCTCCCGAAAGTAACAATACATAAAATGGTTCTTTTTGCGGATGACAGTACAGCTGTAATCAAATGTACTAATAAAAATGATTACGAGCAAGACGTAAATACTACTTTACAAAATATAATAATTTAGTAATAAACCTAACTAAGACAAAAATAATGCATTTTCATCAACGTAGTGAATACCCAAATGTTCATATTGATTACCAAGGCTGTCATATTGAAGAAGCAAATGAGGCTAAGTTCTTAGGAATAGTGATCGACAGCAAACTTACTTGGAAACCTCATATTGATATCGTTTGCAAAAAACTTAGCAAATCTACATTTGCTCTCTTTCAACTATCAAAAAAAGTCAACAGTCAGGCTCTTCTAACAGCCTACCATGGACTAGTTGCTTCTGTTCTGAGGTATGGTATTATTTTCTGGGGGCAGTCTACGATAGGGAACTGGTATTTAGAGTGCAGAGGAGATGTATTAGGTCAATGTTAGGACTAAAAACAACAGATAGCTGTCTTCCCTATTTTAAATCTTTAAAAATTTTAACTTTTCCGTCTTTGTATATTTTGGAAACAGCTTTGTTTGTAAAAAACAATCCAAAATTATTTACAAAACTGTCGGAAGTCAGAAGAAATCCAATACGGTCCCAATATCTAAACCAGGTGTGTCATGTGAAATGTAAAACCGCGCTAATGCAGAAAAGTTTTTTTGGTATTGCCCCGCGTATTTATAATAAAGTACCTAATGCAATAAAAAATATGACTGTAATAAAATTTAAAAGGGCGCTTAACGAAATATTAATTGAGAAATGTTATTACAAAATTGAGGACTTCCTCAATGATGAATTGTTGACTGTTTAACTTACTTTATTATTGAGCTGCTGCCAAGTATACTGATTGACATACTTATTATTTTGTTTTGACATCATTGTGATAATTTTTACTAGCGTAACCAGTTTGACATTTCTACATAAAATTATTCAACTAAATTTGACATTTATAATTTCTTATGATTTGTCATTTATCTCTATTCGTATTGTACTTTAGAATTGAATATTATTTGCATGCCCATGCGACGGTAGAATATGGAGGACTTTATTATGTAAATAAGAACATCTATGTATTAATTACCCATGTTTGCAAAGAAATAAATGATTTATGAAAAGTAATTTATTATTTTCGTTTTGCTACGTGTCTACTTTATTATTCGAATTAAGTACATTTTTTTTTTTATTAAGTACATAAAACGTATAATAATTTTTCTGTATTCATAAAATCTGTAATTTTAGTCTGTTTCGCGAAGTGAACACGTCTGGATTTTAATTAGTGTATCGTCATAATTTTTCTGGATGTGAAAGTCTTCAATAAAAGAACAATATTTTGTAATACAATAACTTGAGCTTAGACCATCAATCGAAGTCTGCACTGTAAATTGTTCTTCAATATTTTACTGTTCGTCACAAATTGCAAAAGAGTTATCTAAATTCATCAAATCATCAATAATCTCCTCTGCTTCAATAGTACATAAAAACCCGACTGAATAGATATGAGAAAGCAGTCTTTGATTATATTGCTTGCACGTGTTTTTTTTTTGTTTCTGAGAATTACAAAAGCCTTTAAACCCGACACGTTTTGTTTACTTTTGCGATCTTAACAGCCAGCCAGTGACCATTATACTGTTCCAGATGTGGATACTGTAACCTAAAACACAAATTCTATTCAAATTGTACAATACTGCTGTCAGTAACGAAATCGTAAGGCAAATCAATTAATTCGAAGCGAGATTGTAACGAAAGTTACGAGTAACGATACGTTTGTAACGAGTACTATGTTATGAAGTAACGAATACATACGGGTATATAATATACTAACAACTAAGGATATGTACTCAGGTTTCTACGTACACTCAAATACCCAAGTCCTATCTCGAAAGTCTTACTATGCCTGCTTGCAGGGCTCACCAAACAAAACTTCGCAACATCGGGTCACTGTATTCGTAATAACTGCCAGTCCCTTATTTTGTAATAAAAACGCAAATTGAACTTAAGAATATTGAGCAAGATTGCTTTCAAAAAAAAACTTGTGGAACCCTTCGTGTGCGAGGCTAACTAACACAGTCAGACCCTTGTTTTTGTAACTTAAAAACCCGGCAAAAAAACAAAGGAGTCATTTGGCTAGGGTCGACGAAAAAAAAAAGCGGACGCATCTGTGAGCGTTCTATACACGAGATTCTGCTTTCAAAATGAGCACATAATTATAGATTCCGGTTACAATATATATACGTACTATGTATGATTTGCACAACCTGTCAGATACAAAACTCACGCTTGTAGGGAATCGAACCCATGATTGTTTATCAGCTTTCGGAACCAACAATCAATCCTTTATTTGCTTAACATAATCGTAACGTTTAACTAGCTTATGCAGGGTCGAACCCTTTACTACGTTAGATTTGGAAACGACTAAATGAAACCGTACTGAAATTATCTAAGCGCTTGTGGGATTCAAACCCACAGTAGCACACACATGAGATTCTAATTTCTCATCAACCAGTTTATCAGACGGGAATCGAACCCATATCAATGACAATAGAATTCATGTATATCCTTAAGTAAATAAATCATACGGGTCTTGAACCCGCTAAATGTAGTTGTCGATTTCAACCAACATAACTAGCTAGTTATCTGTTATTAGTCGTAGTAATTTTTATTGTTAACAATTCTATATAACCCTAACACTTTGTGTTATTTGTGTCGTAAAACATTCGATTGTATTATCTAAAATATTTTAACCGTAGTAATTCCTTTTGTGTATAACAAATAATAGAAGCTTAAACTTACGTCGTTGTTTTTTTGTAACCCATTATTGTTCTTTCTCGTTGCACTGACGTTAGTCAGTATATTTAAACCGTAGTAAACCTTTTTGTGCCTAACAAATAATAGAAGCTTGACCTACGTTGTGTCGTTTTTATAGTAACCCATAATTGTTTTTTTTCTCGTTGTACTGCCGTGACCAGGATTCTCGTCATTAAATGTACTGACTGTACATTTAATGACGAGAATCCTGGTCACGGCACCACATGTGACTGTTCCTAAATGACCCTAGGCTGATAAAAATTTCGTTTTTCCTAAAATGTCCTAGATTTAGTGTTAATGTCGGCCCTGTTGTTAACAGAGGTGAAGCGCCCCGCCGTTCCGCGCTGCACAATGAATTTCGTCAACTGGCTTGGTCAATTCTCTTCCGACAAGTGAATTCCAAATTATGTTTTAGTTTTGTTTTGGAATTCACAGTTATAAAATTATAACTTGGACGTGGTTTAGAAGGATAAAATATAACTAAGGGGATATAAACTAAATTGTTACAATTAACTAAAGCTAGTGTGAGAAACTCTTTACACTAATGTATAGAGTATTTAAATCAAAGACCGAATAATGGTCGCGGATAGTGAATATACATTCAAGGATTAATACAAATACAAATAACTAAATTAGAAGAGAGTTTAACTCAGGAAGTAACTGGAGTTGATAATATCAACTCGCCTACAGACAGCCCCAAAAGCGCCCATCCCGCCATCATTTCGTAGTGTAATAGCTGGTAAGAAGAAATTATGAAAACAAACTTCCAGCACACAATTCTGTCTGATAGCCTTAAGGGCTAAATAAGTAAAACAATAGTGAAGTATGAAGTTCATGAGATACAGCCTGGTGACAGACGGATAGATAGACGGACAGACAGACAGACAGACGGACCGCGGAGTCTTAGTAATAGCGTCCCGTTTTTACCCTTCGGGTACGGAACCCTATAAAACCAGCCAAGACATACATAACACATTACATATATAAGGCAATTAAAAGGAAAACTATCACAGCTAAGTAGGCTTTACAAGTTTACGAGTCGAAGTAGAATAACTTATAAAATGTACTTGAAACAGTACAAATGTTGTATAAATGCCCGCTTTTTTAACCCTCGCCGGAAAAAGAGGGGTGTTATAAGTTTCACGTGTGCTGCTGTGTATCTGTGTGTCTGTGTATCTGTGTGTCTGTCTGTGGCATCATAGCGCCTAAACGGATGAACCGATTTTGATTTAGTTTTTTTTTAGTTTTTGTTACTGTTTGAATCAGGGTGTTTTCGCAAGATAAACGTCAGGGTTTTTTAAATTTTGAAATTTTACTTGTCGCAAGATAAATGTGTCGGGGGTTTTTAAAATTTTGAAATTTTACTTGTTAGACGTTGTGAGCCGCTGAAACCTGTTCATGAAACAACAAAAAACCCTCTTCTTAGTCCGCATTAATATGCAACTACGGAACCCTATTACTGCGCGTGGCCCGACACGCACGAGATAATATTAAGATTGGTGATTGAAGATAAGATTCTTCAAAAAAACGTTAACACCACCTAAATTGACTCATGGGAGTAGTTTAGAAAAACTCATAATGTCAACCTTTTATTGTTTACTTAGTTTGATATTTGTGTCATGTTACAAGTTTAATAACCAAAGAATAAAGATGCTTCAAAATAACAAAATCTTCTTTTGGCGATATTTTTGAAAACTAATAATTGCAACCTTTTCTTGCTTACTTAGTTTGATATTTATGCCAAGTTTTAAGTTTATTAACCCAAGATTATTCAAAAAATCTTTAACACCCCTAAATCGTAACTAACTACAATACAAGTAAATTTTCAAAATTTAGAAATCCCCGACCCATTTATCTTGCGAAAACACCCTGATTCAAACAGTAAAATGCCCATAACTTTTGAACTTTTGAATTTTTACTTGTATTCAAACATAGCTAAGAACATTCTCGACAAAATCACCTTCACAGCATGATTTTTCCCTTGTTTACGACTTTTTTGTTCGCTTTTGAAGCAGTCGGGAATTTTGATTTAACTTTTTTTATTTATAACTTTTTAGTTAAGTTTTTTTTTGAATTAGATACATTTAAACATATAAGTGTTATATATATTTGAAAACGCCTCTTAAAACCCTTTATTTTGATACCCCACACGAAGGGTATAAAAGCAAAAAAAAATTTGGACCCCACAATATGGCACCCAAAATCCGCCAGTCGATTGACGGAATGAATCATCAAAATCGGCAAACGCGTTTGGTCTCTGGAACGACATATAGAAACAAACATACATACATACATAGACTGATAAACACGGGTAATATCTTTCGGCAGTCGGGTAAAAAGTGACCAAGTTCTATAGTAAGGTACCCAAAGGATTTACAAAATACCCATAATAACCAAATATACACATTCGTACTGTTTGTTCGTTTAGTTCAGAAGGTTCAAAATCGTCTAACTTTTAGTGGGTCAGAAAACGAAAGGGTGGGTCAGGTAACACCTATTACCGACTGTACCAATTAAGAACTCACTTCATAATTGCAAGTATTGTATGGCAGAATACGTGAGGTCGCGCGACAGTGACTCGGAGTCGAGCGGCTCGCCGTGCGCCGCGTGCGCCGCCGAACTGTACCGCCTGCCCGCCGTGCGCCTGTCCGGTGAGTATGTGCAGCGGCTGCAGCAGCACCGTACTGACCACCCGCATTTACTGACTAATGACTGCTCGTGCTATGTGCGCAGACACGCTGCCGGCTGAGTCCAGCGCCGAGGACACGCTGTACGGCGCGCAGCCCAGCCGGGCGCCGCGGGGACGACAAGGGGCGCGTGCACGCCGGCGCCGCGAGCACGCGCGCGACCTCGCTCCGCCCACTGACAGGTGAGGCCTACGCCCTACGCTACACTAGTACATTGTCATACATACGATAACTTACCAGCATAGTAAACTAGCATTTTCTCTTTCCGATAAAGCCACCGTTTCTAAGAAGAAGACGATATAGAGGACCGTTAGTCTCGGTAATATACTGAATAGAGCGGCCTCGACTAGAGCCCCGGCTCCGCCCCCAGCATGGCTTGTGCGCTTGTACTCCACTAGTGACTAGGTACTGCTGCAGTGCGGACAGTGCATGGCGGCTAGCTCCCCAAACCCCGCGCCCCTCGCCCTCCCACACTCGGAACCGGCTGTAGTGCCGCGCGTAGTACTTCCCGTAGGATCTTAGAGGCACAGGTCAACTGTACACCACGGCGCGCGGCGCGTGGTGTGCATCCGTCGCCCGACGCGCATCTATTTATTTATTCAAAACTAGCTGACCCGGCAAACTTTGTTTTGCCATAAAAACACCAAACATTTATCTACCCTACCTTACACTACCTACCCTACCCTACCCTATACTACCCTACACTACCCTACCCTACACTACCTTCCCTACCTTACGCTACACTACCCTACCCTACACTACCCTACCCTATCCTACACTACCCTACCCTACACTACGCTACCATACCCTACGCTACACTACTTTACCCTACACTACCCTACCCTATCTTACACTACCATACCCTAAACTACCCTACACTACAATACCCTACCCTACACTACCCTACCCTACAATACCCTACCCTACCCTACCCTGCACGATATATACCGCCGTAATTGAACCAGTTGTTACGTACGCGGCTGGCGCCTGGGCTCCCGCCGTGAAAAAGCTTGGGATGCGGAAGGCCCTAGGCTCCGTCCAACGAGGTTTCGTCCAGAAGCTCTGCAAGTCTTATCGTACTGTCTCTCTAAACTCGGCACTGGTACTGTCTGGGATACAACCTCTAGACTTGCGCATACAAGAGGCAGCCGCCATGTATGAAGCAAGGAGAGGGTCATCCCGGTTTGTGCCAGGAGACCGGGAGATTGAGAGTGCCGTGAGATTTGCAGAGACGTCTCACCCTGCCAAACAAATGGCCATGGAGTTCATGTGCTTGGCAGACCAACAACTTGTGGACAGCAACAACGTGCAGGCAGTGCGAATATTCACTGATGGCAGCAGGATTGAGGGGAAGCTCAGAGCTGCATTATCCTTATGGGATAATGAAGGTGAAATCCGGAACCTCAAACTGAGCCTCGCCGCGTACTGCACAATCTACCAAGCGGAACTTCTGGCTATTTGCAAAGCAACGGATGAAATCTTCAAGCGCAAAGAGATGAGCTATGGTTTGGATAGCGACTAAATGTCAGCATTGCAGTCGCTTACAGACCATGGCTCTCTCCATCCCCTGGCAGTCCAAGCGCGAACCAACCTGACTTAGGCTCTGGAACAGAACAAAGTTGTGTCTTTGTTCTGGATCAAGGCCCACGCGGGCCTGCCAGGGAATGAGCGTGCGGACGAGCTGGCGAAGAAAGCAGCATTGTCGTCACGGAGGAAGCCGTACTATGACCAATGTCCTATTTCATTCATTAGACGCCAGATCCGTTTGGGATCGCTCGATGAGTGGAATCGGAGATATGTGTCTGGCGAGACTGCCTCGGTGACGAAAATGTTTCTTCCCGATGCCATCGCGGCTTTTCGCATTATAAGACAGGTGCGGCCAACAGGGTTGCTCACGCAGGTCCTGACGGGGCACGGTGGGTTCTCTGAATACTTGAATCGCTTCAAGTGTAAGGAGAACTCATCGTGCATCTGCGATCCCGATGTAAGCGAGACAGTTCCACATGTGCTATTAAGCTGTCCTGCACACGTAGTTGAGAGGTTTAACTTGGAACAGGAAATACAACAAGAATTAAAAGAATGTAACATTGAAGAAATAATGAGCGGTAAAAACAGAGACAAATTTCTAAAATATTGTGTTAAAAAAGCAAATATTGTAATAAGTAGAAACAAAACAGAGGTATAAATCTTTGTTTCATAGATATAATTGTATATTATATGTAAACATAAAAAAGTAAGTAGAATTAAGATACATATATTAAAGAAAGTAAATTAAGTTTGTTATTAGGATATAAGTAATTAGTAGTTAAACATGAAAATAAAAAACTGTAATAGATTAAGAACACAATAATAATAGAACACGCTGAAGAACTTATTTTCCCTAATTTAAGAATTAATAAAGATAGAAATAAAGTAGAGACTAGGTAGTAGGTAAAATGGGAGTCCCCACCCATTGGACTGCCAGGAGAAGAAAGATATAGAATGATGAATAGAAGTACGAGAGGCATAAAAGCGAGAACTGGTATGAATGAGAACAGATTTAAATAGGCGTCAATTACGTTGACGGAGCTAGACAAAAAAAAAAAACCCTACCCAACCCAACGCTACACTACCCTACACTACCCTACCCTACGCTACACTACCCTACCCTACACTACCCTACCCTACATTACCCTACCCTACACTACCCTAACCTACAAAAAAAAATATACGTAAAAACCATAAAAACCATCTTTGAACTTTAACAAACATTAAAAAAAGAATTGTCCAAATTGGTCCAGGCGTTGTTGAGTTATGCGCTTACCAACACATTTTGCGATTCATTTTACGCATGAAACTACGTAAAATCATAAATGCTGAAGGCGATGATTGCATTATAAAGTGTCCGGACGCCTGTAGCGATCTGTGCTGTTGCCAACATAAGTTAGTCCCAGTTCAATAGCTGCAATTAGAATAGCGAGCATGCGCTCTCCTCTCCCCCCTACATGGTCTGACCGCAAGCACACGTGTTGCAGGTATGCGGCGGCGCGCGCGCTCGCGGGCGGTGTACTATGATGTGCGCGAGCGCCGGCTGACACCCACCCACCCACTGTACATAATAATATTATTGTGATAGCTGTAAGCATTTCCTTTGTCATACTATGTAACTGAAAATGTTTATTAAACAAATTGAGTTTTATAACATTGTTTCATTTTACTATAGGTACAACCCACGACGTCTCACTGGTAATACATATTATTCGAAACTGATTAAGGTTTCGTTCCTTTTTTTTTTGTTGCAACACTGCATCAGCTCGCTGTCATCGATATTGACAGTTTTGGTTGGGTTGAAGTTGACAGTTGACACGGACTTGTAAAAACGTGATTGATATAGGTCTACCGGAATCTCATGGCAAATGTGGAAATAAAAATTTGTTGTGTGCAATACTGGGGAAATTGGATTAAACGATCTTGATACTGTTTAATTTTTATTTATGTCTTTAGTATTAATGAACATGAGGTACCTATATTACAGTAGTCACATTTCCCTTTTTAGAGTGAAAATGCACTATGACTGGCCATGTACTGCTATTATGTATAATTTCTCAGTCATGGTATCCAGCCATCCTATCTAGAACACCTAGGTGGTGTTTCCTAACAAAACAATTACGTGTAAGGAAACAATCTGATTGGTAGGTGAATATAATACCTATAGCACTACTTGATACCCTGCCAATTTTGGGGGGTCTAAAATAAGTAAACAAAATATTTTTATTTCCTTAAAACTATACATTTATCATATATCTAAGGTACCTTATGTATAACTCTAACACATAAGCGCTATATGCGCACTCTAAACCATGTAAAAGCCCCTAAAACATGAGTTTAAAGTTATCAAAATTCTACAATAACTGGTTTTAGTATAAATATAAGGTGCCGCCCTCTTACAGGTCATTGTGAACTAAACGCTCGTTGAGGACGGTTGAGTTTACGGAGTTAAATACTTGTTTCTTTCCGTAATAACATAGTCAGTATGCATATTAATGCTTCTAATTTATTGTTATTAGACTATATAACTCTATTATATACTGATAGACACATAAAATATAATTTTAGTGTCTCAAAAACATGAACAAAATTAGTTACGGGCTTTACTATAAAAGGTTTTTTCACCTACCGACATCGCTTAGTATGCGATGGCGCTCTGGGGTGAGCAGACGTGTGTCTGTCAATACTATTTATTTTTTTACATATGACTACCTATGTAAATGGTGACGTATCGTCGCGAACAATAATAAAAAAATGTAAGAGGCAATATGACAGGAATATGCTTGCTTCGGCTGGAAGCGATAACAAAAAACTTTGGTCCGCTATTAAAAATATTACCAATCTAAAAAAATCAAACTCACCACCGTTGGAACTTTTGCATATTAAATCATCCCCACAAGATTCAGTTAACGCAGTAAATTCCTACTTTGCAAACGTGGGCATGGAGTTGAAAAGTAAAATTCCAAATGGTCTTTCTCCACTCCCAGCGAACGCGGCAAATGTTGTCAAGTCTGCTTGTGACTCTTTTGTGCTTTTGGAGACGTCTGAAGAGGAAGTAGAAGGGGTCATCAGCGGCCTCCGCTCGGATTGTGGAGCAGGGTGGGACAATATAATGTCAACGGTCCTTAAGAATTTAAAAAACCATATAGTCCCTCCCCTTACTTATATCCTGAATAGATGTTTGGCAGAGGGCATTTTTCCAGAATCCCTCAAAAAATCAATTGTTATCCCGATTTTTAAGAGCGGTAGCAGGGAAGAAGTGGCAAACTATCGGCCAATTTCCTTGCTCACCTCCATTTCAAAGGTATTTGAAAGGATTATTAATAACAGATTTGTGAAATTCTTAGAGGATAAAAACATCTTATCACCTAACCAGTATGGCTTTAGAAAAGGAAAATCTACAAACGACTGTATTCATACATTCACTGAACATATTGTGAGCAAATTGGATAGTAAGAAAAAATGCTTGACTATCTTTCTAGACCTTCGGAAAGCTTTTGATACTGTGTGCCCACATATACTAATTTCCAAACTAGAACATATGGGAATAAGGGACACTCAATTAAAACTATTCCAGAACTATTTACAAGATCGAAATCAGTCAGTTCGGATAGGAAATACGCTGAGTGAAGAAAGACCGATAAATATTGGTATCCCACAAGGCAGTATCTTAGGCCCTCCCCTCTTCCTTTGCTACATAAATGACCTTTGCCAGCTAAACATTAGAAACTGCCATATAATGTCTTATGCAGACGACACTACCTTAACGTTTTATGGAAACTCATGGGACGAAACTTTTGTTGCGGCTCAGGAAGGCTTTAATATAGTGACTCATTGGCTTGCACTTAACAAACTGACCTTAAATGCCAGTCAAACTAAATATATAGAGTTTACAATACACAATGTAGCATCACACACCAAAAATTTCAACATTTATGCACACACATGTAATCCTGTAACCACAAACTGTACCATGTGCCCAATGATATCAAAAACAGAATCAATAAGATACTTAGGCATAATAATCGATGAAAACTTATCTTTTAAACAGCATATTTCACATCTGGTCCAGAAAACAAGAAAACTCGTTCATGTATTTAAAAATCTTAGGCATGTAGCGAGTTGGAAACTGGTTAAAAATGTGTATGAATCTCTTTGCCAATCAATCCTATCGTATGGTATTTCCACCTGGGGCGGCTCGTTTAAAACGAATATCATAAATGTTGAGAGAGCTCAACGACTTCTTCTAAAGGTTGCTCTCTTCAAACCACGTTTGTACGCTACAACTACTCTCTATAACGAAGCAAATGTATTAACGGTCAGGCAGCTTTATATAATGCTAACAGTTCTAAAAAAGCACTCCTCTATGGACGGTCCTATAGCTACAGCTAAAAAGAAGGTTAACACAAGGCGATTCTATGAAGTCTGTGAAACAACTCCGGTAAGAACATCTTTTGCCCAAAATTTCTTCAATTTCAGAGCAAGCAGACTATATAATAAGATTAACAAAAATCTTGAAATCGTTAAATTGTCTAAGATAGAATGTAAAAAGAAGCTTACAGAGTGGCTTTCAGAACTAGATTACGAAGAAACGGAAAAACTGCTTACTATTTTATCCTAGTTTAGCGTCTTTCATAAACACGTACCGCCACCCTTTTACGCACACATTCATACACACATCCATTTTTATACGTACTCACACAGAACACCATCCTACTCTCTCTCTGTCACACACACACAACACCACACCGCGCACACGACTTCTTCCACGTCACACTCACACTTCGTATACTAACAAACATACACACACGTTTTTAATTTTTATTTTATTTTTTATTATTTTACAATGTAAACGATTTAATTTAATTAATTTGATTCTACATTTGAGTAAATCCCAATCTCGGCGAGGGGGGCCAGGAGTCCATAGCACAGGGTATCCTAGTTTGGATTCCTGACTCCCACAAACCTTTGTACCTCCAATATTTGTAACATTAAATAGAAACAAAATTGTACTTTGTGGGAGATAAATAAATGATTTAATGAAAATGATTTGATTAATGCTATCTTCATCTTCAACATTGACACAAAAATAGCTAGGGGGTCTTACAACCAATACAGAGACACAAAGATCCACTGTGAGTATTATAGGTATGTGTATGAATAATGTTGTTATACATCGGGTTCTTAACATAGGAAAAATAAATCAATTGAATATTAATTTATGTACTAATTTATTATATATCATTTAAATCATACTAATAACTTAAAACCTCATTCAGAACTAGAAAACTAGAATACGATTCCATGAACTCCACCAGCATTTCAAAAACGTGTCTTTGTAGTTTTATTTCATCTCTCTCCATCAAAATGGTTCTTTTTCATTGGCATTTAACATATTCAAAACCAATCTCTTTATGTATAAAGTCTGTAAAAAATAATAAAATGCATCATGTTACTTATAGTCATTCATCATTATCAGTCTATGTATACTTTTTTTTTATGTAAGTTTTATGGCCTGGTTGCTAGGACCTTTTAGCCACGTCTTTGAAAAGAGTTTTGGATCTTATATTTATTCTTTAGTATGCATTAGAATGCGGATGTAACAGATTCTAATGTTTTTTGGAGTATTTGGCAGCAAATTGTATCGAATCAGTCTTCCCAGTAATATTTGCAGAGGCAGTCAATACTACAATAAAATACTCCGCTCCACTATCCCGAGATCGCTTCTCTCAATGATTTTACAAATTGTCCAGTTGCGTAGACAGTTGAGACACAAAACTACACCAATAGTATATCACAATATCCACTAGGAATCAATTTGCAAATAATATTAACAGCCACTGAACTTAACTCGACAAAATCCCGCCAAAAACTCCCGTCTATATACACGTCCCACTGCAGGGCGCAGATTATTACTTTATATTTTTCTT
The DNA here is from genome assembly GCA_949775005.1 of Orthosia gothica. Classification (NCBI taxonomy): domain Eukaryota; kingdom Metazoa; phylum Arthropoda; class Insecta; order Lepidoptera; family Noctuidae; genus Orthosia; species Orthosia gothica. Next base: position 631,072 of record OX459063.1, on the reverse strand, counting down.
ACGTCAAAGATTCTCAATCTGCGTTAAAATCAATATCTTGTCGAAGAATTAGTAACAGTTACATTACTGTTGCCATTTCCTTCCGGCCATCATTCGATGTGCCCTGACCTACGATTTACCATATAATTGTAATGGAAAGAAATAAAAATTAAGTAAGAAAAATATAAAATAAACTAAAAGTATCAAAACAAGTCAGTCAAACTTACCGGTCCACTCTACGACGCACTTTAAAATCAAAGATTGAGTTTGATTTACACCTTCTTCTTCCCTTATTTTACGATACACATTGAAAACAATATGTCTCGCTTGAGATCGAAGTGGGTTTCTGACATTTTCACAAAAATAAAAAAAATTCAAGATAATATCAAAAAATTTCAGCAGCGGTTGACACATCAAGTACTTTGATTTGACAGGTGACAATTAACATTGCCATATGAAAATCACAATTAAAAAAAAATAAAAAATGCCATTATATTCTGGTAGACCTATAGCGAGAAACGTGAAACGTTGGGTCTTGTTTTGATTTGGTGGTTATTGTTAAATAGTTAACCCATCGTTACTCGAAATTACGTTCACGATACGCGAGTGGTACTGGGAGTCGCCCATGCATTTGTTTGGCTATATATTTCGCGCGCAGCGAAGTGTTTTGTCGGAAATGTGTCTAGCCGTCTGGCGGGAATACCACCTGACCACGTCGGTTGTCCCTTCCTTATTATATACAATTTCCTATTATAACCTCCGACCTGACACGGGATTGACCAGAAGACCACCGCGGGAGCAAATGTGAGTAATAGTTGTAAGTTTGTATTTTAAGTCACTTTCCACCTATGTGGGAACCGGTATCCTAAAAACCAGACCCCTAGCTACCGCTGCCGCGTATCGCGGTTTCACAGGTATAGACCTTGTAGGATGCAAGAGTCGCAGCATTGCTAATGGGCCCAGTGTTGCCTCTTGGCTTTGTGATCCGCAGTCCTGTATTCAACATTTGGTAGCAGAGCATGGTTAGCATTACAAGATCATAGTATACGCTAGGACACTCGTTCATACTGAAAGCTGTATTGTTTGTCGGTTTGTTTTTTTTATTGTTGAACATATTGGAAAGTGATACATTTTTGAGTCAGTCAGAGGTAGTTGTGTCTTGTTGGGATGAAATCAACCCCCACAGTTATATTCCAACCTGTTAAAATAAAGTGCACAACTCACAACTTAATATTTGTCACTCCGGGATTGAAGGTTAAAAAGTTCAAAGCTTGAGATCTGACGCCAGTCTAGCCAAGGGGTACCGTTTACCTAGTAACTGAGTTGTGGAGGTCAGATTTGCAGTCGCTCCATGTAAAACACTGGTACTCAGCTGAATCCGGTTAGACTGGAAGCCGACCACAACATAGTTGGGAAAAACTACGTATTACTACTACATATACTATCATAAACTACAACTACATATATAACTACAATTACTGAAGAAAACAGCAGTTGAACTCTAGCATTTGGTTCCGAATACAAATGGCATTTTAGCTTGCACGAGGCTGAATTATAGCTTTCCAGGCGAATGATACTGCTTGAGACATCATACCTCCGGTATTGGAAATAATGGATAAATTGTATCCCATATAAACGTAAGTTTCATTGTATTTGATTAACCTCAAAAAATTGTGATGACGGACTGTATGTTCAAGAATCAAATTAGTTGACCAAACTGTGTGACTTTTACTTCAGTCAACTTCATGCGAAACCATACCCTACATAGTCACATGCTGATCACCTACTCTTGAGCTAGCTGGTGAGTAAGGCACGAAAAATACCTTACAATTGTGAGAGACAGGTATCCTTAAGTTATTATTCTTAATAATTGGCTTAATTAGGGAACGACACTGCTTGCGAATCACATCTTCAGTTGCTTTTAGATCTGTTGAAATACAAAAATATTTAAACACATGAAAATATTCTTCTTTATGAAGGTAGTTTAACAAAATTGCTTTATGCATTTTGAACAAAAACAATATTTTTGTTCTGTATATATTTAAATCTAATTAACAGTTAAAATAACTAAGTTAAATTAGAGTGATTTATATTCAGAATAACAAAACATTCTCTAGTGCAAAGGTATATAGTTTAAAATAAAACATGTGACTATAACCGCACTTCCAAATTCTATATAATGTTAATTTTTTGTTTTCTAGTTTATTTTAATGCTATGCATAGAGCATTGGACAAAACAATTTTTGTTCCATATTTATATATATATATCCAATTAACAGTTTCCATAACTGAGTTAAATTAGAGTTATTTATTAAGTTTAACATAACATTTACTAGTGAAAAGGTATATAGTTTTAAAATAAAACATGTGACTATAACCCCACTTTAAGTTTTACATAATATTAATGTTATGTTATTTAAAATTTAGTAATCTTGAAGTAAACCTATTGTTTGGTTGGCGTACAATTGTAATGTATCTAAGCATGAAGTTAACCTAAAGTTTGGTTAACTTATTTAATTCTTAAGTTATTCTAGATACAAAACAAGAGGTTAAGTACTTCTTCCAAACTACATGCTATACCTTTTTAACCGACTTACAAAAAAAGGAGGAGGTTCTATGTTCGACTTTATGTTTGTTTTTTTTTTTTTTTTTTTGTGTATGTTCACCGATATCTCAGTCAATTGTGGACCGATTTTGAAAATTCTTTTTTTGTTTGAAAGAGTATGTTTCGAAATTGGTCCCATTTTAATTTGGTGAAGGTCTGATGAAGAACTGCGGAGATACACAACAGAACTCTTCAATAAATAACGGCTAACTCTCGGGATTGCTGCAATCGCATGTCTGTTTGTTGTTTATACCATTTCATAACATAACATCACGCCAGTACGCTCTAAAGGGGTGCACAGATCTCTCATTTCACCGGTTATGTTCAAGTTTCATATTATTCGGTTAATCTATTCTGGAGTTATAGGGACCTTAATAAACAACTTGCTATTAGGTAGGTAAAACTAAAAAGGGAAAAATAAAAAAACTTTTTTGCAAAAAAATACTACCGACTTCCAAATGAAAAACTACAAAGTGAAAAATAACTTAACTTTTGGAAGTCGGTGTCCATATCGCAAAAAAAAATGGTACCTACGAAAGACACCGACTTCCAAAAGTTAAGTTATTTTTCACTTTGTAGTTTTTCAGGACACTCAGAAAGTTTTGCGAAACTAAAAAAAATTGTTCTATACGTACATATATTTTTATTAAATCTTTTCAAAGTACTTTCCACCAGCCTCTATACAAAGATTCATGCGCCTAAACCAGTTTTCAAAACACTTTTTCCAGTCCGCCGCAGACACCTCGTTTACAGCCTGCTCGAACGCAGCCAGCGCATCTTCCGGCGACGAAAATTGTATCCCTTTGAGCTGATTTTTTATTTTTGGGAATAAAAAGAAGTCACACGGTGCTAGATCAGGGCTGTAAGGAGGGTGACCCAGGAGTTTGACTGGCGTGCTGTCCAGGAAGTCCCTCGTTTTGAGTGCGGTGTGCGCAGGTGCATTGTCGTGGTGGAGCAGTAGCCCGCGGAGCCCTGTGTTTGGTCGCTTGTTGCTTATAACAGAGAAAACTTCTGGCAAACATTTGGTAGTATACCATTCGGCATTAATGCTTCTTTGATCCCGTAAGGGAATTGATACCAAGTGGCCAGTCAAATTAAAAAAGCTAGCGATCAAAATCTTACCCCCGCTTCTAGATCGCTTCACTTTGGTAGGCGTTGGCTCATTTTGAAACACCCAAACAGTCGACTGGCGCTTGGTTTCTGGGTCGTATTGATAAATCCAGGACTCATCACCTGTAACGATGTCGTAAACACGCCGAGACGAGCCTGCTTCAAATTTGTTAAGCATATCACGGCACCATTCCACCCGGGCCTGCTTCTGAGCATCGGTGAGGTTGTGCGGCACCCAGCGTGATACTATCCTCCTCACGCGAAGATGGCTGTGTAGAATCTCGTGAACGCTTCCCGATCCAATCTTCAATATGTGTTGAATCTCCTGATATGTAATTCGCCTATTGTCTTGGATTAAATTTTTCACTGCTAGCACGTTTTCTTCGATAACAGTCGTCAAAGGGCGACCGCTTCTTTCGTCATCCCCCAAAGTTGGTCGACCGCGCTTGAATTCGTTATACCAATGATACACGGTTGCCTTGGAAGGGCCTTCATCCATGAATGCCATTTGAAGTCTATCGTACGATTCATCCGGTTTCAGGCGACACTTGAAATCGTATAAAATCATAGCTCTAAAATGTTCCCGGCGCAGATCCATATTTCAGTGAGACACAATACTTTGAATTAACTCGCAAAAAATGTGGAGGGAAATTTTGAAATTGGAACTTACTTATTTTTACTTATAAATAATCATATTTTCGAAAAACATTATAACTGGCCAGTCTCCCATATATAAAAACTTTTTTTCGCAATACTTTCTGAGGGGCCTGGTATTTTTTTGCAAAAAAGTTTTTTTTCACTAGTAAATGTTATGTTAAACTTAATAAACAACACTAATTTAACTAAGTTATGGAAACTGTTAATTGGATATATATATAAATATGGAACAAAAATTGTATTGTCCAATGCTCTATGCATAGCATTAATACAAACTAGAAAACAAAAAATTAACATTATATAGAATTTGAAAGTGCGGTTATAGTCACATGTTTTATTTTAAACTATATACCTTTGCACTAGAGAATGATTTGTTATTCTGAATATAAATCACTCTGATTTAACTTAGTTATTTTAACTGTTAATTGGATTTAAATATACAGAACAAAAATATTGTTTTTGTTAAAAATGCATAAAGCAATTTTGTTAAACTATCTTCATAAAGAAGAATATTTTCATGTATTTAAATATTTTTGTATTTCAACAGATCTAAAAGCAACTGGAGATGTGATTCGCAAGCAGTGTCGTTCCCTGTGTAGTCTCTGTCGGAGTAGCAGCATCAAGCAGATGGATTTTCCAATGCCAGCGTTGTCCGATGAGGTACACATGTGTTCGGAACCTAATGCAAAGCTGTTTCATTTAGATAAAGAGTAGGTTTAAGTAGATAGTGTTACAATTAGACGTATCATAGCTTGCTCATAATATAACTTAATGAGAATTTCTCAAATGATTATTATCATACTTGATTTTTAAAACTTAAAATAAATATAACTTTATATCACAATTTCTCTTGGAAGTTAGTGATGCCAAGTGAAAGTAGTAGGACATCTATTATATCTATTTCATGATGATCCCACTGGAGCCCAATTTTTGAATAAATAAAACTTAAAACTATTTGAAGCAATTAGTAGGGACTTATTAGGTTTTTTTTAATTGTGTCAACTTTAAGAAACACAATTTAATAGTATATTTTGATTACTATAGTAGCTATGTTATAGAAACAAGCAATGCTATAGTTAAATAATTCAAAAAATCAAAAAACCTTCAAAAGCTTCAAAAGCGAACTAAAAAGTCGTAAACAAGGAAAAAATCATGCTGTGCAGTCGGAGGATACATAGTCGCGAGCTGGCTGACCAAAATCTGGTGTATTCTCCGCCTGCACAGTGTGATGTGCCTAGTATTATGATTGTTATATAATTAATGTTCAAGCTTAATCAAGGACAGTATTTACTCAGCAACGACTCGTCGCACTTGTCTCCCAAGTAGATACCTTACATGCCGACCGTGACACGGTGACAGTAACGCGCGCGTATCCATAAAAGGATTCCTTGGTGTAAACATTAACGCACTCAGCTCAAACTTATAAAAATGGAATATTCCACTTCAAAGTGCTGGATAGCTCATAAGAATTGGTGTCGCTCCGGAATTTCAAAACTCGTTATAGAAAATGGGTTTAACAAACTCTAAGGAGGAAGTGGTCATCGCCCAAACTGCTGGAGTTGGGGCCAATACGGCTCGTACAGAACAATTACACACAATTACCAACACAATTCTGATCGTTATTTGCACGATTTTGGCAATTGGAATCCTAATCGTAATATACAAACTATATAAGCGAGGCCACGCCAAGCAGATTGAGCGGCAGATAGATGCAATGCGATTGAGGAGATATTCGAGTATACTTAAAAGAACTCAGGGAGCTGCAGGCTTTCAGACTCAGTCGGGAAGGCCAGAGGCGGTCGTGTGAGCAGGATCACGATCATCATCATCGTAGTGTCGTCGTCGTGTGATAAAAATAGTGAGTGTGTAATAAAATAGTGTATGTGCCTGTGTAAAATGGTAGTTACGTTTAGAGTTCCGCGAGTGTACTCCATACTTTAAATTAACTGTAAGTAGAAATTAAGTAATGCTATAAGAGGTTGTTCTCGCCAGTATATTAGGAGGTATGAATGTACTATTAAGTATCGCGCTAAAGTATTTTTTTTATTGTGTAATAATTATGCCCGTTTTAATGTGTTATGGCCGAAGAATTAGTCTTAATATTAAATGAGCTTAAAAGCATAAGGAAGTATTTGATAAAAATCGGTCCCAGTCGTAGGATAGGATCAGTTTTAGACACAAAAAGAAACGAAGCGAATAGCGTGCTAACAAAATACAATAAATATTTGGACGCATACAAATTAGGTAAATTTGCGAAAGAAGAAATATCCTTATATAATCGGCTTTCTGAAGAATTTACCAGATTATATTCTGAAGTTATATTATTGTGTAGTGAGCAAACGAAAGAGGAGAGCCCCTCTATTAGTAACATGGCGGGCGAAATATTTAACTTGAAAATATCATTAAGCCTCTTACCGAGTATGAACAATACTGACGAGAACACTAAACAGTTAATACAGAGCATTGGATATTATGACTCCTTATTAGATAAGCCTGAATGTAAAAATAAATTAATGCAATTTGTACTGAAAAATAGATTATCACAGCAGGCAAAATTATCGTTGTCTACGAAATATGACACCGTTGACGAACTTGCCAGTAGTATGCGTGAGTTATTATTACCGAAGAAAAGTCATACAGCCTTGCAGACTAAATTAGAACGGTGTAAGCAGAATAATAAAAGTATTTCGGAGTTTGGTAGAGAAGTATCCGAACTGTATGTGGACATGACGGTTTCGCAGGCCGACGGGAACCCCGATAATTATAAAGTTTTAAGACCGTTAAATGAGAAAATAGCGATTAAGAGATTCGCTGACGGGTTGCGAGACCGGCGCCTCAGTACCATTATTGCCGCGCGAAATTTTTCTTCCTTAACAGAGGCCATCCAGGCAGCTCAAGATGAAGAAGTAACATCAACCGGTACCTCGGAGGAGATTGTGGGTATGTACCAACAATTTTATAACTCATTCAGGAGAACTCAGTGCGGACGCCGGGGGCAGCGTAATTTTAGATCTAGGGGTTCAACCCAAGGTGGATATTCACATCAGCAGCAGGATGAGCGGACGCAGGTTCAATCTAATAACAATTCTCGCGGTTACCATAATATATATTACCGTGGTAGGAATAGACAGAGCTATAATCGCGGACGAGAAGTACGATCACATAATAATGTAAATATTTTAGGAGTGGATCACGAGGTAGCAACTGATCGTGAGATAGCAACAGAGGATAATATTACTCCAGATGATGCAACTGCGAGCACAATGAATCATTTTTTTCGTGCTTAAAGTCATATACACGTGCGGTAATTTAAACAAAGTGTCATTTAATATTAACCAGTATAAACATAATTGGTTAATTGACACCGGGGCATCAATTTCTGGAATACAAGCCAATTGTTTGAAAGATTTACAAATTCCATACCATAAAGAGAAAGTAAGGGTCAAAGGTATAGGTGGTGATGTGTTCTCTGAAGGATTTGTTTATCTCACTTTAAATCGTAATGCACATAGTTTTAAACATAAGTTTCGGTTTTTCAAAGGTTACCATGCATAAAAACTTTTTTGCAAAAAAATACTACCGACTTCCAAATGAAAAACTACAAAGTGAAAAATAACTTTATTTTTGGAAGTCGGTGTCTTTCGTAGATACCAATTATTTGCGATATGGACACCGACTTCCAAAAATAAAGTTATTTTTCACTTTGTAGTTAACAATAAACAGACATGCGATTGAAGCAATCCCGAATGATTTGCTGTTATTTATTGAAGAGTTCTGTTGTATATCTCCGAAGTTCTTCATCAGATCTTTAACAAATTAAAATGGGACCAATTTCGGAACATGTTCTTTCAAACAAAAAAAAAATAATTTCAAAGTCGGTCCACTATTGGCGGAGATATCGATGAACATACATAAAAAAAAAAAAAAAAAAAAAAAACATACAAGCTGTCGAACATAGAACCTCCTCCTTTTTGGTAAGTCGGTTAAAAACGGACGGAATTATAGGTCAAGATATTCTTACAAAGTATTGAGCCCTGCTAGACTTCGAATTAAATACGATAAAACTAACAACCGAAAATTCGACACATGTCACACTTGATATTGAATGCGGCCTAATAGACAATAGTAATTACCGTTTAATCGCGCCGGTGCGAAGCGAATCAGTACATTTCGTTAATATTGACATTAATGAAGAGTGTGTGGTGTCAAACCAACAGTTATGTGAGGGTGTTTTCTTAGCTAATACGTTGTCTAAGCCGGTGCAAGGAAAAATTCCTATTCGAATAATGAATACTAGGGACACGGATGTGACATTGAACTATTTTCAAATTAACGTTAGTAAATTAAATGATTACTTCGTTTGCCAAATTGATCAACCAAAAATTAATTCTGTTAGAGTAAAGAGTCTGTTTTCAGCATTGAACCTAAAAGGTTTAACAATTGAGGAACAGAAGTCAATTGAGAATATCTGTGCCAAATATTCTGACGTTTTCTATATAAAAGGTGATAAATTGTCAATAACTACGGTATATGAACAGACAATAGAATTAAAGCCACATAGTAGTCCGATTTATTGCAAACCGTATCGGTTACCATATGCACAGAAATCAGAAATATATAAACAATTAAAAAGTATGTTAGACGATGGCGTAATTGAAGAATCTAGGAGTCCATGGTCAAGTCCAGTGCTACTTGTTCCGAAAAAACTCGACCACACAGGTACTAAAAAGTGGCGCATTGTAATCGATTACCGTAAATTAAATAATCAGATACAAGATGATAAATTCCCACTACCAAATATATTAGAAATATTAGACTCTCTGTCTGGAGCTGTCTACTTTACGCATACGCATCTGGATTTATATCAAGGATTTTTCCAAGTAAGTCTTGAAAATAATAGTCGCCCTTGTACTGCTTTCGCTACAGGTAAAAACCAATATCAGATGACTAGAATGCCTATGGGGCTAAAATCTAGTCCAAATAGTTTTAGTAGAATGATGACAATCGCAATGTCAGGACTTAATTATGATAAATGCCTTATATATCAAGATGATCTTGTAGTTATGGGACGCAGTTTAAATTCTCACAATCAAAACTTAATGGATGTTTTCGGTAGATTACGTAATGTTAATTTAAAATTAAACCCAGCCAAATGTAACTTTCTACAAAAAGAAATACTCTATTTAGGGCAGGTGGTATCAGAAACTGGAATTGTACCCGATCCAGAAAAAATCGTTGCTTTAAAAAACTATCCGAGGCCTCAAAACGCTGACGACGTTAGGCGTTTTGTAGCCTTTGCAAATTACTACCGGAGGTTTATACGGAAATTTGCAGAGTTAGCGGTACCTTTAAATAAATTAAGTTGTAAACATGCTGCATTTTCATGGACACCGGAATGTGAAAATTCGTTCCAAACCTTAAAATTGTCCTTGATGAAACCACCAGTGCTCCAGTATCCAAACTTTTCAGATAAAATCGAATTTATATTGCAAACTGACGCGTCAGGGACAGCTATTGGTTCAGTATTATGTAACGGTGATGGGCGGCCTGTAGCTTATGCTAGTCGGAGCTTAAATAAGGCCGAGATTAATTATCCCACTATTGAAAAAGAACTGTTAGCAATAGTGTGGAGTGTAAAGCATTTTCGACCCTATCTATATGGAAGAAGGTTCAAAATACAGATTGACCATAGACCTTTAGTTTATTTATTTTCAATGCGTAGTAGTTATTGAAGTTTAGATTGTCATTGGAGGAATATAATTTCACAATAGAATATCTTAAAGGTAAATTAAATTCGGCAGCAGATGCATTATCCCGGATTAGTATTTCATTAGATGATCTTAAATGTATAAATGAGCAAATGATTAACGTATTGACTAGGGCACAAGCTCGTCAAATAAAAATGAGTGGAGTCAAAAGCAGTAGCAGTTTATCAGCCGAGGATAGAGATACTTATTCAGAAACAGACAAGCCAAGGATCGTAGAAATAATAAAAAAACCTAGGAACATCATCGAATTGTCCTTGATAAATAATAATAGGAATTTAAATAATCTATTAAATAGCGGATTATTACTTGGAAAATATAAATGTTTTGTATATGTGCCCAGTAAGTCTATAATATATTTAAATACAAGATCTCGATCATCGATCACGCGAGACGGGTTGGTGAGAGACTTGTTATATTTATGTGAAAAGTTTGCGATACTTGAAGTATGTATACTTAGAAATGAAACCAATAAGGATTTCATATGTGGGCTTATAGAAAAAATAAATGGCTATAGTAAATGGTCCGGGCCCCGTATGTGTATAATAAATAATGTACAAAAAATAAATAGCATAGATGATAGACGGGTCATTCTAAACGATTTCCACCTATTGCCGACGAGTGGCCACGCTGGGATTATACGAATGGCGAATAATATAAAAAAATATTATTTCTGGCCGAATTTGGATAAAGATGTGATCGATTATGTTTCGAAGTGCGACCAATGTAAAAAACAAAAACACTCAGTAGGTACAAAACAGCCCATGACGATAACAACAACAGCCAATTCATCATTTGAGAAAGTGTACTTAGATATAGTGGGGCCAATTCCAAAGGACAACAACAAGTACAATTATATTTTGACTCTACAGTGTGGATTGACAAAATTCACGGAGGCGTATCCATTGCACAGCAAAGATGCGGTAAGTGTGGCTCGTGCTTTTGTTGATAATTTCATTTTAAGATTTGGCATACCACGAGAAATAGGAACCGATCGAGGTTCAGAGTTTATATTTAGTACTATGAAGGAAATATGCCAACTTTTGAAAATTAGTCATATTAGTTCAACAGCCTATCATCACGAGAGCATTGGAGCGTTGGAAAATACACATAAGACGATGGGTGCGTATTTAAGGATAAATTGTGAGAACCAAACAACATCGTGGAGTAGTTGGTTACCGTATTGGTGCTTTACTTATAATAACACGGTTCATACGGACCCCAATTACACACCACATGAATTAGTGTTTGGCAAGCGATGTATACTACCTAGTAACTTCAGTAGCGGTGTCATAGATCCGCTGTATGCTCATGACAACTATGCATTGGAGCTAAAATACAGGCTTCAGTTAGCACACAAAGATGCTCATGATAATCTATTGCACAGTAAGCTCAATAGAAAAAGTAGGTATGATAAAGACAAAAGACAAAAGACAAAGACAAAAGATATTTATTTCAACTGGGCCACCAAGCGGCACTTTTGAATGTCACAATTTAAATTTAAATGGAATACAAGTTGATTCTACCGTGCATTCGGAAAGTAGCTAGTTATGGAGAAGAATGCACAAGAAACTCCATACTTTTTAAATTTACATGGAATAAAAGTTGATTCTACCGTGCATTCGGAAAGTAGCTTGTTATGGAGAAGAATGCACAAGAAACTCCATACTTACTCTTTTAAAAAAAAAAATGATTCTACCGTGCATTCGGAAAGTAGCTTGTTATGGAGAAGAATGCACAAGAAACTCCATACTTACTCTTTTAAAAAAAAATGATTTTTACAATATTTAGGTACATGAGTACATACATTAATAAATTCACATATGTGAGGACAATGCACCCAGAATAGCACTACACACTATACTATGTAAAGGTATAAAGTATTAAAAGTACTCACACATGTACTGTGCAGTTATACAATAGGTACTAGAAAAACATCAACATCCTAAGCAGTTGAGTTATGACCAATCCCAACTGACGGCGCCCGTTCACGAACATGACGCATGAATCGGCACCACCCAGCTCAACCATCATGAAGGGAACCGAATGATCCAACACACGCGCCACCATCAGAGAGACATTTGAGAGAGCATGACACACTCAACTGCCAGGGCACACACAAGTCAACGAACGACACATAGGTATAGCAAATGGTAGATTTACAGTTGGGTACATAGTACCCACACACGTGCTGTGCAGCTATACAATACTAAAAGAAATCGAGTCTATACAACACAAGCATAAACATATCATTTGTTTTTGCGCCCTAGTGGTTGTGGAGCAGGACTAGCATTGAGCCAAGCATTTTTATCAGTGATATAATCCCCCAACTTATAATATGCCTGCCTGCATAGTGTGCGTTTTATACAATTTTTAAATTTCGTCTCATTCAGTTCTAGAATATGGGGAGGAATTTTATTGTAACATTTCGTACAGTACCCCATGAAAGATGAGGCCACTTTTGCCAGTCTGAAACCTGGTTGAACTAATTGGTCCCTATTTCTAGTAATGTAATTATGTCTGTCTCCGTTTTTACCAAAAAGATGTAAATTCTTTCTCACGTACATGATGTTTTCATAAATATATTGACAAGGAACCGTCATGATGTTAATGTCCTTAAACAGTTCCCTTAGAGAATCACGGCGGCGAAGATTGTAAATCGCTCTGATGGCTCGTTTTTGCAGAATGAAAATAGACTCAATGTCTGCAGCCCTTCCCCATAGTAAGATACCGTAAGACATTATACTATGAAAGTAACTAAAATAGACTAGCCTAGCGGTATCCACATCAGTAAATTGACGAATCTTTCTGACAGCATAAGCTGCCGAACTCAGCCGCCCCGCAAGTGATACTAAATGAGGACCCCATTGTAACCTTGAGTCTAGCGTGATCCCCAGGAAAACCGTTTTATCGACGAATTCGAGCTTCTCCTTGTTTAATATAATGTCACAATCAGTACTTTTGACATTTGGCAACGAAAATTTTACGCATTTGGTTTTTTTACCATTTAATACTAAATTATTGGCAGTGAACCAATCCTGAACCTGCCGTAGCGCGTTATTTACGTCGTCAACCTGACAAGTACGTCTATTTACTTTAAAAACTAAAGATGTGTCATCAGCAAATAACACCATATTTAGTTTGCCTTCGAATAAATGGGGTAAATCGTTTATGTATATTAAAAATAAGAAAGGACCTAAAATTGAGCCCTGGGGTACCCCCATTTTCACATTTAACCCCGGCGAATTCACACCGTTTATTTGAACTAATTGTTGTCTATCACTCAAATAAGATTTAATCAAACTTAACGCTGATTGACCTAGCCCGTAATGCTCAAGTTTCAGAAGTAATGTTTCATGATTAACGCAATCAAACGCCTTCGACAGGTCGCAGAAGATACCTATGGCATCCTGCGACTCTTCCCACGCATTAAATATGTGTTTTAATAGGGTGACACCAGCGTCAGTTGTACAACGTCCTTTGGTGAAACCATACTGTTTATCATGTAAGATGTTATTCGTATTAAAATGAATGAGCATTTGATTTAGCATTATCTTCTCAAATACCTTGCTGAAAACCGGCAACACGGATACTGGTCTATAATTATTTGTGTCTTTACTGTCCCCGGATTTAAAAAGTAGTATAACCTTACTATATTTCATTAGATCCGGAAAGACTCCTTGATCTACACACAAATTAAAAATCAAAGCTAAGTACGGCGCTATAGTCTGAATAATGGAGGTACAAACTTTGATGGACATGCCCCATAGATTTTCGGTCAGTTTTACCTTTATTTGCTTAAAAGCCTTTATTACTGTTATTGGGTTTATATGTGAAAAGTGAAATTCATTGGGGCAGGCTGAAACGTTAGCGTGTAATAAACCGGAAGCGAGCGACGGCGAAGAATTTAAGAGTTCAGTAGTTTTAATTGGGATGCTGGTAAAGAAATTTACAAATTCTTGAGCAACTTCTTTGTTATCTCTAATAAGTCCACGTGTAGTCTCAAGCGTATAATCAGTATTATTTCTTTTGTTCCTGTTTGTTTCATCGTTTATAATTTTCCAAACCGTCTTAATTTTATTTTCTGCGAATTTAACCTTATTGCTAATGTATATAGCCTTAGCTAGTTTACACGTATTTTTAAAAATTCTTGAGTAAGTAGCAACATATCTACTAAATGTTTCAGTGTTAATATAAGGCTTAAGGCCATACAGCTCGTAAAGTCTTTCCCTACTTTTCCTGATTCCTTTTGTCGCCCAGTCACTGAATAAAAACTTAGGGCATATAGTTTTAGTTTTCTTCTTAAAAGTATTATTGAATTCTGTTTGAACAACTGAGAAAACATTCTTGTACAAAATATTACCATCATTCACTGTGAGGTCCTGATAACTTAACTTACCAATTAAAGTGCTGTTAAATTTATTTAATTTACCGGATGTTATTGGTCTGGATTGAATCTGCACTTGTTGTATTGGTATGCTGGACTCAAATGTTACCAGTAGCCCACTATGATCCGAAGGCAGACAATTCATAATAGCTTTGTTTAAGTATTCGCAGCAACAAAAAACATTATCAATACATGTAGCAGTAGTCACAGTTGTTCGGGTTGGTTCCTCAAACACATGCGACAAATTAAATGATTTGAAGAGATTTAATAGTCTACTACTATCTGAATTATTTTCTAAAATATTTATATTAAAGTCACCACAGATTATGACTAGTTTATTACCAGTTGCAAGTTTTGCCAGAACATCTTCCATCACTGACTCAAATATACAGTAGTTTTTATAATTGGGGGGTCTGTAAACGCACACTATAACATGCTTATCCAGCTCAACACAGGACAGTTCAACACTATGTTCAACTGATAGATCTACAATATCTTTACGAGGTTTTGATTTAATACCATTTTTGATTAATATAAGTGAACCTCCACGCAACATAACATTTCTGTTAAAACAGCTACCCACAGTATAATTTTCAAAATTAATAAGCATTGAATATTCCTTCAGCCAATGCTCAGTAAAACAAATAATTTCAAACATTGTCTTTTCTAAAAACAGTTCTATTTCCAATTGCTTTGCAGAAAAACCTTGAATATTTTGATGAAATAATTTCAAAGAATTCTGCTTAGCCCCTTTTTTTAAATTAACTATGTGAGAGCAAGAAGGTACCTTCTTGTTGGTGGATTTACTCCTAACTATTTCGTTATTGGTACCCTCCGTTGTCCTACAAACTAGTTTAAATTATAAATATTAATAGCAGAATTGCTAACGTTATTAATGTTATTGACCTGTAAATTAGTATTACTACTAATATCAACTACAGTACATGACTTCGACATACTATTTATGTCTGAGTTTAAAGTAAATGATACTAGCCTCGCTATTTGACGTCTTAACCTAAGAGGCAGATACACTGTATTGCCTGTCGACTTTAATTTATCAACAAAAATGTTGATGTCAAAAAAAACTAATTTGTCACTGTAATGGCTGACAAGGAAATGAACATGTTTATTCAACATATGAATATAATTATTTTGTCTACTAGTAGATTTTTCCAAATATGGAAAAGCACACAATATGATTTTATTGCAATTCAATTTTATCAACTCAGTTACACACTCAGTGATGTCATCTTTTTTTACATCCAAACTGTTACCTATAAAGACAGTTAAATTGGTATCTGATTTATATACACTCTTTGTTACAGATTTCATGATATGCTTGTAAGATGACCCAGGCATACAATAATTCAAAGTCAAATGATTCTGATTGCTATTTACTAATTTTCCTAAACCTCTTCCAACACCATCTGTAAACATAACCGAATGAGACCCATGATTACTATCACTAGATGCAAAGGAAGCAGTCTCAGGCTGGTCTACTTGAGACATTGCCTGTGAAATATCAGTTATGTCTTGGTCTTGGTCAAAGACACCGACCTGAGACACCCTCTCAGCCTGGGCCGGGCCCTCCGTTGCCTCAGGCTGGACAGCCTTCAGGTTTGAGACTATCTGACAATTACATTGACACATCACCAACTCATTTGCGGCCAGAATGTGTTCTTTAATTTGTAACTGGGAGCTAACATATTTATTGTAAAGGGAGCCCAGTTTGTCCTCAAGTACCTGAATATCATTTTGTAAACGATGTGTGTCAATTTCATATATTTTTATGCTGTCTTCTAATTTTATCTGGTAATTGTTTAATTTATTAAGCAGGTCAACACGTTCTTTTCTGAGTGGAATGTTTTTTATGAAAAGTTTGTGTTGTTTCCTGTATTGGGTATAATTTCTAATTATTTTATTAAATTTCGCATACTTTTTTATGACTAACTTTATACCTATTTGTCTCATTTAATAAGGAATCTTCAGTCAGGTCAATAGTGGTTATGGAATGAGGTTTACTATTTGATTTTATTAGTTCACTATATAAATGGCATGTTTCCTGTACCTGAGTACATGACAGGGGGGTGACCACAAGCTCTTAGAGTAAGGTTATTTTGAGATCGAGTAAGGGACAGATGTATCTGACTTGTATACATCTGTCACTTACTCGATCTCAAAATAACCTTACTCTAAGAGCTTGTGGTTACCCCCCTGTTCTTTTTGCAAATTCTCAATTTGACAATTAGCATGAGCCAATTCATCTTCTAGGTCCCTAACTTTACCTAAAGCCTCCTCATACAAATCACTACAACTATGGAAACCATCCGTGACTACCCGCAGTTGGTCGCATTCATCAACAACATTTTGATATTGCTGACTCAGCACCACTAGCTCCCGCTTAAGGCTTGTGTTTTTAGAGATGACATTCTGCACTTCTACTTCACAATCATCTCTCTCCTGCAACATTGCCTGACATTGATGTTGCGATTCTTTCAGCTCTTTGAGTGCTGTTCTTAGTTTCAATTCCAAGTCCTGAGCAGTAGCCTTACGTGTCATCATAGGCATGGTTTCGGGATAGTTTACTGAAAATAGAATTAAAAGAACAGGTGAGAACCCAATGAATAGATAAAAGACAGAAAAATTTGGAAATGGAGGGAAGTAACAAATACAAAAAAAATATAAAAAAAATAGGTAATAATAAAATGAAAAAAAAGTTAGTTTAATGCTGAAGCGAAATAAGGTAGGCTGCTGAATTGGCTTGAATAGTTTTTTGCTTTTGATTGCCTTTCAGCATTACTTTTATTTAATGTGGGTAGCGTGCCCAAAATAAGAATGTATGATTTATTGCAGTTTAATAGTTTAACTATGCAATAATCATAAGCGTTTGGTAAAAGTAGAGGATAAGAATCAGTTAATAAAACTAATTAAATGGGCCTAATGTTGATTTTGTTTCGTTTTCTACGCTGTCAACGAAACGATTTACAAACACTACAGAGTGCTAAATTAGCAAAATTGTTTCGTTAAAAACTAAGGGAAAGCGTATTACAAAATTAATTAATATTGTGTGCTATAATTATAAAAACGTAAGTAAACAATACTCCCCGTGTAATGCCGTAGTTCGGTCGTCAGCTGTTCGATAGGTTACCGGTCGACATCCGGAGCAAAAACTCTTATTTAACTTGATAGTTCGCCAGGAAAACAATAATCCTAAGTATTTATGCCGTTTTATTATGTTTTTACTTGTAATTACACACTAATTTCACTTAAATAATAATTAAATCTAATTTTAAAATACGGAGAACAAATTTGACATGTCACTTCGCTCAGTGTTGCCAGTCATATATAAAACTAAGAATAAGATAAAACTAAGAATCCTATATATTATAAAGTTGGTGATCTTTTGTTGTTAAGGAACCCATCGGATAATAAAATGGAGCCAATATATTCAGGTCCATACTTAGTTTTAGAAGATTTAGATTGTAACGTTGAAATTATAAAAGAGGGAAGTTAGACATAGTGCATAAGAATCGCACTAAACTGTATAACAGTGCGCAGTAAAAGATAAAAATGTAACACTATAGATACCTAAGCATTTAGATACTTCATATCAATGTAATCTTTTTTTTTAGTTTTATTTTAGTTTAAGCAAATAATCATATAAGTAGTACATACTCGTATCAGGTACATATACAATATTTAAAAAAAATGTGTTTTCAAAAAAAAATTGTTTTTGTATTAATGGGGAGGTGTGATGTGCCTAGTATTATGATTGTTATATAATTAATGTTCAAGCTTAATAAAGGACAGTATTTACTCAGCAACGACTCGTCTTACTTGTCTCCCAAGTAGATACCTTACAACAGCATGTTTTTTTCCTTGTTTACGACTTTTTAGTTCGCTTTTGAAGCAGTCTGGTTTTTTGATTTTTTGAATTAAGTTTTTTTATTTTTAACTTTTCTGTTAGTTTTTTTCGAATTAGATACATTTAAACATATAAGTATTATATATTTTTGAAATCACCTCTTAAAACCCTTTATTTTGATATCCCAGACGATGGGTTTGGAAAAAAAATTCGGGCGCCCACAGTACGGCACCCATAAGCCGCCATTTTTGTATTATCCAATTTTAATGTAGCCTATGACACTCGCAGGGTAAAGACGCATCGATTGACGTATGAATCATCAAAATCGGCCAACGAGTTTGGTCTCTGGAACGCCATATAGGAACAAACATACAAACATACATACATACATACATACTTACATACATAGACTGATAAACACATTACCCTCCTTCGCCAGTCGTACACAGAATACCTAAATTTGTACATGTGAACAATAATTAAATTTTAGGACTTTTTTTCCTGTGTCAACTAAAAGAAACACAATATCATCTTTGCCCTAGCGGTCGAACGGTTAACGTATGTTTTTGCTCTTTGCTAAAATACTAAAATAGTTTAATTAAGGACTCAATTCACAAATAAAACTGCTTCAAGTGATTTAATATTCATGTAAAAAGTGTTATTTTGTAAAATAGTATCAAGTAGTGTGTAATTGGAACGATTTTTGTTGTGCACCGTTTAAAATTTTAAATCTCGACTGGTCAAACGGTGAGTGAGTGATAAGACATTTTACGCACAGTGCAAGCTACTGTCGCGGTTACGCGGCGCGCATAAGCCTATATTTTATTTTTAATTTGAAAAAAAAAAAAAAAAATAAGTGTCATATTTGCGTGCGTTTATGCTCAGTGACGTATGCGAGCGCTCGCACCAAAGGCTTAGTAACGAAGACGGCCCATTGCTACCCACCTAGTTTACGCTGCCTCTGAGAGGACGACAATTAATTAGTTGTTTTTTTTTTATTGATTGATTTGTTTCATTCACTATGGAGGATAAAAATGACAAAACACCTACTCGCAATGTGTCTAAAAATAGAGGTAAAAAAAACACGCTACTGGACCTCTATCACCGCCTTCACCTTTGTGTAGTAAAGAGGATATTCGTTGTATTATCCAAGAGATAATTAAAGCAGAACATAGCGATATGTTGACGGAGCTGAATAAAAACTTGATCAGCACGATGAACAATGAACTGGAAAAGGTCAATGCAGAAATGAAGGAGATGGTTAAATCCATGCAATTCATCAATAAGCAATTTGAAGATTTCGAGCGTAATCAGAAAGTATCTAATGAAACAATACACAGATTAGAGTTTGAAAATACGGAACTGAAGACGGATATTGCGAAACTTAGTGTGCGAATGAATAACTTGGAGCAACAATCCGGATCAACTAATCTTGAGGTGCAGTGTATGCCTGAAACAAAAAATGAGAATGTGTACACTATCGTCAAGCAGCTCGGGAAAGTAGTAAATTGTGATGTTCAAGATAAGGAAATATTGAATTGTACACGAATTGCCAAAAACAATCCATCCAGCACCCGTCCTAAATCCATAGTCGTTCAGTTGGCATCACCTAGGCTGCGCGATCAAGTCCTGGCGTCGGTTATTAAATATAATCAAAATAACCGAGGTAATAAACTAAACTGTGGACATCTTGGATTTGCCGGTCAGAATTCACCAGTCTATGTTGTTGAACATCTTTCTCCTACTAACAAGGCTCTCCATGCTGCAGCTAGGATCACGGCTAAAGAAATGAACTACAAATACGTCTGGGTGAGAAACGGCAAAATATTTGCGAGAAAGGCTGACGGTGGAGAATACATACTCATCAAAAACATGAATAGTTTAAGTAAAATCATTTAACTTTTTCTTGTTTGCTAAAATTGCATGCCTTTGTACTTATATCTAGTTAAAATTCAGCAGTTTATCAATTTATTATCAAAATTGTAGAGGTCTGAGATCTAAAACCAACGCTTTTTACTGCAACCTTTGTTGTATGGATTATGATGTAATTATTTTAACTGAAACCTGGCTCAACAGTAGTGTACTGAGTAGTGAACTATTTGATGATAGGTATGTTGTCTACAGAAGAGATAGGGAAACAACAGGCTTTCATCCTAATAAAGATGGTGGCGGAGTTTTGATTCCTGTATCAACTAAAATCAATTCAAAACGTATTGATTCATGGCAAAGCAGATGTGAAGATATTTGGGTCTCTATTGATGTTTCGACTACACATAAATCGCGACAGCTGGCTCTCTGTGCAGTTTATCTTCCTCCACCTGTATGTCTTCCGTTAATCGAACATTTTATTGAAAAATGTAACAACGTGTTTGAGACAACCGATATGCCCGTTTGTATAGTGGGTGACTTCAATTTGGGTAAAATAGCATGGGACCCAGGTGCCGTTAATGATTCACTGCCCAGCACTTGTTTGAGACTCAGTACAACTTAGTTAAAAACTGTTCGGAGCGGATACTGAATCTAATTTTATCTACAATACCATCATGCACTGTAAGGGAATCCAGTTGCTCTTTAACCGTTGTTGATAAACTGCATCCCCCACTTGATTTTATTTTATCATTATTGAAAGAAACTAATCTCCCATACAATAAGCTTAACCAGAGAAAAAACTTTTACAAGGCTAACTACGAAAATATTAGAACCTATATTAATGAACATGACTGGCAGCGAAACTTTGCAGACAGTAATGATATAAACGTCATGGTAAAAGAATTCTATGAAGTATTGAACTCAGCAATTGATAATTTTGACCCAAATTGTAAGTCAGCGATTTGTCGCTATCCTCCGTGGTTTAATAGAGAAATAAAAAGGATATTGAAAGAGAAAAATAGGTTAAGGTTGCGCTTTAAAAAATATAAAAACCCGATGGATAAACCGTAGCTTAAGTTGGTTACAAAACGTTGTCAAAACCTAGCTAAAACTTTGTACAACAACTATATGGAAGGCCTGAAATTAAAGAAAATCCCAAACTATTCTTTTCTTTCTTCTTTCTTCTTTTTTGAAAAAACGTTGCCCCACACTAGGAATTTCTTCCTGTATCGTGGGTGCGTTTACAAACGGACGGACAGACTACTTCATCAAACGGCACAACAGTCTGCGATCTGTTTGGCAACTATTTCGCATCGGTGTACACTCCTGATCATGACACGGAATTTAAGAGCGACTCAAATTATCTGGACACACTAGAAGTTAATAGCCAGTGCCTTACAATCCCTGATCTAGACAGTGATACCCTCCTTAAAAAGCTACAATCAGTTAATATCAGGAAAGGTGCAGGTCCAGACGGAATCCCACCATTATTTATTTCGGCCTGCGCTACTGCGTTGGTTGCCCCGCTTCTAAAAATATATAGGGTGTCTTTGGCTACTGGAACCTTCCCTGCGGAATGGAAAAAGGCTAAAGTTGTTCCTGTCTACAAGTCGGACAAAAAAGACACTATATCCAACTATAGGCCTATTGCGATTCTCTCTGCCTTCGCCAAGATATTTGAGTCCATAGTCTGCCCTTACATTCAACATCATTTCAGACTTTATCTGAGTGATCACCAGCACGGCTTTGTTGCGTCTAGGTCAACTGCCACAAATTTGTTGTCCTTCTCGGAATCACTTATAGAGTCTGTTGATTCAAATAAACAATTTGATGTGTTTTACACAGATTTCAGCAAGGCCTTCGATAAAATTTCTCACTCCATACTTGTACATAAACTAGCAGCCTATGGTATTACTGGGCCCTTGCTGAAATGGTTGACGTCTTACCTATTGGATCGGGAATTCTATGTTGTGGTGAACGGTTTTCGATCTCCCACCGCACTATTCCCAAACCACTGCAACTCCTGAAAGCCAGAATCAACAGTGGCGACCACCAGAAAAGCGCCGAGGCAATGAAGCTCGACGAAGTCCCGGAGAATGAATTTACCTGTCTTGGATCCCGCAACGAAATTAATCAGAAAATAATAACGGAGGAGTAGGAAAAATGTAAATTTCCACTTCCCTCCATATCAAGCAGGAGACAGAACAAACAAGGCCAATAGGCACAAAGGGTCATATACAACTGGGATAAGCCCAGTTGCCTAGCACCACGGATAAAAAATTAGCATTAATACATATTAGGGTCCTAACATTGTGAGCTGTTATATTTGGTTCCAATAATAGGTATGGCAAAAACGCTTGAACGCACGGAAATTTGTTCTAGTTTCCACAAGGTCCGTATAGTAAACAACTCCTGATGCAGCCTGTACATTATTCAACATAATATTACGTTCATTCTGCCAAAGAATACACTCCCATAAGATATGATGTGCAGATTGTACATATTCGCAGTCAGATGTAGAACACTGACATAAAGACGAGGCAACGAGCTTGAAAGAAAATAATTTACTTTTAAAGTTACCATGTCCCGTGAGAAATTGGGCAACACAGTGATCCACTTCCAGCCACGTGCTGGCCAGCCGCACGCGAACGGATGGAAAGAATTGGTGGAGGTGTCGGCCCTTGATAGAATTATCCCACCTACATTGCCATTCGGATAAAAGTTCCTCCCAGACGTCAATAGGTGGTTTAAATAATCTAGAGATTTTCTCACGGTCACTCCGCTTTAAAAAGTTCGCGTCCGCGGTCTCTCGTGCGGAATAGTACATTGCAGCACGTCGCTGCACTTCAAGGTCGACCGGAAGTACACCAGCAAGTATCGGTAAGGCCTCAGTACTAACCGTCCTGTATGCTTTGCATAAGAATATCAACGGTTTATCGACGGTTTTCGATCTGCTGGCAATTATCGCATGACTTCCGGGGCTCCGCAGGGTTCACATCTTGTTCCCATATTATTTATTATATTTATCAATGATCTGCCCAGCTGCTTTTACTTCTCTGAGTGCTTTTTGTACGCCGATGACCTAAAGTTTTCCAGAGCAATCGATTCATCTAGTGATATCGCGCTCTTACAAGATGATTTAAGTAGGGTTGTCGAATGGTGTAAAAATAACAAAATGGAACTGAATTTAAAAAAAAATGTTACCACCTGTTATTTTCGAGGAAGGCTCACCCTATACAATCAGAGTACTTGATAGACAACACAAAGATACAGCAAGCCGATAACATCACAGATCTAGGAGTACTTTTTGATAAGAAAATTACTTTTATCCCTCACATCGAGAATATTATTAAAAAGGCCTCTAAAATGTTAGGATTCGTGCAAAGAAACACAAAGGGTTTTAAAATGGTTAGCTCTAAAATAATGCTATACAATAGTCTTGTACGAAGCGTCTTGGAGTATTGCAGTGTTGTATGGAGACCGCACTACGCCACGCATAAGTAACTCTTAGAGAGGATACAAAAGCTTTTTTTTGGCATCTTGCTTTTTCAAAAGGGAAAAGCAAACAGCTGCCCTCCTACAACACTCGTTTGAAGTACTTCAAGATGCACTCGTTATCAACTCGAAGAGATATCATTGATGCATTGTTTCTTTATAAACTGATAAGAAATAAAATCGACTGCCTTATTCTACTAAGTATTTTAAAGTTTCGTGCCCCATCCCGATATCCGCGAAACCCCATCACTCCGTTGAAGCAGCACCTTCACGCAGAACGGTTTTGGGTGCAAACTCTCCAATTCCACGCCTGTGTAAAATGCTTAATAGTTGCAGTGATCTAATAGATATCCACCACGACAAATTGACCAAATTTTGCAAAATAATTAGAGAGCACTATTCTAGTATTTAATGATCAAGATATGTATTAATCTATTATGAATATGATATTATGAATGTGATATTAGAAATTTGATATTTTATTTACCAATCCGAATTTAATTGTATTTTTGTTTTATTATTATTAATTTTATTTGATTTTAATTAAATATATTAGCGATGTGCTGTTATGTACTTAACTTAATTTAATTTATTAATGTTGTTTCAATTGTTGTGATTTTAATTCAATGCTTTTAATTGTATATGTTGTATATTGTTTTATAATTTAATATCTGCTATTGTTTTAATCTTAATTTAATGTTTTTAATTATATAAGTTATATGTTGTTTTAAAATTTTACTATATTTACGTTATAATAATGTGTATAACCACAAAGTGTGCATGTGGTGTTAGCCTATAATTAATTGTTACACTTACAAATGATGGTAAAAAGAAACTGTAAACTTATTGTGTAAACAATTGTTGGTTAACCAAATAAATAATAGTATACTTAGTAGATATTATGTTATGTTGTTTCCTTTAACGGAATTCAACAAACACTACTATAGTTTAATGCTAGTGTTTTCTTGTACACGGAATGCCTAAAATTGTCCATGTTAACAATAGTCCTCAATTGACTTACGTACATTATTTTAAAATATATGAAAACTCTTAGTTAATAATCATTGTTGTGTTGATAATTCAATATTTGCACGAATTTTAATAATTGACGTGCAAATATGTAATAAAGAAAGGGATGAATGAATTCTGGTAGGGTATAAGGTTTTTTTTTTTCTAAATTAATTCGGGGTCAATAATTCTTTGGATGTATGTGAATGGTAGGATGAAAGGTAACACAATGATGCAAAGACTAGGTGGTTTTCTGATTATAAAACTTAAAATAATTAGACATTTACCTATATCTATACAACAAATAGGTGCTCAATGTGATACTAGCTGATTTAAAAAGGCAGTATTACTTTTTGTTGCGAATCTTTTGATGAGGTATGAGCCTACATCTATACAACGAATGGGTACTTAATGTAACATTTGCTTCATTTTGAATGGCAATGTTACTTTTTGTTATGAATCTTAACTTGATTGGGTACTTGTCCACCTTTACTTGTTTACATTTAAAAATAACTTGGTACTTAGAATAACACTTGCTTTATTTAAATGGCAGTGCTTACCTTTTGTTATAAAATTTAATTTGATTAGACATAAGTCTACAATTAATTAATAAAGGGCTAATATTTTTAGATTAGAACCCGAATATAAACATTTAATAAACTTAAATACTTAATAAATCAAATATTAACTTTTATAAAATTAGTTTGAGGCATAACTAGTAATTTAGCTGACTACTTAGTGATTGTGTTCAGACAGATGTCTGTTATTCATTACTATCTGTTTTGGGACAGTTACTGAGTATGTTGAATTAGTTTAGGATGACAGCAATCAAAACTCGTATCTGCTAGTTTAATGAACTGTCACTAATATTTTAATGTTTAGTACATATGGTACTTAATTAGAAACTTAAAACTTTGATGAATAGGTTTTGAACTTTGTTTTTTATATAAAACTTAATGTAGGTAGTTCTAATATATAATATATTTTTTCGGACTACCTCAATTTCTGTCAGGGAACATGTTTAGATTCACAAATGGAAATGAAGTAAATTCATAAAAAATTGTAAAACATTTTTTTTAACCGGGGAAGGATGTACTGTAACGATTATTTTTTAACCGACTTACCAAAAAGGAGGAGGTTCTATGTTCGACTTCTTGTATGGTTTTTTTTTTTTTTTTTTTTTTTTTTTTTTATGTATGTTCACCGATATCTCCGTCAATTGTGGACCGATTTTGAAAATTATTTTTTCGTTTGAAAGAGTATGTTTCGAAATTGGTCCCATTTTAATTTAGTGAAGATCTGATGAAGAACTTCGTAGATATACAACAGAACTCTTCAATAAATAACGGCAAATCATTCGGAATTGCTGCAATCGCATGTCTGTTTAATGTATATGCCATTTCATAACATAACATCACGCCAGTACGTACTAAAGGGGTACGCAGATCTCTCCTTTCACTGGTTATGTTCAAGTATCATGTTATTCGGGTGATCTATTCTAGCGTTATAGGTACCTTACTAAACAACTTGCCTATTTTAGGTAGGTACAACTAAAAAGGGAAAAATAAAAATCTTTTTTGCAAAAAAATACTACCGACTTCCAAATGAAAAACTACAAAGTGAAAAATAACTTAACTTTTGGAAGTCGGTGTCCATATCGCAAAAAAATCGTACCTACGAAAGACACCGACTTCCAAAAGTTAAGTTATTTTTCACTTTGTAGTTTTTCATTTGGAAGTCGGTAGTATTTTTTTGCAAAAAAGATTTTTATTTTATCAATATATCGAAACGACATCTTGTGCCAAACATGAGAACCAGCTTGGCATGGGTGTGTCACCAGTTGATCGAGGCGTGATACTGGATGGCGTTGCTATCTGGAGATATTAATTAATGATGAAAAAAAATAAGAATTTATGTGTATCAATTTAATTCAACAAACACACAATTCAACACTTAAATTTAATAAATGATTAACTTCTTTAAAATATCTATATAAAGAAAAACCATAGACTTAAACAGATTCTGAAACATTTCTCCGACATTCGTTTCGCCGTTGATCGGTTCACCGACAGAACGATTCACTTTTCATTTTTTCTCCGACAGAACTTTTCAATGACGAACGATTCGCCGACAGAACGATTCACTTTTCATTTTTTCTCCGACAGAACTTTTCAATGACGAAAGATTCGCCGACAGAACGATTCACTTTTGAAAATTACATCGACAGAACCTTTCACCGGCGAGCGATTCGCCGACACAACTGTTCATCTGCCCCTGGGTATAAAACATAGGTATTCGACATGTAGACCTGTTTCCGTTTATTGTTTTAAAAAAACACACAAATACACACAAAATACAATCAATAATACAATATAA
The DNA here is from genome assembly GCA_949775005.1 of Orthosia gothica. Taxonomy (NCBI): domain Eukaryota; kingdom Metazoa; phylum Arthropoda; class Insecta; order Lepidoptera; family Noctuidae; genus Orthosia; species Orthosia gothica. The sequence continues at coordinate 603,956 of OX459063.1, read as the reverse complement.
TACTAATTAATAAAAATAACTACTAAAAACTAATTATTAATACTAAATAATAATTAATTGGTTTTTAGAGCCAATAGAAATTCCCGATGCACTTGATATAATAAAAAACGAAATTATTCCTGATGAAGCTAAGAGAGTGATGCGATGGTTTGAAAAATATTATGTCAGTGGATCAGCGATAATTAAAAAAATCATTAGCTCCAAAATTACAGTAAAGCGAAGTCCGCCAATATTTCCTCCAAGGATGTGGTCAGTACACGACAGCCAACTTTCACATGTACCATTATCACAAAATGCGCTGGAGTCGTGGCACAATAGGTGGAATACCTTATTAGGCCGGCGAAAATGGAACATTTTCAAAACAATAGTGGAGTTCCAGAAGGAACAAAAGCACACAGAATGCACTATCGAACTCATTAATTCGTCGGAGCCAACGCTTAAGAGAAAAATATCAAAATATCAAGAGAGGATTACTCAGCATTTGTCAGAAAAGGATGATATGGACATAAAAACCTACTTAAGTGGCTGGGCTCATATTTCTCATTTATGTAATACAAAATAAGTATTCTATAAAGTTTATAATTGTTTTTGTTAATCATAGTTGATTTGTTATGTTTTTGTTTTGGTTGCTATTTGTTAATAATAAAAATTATTTTCATTTGCAAATATATTTCAGTTAACCTTACAAAACGTATGTATAACCATAACATGTATGATACATGTATTGAAGTTGAAGCAAATACGTTTTTGTCACTTTTTTGGTTAGTTTTGTTCAAGATTTGCATAAAACTTTAAGTTTCGTCTTCAAAACTTGAAATGACTCGTAGGCGGCAGGGAACAAGCCCCAAATATAAATAAAGAATGTGTCAGCAGTCGCTGGCACTCCAGGATTAATTTTTATTAATATAAATAAATAAGAAAATGGTCAACTACTACTACTATATATATAACTACAATTCCTGAAGAAAACAGCAGTTGAACTCCAGCATTTGGTTCCGAATACAAATGGCATTTTAGCTTGCTGGATTATAGCTTCCCAGGCGAATGATACTGCTTGAGACAGCATACCTCCGGTATTGGAAATAATGGGTTAATTGTATCCCATATAAAAGTAAGTTTCATTGTATTTGATTAACCTCAAGATATTGTGATGATGGATTGTATGTTCAAGAATTAAATTAGTTGACCACACTGTGATTTTTACTTCAGTCAACTTCATGCGAAACCATACCCTACATAGTCACATGCTGATCACCTACTCTTGAGCTAGCTTCACGAGTAAGGCACGAAAAATACCTTACATTTGTGAGAGCCAGATATCCTTAAGTTATTATTCTTAATAATTGGCTTAATTAGGGAATGACACTGCTTGCGAATCACATCTCCAGTTGCTTTTAGATCTGTTGAAATACAAAAATATTTAAATACATGAAAATATTCTTCTTTATGAAGATAGTTTAACAAAATTGCTTTATGCATTTTGAACAAAAACAATATTTTTGTTCTGTATATTCAAATCTAATTAACAGTTAAAATAAATAAGTTAAATTAGAGTGATTTATATTCAAAATAACAAAACATTCTCTAGTGCAAAGGTATATAGTTTAAAATAAAACATGTGACTATAACCGCACTTTCAAATTCTATATAATTTTAACTACATTTATTTTTGTTTTCACAAAACCGGTTACAGTCGTCCATACTGAACGTTGTATTGTTGGTCGGTTTGTTTTTTTTATTGTTGAACATAATTATTTTAAAGTGATACATTTTTGAGTCAGTAAGAGGTAGCTGTGTCTTGTTGCGTTGAAATCAACCCCCACAGTTATATTCCAACCTGTTAAAATAAAGTGCACAACTCACAACTTAATATTTGTCACTCCGGGATTGAAGGTTAAAGTTTTGTTATTGAATTTTCTTGTTTGTTGTAAACAATATAGGTTTGGTGAATGCTAAATAGTCTCCCCTAATTGTATTTAATTGAGTTATAGTTGTTGTTGGCAGTCATTACGAGTAGTCAAAGCTTGAGATCTGACGCCAGTCTAGCCAATGGGTACCGTTTTACCCAGTTACTGAGTTGTGGAGGTCAGATTTGCAGTCGCTCCATGTAAAACACTGTTACTCAGCTGAATCCGGTTAGACTGGAAGCCGACCCCAACATAGTTGGGAAAAGGCTAGGCAGTTTGATTGATAGTTGTTATTGGCTTTGAACCTTCTGTCTTGGTTTTGTAAGATTGTTTTTATTGTTGCCATACTCATTGCCCGCCTGCATTGTTTGTTTGATATTGACAGTAATTTTCTAAATTGATTTAAGTTAAAGTCATGGTTTCTAATTATTAAAGTAAATTGAATATTGAATTCAATAAGTATCAACCTTGGGTAGGTTTTGATAATATTTATTTTTTAACCGACTTACAAAAAAAGGAGGAGGTTCTATGTTCGACTTTATGTTTGTTTTTTTTTTTTTTTTTTTTTTTTTTTTTTTTGTGTATGTTCACCGATATCTCTGTCAATTGTGGACCGATTTCGAAAATTCTTTTTTTGTTTGAAAGAGTTTGATTCGAAATTGGTCCCATTTTAATTTGGTGAAGGTCTGATGAAGAACTTCGGAGATACACAACAGAACTCTTCAATAAATAACGGTAAAACTCTCGGGATTGCTGCAATCGCATGTCTGTTTGTTGTTTATACCATTTCATAACATAACATCACGCCATTACGCTCTAAAGGGGTACACAGATCTCTCATTTCACCGGTTATGTTCAAGTTTCATATTATTCGGTTAATCTATTCTGGAGTTATAGGGACCTTAATAAACAACTTGCTATTAGGTAGGTAAAACTAAAAAGGGAAAAATAAAAAAACTTTTTTGCAAAAAAATACTACCGACTTCCAAATGAAAAACTACAAAGTGAAAAATAACTTAACTTTTGGAAGTCGGTGTCCATATCGCAAAATAAAAAAACTTTTTTGCAAAAAAATACTACCGACTTCCAAATGAAAAACTACAAAGTGAAAAATAACTTAACTTTTGGAAGTCGGTGTCTTTCGTAGGTACCATTTTTTTTGCGATATGGACACCGACTTCCAAAAGTTAAGTTATTTTTCACTTTGTAGTTTTTCATTTGGAAGTCGGTAGTATTTTTTTGCAAAAAAGTTTTTTTATTTTTCCCTTTTTAGTTTTACCTACCTAATAGCAAGTTGTTTATTAAGGTCCCTATAACTCCAGAATAGATTAACCGAATAATATGAAACTTGAACATAACCGGTGAAATGAGAGACTGCGTACCCCTTTAGAGCGTAATGGCGTTATGTTATGTTATGAAATGGTATAAACAACAAACAGACATGCGATTGCAGCAATCCCGAGAGTTTTGCCGTTATTTATTGAAGAGTTCTGTTGTGTATCTCCGCAGTTCTTCATCAGACCTTCACCAAATTAAAATGGGACCAATTTCGAAACATACTCTTTCAAACAAAAAAAGAATTTTCAAAATCGGTCCACAATTGACAGAGATATCGGTGAACATACACAAAAAAAAAAAAAAAAAAAAAAAAAAACAAACATAAAGTCGAACATAGAACCTCCTCCTTTTTTTGTAAGTCGGTTAAAAATGGTACCTACGAAAGACACCGACTTCCAAAAGTTAAGTTATTTTTCACTTTGTAGTTTTTCATTTGGAAGTCGGTAGTATTTTTTTGCAAAAAAGTTTTTTTATGTTGTGATACCCACTTGTGTTTTGATAATTTTTATTTTGTTGTGATACCCACTTGTGTTTTGATCATTTTTATTTTTGTTGTGATACCCACTTTTGTTTTAATAATTTTTAACCCCCGCCGGAAAAAGAGGGGTGTTATAATTTTCACGTGTGTTGCTGTGTATCTGTGTATCTGTGTGTCTGTCTGTGGCATCATAGCGCCTAAACGGATGAACCGATTTCGATTTAGTTTTTTTTGTTTGAAAGGTAATTTTGTCGAGAGTGTTCTTAGCTATGTTTGAATAAAATCGGTTCAGCCGTTCAAAAGTTATGGGCATTTTACTGTTTGAATCGGGGTGTTTGCGCAAGATAAATGTGTCGGGGTTTTTAAATTGTGAAATTTTATTCGTCCTATTTTAATGTAGCCAGTGACACTCGCAAGATTAAGACAAAGCGATTTACGTACGAATCATCAAAATCGGCCAACGCGTTTGGTCTCCGGAACGCCACATAGGAACAAACATACATACATACATACATAGACTGATAAACACATTACCTATTTTACTCCTTCGGCAGTCGGGTAAAAATGGGGCCACGTCAGAAAAAAATACTTCCAAGTTAGTCATATAAAACCACCAAATATAAAACTGCGGTCAATCAAGGAATGAACAATTAACACAAATTAACCGAATAGTATAAATAAGTGCATCAGCTCACGAGAGAAATAATTATAGAAATCGTGCCCTTCGACCGCGATGATCGTCAAATTTGCGTTATATCTCGTTCTGACTCATTTTGTGGTGTCCCAAGTGATTTACGATGCTTATTTCGGCAAACCAATAAAAGATGAAAGAGGAAAACAGTTGGAAAGCTTGAATTTGACTAGGTAAGTACCATTTTCAAGATAAAAAAAACCGGTCAAGTACGAGTCGAACTCGTGGGTCGCGGGCTCCGTACCTACCCATTATACTGCCATAATAAAATTGGTATCATTTTATTCGTGGCTAAGATATTTGGGCAAATTTATATTTTTGCGAAAACTTGCAAGTAGGTACCAAAATTTACCTTAATTTTAAACTTTTTTGCATTTGGAATTTTCCTTTATTTGTGCTTTAAGATCTTAGTTTTTGCCAAATTTCGTGATTCTAGGTCAACGGGAACTACCATATAGGTTTTCGACCCAATAGGGTACTTCCGGTTGATCTAGAATTGTTAACTGGACTGGCAGGCACTATAAACCCTAGCTAGATATTATAAAATCTAGCTAGATGTTATATAAACTATTGCAAGTTCCCATTCTGTCTCGTTCATGTTCATTCTCACTGCCAGCATATACAATATATCCGGACTTGTAGTAAATAAACTTGAGAGGCAGTAAAATACACCTAATTTTATCGACAAAAACCCCCCACATAAGGGAATGTGGGGTGTTTTTGTTGATACACACTTACTTCGAAATCTACACAGCCTAACAACCATAACTTTGGCGCTAGATCTCATAGAATATACATTTAATGTTACTTTTACGGCCATAGCATACAGCATCTAAAACAAGGAAAATTTCAAAATTTAAAAACCCCCGACACAGTTATCTTGCGAAAACACCCCGATTCAAACAGTTAAACGCGCATAAGTTTTGAACGGCTGAACCGATTTAATTCAAACATAGCTAAGAACACTCTCGACAAAATCACCTTTCAAACAAAAAAAACTAAATCAAAATCGGTTCATCCGTTGAGGCGCTATGGTGCCACAGACAGACACACAGATACACAAATACACAGATACACAGCAACACACGTGAAACTTATAATAACACCCCTCTTTTTCCGGCGGGGGTTAAAAATATTCAACTAATACACAAAAGGTATTCAACTTTATAATCAGTCAATGTTGTATGTCATTTTTAACCGACTTACCAAAAAGGAGGAGGTTCTGTGTTCGACTTCTTGTATGTTTTTTTTTTATGTATGTTCACGGTTATCTCCGCCAATTGTGGACCGATTTTGAAAATTCTTTTTTTGTTTGAAAGAACATGTTCCGAAATTGGTCCCATTTTAATTTGTTAAAGATCTGATGAAGAACTTCGGAGATATACAACAGAACTCTTCAATAAATAACGGCAAATCATTCGGGATTGCTTCAATCGCATGTCTGTTTATTGTTTACTAGTTGACCCGGCAAACTTTGTTTTGCCATAAAAACACCACACATTTATCTACCCTACCTACCCTACCCTACCCTACCCGACCCTACACTACCCTACCCTACCCTACGCTACCCTTTTTTTTTTTTTTTTTTTCGTGTGGAAATCCTCATGGATGTCCTCCGCCCTGGGGCAGGTGGAGGGGTCTGTCAGACTCCTACTGACTAAAACCACACGGTGTTTCTCTTCATCACTTCTTGCTGTGGTGCGGGGACACGGATGCATTCTCCACAATCACTACAGCAGTGAAGGTTTACGCTAGCAAACCCCATCTATGGCCAAGGGGAGGAGTGAGCTGCTCCTCACCCTTACTTCATTGATAAAAGCGCGCGGAAACACCACGCGACGCAAACACGGGCCTATGTGCTTGGACAACAGACTTCCCCAAGTCCGTCACCCGTAGGCCACTTTACGGTGGATGGAAGAGGGCATTATCAGCCCTCCTCCTACGCCCGGTCCGTCGGACGCGTATTGGCAGAGTGGAAGACATCTCTCTCTCTCTTTCTGCAGCCTCTTTTATTGCCATCACCTCTTCGGCGAAGGCAGCCACCGCTTGCCATGATCTTTCGCTTCCGACCATAGATTTGATTATGGACGGAAGCGAGAGATCCCTCCCCACTTCGGCAACTAGGGCATTCCGCTGCTCCCTCCAGGCTGGGCACAACTCGATGGTATGTTGGGCCGTGTCCTCGTTATGGTTGCAGTGATGACAGCTTGACGTCGGCTCCCTGCCGGCAATGTGACACAGGTACTTCCCGAAGCAGCCGTGCCCAGAAAGCACCTGCGTCAGCCGGAAGGTCAGCACTCCGTGGCGCTGCTCCACCCATTCCACAAGTACAGGTTGGAGGGCTTCGATGAAAAGTTTTTATTGTGTACAAGAATTAAGAAAGGTAAGATATTTTTGTGTTCAACCACAAAAGTTAATCATTAAATATCATTTCATTTCAATCGCAGCTCTAAGGCAATGCATTTTAATTTTACCTTCTTTGTTGCCTTAAAAGAACGCCTGCACATTTTTGCATTATATTTTTTTAAGAATTTTAGGAAATACAATAAAACGTGTATCGATAAAATTAAGTGTATGCGGTCTTAAAGTTTTATTACTATATGCCCGGATAGATTGTATAAATATTGCATTTAAATAAATGAGAAAATCAGTCCGGTTAATCGCTTGGAGGAGCTCACAATATTCAAGTACAGTAAATATAACGTCAAAACAACCACATGTAAAAAGCATACCCTGTCTTTGCTGTCGCGCAGGCGGATAAAAACATGACACATTTCAGTAACACAGACAATATTATTATGATGATGTCCACTTTTTCTTTTTACACAATTTATTGCTTTCTCATTTTTGTGCTGTTTTTAACCCCCACCGGAAAAAAGGGGTGTTATAAGTTTCACGTGTGTTGCTGTGTATCTGTGTATCTGTGTGTCTGTGTATCCGTGTATCTGTGTGTCTGTCTGTGGCATCATAGCGCCTAAACGGATGAACCGATTTTGATTTAGTGTTTTTAGTTTGAAAGGTAATTTTGTCGAGAGTGTTCTTAACTATGTTTGAATACAAGTAAAATTTACAATTTAAAAAACCCCCGATGCATTTATCTTGCGAAAACACCCCGATTCAAACAGTAAAATGCCCATAACTTTTGAACGGCTGAACCGATTTTATTCAAACATAGCTAAGAACACTCTCAACAAAATTATCTTTCAAACAAAAAAAAATAAATCGAAATCGGTTCATCCGTTTCGGCGCTATGATGCCACAGACAGACACACAGATACACAGATACACAGCAACACACGTGAAACTTATAACACCCCTTCTTTTTCCGGCGGGGGTTAAAAATCGGTTCAGCCGTTCAAAAGTTATGGGCGTTTTACTGTTTGAATTGGGGTGTTTTCGCAAGATAAATGTGTCGGGGTGTTTTAAAATTTTGAAATTTTACCTGTCGCAAGATAAATGTGTGGGGGGTTTTAAAATTTTACTTGTTATAAATTGATATTTGGGGTTCCTTAATAAATTTGTATTGAAAAATAATTAAATCAACGTGACTTTATTTGTTAAACTAACTTGTTGTTTCTCATACAGACTTTATTATTTGATATGTTTTTTGGTAAGAGAATTACTGTCAAACTGTTGTTTTGGTTTAACACATATGGTATTAATTTAATTTATTATTAATTAATTACAAGTAAAATTTCACAATTTAAAAACCCCCGACGCATTTATCTTGCGAAAACACCCCGATTCAAACAGTAAAATGCCCATAACTTTTGAACGGCTGAACCGATTTTATTCAAACATAGCTAAGAACACTCTCGACAAAATTATCTTTCAAACAAAAAAAAATAAATCGAAATCGGTTCATCCGTTTAGGCGCTATGATGCCACAGACAGACACACAGATACACAGCAACACACGTGAAACTTATAACACCCCTTCTTTTTCCGGCGGGGGTTAAAAATAGGCACAAGTAAAATTCCAAAATTTAAAAAACCCCCGACACATTTTTATTTCATGCTACATAATTTATCCAGTACATAGTAGATACACTTCGATCGGCAATCTATTGAACACGTAATTATGACATGATATCTTGCGAAAACACCCCGATTCAAACTGTAAAACGCCCATAACTTTTGAACGGCTGAACCGATTTTATTCAAACATAGCTAAGAACACTCTCGACAAAATTACCTTTTAAACAAACAAACCTAAATCAAAATCGGTTCACCCGTTTGGACGCAATGATGCCACAGACAGACACACAGATACACAGATACACAGACACACAGATACACAGCAACACACGTCAAACTTATAACACCCCTCTTTTTCGGGCGGGGAATAAAAACAAAAATTACTAATCACCTAATGACACCCATCTTGGTAGACAACACACCTATCAAGTTTGTCCAAAAGTATGTTTACCTAGGCAAACAAATATCTTTCAGCAAAGAAAGAAATTTAGAAGAAGTGGACAGAAGAACTGCGATTACCTGGAAAAAGTACTGGTGCCACACGGAAGTTTTCAAATCGCAGCTTCCACTACCAACTAAAAAATAGTAATTGATTCAGAAATACTACCATGTCTAACCTGCGTTAAAGACTTGAACATTCGATTGTAAGACCAGAAACAAAATCCAGACAACACGAAGAAGAATGGAGAGAAGTCGCTTAGGCATAAAGCTGAAAGACAAGGTGAGAAATGTTGAAATTCGCAAGAGGACCAATGTTACCGATGCTCTAATCTTCTTGCTCCAAAGAAAATGGAAGTGGGCAGGTCACGTGCCAGGCTCAAAGATGATAGATGGACGGCGAGAGCAATAAAATGGACTGGCTCGCGAGGAACTAGAAGCAGAGGTAGGCCTAACGCTAGATGGGCAGACGAGATAGTGGAGTTGGTGGGTCAAAGCTGGCTACACGCTGGCAGCAACAAAACTCAATGGCACTCCTTGGAGGAGGCATAATATTTATCTACCCGAAGGGGGCCCTTTCGGGTAGATAAATATTATGCTGAATGTTTAGCGCTTTTGTCTACCGAGGACACTGAGTTAGCCGCTGCGGTTGAGGCGTACGTCACACAGTTTTACAATTTCTCGGACGACATTGTTGATGCAACCGGTAAATTGAGGGGTTCTGCGCATGGTGTTTCGATGGTGGAGACAAAGTCTCAAATTTACCCTACTGCCCGGGAACTTTTGACTAAGCGCTACACGAATGTGAAGCTTTTGGCGGACGCCCACGTCTCTCAGGTTTTGGCTTTACCTCGCTCCCATCGGGTTTCCACTCTACAAGTTTATTTTTATTTTTTAAACAGCAATAATTATACTGTGGGGGACTGGTGCCTAAACTAGACGTGAGGTCTGTATTTCAGGACACCAGGTCTCCACCCCTTGGGTAGTGCTCACATTTTAATGTTTAGTACAATAATTAGTGCGGCAAGAAATTCTAAAAGCATAGGCTTTCAAATTTAAAATACAAAAATACAAATAAAACAGAAAAGGAAAATGGTAGCAATTATTGGTGCTTGGTGTTAGTAGGTATGAAAGTGTGTCTGTGAGTGAGTACGGTGTATATGTGGGTGAATGTGTGGGGGTGGGGTGTGTGGGAGGGGGGGGGGAATAGTATCTATGTATTAAATTGGCTATTTTGGGACAGCAAGTAGTTTTTCTGTTTCCTCATAGTTCAACTCCCGGAGCCAATTGCTTAATTTAATTTTGCATTTGGTTTTGGTGAGGTTATAAATTGGGAGTATCCTATTTATTTTATTATAAAAAAAGCAACCAAGGTAGCAAAAGAAGCGATGAGAGGTAGTAGTCGAGAGCCGGTTGTGATGGCGGTCTATGGGATAGAATCGTCTTCTTCTGTGGGAGAGTGAGTGGTTGAAGGTAGTGAGGCCATGCTGTTTTACAACCGTTTGCAATATGAATTGCTGGCGAGCCGTTAAGACCTTTGCTTCCTTATATAACATAACCATTGGATAACGAAAGGGTCGGAATAAGGATACTTTCAGATTGGCTCTCTGCGCTCGTTCAAGCTCCAACAGTACTTTTTGTAGCACCACCCCAGGATGTTATGCAGTAGGTTGGAAAGGACTGGGCGAGAGCCAAGTAAACCGATTTCCGTATCTTCTCGTCCGCCACATGTCTCAGGGTCTTGAAGACGTATATAAGTTTACGTAACCTATTACAGGTACAGGTAGGTACTGATATGTTTTTTGAAGCTTAGAGTGCTATAGGTCTACCAGAATCTCATAGCATTTTTTTTTTTTTTTAATTGTGATTTTCATATGGCAATGTCAATTGTCACCTGTCAAATCAAAGTACTTGATGTGTCAACCGCTGCTGAAATTTTTTGATTTGATCTTGAATATTTGTTATTTTTGTGAAAATGTCGGAAAACTCACTTCGATCTCAAGCGAGACATATTGTTTTCAATGTATATCGTAAAATAAGGGAAGAAGAAGGCGTAAATCAAACTCAATCTTTGATTTTAAAGTGCGTCGTAGAGTGGACCGGTAAGTTGGACTGACTTGTTTTGATACTTTTAGTTTATTCCGAAAATTGACCTATATGGTCAATCATACACACACACACATATATATATATGCACTCTGTCTGTATATTCTTTCGTAAAAGTCATAAAACAAAATGTACATAATAAATAATAAAAAAATAATAACAATAATGAATCCTGACAGTCATATATTTATATATATATTATAGTATAGTATATATTATATATATGGATATTTTTGAAACACTGTCAGGATTCATTATTGTTTTTATTTTATTGTTTTTTTTAACTATTTAACTATAGCAAAAAGTGTCGTTACAACTTTTGGTCTTATTTTTTTCCGACTTCCGTCGTCCGCCCCCTTTCGCAACGCGCGATAAAGAACTTCGGATAATCATCAAAATTATACAAAGGTTCAACACTTTCACCTTGAAGACTACTTGGTAACCTACAAATTTTACCATAAACTAATTCATAAGGCGTATACTTAGTCACAGTATTAACTGTTGTGTTATAAGAAAAACACCAATATGGAATCCAAGAACTCCACGATGATGGATTATTATCTGTTTGTATCCTTAAATAAGCACCTAAAGTTTTATGAACGTTTTCCAAAGACCCTATACTTTCATGATGATATGACGTTGATAAGATTTTATTGATGCCCAAGACATTACATAGCTCTATCATTACTTTCGAAATGAACTCAGAACCCCTATCCGTAGCAATTGTTCCCGGTATCCCATATCTCAACACAAAATTTTCTGCCAACGCTTTTGCTACCTCATTTGCGGATTTATTTTTTAGTGGATAAGCCTCCACAAACTTCGTAAGTTCACATTGAAGAGTTAATATGTAAACATTACCATTTTCGTCCCTATCAAGTGGCCCCACCATATCTAAATAAATCTTTTCAAAAGATGAAGATGCAGTGGTAGTAACTGTCATTGGTTCTTTAGTATGTTTGGAAAACTTTTGTTTTTTACACTTATCACATTTACCAACGTACTCCGCTACATCTTTCTCAATTGACGGCCAATAATAATATTTCTTTATATTATTCACCATCCTGCGTATTCCTGAATGACCACTCGTAGGTAAAATATGAAAATCATTTAAAACAATTCTCTTCTCATCTGCCCCTTCTATTTTCCGTACACCCTTCACTACACATATTCTAAAATCTCCACATATCGAATTACTATTTTCCTTCAAATATTTGGCCATTTTTGTAATAAAATTAACGTTATAACGATTTTTCAAAATAATAACTTCTTTTATGCCCTTTTCAATACAAAAAGTGACTATGTCTCTCGACAACTCGTCTCGCGATGATGCCGATAAAGATTCATAGTTTACGTAAATACTCGAGTTTTCTGGCACATACATTAAATTGCGCGACTTTGAAAATATTTTTTCACCATTAGTGTTACGTAACATCTTCTCCCACTCATTCAAACATATCTCAATGTCATTTCCTTGTTTTTAGGGTTCCGTAGCCAAATGGCAAAAAACGGAACCCTTATAGATTCGTCATGTCTGTCTGTCTGTCTGTCTGTCTGTCTGTCTGTCTGTCTGTCCGTCCGTATGTCACAGCCACTTTATTCCGAAACTATAAGAACTATGCTGTTGAAACTTGGTAAGTAGATGTATTCTGTGAACCGCATTAAGATTTTCACACAAAAATAAAAATAAAACAATAAATTTTGGGGGTTCCTATACTTGAAACTAAAACTAAAAATATTTTTTTTCATCAGACCCATACGTGTGGGGTATCTATGGATAGGTCTTCAAAAATGATATTGATGTTTCTAATATCATTTTTTTCTAAACTGAATAGTTTGCGCGAGAGACTCTGCCAAAGTGGTAAAATGTGTGTCCCCCCCCCTGTAACTTCTAAAATAAGAGAATGATAAAACTAAAAAAATATATATAATGCACATTACTATGTAAACTACCAGCGAAAATTGGTTTGAACGAGATCTAGAAAGTAGTTTTTTTTTAATACGTCATAAATCGTAAACCGCAATTTACCAAGTACGGAACCCTTCGTGCGCGAGTCCGACTCGCACTTGGCCGGTTTTTAAGAACTGCCACGATCCTAGGGTGATCAGTCCTAGATACCACAGGGTCCGTATCACAAACATTTGGTTCTTCCAACTGTTTGTACTGCGCCCTCGTCATTACGGATATAGTTTTTCCACGCATGGTTTTCAAATCTTCACTTGAAATTACTATCCTAGAAAGTGCATCAGCTAATACATTTTCTTTCCCCTTAATATACTCGACCTCAAAGTCATACTCTTCTAAACATAAACGAAACTTAGTTAACCTACTTGATGGATCTGTCATGTTAAACAAGTATAATAGTGGCCGGTGATCCGTTTTTACAACGAACCTCCGTCCATACAAATACGGTCTAAAATATTTAACTGACCATACTATAGCCAATAACTCCTTCTCTATAATAGGATAATTTAACTCACTTTTCCCCAAAGACCTACTAGCGTATGCAACGGGTTTACCGTTCCCATTACACAAAACACTTCCTACCGCATAACCCGAACTATCGGTTTGCAATATAAACGTGTTGTCTTCAGAAAAATTTGGATAATCCAACACTGGTGGATTCATTAACGCTTCCTTAAGCAACAAAAACGACCTCTCACATTCATCGGTCCAACTAAACACTACATCCCTCTTACATAGCTTATTCATAGGTATCACTATACTAGCAAAATTTGGTATGAATTTCCTATAATAATTTGCAAACGCCACAAACCGCTTTACTTCATCAACTGCCGATGGACGCGGATATTTCTTTATGGCTTCTACCTTTTCAGGATCTGGTGAAATACCTTCCGCTGAAATTACGTGTCCTAAATAAAGTATTTGTTTTTTCATAAATTCACATTTGGATGGATTCAGTTTAAGATTGACCTTTCTCAGGCGAGAAAACACTGACATAAGGTTTCGGTTGTGCTCATCCAAATTCCGCCCGAAAATAATTAAATCATCCAAATATATCAAACATTTGTCATAATTTAATCCTGACATGGCTACAGTCATTAACCTGCTAAAAGAACTTGGACTTATCTTTAACCCCATTGGTAATCTACACATCTGATATTGCCCTTTATCTGTCGTGAAAGCTGTGTATTTCCTACTACTTTCATCTAAAGCACACTGATAATATGATTGTGATAGATCACAGTGGCTAAAGTAAACTGCACCCGACAATGAATCCAAGATTTCATTAATATTTGGCAAAGGGAATTTATCATCCTGTATCTTTTCATTTAACTGCCTGTAGTCTATTACTACACGCCATTTTTTCTCCCCATTACGATCTGCCTTCTTGGGTACAACCAAAACAGGACTAGACCACTCACTAACCGCCTCCTCAATAATATTACTATCCAGCATCTCCTGCACTTGCCTATCAACCTCCTTTTTTTGTACATAAGGTATTCTATACTGTTTCCTGTAAACTGGAGTAACATTATCTTTCAAACGTATTGACTGCGCATATACATTCGTGACATCCAATTTATCTCCCGGAATATAAAAAATATCTGGATATTTTGCACATATTTGTTCAACTGACAACCGTTCCTCGGCATTCAAATAATCAAGATTAAGCAAAGAAAATATTTTCTTAACACGTTCAACACTTACTTCTGTTTCCGCAAAACTACAACAATTAAAATCACTTAACGGATAGACTTCTACATCGGACATACTACACACAACTTCCTCCGTGGTTGTGTTTAAAATCCTAATGGGCATCATCCCATTCTTAGGTCTAGCTACTACATTTGCTAAGAAAACCCCTTCGCGCAACTCTTTCCTAAACACTACACAATCTTCTGCTCTATTAACGGGAAAATACTTAACCATTTCACAACGCGGAGAAATAGTTAAAGAATAATTATAGGATTTAAGTGGCATCGAAACCGTCTGCTGCTCACGGTTCTTTAGAGATAACCTGTTCCCCGAAAAGTCTATAATACCACTATACGTCTGCAAGAAATCCTGGCCTAATATGCCAACTGACCTACATGGCAAATCATTGAATATATAAAACTTATGCACGAACGAACATTGTTCGTATTCCAACGTCAAATATACATAACCTATAGCCCGTAAACTACCCCCTACACCATTAATCACTAATTCTTCCTTAACTACTTTACAGCACAAAGCATTATTCCTCAAGAAATTACTTTTTATTGCCGATATCGACGCACCCGTATCGACTAACCATTCCGAATCCACATTATTTGCTAGAAAATTCACCCAGTTAACACTATTGCAAGCTAAAATATGCTTAGCCTCGAAAAAACTGCGTTTCATTCAATCGTCTGCCTTCGCTACTTCGTGACATTGACACTGCACTTGAGTCAGCATCGCCCCGCACGTGCTCTAGACACGCTACGCGCTGTCGACCTTGCTGAGTCTGCCGTCCACGATGAGTACTATTGCTTGACTGAGACTTGACCCGACGAAGTACAATTTTCGTCTTCCGCTACCCTGATAGCATCTTTCAAACAAGTCAAGTTCCGTGCCGTGATAATTGTACCAAGACGCTGATTACGAAGTCCGTCAGCAAACTTTTTAACCGCATACTTCTCATTTAAAGGCCGCAAAATTTTATAAGCTTCCGAATTTTCCCCGGCTTGAGAAATAGTCAAATCTACCATTAACTTCTCTATCTCTGACCCGAAATCCGTGACCGACCTATCATTTTGCCTAGCGCGAGCAAATTTGGCTTGCACTGCAACGTCTGACTTAACCGTCAACAAATGCTTCTTCATGTCCGTTAAAAGACTGTCTACAGTCGTATAAGTAGAGGACAATCGCATCTTAGCCCCCTGGGTAAGTCGTGTAGTTAGCACGAATCTAATTAAATGAGCACTATCAGCCGCTTCTAACATAGAGCTGTATAAATCTATGGCATCAATCAAATCTTGGGTTACCTGCTCATCCCCATTCATTTTCGGGAGTAAGCTAACCGCCGTTTTCAATGAAAACCTTTCCAACGCCATCTCTGTATCGGTTCCGGTACCGTTTTCAAACTTAATAGTGTCTACATACAAATTTTCTATTTTACTCACTAGCTGTGCTAATTCCTCCGAAAATTTGCTACACTTAGAAACTACACACTTAAATTTACAATACAGGGCTTTTACCTCGCTTATCTTTCCATCAAAATTTTTGCCTTTCCGCCTACTGGGACGTAACTTGACAATTGATTCCCTCAATAACTTAAGCTGTACAAACAGTGACGTTAACTCCACTTCCATTTAAAATTAATATCTCTAACTGATAGATGACCGAAAATACTCGTCACTACACTTAAGTTCAAATCACATCACTTACTCCTCCTGTCGCTCCGCCAGCTCCCGGTCAGGCCATCTGCACAGCTCGCTGCACCTCACGCTGATTGATCTTCTCTTCGATCCAATTCTGATGACACCTCCTGTACAGCCGGACTGCCACGCCAATGATGACAATCGCCAAACACACGGCGATAAACAACAGCATCGCGTTGATGGTGGATATCTGCTCTTGTGTTACTGTCGCGGTATTTGAACCACCCGCTGCTGTCTGGGCTATAATAACCTCTTCCTTGGATGACGTGCTCCCCATGGCCTGTGACTAACCAACTGTCGAGAAACTGACTGAAGCCGACTGAAGTGACTCCGACGAGATCCCGGTCGGGCAACTATAACGCCGTCCAGTCGACTGGCAGGGTCGCCATGCGATGTGGAGGGAAGGAGGGGTTAAGTAAATACCATGTCGTGTACTTGTCCATGAGTCAACTGGAGACTGAAGACCCCAGACTCCCTTTATTAGTGTAATATATACCTAGTCCGTGCGTGACATATATCATAATATAACTATGGACATAGCTTATCTACCTTAACTTAAACTAAGATCTAAACGTGACGTACGTGACACACCACATGTTGTTCAGAAGTGGCACAATTAATCGAATGAATATTGGAAGCGACGATGACGTAGTGTTACGAGGAATAAGCTATGCGATAGAATCAGTGCGACGCGATGGCGGCGGAGGCGGGGCGACACGCGAGGGGGCGGGCCGCTCAGTGCTGCTCTGTTATTAATCTGTTAGCGTGGCGACGTTATAATTACAGCGCCACTATAATTACCTCATTACTGAAACAGAATGCTGTCAGATTTGTTATCGGACCGCGAAGGCAGCACCGCCTCCGCACGGATCCCACAATGTACGTATTATTTCTAGTTTTAAATTAAAATATGGTTATGCTAAATAAATAGACCAATATTTATTTAGCATAACCATATTCAGCTTATAATGTTACTACTGCTGCGACGGTATATGGTAGTATCATTGGTAGTATGCTAGTATTGAAAGTGTTCTGTCTGCTATGTAATCGCCATTTGTGGTCAGCACACAAATGCGCCTCGTGCTATCGCCGATCAGATCTAATTGTGATTTTATTTTTCGGGTTCTGTAGGTACCACCAAAATGATAAAAAGGAACCCCTAGGGCCTTGGCCAGAACTTGATGTAAGCGGGCGCGGTGGCGGTCGCGATTATATAGCCACAGTGCATCGTGAGTTGTTGTAGGTGGCTACTAACTCCCTCTCTCTATCGAACCCCCGCCGGAAAAAGAGGGGTGTTATAAATTTCACGTGTGTTGCTGTGTATCTGTGTATCTGTGTGTCTGTCTGTGGCATCATAGCGCCTAAACGGATGAACCGATTTTGATTTAGTTTTTTTTTGTTTGAACGGTAATTTTGTCGAAAGTGTTCTTAGCTATGTTTGAATAAAATCGGTTCAGCCGTTCAAAAGTTATGGGCGTTTTACTGTTTGAATCGGGGTGTTTCCGCAAGATAAATGTTTCGGGGGTTTTTTAAATTTTGAAATTTTACTTGTCGCAAGATAAAATTGTCGGGGATTTTTAAAATTTTGAAATTTTACTTGTTTACTTGATAACCCTCATACATTACAGTGGCGACGAGGAATTAAAATAAAACTATTTCGCGTGTGATTTGAACGGTATTGTTCATAATTCAGGGAGTACGAACAGATAATACGATGTCGATAGGAAAAATAAAAGAATTCGAAATAAAGTCCGGGACGTGGTCAGTGTATGTGGACCGGTTAGACATGTACTTTAAAGTGAATAAAATCGATGACGAGACGAAATTGCCTACGCTAATAGCCGTCATGGGGGACGAGGCATATTATGAATTATTGTATAATCTAGCAAGTCCCAAAAAGCCGGCAGAGTTAAAGTACGACAGAGCGGTCGAACTCTTACGTCAACATCTAGAACCATCGCCGTCGGTACTCGCAGAACGTTATCGGTTTAGGCAACGGAGGCAGGCCAGCAAGGAAAACGTAGCTGCGTACGTAGCCGAGCTGAAAAAACTCTCTCAGTATTGTAAATTCAAAGAAGAGTTGAACGAAAATTTGCGGGATCAGTTCATCTGCGGTATAAGGAGTGACGTAATTCGTCAACGACTTTTCGTGGAAGCTGACACAATATCCTACATGGACGCGGTAAAACTGGCTAGTTCATCAGAAGCGGCGGAACGGGACGCGGCCGCGGTGGAGTCGAAGGCGCTGGGTAGCGGAGGTGGCGTAACAGAAGGCGGGGAACTGGCGGTGCACGCGCTCAGCAGCAGCCGAGATGGAAGCGGCGCGGGACAGCGGGCGCCGCGAAGCGCGCGCTTAGTTCGGGGCGCGGGAGCGCGGCACAGCTCCGCGGCTAGCTTGCGGCTGCAAGCTGGCGGCCGCGACGGTGCAAGCAGCGGCAGCCGTTGTTGAGTTGTACGGGGTGTGGATCGACGGAGCAGTCGTATTTTGAGTGTCGATTCCGAAACTACGTGTGCAGCAGCTGCAGACACCCGGGACACCTGCGACGCGTGTTTCCGGACAGAGCGGCAAACGTTGGTAAGGCTACAGGTTCCAGGCGTTCGGCAGCGTACTACGGAGATGCGTGGGAGCATCTACCAGTAGAGACACAGGAGGCATTTCATCATCTGTGCTTGAACGATTACAGAAACTTGAACGGTAAAGTTACCCATATGTATTGATGACTAGCTGTTGCCAGCGACTTCGTCTGCGAAGCATTAGTAATTCGAATTGCTTATTTTTTATATCGCGGCTTAATATTGTAGGTTTTCCATAAAAACTTCTACCCCTCTTTCCACTCCCTTAAGTATGATTTTTATATATATATAGTTTGGATAAAAACTATCCTATGTCCTGCCCAGGGTCTCAAAATATCTTCGAACCAAATTACATTTAAATCGGTTCAGCGGTTTAAGCGTCAAAAAGTAGACAGAGTTACTTTCACATTTATAATATTAACTCCGCCCGCGACTTCGTTCGTGTGATGGCAACCAAAAATAAGCTGTTATTAAACCAAATAAAAATGTGGTTTCGTAAAGTTCTACGGTTTATAGGTTTGGGACGATTCGTTATTTGACTTAAACAATAATACATTTTAGGTTACCGCTACTAAGTAAAATCCGCCCCTTAAAACTTAATATACCCTTTTTCTCTTTTTTGTTTATTTGAGTTAGATTGCTCAGTAAGATGTCTCAAAAAAACTAAAATCACTTAACCCTATCAGGGGGGAGGTAGTTTCAAAAAACGTATTATGTAAATTTTGATTATTTACTTTATCGCCAAGGAATGAGATTGTTCATACAAACAAATTGCCCCTTTTTCACCCCCTTAAAGGTGGACAGACAAGAGAAGGAATAGATTTTCCCATACAAAAAGGTGTACGACAAGGGGATCCGCTATCACCTAAGTTGTTTTCGGCGGTACTCGAGTCAGTATTTAGGTACCTAGAGTGGAGCAAAAAGGGCATTAAAGTGGATGGAGAGTACCTGAGCCATCTCCGCTTCGCGGATGATATTGTTGTCTTTGCTGAAACCGCAATTGAATTGGAATCCATGGTGAGCGAATTAGCAGGACAAAGTAAGAAAGTCTATCGCTGAACGCTTCAAAGACAAAAATTATTACAAACGGAGAGAACAATGAAGTCACAGTAGAGAACACCAAAATAGAATGTGTTAAGGACTATATTTACCTAGGGCAGTTGGTGTCGTTTGTGTAGGGTGCAAATGCAAATACACCTTAACATTAATTATTGTAAATGCAATGCAAATGTCAGTGTAATGTAAAATGTCAATGAGTGCCAACGGGCTGGAATCAAGAAATAAAAATGCAAGTTGTCCGACCCAAACCGCGTCTATTAGAACACTAAATTAAGTATTGATACAAATGCATCATCAATGCTCTGCTTGCTGCTGCTGCATGATTGTCATGAAATCTAATGTAGGTCGCACGTGTAAGTGCAAAGGTGCGAGCCTACTTATTGCACAACTCCTTACTTACTTAACAATTTTAAAATCCATGTACGTGCACCGTACATATTGCCACCACAAAGAATGATAACAACTACTAAACTAAACATTAAACTAAGAAAATTAAGACAAGAACGACTGTAGAAACTAATGCAAAGCACTGATGTAGTAGGTATAATATGTAATGTAAATTATATGTATGACTAATGTAAAATGCTATGTAAATGTACACTTAAAATCCATAAATGTAATTGTCATACTCCCTAATCACACACGTCACTATGTTTTTCAGTGTCAAATTTCACTTCACTTAAGGCGCGGTCAACACTTATCACTTCGATCACTTTTGAATCCCGTTTGTTGACTTTGCTACATCCGTCCTAGATGTCATCTTCTTCTTCTCGTCCTCTTCTGCTTATCGCATCTCGCGAACCCTCCCCCTGTCTTTTGGTGCTCGTCTTTCTCCAAAAGTACACCGATGTTACAGACAGTGCAATACTAATCGTTATTACAACATAGATTGCGGTGTAGTGGTGAATGTCGTGGGGGGATAAGGTTTCCAGGTTTGATTGCTCTTTAATCGAGCGTAGTTGTGTGTCAATCTTGTGGAATATTTCTTCGTGCGTTTCGATAGGCAATGACGAGTTGCGGATCGACGTATTGATGATGTTGTTGATGGGAGAGATCGTGGGTATGATCATGGCGAATGGTTCATTGACTATGACGTCACTTTTATGTTCTATGTATGCGTGAAACATGAATGAGTCACCCTGCAAGTTACATCCTCGTTTAAGTTTAATCAGACCCGAGTGATGTAACGACTCCGATGTCATTTGAGCGCCGCAAACTAATTGTACTTCGCACGTGCCACAACAATAATAAAACCATGTGTTTTGTTGGTGTAGCTTTACCCACTTGTCAGCGCATTTCTTTATTTCCGTGTGACAGTACACACTGTGTTCTTCATTGTCTCGGATCAGCTGTACACCGCAAATTGACTTGCGTCGGTCACCGGTGCTATAAATAGGGTGATTTAATTTGCACATTAATGTTTTGTCCTGGATCTTTTGGCATTCTTGAACGTCAGATTGTTCGAGGGGTATGAACGAGTATTGGTTGGCGTTAAATGCTATTAGTTCAGAATTCGGGATGACGTACATCACCCGATTAATGCCGATGCGTTGAGGTATGCTAATGAGTTTGTTCAGCTCGTATAGAGCATCATTCAAAATAGGTATTTTTACTTCCATCAGTAAATATTGCTGTGTAATGCGTGCATGTATTCTGAACAGTCTGTAGATATCTCGTACATCATTCTGGACTTCCGGAAGCGTGGCGTCGCGAGGTAGCTGTCTAGCTACTCTATCCAATTCGCTTTGCATTTGAGTTGGTGATAGTAAGTGTACGTCCATATGACCCTGGTACATGTTTGTCAGCGTATTGATGAGGGTTTGTTGGATTTCCTTTAGATTTTGGGCCATTTTTTCTGCAGCTATTGCCGATGTAATGATGTAGAATGCATTTGCGGTGTCATGTTTATTGTTTTCTGTTTTATTTTCCAGACTTGTAAGGTGGTCATTCATCAGGGTGAACTGCTTAACCATTGTTGCTTCATTTCGTTGTATGATGTTATGCTCGGTTTCTAAAATGCTTGTATGATTTTTCAGAAGGTGTAATAAATGGTTGTCATTGTGTTGAATGGAGTTGATGTCGTGTTCGTACTTTTCTGCGAAGTGCTGATCTAGTACTCCAAATAGTGAGTTGGCGACATATCCCACTCCATCGATTAATCCTCTTTTGAATCTATGTTGAATTAATCGCTGGGACTTCAATAGATTATTGTAATAGTCCAGTTCGTTCATGCTCTGTTCGAGTTGGTTGATTAAAATGTGGAATTGCATCATCCAGTCCTCGCAACGATATTCTTTTATATGAGACACGAATTTTTGCAGAGTGTCAACGTTTCGCCAGTAGTTTGTCATGTTGTAGTAGAATACTAGTTTCCATTCATCTCGTATTTCTTGTAAGTCTGCAATCTTGTCAAAGTAAATGGTTTGATTTTTTGTCAGTGAGGTAAGCTTCATGTCTTGTTGAACAGTGGGCGTTATGAATGTCATGGTCAGCATCAATGTGTAGCATATCAGGCTGTTCCAGGTAAGCTTTTTCGGTTTGCTCCGTCTGTTTTTTGTAGATGTGTCAGTATCGCCAAGTGTTTTTTGTTCAACATCAACTAGTGGTACTAGTTTTGTGATCGGCCGTTTATCTTCTCCTTTTGCCTGTCTTTTCCTGGATGTAACTCTGCTACACGACCCAGTGCCCATTTGCCTGCCGGTAGTCTTTCATCCTTGATGCAAACAATGTCATTTTCTCGCGGATCGGTAGTCTGTCGTTTCCATTTTAGCCTTGTTTGGAGTTCTATTGATGTCAAATATGCAGTTGGATTTGTGTTGGACTTCGAACAGTTGTTTATGAATCGTGTTATCCAGGCTGTGACCCTTGTAATATGAGCCATGTCGCTGTGTCGATCTAATAACTCAATTACAATTGAAGACGGCTCGAATTTCACAACATACGCTTTCATTTGTTTTTGTTTTGACTCGCATGTTATTGGTATGATTGCAACTTTATCAGCTGTTTTGTCGTTGTACTTTTTCACCCATTCTGGTCCTTGCCACCACAAAGGATGTTGCAATAGCTGGGAGCAACTGGTGCCGCGTGATGCACAGTCTGCTGCGTTTTCTTCTGATTTGACGTACCTCCAGTGATGTTTCGGTATTACGTCATGCACTTGCTGCACTCTGTTGCTCACGAATGACTTCCATTTTGTGACGTCAACATGCAGCCAGCCTAGTACAATCATGGAGTCCGTCCAGGCATATGTGTTTTTGTCAATGTTGTCCCACTTGCATGCTATCCGGACCTTTTTCATCAGTCGGGAAAGTAATAAGGCTCCGCATAGTTCAAGCCGTGGTAATGTCAATTTTTTATTGATTGGCGCTAGTTTAGATTTTGCAGCAATTAATCGACTTAAGGGCTTGCTTTTGCTGTCTAATGTCAGTAGATAGATGGTGCATGCGTAGGCCTTTTCTGAGGCATCGCAGAATCCATGTACTTGGAAGGGTTTAGTTGTATCGCCCAACCATATCGGTATCTCGTATCGCGTTATGTTGTGCAAGTCGCTTGTAAACCGCTTCCATTCTTCTTGTACGCTTATAGGTAAGGTTTCATCCCAGTCGCATCCTGATAGCCAAACGCTTTGGAACATCAATTTTGCTTTCAATGTCAGAGGTGTCAGCCAGCCCAGTGGGTCAAAAATGTTTGATATCTCGGACAGTAGCTTCCGTTTTGTCAATGGTTTATTGTTGTCAAGGTTTATTTTGTTAGTGAATGCAAATGTGTCAGTTTTAGGGTTCCACTGTACACCCAGGGCCTTTGTATTTCCATCGTTTGTAAAGTGCATTGTGGTTTGGTTTAGGTCTGATGATGATAAAGTTTTAATCAAGGTCGGCTCGTTGCTTGACCACTTTCGTAACGTCAGTCCTACTCCGCTCAGCATGTTGATGAGTTGGTACTGCATTTCTTGTGCTTGCTTGCTTGCTAGTTGCTTTAGCGTCCGAAGTGCTAGAAATGGTGCCGCCTTAGTTCCATATGTCACTGTGCATAGCTTGTACTCCTTAAGGGGACCTTGGTTAGTTTCCCTCCAAACTATCTTCTGCAATTCTTGATCTTCTTCGTGCACTAAGATCATACGGTACATTTTCTCACAGTCTGCTGTAAAGACGTACTTGTATCGCCGCCATCCCATGAGTAATGTCAGTAGATCTTGATGAAGCTTTGGGCCACACTCCATCAAGTCGTTTAGGCTGTAACCTGTGTCAGTCTTCTGTGAGGCGTTGAAAACCACTCTTAATTTAGTTGTCAATGATTCCTGTTTAAGGACTCCATGGTGAGGTAAGTAACATGACGGGTTGTAGTCGGGCTTACTCTCTTTCATGTGTCCCATTTCTAGGTACTCTTGCATGAATTTTATGTAGTTTTCTGACAGTTTGTCATCCCTGCATAATCTCCTTTCTAATTGCATAAATTGTGCCACTGCCCGTGGCTTTGATTTTCCTAGTAGCTGACCGTAATTAGGCTTCATTGGCAAGCGAACTGCATATTTGCCATTTTTCAGACGTTTCGTTGTTGCAGTGAAGAACTCCTCACAGTATCTCTCCGCTGACGTCATTGAACTGCATGCATCCCCACTGATGTCTTCCACTTCCCAGTATTTTGTCAAGTTATCCACTTGGTTTATTACCACGTTGCAATTGAATGTCTTGTTGACATTGCCTGACAGAATCCACCCTAAGCGAGTCTGTTGAGCTACGGGTTCATTAGTCTCTCCCTTAATCAGGCCATTCATCAGGATTTCAGCGAATACCTGTGCATCCAGAAGTATGTCAATGGGCCTCGATATGTTGTACTCTGGATCGGCTAATGTGATGTCTGATAAGTGAGTCCAAGTTCTTTTTGTAAAGGTTGCGTTAGGTAGATTGTTTACCACCCGGGGCATGACTAATGCTTCCGTGGTAAACTGGAAGTCGTTATGTACGGACCTACAAAGTAGGTTCACCTTTCCTTTGCTCCTGTTGGATAGGGTGCCGATCCCACTTATGCTCGCGTTTAGCTGGTGACGCTTTACTCCTAGTCTTTGAGCTGCCTTCTCAGTGATCAGGGTTATTTGTGAGCCTTGATCAACTAACGCCCGTAGTGTAACGTAATCGCCATCAGCTGTTGCTACTTGCAATAATGCAGTGGCCAATAGTATCTCGTCATCATTATTCGATGCGAAGTTATTTTGAATACTTTTAGCTGACCTAGTTGCAGTTGATTTCGACGGTTTATCCACCTGTTGTGTTGCTGGGGGCATTTGCGCTGACTTGACGATGTCATTGTGCAATAGTGTGTTGTGTGGGTCACTGCACTCTCTGCATCTTTTTTGTGACGCACAATAGCCCTTGCTATGCACATAGAGACAGTTTCTGCAAATATTGTTGGTTTTGATGAATTCTAATTTCTCCAAACTTGCCATGTCAGTGAATTTGGAACATTGGAACAATGCGTGGTTAGTGTTCCATAATGCGCAACTGATCTTATTAAATTGACCAGCGTTGTATGCATGGAAGTTTCGAGAGTTTGCTGGTTTGGAGATTTTGCTGAATGGATGAGATGCGTTGGATAGTGGTTTTGCAGGAGGCTTGCTACTGTTTTCTGGCTTTTTCCTATGCAAAGGTTCTAATGCCATGAATTTGTTCTCAATAAAATCCATAAACTGGTTGAACGTGGGTATATCTCGCGGATCCGTCCTAGACTGCATGTATTCCGCGTACGTTTCGGCATCTAGTTTCTCGCATAGCACGTAGACTAAAACAGGATCCCATGAACCTGTATCTACGCCCAAATTATGTATCGCATTTATGGTTTCATTGCTCATGTCATATAACCGCTTAAGGTCAAATGCAGATTGTTTTTGCGGATTTGGTTGACGCATGAAGCTCTGGAAATTCTTGGTGAACAACAAGAACTTGTTGTTGTACCGGTGGTTCAAGATTTCCCAACACGTGTCGTAATTTTCGGGTGAGATGTGTAAATGCTGGACGAGTCTCTCCGCTTCGCCGCGCAATCTCCCTTTTAAGTGCTGCATTTTTTGTGCTTTTGCAATTACAGGGTTATTGTGTATTGCTTCCACGAACAGATCCATGAAAGTAGGCCATACCGAATAGTTCCCGTTGAAAATGGGTATGTCTATTTTGGGCACGGATTGTTGCTGATGCACCGAGGCGTTCAGTTTTACGTTCAGCGCCCGCTTTGTTTTTACAAATGCCCGTTCGTGGCGACAAAACTCGTCATAGTACTCACTAGGCGCTCC
The DNA here is from genome assembly GCA_949775005.1 of Orthosia gothica. NCBI lineage: Eukaryota > Metazoa > Arthropoda > Insecta > Lepidoptera > Noctuidae > Orthosia > Orthosia gothica. The sequence continues at coordinate 577,737 of OX459063.1, read as the reverse complement.
CTCTAACAACCCATCGATCTGCAGGTGCATATTGTCAATCGCAGACCACCGAGACCCTAACGTCTTCAAAGCGTCTTCTATCTCCCATTTTTCGATGACCTCTTCAATTATCTTACTCGTCACTAACCTGTCGAACGCACGGAAGTTTGCTTTTTGCAGCTGCTGTAGCTCCAGTAGCTTGACCTCTGCTCCCGAGGTGCTCCCGAACAAGGTCCTGTCAAACTCTACGTCTACCTTGCTGGAGCTGGCGTTTCTGGGTCCACTCTGCACCTTGGTCCCGCATGCTACAAGCTCCTGCCGCACCCCGTGGTACCAATCCCTTAATACCTCGTGTATATTGTTGGTGAAGTACTCATGCGTTTTGTCTTCTTCTGCACTAAGCTCCTGGTGTTTCTCTTTACATTCCGCCCAAAGCTGATCTAACCGCTCAAGCCTTTGTTGAATGTAATCGGAGGTCTTCCTGCTCGCTGAATCCTTCTTGAAGTTGGTATGGATCCTCTTCATCTCCTCCAGGATCTCAGCCTGACGCGCGATTAAACCCTCCATTGTTAATGAAGTAAGCAAAAATGAACGATCTTACTTGAAACACAGGAACTCTCCTCTACGCTGATGCAACGTGTCGCTCTGGAACCTGGATCGCTGCTACTGCTTCTGGACGGCAACACTCGATCAAGACACAAATCACACGCGACGTTTTGCTGACCGATTAATCGGACTGTACGGTACTTGCAATCCGGCTCGAAGGACCAAAAAAATAATGTAGGGTGCAAATGCAAATACACCTTAACATTAATTATTGTAAATGCAATGCAAATGTCAGTGTAATGTAAAATGTCAATGAGTGCCAACGGGCTGGAATCAAGAAATAAAAATGCAAGTTGTCCGACCCAAACCGCGTCTATTAGAACACTAAATTAAGTATTGATACAAATGCATCATCAATGCTCTGCTTGCTGCTGCTGCATGATTGTCATGAAATCTAATGTAGGTCGCACGTGTAAGTGCAAAGGTGCGAGCCTACTTATTGCACAACTCCTTACTTACTTAACAATTTTAAAATCCATGTACGTGCACCGTACAGTTTGAAAACTGCACTGAAAAAGAGACACATAGAAGAATAGCTTTAGCATGGAAAAAATACTGGGGACTGAAAGATATTATGAAAAACAGAGAAATCAACTTACATATAAAAAAGAAAGTCTACGAAATAGCTATACTACCCTGCCTTACGTACGGATGTCAAACGTGGTCGTTGAGGAAAGAAGACGAAGAGTAGATTGCTATATGCCAAAGGAAAATGGAAAGAAGTATGTTACACATAAAAAAATCAGACAAAGTAAAGAACGAAATAATACGGATGAAAACAAAACTAACCGACGTAAAGCAGAGAATGAGATTACTAAAGTGGAACTGGGCAGGGCATCTGTGTAGACTGGAAAGTACTAGGTGGACAAAGAGGGTTACCGAATGGATACCACTAGAAGGTTAAAGAAAACAAGGAAGACAAAGAAAGAGATGGAGAGATATTTTTACCCAACGTTGTGGACCAGACTGGATGCAGAAGGCGCGCGATAGAATCGTGTGGAGTGATTTAGGGGAGGCCTACGCCGCTGAGGCGACCGCTACGAATAGCGATGGCAAACGCTCATAAAATAAAGTAAAGAAGGAAGTAATACATTGAGATTGAGAAGAAGAGTTTCTTTTAAAAGTATTTTCTATATTTTAAACAGTGTTTCTATACATAGTTAAGTGTGAAAATTGTAAGTAGTGGAATAAAGGGCATTTTTATTTTTATTTTTATTTAAAGGTGGACAGTTCAGTGGCGACTGCGAACCGGAAAACGCAAATTAGGAAGTCCGACCTGGTCAAGGCTGCGGGAGTCCGGTGGATGCGAAACGCACTGGACCGATCAGTGTGGCGGCGCTTGGGGAAGGCCTTTGTTCAGCAGTGGACGTTTTTTGGCTGAAATGATGATGATGGTGAAAGGTTGATTTTCCGCAAATTCCTTCTTCGTGCTCCCCTAGATCCCTACATCAAAAACGAAACCTTGTCCAGTATGATTCATAACAAACTTTAACACCCACTTAATCCTATTTCGGGGAAAAAATATAATGTCGCCTGGGACCGGGCGCCCCCAGGCACTATCCAGCCTTACCTCTACAAGCGGGGCTCTGTAGAGCGTGGACATAGTTTCCCTTGCTATTCGTGGGAACAAAATGAGGCTAAATAATCTAATCGGAGACGGCGGTGATGCTCGCCACACACCACGTCAATTGTTCTCATGGGGCGAAAAGCGAGCTGCGGAGTGTCGCTTAGCTACGCTGAATGTGCAGGGAGGGATGATAGATAAGATGGATGAAGTATGTGAAATAGTGAAGGACAAAAGGATAGATGTGTTATGTGTGAATGAGACAAAAAGAAAGGGAGTGGATATGTCTAAACACGGGTCCCTGACCGCTATCTGGTCCGGTGTTCAAGAGACACAGTGGGCCTGTCAGGGTGTGGGGGTTATCCTCTCAGAGCGGATGATGAGGTGTGTCAAAGATTACGCTTGTGTGAGCCCTAGGATTCTTTGGGTGAGAATTAAGGTGGGCCTACACCCTATTTTTATTTTATGCGTGTACGTACCCGATATGGGATGCTCACTTTCTGAGAGAGATGAATTCTGGGCAAGTCTAGGAGATATAGTGAATGAATGTAGGTCTAACGAGAAGATTGTTATGCTCGGCGACTTTAATAGTTGGGTTGGTGTGAAGAGGAATGGGTTCGAAAGAGTATTAGAGGCATTCGGGGACAATAGAGTTAATGAGAATGGGAGGAATTTACTAGAAGTATGTGTAGAGAAGGGTCTGTGTGTTTTTTTTTTTTTTTTGCTTTGTTATTAAGAACAGAATTCTTAATAATTAATTACGATCTAGCCTAAAAGGCTAATAAGCAATTTAACTCTAACTTAAATTGTTACGTTATAGATTATGTTAAAACTAAGAATAGTGTCCATTTGCACTTTTACACAAGTCCGTAGCACTTTCTTAGAGTCTGATATAATTTATAAAAACACTATGTTCATGTGTTATATGTATAGCACAGCGTTGTCACTATTATGCATTCACTTTGTACACTACACCAATTCATAAGGTTTAGTTCTTTTTAGCCTACGCACTAAGTCTGTATTGTCTAGCAGCTGGATAGCCTCAACATTCACGTGTCGATGAAGTCTGTGTTCGTGGGCTTCAGCAAATTTTTGGATGATGGTGGTGACGAATTCCGTTTTAAGATCACGGTGAAGATCGTCATTTCTTATGTACCAGGGTGCATTTACAGCATCCCTGAGCACTTTATTTTGGAATTGTTGGATTAATTTTACGTTGCTTTGTTTAGTACAGCCCCAAAGTTGGATACCATACGTCCAAATTGGCATTAGTATATGCTTATATATGGTTATTTTATTATGTATTGATAGACAGGATTTCCTTCCGAGTAACCAATACATACTTTTATAACGTATGTCGAGTTCCTGTCTTTTCTTTTTGACATGAGCTTTCCATCGCAACTTAGCGTCGAGAGTTATGCCAAGGTATTTGGCTGTATTAGCATAAGTCACTTGCATGCCATTTATGTAGATTGGGTGATAGTCCAAGTGTTTATTTGTGAAGTCAATGTGAATTGATTTTGACTCATTCAGTTTAATCTTCCATTTTTGTGTCCAGTCATAAACTTTGTTCACAGCTAGTTGAACTCTTTCTACTGCTTCTCTGTGGCTTGATCCGGTAGCCATAATTGCAGTATCATCTGCAAAGGTCGCAATGGTGTTGTTTTCCAGTTCTGGGATGTCACATGTGTATAACAAGTACAAAATTGGGCCTAGCACACTTCCTTGAGGTACCCCAGCTTTTATAGCTTTTAGCTCGGAATATGCGTCTTCTTGCCGTATTCTAAACATTCTATTAGTTATATACGACTCTAGAATATCTGCTAATTCTGGTAGCATGCGTCTGAGCTTGAATATTAGACCCTTATTCCAAACTTTGTCAAAAGCTTGCGCGACATCTAAAAATACGGTGGCGCAGACTTCCTTATTTTCAAGTGTTTTTTCAATGATATGGGTTATTCTATGTACCTGGTCTATTGTTGAATGTTTTTCCCTAAAGCCAAATTGATGTTTTGGAATAAGGTCTTTATCTTCTATTACTGGTTTTAACCGTTTCAATAACAGTTTTTCGAATAGCTTTGATAACACGGGCAACAGAGAAATAGGTCTATATGATGATGCTTCATGGGGTGGTTTTCCAGGCTTCGCAATCATAATGACTTCAGCGACCTTCCATGGCTCAGGTACATATTTTAAGATAAATGCAGCATTGATAACCTTGGTCAGCTTTACTATGGCTTTGCGTGGGCGATGTTTTAGAATTTCCCCTGTAATGAGGTCGTAACCTGGAGACTTTTTCAAGCTAATGTTATTTTGGATTTCTCTCATTACTTCTTTAGGAGTCACAAGCTTAATTCTTTGGTTTTGTGACAATCTTTCACGCTCAAGTATTTCTATCGAGCTTTCGTTGGGTTGAAAAGTTTCTTCTAAGTGTTGAGCAAACCTTATCGCTTTTTGGTCATTGCTTATGGCCCATTTTCCGTCGCTATCTTTGATGGGTGGCATTTGTTTTATTGGCCTTTTTAGATTTCTTGTAGCTTTCCAAAGGGAGTAATCAGTTGATTTGTCATTGGTTAGCTGAAGAAGGTTGGTATTCAGAGATTCAGCCTCAAACTGTAGAATATTCCTCTTTAACCGTTTAGTTAGATTACTTCATCATCATCATCATTTCATCATTTCAGCCGAAAGACGTCCACTGCTGGACATAGGCCTCCCCCAGGCGTCGCCACATTGACCGATCCCGTGCGTCTCGCATCCAGCGCCTTCCCGCAACCTTAACCAGGTCATCGGTCCATCTAGTGGGAGGCCTTCCAACGTATCGTCTTCCAGTTCGCGGTCGCCACTCCAGAACTTCTGCGAGCAATGTGCGCTGCCCACTGCCACTTAAGTTTGGCAATTCTTCGGGCTATGTCGGTAACTTTGGTTCTCCTGCGGATATCATCATTTCTGACGTGATCACGCAAGGAAATTCCGAGCATAGCCCTCTCCATTGCCCTTTGGGTGACTTTAAGCTTTCTGATAAGGCCCATTGTGAGCGACCACGTCTTGGTCCCATAGGTGATCACTGGCAACACACACTGGTCATAGACTTTTGTCTTGAGACTCTAAGGTAAATTGGACGAGAAGATACCACGCAACTTCCCGAACGCCGCCCAGCCGAGTCGGATTCGACGGTTGACCTCTTTCTCGAAGTTGGACCTACCCAACTGGACCGTTTGTCCCAGGTAAACATAATCGTCTACAACTTCAAGTGTAGAGTCTCCGATCTTGATAGGAGTGGGTGTTACATGGGCGTTCACCATGACCTTGGTTTTGTCCATGTTCATTTTAAGACCCACTCTTTCGGAAGCTCTACTAAGGTCATCGAGCATTTTACTGAGGCTCTCCAAGGTCTCAGCCATGATCACTATGTCGTCGGCAAACCGAAGGTGAGTGATGTACTCGCCATTAACGTTGATGCCAAGCCCCTTCCAGTCCAGAACCTTGAAGACGTCCTCCAGCGCAGCAGTGAACAGTTTCGGAGAAATTACGTCTCCCTGTCTTACGCCGCGCTGGAGAAGGATAGGTTTCGAGGTCTGATCCTGAAGACGGACTGACATGGTGGCGTTTTTGTACAGACACTTCAACACCTCAATGTACCGGTAGTCGATCTGGCACCGTTGGAGAGACTGTAGTACAGCCCAAGTCTCGATCGAATCGAAGGCTTTCTCGTAGTCCACAAACGCTAAACAGAGAGGCAGGTTATACTCTTCGGTCTTCTGTATAACCTGCCGCAGCGTATGTATGTGGTCTACGGTGCTAAAGCCTTTTCGGAATCCGGCTTGTTCGGGAGGCTGGAAATCGTCAAGCCTGCGCGCGAGACGATTCGTGATGACTCTTGAAAACAACTTGTAAACATGGCTAAGAAGCGAGAGGGGCCTATAGTTCTTCAGCCGGGCATTGTCGCCCTTCTTGAAGAAGAGTACCACCACACCCCTGCACCATGCCTGTGGCGTTTTGTCCTCGAGTATGACGGAATCAAAAAGCTTCTGAAGGGCCTTGAGGACCGGTTTTCCACCCGCCTTCAGGAGTTCAGCTGTGTTTCCGTCATCACCCGGCGCCTTGTTGTTTTTAAGCTGTTTCAGAGCCATCCTAATCTCGTACAGGCTGACGTCCGGGATATCTTCGGTATAGTGTCGGGTCAATCTAGCTCTTGGGTCGTTTGCTAGATTCGCAACGGGTTTACTGGTTGACGTGTACAACTGCCCATAGAAACTCTCGATCTCCCTCAGAAGCCGGTTTGGCGGATACAATCCTGCCATCATCGGTCTTCAGTTTCGTGAGCTGGCTCTGCCCAATAGACAGATCCCTTGAAAACACCTTGGAGCCTTTATTTCGCTCAATTGCGTCTTTAATACGCTCGGTATTAAAGCGGCGGAGGTCTCTTTTCAAGGATTTAGAGATCTGTCTATTGATCTGCCGGTATTTGCACGCCTCATCTGAAGACTGCAGGATCATCTCACGCCTCTCCTTCATAAGCTTGAGGGTATGATCAGAGAGCTTTTTGTTTCTATCTGTACGACGGGTCTTGAAAAACTTAGACCCGACCGTATGGACAGCTTCCACGAACCCGTTGCTGTATTCGTCCACGGAGCTCCCCAGGCACTCGAAACGATTCTGGAGTTCGAGCTGAAAGCTCTCGGGGTTTTGGACCTGGACCTGTGCTGGACGGAGCGTGGACTTCATCAGTCGAGACCTTTCAAGCTTAATATTAATGTTCAATGTGCCTCTTACCATGCGGTGATCGCTCCCGGTTTTTACCGAATTGATCACAGAGACATCATTGAACATTTGCTTCTTGGTTGACATGCACATGTTCTTCACCGTCAGGCCCCTACCGTGAGCACACGCTTGTTCGTCTAAAGAGAAATTCCAGTGTTACTCAAACTTTTCGCATCATGTTCACCTGCGCTAGTTGTGGTTCTGAACATACCGACGGCCCTGTCTGTAGTGGCTGCAAACAACACTATGACTATCAGTGTGCCGGAGTCACTGAAGCCGGATACCGAAGACTCGGTGACAGTAGGAAGAGTGCTTGGCGCTGCCCGAAATGTAAGTCAGGCTCAACTCCTTCTCCTCTGGCAGTGTCACCCCAGCCCAGCCAGCTAGACAAAATGCAGGAGCAGCTCAACAAGATTGTCTTCGACCTGGCCCCGCTGGCTATGTTGGTTGCAGACGTGAAATCCATCAAATCGGAGCTGTCCGGACTCAAGGACTCCATCGAAATGGCGCACGACATCATAAACGGCTTCTCCGAAAAGGTAAAAACGATTGAAACTAATGTGACTGAGCTGCAGAGGATGGCGGGTCAAATACCGATTCTTCAGGATCATATTGACAGAATAAACCGGGAGTCGCGAGACAGAGACCAATGGGCTAGAGCTAACAATGCCGAGATTAAAGGCATACCGCAGAAGAAAAATGAGAATCTGTATGATGTTGCCCAGAAAATCGCTAACCTAAGCAACTTTACGGTAAGAAAGGAAGACATAAGTTACATTGCGCGTATACCTACTCGTATCCCCAATGCAGATAAGCCGATTGTCGTTGCTTTCAACAGTCGCTATACCAAGGAGGAGTTTGTAGCTTCGTCGCGTAAAAGTAAACAGCTCAACTTATCCAACTTGGGATTTTCTACGTCTGCAAACTTCTACGTCAACGACCACTTGACTCCGTCTAACAAGTCACTTTTAAGCAAGGCAAGAGCCCTTGCGAAAGAAAATAACTTCAAAAACATTTGGGTGAAACACTGCAAGATCATGGCGAAAAGATCGGACACTGCGCCTACATTTTTTATAAAGTGCGACAAAGATCTCTTAAAAATCACAAATCACCAGCAATAATTATCTCATATGTATTAAAAAAACATGTTCACAGTTTGAGAACCATATTCAAGTTTAAATTACCTCCTAATATACACTTATGCTTTACGTACCGAGTGAGTCACAACAGATTAGTCGAACAACAAGTTGAGCGTTATTGTTTACTGCAGCGTGCGCTATTACCACTCGCTTGCGCGTACTTGTACCGCGATTTTAATGTCTACCTTTCTTTTTAAATACCTTTGTGTATTTCGTGTCGAAGTTTACTCAATTCTACTTAATTTGCGCGTATCGATTTTTGTGTTCACTCTGATTTGTGGATGTGGTGTTACACTTAATTTTTGTGGATTCAATCATGGGGCGAATGCTATCAATCTATTTATCGCGTCTAGCTTACTAATATTTATATTAGAATTTTATAGTTTTTATTTTCCCATGTATAAAAATGCCGTTATTTAACATTTATTACCAGAATGCGCGGGGTTTACGAACGAAGACGCATACTTTCAAGCGTAATGTACTTCTGAACTCTTACGATGTTATTGCAGTAACAGAAACCTGGTTGCTAGATAGTATTAGCGACAGTGAACTTTTTGGCAGTGAGTACTTAGTTTGGCGTAGGGACAGAGATTACATTAAAACAAAACAAACCATGGGTGGCGGTGTGATGTTGGCCGTGCGACGTGAACTATCAGCTGAAGTTCGTTCGGACTGGTCATCATCAGCTGAAGATGTTTGGGTTACGATTGGTTACAAAAAAAAGGATCGCACTATACACAAATTTAACATTTGCGTTCTTTACCTTTGTAAGGAAAATCTGGGGAACTCGTACGAGACGCAGTTGCGTAATTTTACTAACAGTATTTCACTTATTATAAACACAAACCCTGATGACACTTTTGTAGTACTAGGTGATTTCAACATGCCCAATATTGAGTGGTCAAGTGTCGGCACCTGCTTGCAACCCTCTGGTATAACAGGCGAATCTCAAACATACTTTTTTGATATTCTTTCTGAGTGTAACTTAATTCAGTACAATAATTGTTGTAACAAATCTAAGGGAAGAATATTGGACTTAGTGTTATCTAATATTGATTTATGTATTAGCGCCTGTGTACACCCTCTTGTTCCTGAAGACGATCATCATAAATCTCTCGATATTGTACTGAATTACCATCTCGAGGTACCGTTAAAACCTTATCCCAGGATGAAATGGTATTATGAGTCTGGGGACTACGATAATATTAATACATTGTTAAACGAATATGTATGGGCAGAACATTTGCTTGGCAATTCATTAGACGACGCGGTTGATATTTTTTATAACTACCTTGAGAAATTAGTTAATGATTACATACCCCACAAAATTATTTACCCTTCAAACTACCCACCATGGTATAACTCAAGTTTAAAAAAAATACTTAAGGAAAAGTACAAATATCTACGTAAATACCGCATTTACGGCAACACATCGGATTACGACACTTTTGTACTACTTCGTGCTAGAGCCAAAGCTGTTGAGGAAGACTGTTACAAATGTTACATTGCCAAAACGGAAGATGCTATATTAAAAAACCCAAAAATGTTCTGGTCCTTCATAAAAGCGAACAAAAAGGGCACTAACACTCTCCCCTCTACTATGTCATTAGAAGGTCGATGCTACAATACAAGTGAAGAAATTAGTGATGCTTTCGCAGCTTACTTCCAATCGAACTTCCTTTCTACTTCAGATCGAAATTCGAGTATCCCAAGTCCAACAAATGCCCCCCCTACTGACTCTGCACTAAACATAGGTGAGATTGAAATTAATCCAAACCACCTGCTTAGGCTCTTAGAATCCCTAGATCTCAATAAAGGTGCGGGTCCGGACAACATACCTCCATTATTTATAGTCAAGTGTGCCAAAGGACTAGTTAAGCCACTTACGATTATTTTTACGCGTTCTCTTAAGGAGGGAATTGTTCCTAGTATATGGAAGTACGCGTACATAACACCGGTGCACAAAAGTGGGAATAAGGGTGATATTAATAATTACAGACCCATATCCAAATTATGCCTGTTTGGTAAAATACTTGAACGTATCATCTACACACAAGTTTACAGCACTTTTTCGACGGCCTTCATTCCTGAACAGCACGGTTTTCTTAAAAACCGATCGACCACTACTAACCTACTATCTTTTGTCGACTTCACTACATCTTGTATGGACGATGGCGGTCAAGTAGACTGTATTTTCACAGACTACAGTAAATGTTTCGACCGTATTGACCATAATATACTTTTACAGAAGATTTTTATGCAGGTATTCATGGTAACTTATACCGGTGGATAACATCTTACATAAAGAATCGTTCTCAGGCTGTCGTGATCAACGGTGCTGTGTCGAAGCGGCATGTAGTCCCTTCTGGAGTTCCCCAGGGATCGCTTCTTGGGCCCTTATTATTTAACATTTTTATAAATGACATTCACACGTGCTTTCAAAATTCATTATTTTTGCTTTACGCAGATGACATGAAAATCTTCAAACATATAAACAATGTCGAAGATTGCGACTCGTTGCAACAAGATCTCGAAAGACTAGAAAACTATTGTCAGCTGAATAATCTGGAACTCAATGTATCTAAATGTTACACAATTACGTTCACTCGCAAGGCCAACATCATATCCCACACATACACTCTAAAGAATGCCCATCTAAAACGAGTAGATTTCATACGAGATTTAGGTGTGATACACGACTCCAAACTTACCTACGAGAAGCACATAGATCACATAGTTAATAAAGCTAACAAAGCTATGGGGTTTTTAAAAAGATCTTGCTCCCAGTTCACGGATGTCAAAATAGTTAAGATTTTGTACTGTTCCTTCGTCCGTAGCTCACTTGAATATTGTTCGCAAGTTTGGAATCCCATGTATGCTGTTTATATCTCAAGATTGGAATCTGTCCAGCGAAACTTTACAAGATACCTGCAGTACAAGTGTAACACCCGCGATCATAATTACGAGTCGAGATGCAAAAGGTACCATTTACTTCCACTTAGGGAGAGAAGGAGTATATCAGATATCTCCTTACTCATTAAGTTAGCGCAATCTTTCATCGACGCCCCGCAACTTCTCTCTAAGATTAATTTACGCGCCCCTACCAGATCTGCTAGAATGCCCTTTCTTTTTCTTAACGTCCCCCGCTGCTGCACAAATTACAGACAGAATTCGTTCTTTATAAGATGCGCTAAATCTTACAATAAATTGGTTGACTTTTCTGAATTTGACTTATTCACTACTAAACCGCAAGTATTCATTCGAATACTTACTAAACATTGGTTCGAATTGGTTCAATAACTGTTTTTTATTGCACCTCAAGACGAGGTATTATTGTGATTGTATGTTACAGTTTAAAGTACATATTATCATTGTAATTAATTTTTTTTTTTCTCTAACAGGCTTGCTCTTTATAGTAAATTAAATGCGAAAACATGTAATTGGTTACTAGTTGGTTAATCTGATGTTAAATTTGTTAGTTGTTAATACTGTTTGTTTTCCTATTACAATAAAATATAAAAAAAAATATAAAAATATAAAATATAAAATGATGAAGTCGATCTCATTTTTTGTTGCACCATCGGGGCTCTGCCAGGTCCACTTCCGGTGTTCACGCTTTTTGAAGAAGGAGTTCATCATATAGAGGCCCTCCTTCTCCATAAAACTGGCCAGTAGGTGACCCCGGTGGTTCCGTCGTCCAACTCCAAATTGCCCCACTTGCAGCTCATCCTCGTCTCGTTTGCCCAGTTTCGCGTTGAAGTCCCCCATGACAACGGTGAAGTGAGTTTTGAAACCATGCATGGCTCTGGAGATATCCTCATACATGGTCTCTACCTCGTCGTCGGGGTGTGCCGAGGTTGGGGCGTAGACCTGTATGACCTTCAGCGAATATCTAGAGGATATTCTGAGTATAAGGTACGCCACCCTGGTCGACACACTCTCGATCTTCACCACGTTGTTCACAAGGGACCTGTGGACGATAAACCCGACACCACCTTGGGACTGCCGGTCACCCTCTCGGAAATAGAGCAGGTTACCGGATTTGAGGATTATCGAGTCCTCCCCCTCTCTTCGGACTTCAGATAACCCTATAATGCTCCATCGCAACCTGCTCAATTCCTCTTCGAGCTCGGTGATCTTCTCGTCGGTCCGAAGTGTGCGCGTGTTGTACGTTGCCAGGTCCAGTCGTCGGTGATTATTGGGGTAGCCGGATCTCGTCCGGAGATTCTTAGCACCCCTTGCCATGCCGTAACCTCGACCGCTACCGTAGTCGAGGGTAGGCGGGCTGCCGGGCACTAGGGGCCATTTTTTATTTGTGCTATTCATAAGGGGGGTTTTGCCATAATCGCCACGCTTGGCAGGCGGATTGGCGATCGCAGTATGGTTGTTATAGGAGCACAGAGAACGCTGCTGCCCATTCTCTGGTTTGCCCCTTAGTCGCCTTTTACGACACCCACGGGAAGACATGGGATGGTGAAATTCTTAACGTCCGGCACCATACGGATCGTTAGTTATTTAGTAATGTTTATGTTGTATCAGTTAGATTATTTAGTAATGTTTTATCCCTCGGGCACCTTGTTTGTTGCCAAAGCTTCCTTTGTTTCCTTTTCTCAAATAGTAAATCTACAATTGCCTTAGGATAGATACATCCTTTATATTTACGTTTTAATTGCGGTGTGTTGTTCCACGCACATTGTTGGATATTAACAATATATTTGTTTACCTCTGAGTCAAGCTGATCTTGCTTTTTTATCGGAGTTTTAAGGTCGATAATATTATCTAGATCAAGGGCAAAACCTTTCCAATCTGTGAACTTATTAACCAGGGTTAAGTGGCTTTCTTTGAGTAGGATTTTTTGACTCATCATTAGTATAATTGAAGAGTGGTCCGAGTTCATATAAAACCTTCCTCCAAACTGAGGTAGTTGGCGGATATATTTTTGCATATGAAAAAATCTATAAGATCCGGCATTTTCTGTTGGTCAGTGGGCCAGTACGTTGGTTTACCCGTGCTCATAACTACTGAATGTATTTCTTTAACTGCACTTAAGAGCTGCCTACCCTTAGTTGTAGTAAGTCTTGATCCCCAATGCGTGTGTTTAGCATTAAAATCGCCGCCTAGGATAAATCTCTGGCCTAATAGTTCAAAAAGATGTAAATATCGCTCTTTTCTTATCATATGCCGTGGAGGGCAGTATATGGCACGTGACAATATTTGGTTTTAACAGATATTGCCATAGCTTAAATGTCTTGTTCTTCATATTTACACTGCACGTAGTGACTAATGTTGTCTTTGATTATAACCGCACTACCTCCTCTGGCAGAGTGGAGCGAATTATATACCATGTATCCTCTAAATTTGACAAAAGATTGCTTAGTGAAGTTGCGTTTCGGAGACCAAACACACGTCTATATTTTCTGTGTCTAGGACCGGCTGCAACTCATTTTGATGTTTGAGGAGCCCATTAGAGTTCCATGCCATTATTTTGAGAGTATTAATCATTTTGAATTATTTAAAACAGCTGTTTTAGTGCTGGATTCTAGTTTCTCTAATCTCTTGTCAAATGAAGTAATACATTTTAAGAGTCTGTGTGTAATGAACACTATGTTTGATCATAGAAAGATCCATAGGTATACGTGGGAAAGGCAAGACAGTAGAAGTATGATTGATTTAGTTATTGTAGATGAAAGATTGAAGAGCAAAGTTGCAGATACAAGAGCCTATCGGGGTGCTAATGTGGGGACTGATCACTATCTGGTTATGTGTCGGGTGGCTGGTCTGTTCAAGCATTGGCGTCATCGAGTTCAAGTTCCTGTGACCGCGTTAGAAAGAATAAAAGTAGAAAGATTACAAGAACTAAAAGTAAAGGAGGAATATAAGAGGCAAGTAAAACAGAAGACGGGTAAGATATTTGATGATATGAATGATCTCAGTTTAGAGGATGTGTGGGAAATAGTGAAAAGTAGTGGTAAACGTAGCCGCAAAGTTATGTGGTATAGCGAAGAGGAAACTTGGTAGTAGAACGAATGATACTTGGGTAGATGATGAAGTAAAAGAGGTGGTGAAGAAGAAGAAAGAGGCTTGGCTTAATGTGTTAGCCTGTAAGGCCTAAAATAGAATGAATGAGGCAACAAACGTGACGTATGATCTGGCAAGAGTGAAAGTAACGTACAAGCAAATGAAAGCGAAAGTCAAAGAGGTGATAAAAATGAAGAAGGATGAAAAGGAAGAAAAATATAACAGGAAGTTCTCCGATAACTTCAGGGCCAATGTTAAGCTGTTCTGGAAACAGGTAAGATTGGCTCGCGGAGTGACGAAAACATCGAGCATGCGTGGAATAAGAGCAGAAGATGGGTGCTTACTGAGTGAAGAATGTAAGGTCTTGGAACGTTGGAAGGAATATTTTGAAAGTTTATTTAGTTGTCAGGATAGTATGCAAGGAGTGGGTAACTGGGCAGAGGCCAGTTGTCAAGACCCAAACTCGGACGAAGAGCAAAATAATGAAATAGGAATGGATGAGATTATAAAAGCACTGAGTGGGATGAAGATTGGTAAAGCTGCAGGGTATGACCGAGTATCTGTTGAAATGCTGAAGGGCGGTGACGGGGTGGTAGCAAGCCTGTTGTGCCGGATATTTAATATGTGTTGGAGATATTGCCGCGTGCCGGATGACTGGTGCAAGGCTGTAATCGTACCACTATATAAGGGAAAAGGCTCACAGCAGGAGTGTAAAAACTACGGCGGCATTAGTCTTTTGAGTGTTGTCGGCAAATTAGAGGGTTAAAACATGAGGGTACTTCTCAAAAACTAAAGTAATACGCTCCGATATATTTTTTATGTATTTTTCTGTAAAAGTATTGTATTCATCCTTAAAATAATTTAAAACAATACCTTATAGTCCAACAACGAAGTGTGAGTGTTATCTCTAAAATAAAGTAAAGATATAGTGAAAAATAAAACCTCAATGGTCAACTATTAAGTATCAACAACAAAAACAATAAACCACTCGAAGATATTATGTTAAAGTGCAGTAAAAATAACACAGTGTATTGTGACTACAATAAAAACAACTTGGTGCAAACATTTGGTGCAATTTGGTATAAACAAAATAAAACAGGACAACATTTTGTTTTTCTTCGCATGAATCATTATCCAACGACTTCATTTATTTAAAATTTATTTCACGAAGAAAGCGGTGCCCAATTTCAAAACCCTTCTCAACACTTCAACTGGTCGAGGGGCTGCCAAGTGTATCACCGCAACGAGAGGTCGCAGGTTCGCTTCTAGCACCAGACAAGAGTTTTGGATTTTTAAAACTTTCTTGTAGATTTCTTAACTTCGACTTAGACTCTTTAGAAACGTTTCAATATTGTGGTGGACTATGGAGAATGAGCAAGTGGATAATATCACACTCAGAAAACCGCAGCGCTCAAGTTCGCTTTGTGACTTGTCATCGAACCAATCGTCCCTCTTTGACACGACAATGTTAAGTTTACAAAACACTTCAATCAGTGAATCACAACACCATAAAGAACTTTGCGAAAAAATTAGTCAACTGCAGGAAAAATTAATCATTGCGAACCAGGAAGTAACGAACTTGAACTTAGAAAACACAAATTTAAAAATAAAAAAACTTTTTTGCAAAAAAATACTACCGACTTCCAAATGAAAAACTACAAAGTGAAAAATAACTTAACTTTTGGAAGTCGGTGTCTTTCGTAGGTACCATTTTTTTGCGATATGGACACCGACTTCCAAAAGTTAAGTTATTTTTCACTTTGTAGTTTTTCATTTGGAAGTCGGTAGTATTTTTTTGCAAAAAAGTTTTTTTATTTTTCCCTTTTTAGTTTTACCTACCTAATAGCAAGTTGTTTATTAAGGTCCCTATAACTCCAGAATAGATTAACCGAATAATATGAAACCTGAACATAACCGGTGAAATAAGAGATCTGTGTACCCCTTTAGAGCGTACTGGCGTGATTTTATGTTATGAAATGGT
The DNA here is from genome assembly GCA_949775005.1 of Orthosia gothica. NCBI lineage: Eukaryota > Metazoa > Arthropoda > Insecta > Lepidoptera > Noctuidae > Orthosia > Orthosia gothica. The sequence goes on along the minus strand of OX459063.1, from coordinate 561,689 downwards.
ATAAACAACAAACAGACATGCGATTGCAGCAATCCCGAGAGTTTTGCCGTTATTTATTGAAGAGTTCTGTTGTGTATCTCCGAAGTTCTTCATCAGACCTTCACCAAATTAAAATGGGACCAATTTCGAAACATGCTCTTTCAAACTAAAAAAGAATTTTCAAAATCGGTCCACAATTGACAGAGATATCGGTGAACATACACAAAAAAAAAAAAAAAAAAAAAAAAAAAAAAAAAAAAAAAAAAAAAAAACATAAAGTCGAACATATAACCTCCTCCTTTTTTTGTAAGTCGGTTAAAAACAAGAGTTAGACAAATGTAAATTAGTCATAAATAATTATAAAAAAGTCTGCACAGCCGAAACAACTATACGTACACCAAAGCCGAAATCTTTAAAAAAGAAATATGTCTCAATGACTCCGAAATCATGTAAGACACCTCAAATACTGCCTGTAAACAGTGAACATCCATCGGAGAAAACGGAACGTTCAACGGTTAATCGAGGAGATCGCTACCCAGTCTTAAATGGTGACCACCAAAAAACTAAACCAAAACATGTACATAAACGCAAGATTTGTATACTTAGTACTGATAACAAAAACGGCGTGCTGTCAACAGCTGAAAGTACCTTTAACCAAAACTACAGTTTATGTCACTATTTAAAATCACATGGAAATACTAAACATCTTTTAAACAGTCTAGAGGAAAAGTTATTTAATTATACGATGAACGACTTCTGCATTATATTGCTTGGGGAAGAGGACTTTAAGAGGACTAATGATTACTATATTATAATTTTTCATATACGTGAGGTACTTCAAGCAGTGCAACACACGAACATCATAATTTGTTTGCCAACATATAAGTATCCATTTGACACAAGTTTATTCAACTGTAGAGTGGAGACATTTAATCATCTTGTATACTTAGATATAATGACGCACGGACACGCGTTCCTTTTGGATAGTAACCTTAATTTGGAATATGACTGCAGCATGTTTAATGAATATTCTGGAAAAATAAATAAACTTGGACTTCGTACTATATTTAAGGATTTACTGGACTTAGTGACTGAAATTATTATGAAAAACGTTGACATACATCACAATTTTAATGAAATTGATAATACTGGAGACCATTTTTTTCTTGACTAAACATCTATACATTATGCACCAAAACATTGCAGGCTTGCTATCTAAATGCGATACTCTGGCAGTTTGTCTCAATGAGTTAACTGATAAAAACATAGGCGTGGATGTCTTATGCATTACGGAGCACTTTATGATGGCAAGTTACGAAAAACACCTGAATTTAAACAATTACTGCTTAGCGTCCTGCTTCAGTCGCATAGAAAGCAAAAGAGGTGGTGCTTGCATACTAGTGAGGTATGGGCATCAATGGAGAGAACTGCCAAAAATAGCTAAAATATCTACAAGTGGTGTCTTTGAATGTTGCGCCATTGAATTGACTACCCATAAAATAATATGTGTTTGTATTTATAGAGTACCAAACACCAATAATTTAAATGAATGTATTGGTAAATTAGAACAGATATTATATATTTTAAATAAAAAGAATTGTAAAAATATTGTTTTAGCGGGAGATTTTAATATAGATGTACTTAAGAGAACTAATAAAACAATAGAATTCGAAAATATGTTATTAAGCTTTAACTTGAAACTCTATGAACCGACTCGACTTAAGAGCAAAACATGCATCGACAATTTTGCGCATAACTTCAACAGGTCCTGTAAGGCTTCAGTATTAGATTTAGCGTTATCGGATCACACAGCTCAATTACTGAAATGTCAAATAAGCATAGTATGTACGATTAATCGGTGGAGTAGGAGAAGGCGTGACTATAATAACGATAACATTGATAAATTTAAGGTCTATCTGCGGAGTCTATCATTTTCAGCAGTTTATGAAGCAAATGATCCCAATGTAGCTTTTAACACGTTTTCAGAGATCTTCGAATTGTTATACCAACAATGTTTCCCTGAAAATATCGTTTCGGTAAACGTTCGTAGAAAACAAAAATGGGTATCTCGTGGTATTAAAAAATGCAGCGAGAAAAAACGACAATTACTTTGGCAGTTCCGAATAAAACCTACTCAACATAATAAAATGTTGTTTAAAAATTATACAAAACGATTTAAAAAGATTATTAATTTAACTCAACGGGCTCAAAACAATCATAAAATAAAAACATCAAATAATAAATCCAAAACGACATGGCAAATCATAAATCAATCAAAATTAAATATTCCTAAAAATAACATGAATAAAATTAGAATTAATAATAATGACATTATCTCGGATCCAAATTGTATTTCAAATCTATTCAATAATTATTTTATTGATAAAATTCAGGCCATTACTAATTCGGGCGACAGAGTCACTAAGCATATTTTAAACAGGAAGGAATCTATGTTTATGCCTCCATGTTTGCCAAACGACGTTTTAAAAATAACTTTAGCCCTAAAAAATACGAACAGTGTCGGTTATGATGGCATCTGTACCAAAGTAATCAAAGCGGTAGCCGAAGAAATTTCTGGTCCTTTAAGTTACATCATAAATGTATGTATAAGCGAAGGTGTTTTTCCAGATGCCCTAAAAAAATCGGTAATAAAGCCATTGTTCAAAAAAGAAGACAGAGAATTAATGGAATTCTACAGGCCAATATCACTGATACCAATATTCTCGAAAATTATTGAAAAATACATTTATAAAGAACTCAATGTTTATTTAAACGCAAACAATATTCTTTGTGACGAACAAAAGGAATTTAGGAAAAAGAAAACGATTAACATGGCCATTTATGAGTTTTTGCATACTGTCATGACAAATATGGACACAAATACTCCAGTGTGTGCTATATTCTGTGACATGACCCAAGCTTTTAATAACGTTCAACATAATATTTTACTTAAAAAACTTGATGCTTATGGTGTAAGAGGTAATGTGCTTGAGCTTTTAAAATCGTACCTAACTGGCAGAAAACAAGTAAAAGAAATAAGCAAAATAAATCTAAACACTAAAAGGGAAGAAATATTTAAATCGGAGGAACGTAATGTGGTATACGGAGTTCCACAAGGAAGCATTCTAGGACCACCGCTTTTCACACTGTACATTAATGACATTCCAATGGCAATCAAACACCCGATTGCACTATTTGCGGATGACAGTACAATTACAATACCGTGTAATCAAAAAGAGTTTTATAAAGAAGATATAAACAAAACATTAAACGAAACTATAGGATGGTTAGACAATAACAATTTAAAAATTAATTTAAATAAGACTATGTTAATGCATTTTAGCCAACGCGCACTGACTCTTCCCAATTTTGACATAACATACAATAATATAACAATTGACGCAGTGAATACAACTAAGTTTCTAGGATTGACTATAGATAGGAATTTAAACTGGAAGGCGCACATAGAGGCCCTGACTAAAAGAATAAGCAGTAATGCGTACGCATTGTACATTCTTTCACGGACGGTTAACATAGATGCACGAATAACCGCGTACTACGGGCTAACGGAATCAATTCTTAGGTATGGGGTTATCTTTTGGGGAAACTCTACTAATAGGGAATTTGCTTTCAAAGCACAAAAGAGATGCCTTAGAGCTATGTTTAATTTAAAAACCACCGATAGTTGTAAGCCCTATTTCATACGATATGAACTATTAACATTGGCATCCCTTTATATTTTAGAAACGATAATGTTTGTTAGGACGAATAATCACTTATTTCCCCGAATGGCGGATAAATTTCCTAGAAACAGGCGTGATCAGAGTCAAGTCTGTCTACATAGAAGTAGGACGGCACTTATGCGCAAAAGTGTCTTCTGCATGGCTCCTACTATTTATAATAAGTTACCCAAAAGTTGGAGGGAGCTAAATAACGTCAAATTAAAGAAACAATTAAAAATGTTTTTTAAGTAAAAAGGCTTACTACACTATTAGCGAATTTCTGGCGGAATCATTTATTTTGATATAGATTATTATTAATATTTTGACATTTTGCTGAATGTTGCATATCCTTGACATGAGTAGTTTTTTTTTATAATATGTATTTGACATTTTATTGATATTCTATATAGATCTGACATAAATTTCATATGACATTTGCTTGATATTTGACATTGTAATTGTTCATTTAAATTTTTGATTGTTTACATTTTGTTTAAATTCATTTTTCTAATTTTATATTAGCATTTGATTGTTATTTGACACAGATAATGACATACATTTTATTTGTTTTTTTTTTGATATTTTACATATTTTTATGAGTTAATATTATTAATTGACATTGCCATTTATATTTTGACACAGTTATTATTTATTTTCAGAATTGTATTGTTGACATTTTTGTAATTATTGTGTTTAAAGTTTATTTTTGTAATTGTTCATTATACTATTTAGTTATTACTTTGAAAATATTTGCACGCCATAGAATGTGGCAAACATGTCCGAACATTTTGTACGTTTTTATGTTATCCTGCATGCACGTATTATTTATGCCTGCATGTATACACGTGTTTGAGCAAATAAATATATCTTTATCTTTATCTTTATTATATGCGAAAGTTTTAATAAATAGAGTGGTAAAAGTGACAGATGAACAATTATGGGACGTGCAAGCAGGATTTAGAGAGAGAATGGGCTGTATGGATCAGACCTTCTCCTTGAGAAGCATAGCTGAAAAACATCTGGCAAATCACAAAAAAGTCTACTGTGCTTTCGTGGACTTGGAGAAGGCCTATGACAGTGTGTGGAGGGATGAACTGTGGTCGACGCTATCCGGGCACGGTGTGGACTGGCGCTTGGTACGGGCACTGAAATCTCTATATAGGGATTCCAGTGCTTGTGTTAGGATTAATGGGGCGTATACGAACTGGTTTACCATCTCAAGGGGTGTTAGGCAGGGCTGTGTTGCGTCACCGTGGCTGTTCAACTTGTACATGGATAGTTGTCTGATAGGTTTGAAAAAGCATGAGTGCGGATTGAGAATGAATGAGTTGCCTGTCAAATGCCTTCTCTATGCAGATGATCAAGTTCTACTTGCATCGTCAGCAGAACAGTTGCAAGACATGGTGACTGTGATGAATGAAGCTTTTAAGTTAAAAGGGATGAGTATAAATGTGAACAAGACCACGGTAATGGTTTTTGAAAGAGAAGACGATGTATCGAAGTGTGAAGTGAAAATAAATGATAAGAGTGTGGAGCAAGTGAACGAGTTTGTATATCTGGGAAGTATGTTCACAAGGGATGGAAAGATTGAAGAGGATGTGGAAAGGAGAGTGAATGCAGGGAATAAAGTGAATGGTGCTATACATACAGTTGTGACCAGCAAGTCGATGTCTCCGGAAGCTCGACTCGCCGTTCACAACAGCGTGCTGGTGCCATACGCCCCTGAGTATGTGTGGTGTAACCTTAAATGATAGATTGAGGAATGACGTAATAAGACAACGTTGTGGTTTAAAAGAAGATGTAGTGACTAAAATTGAAAAGAGTATGTTAAGATGGTTTGGCCATGTTGAGAGGATGAATGAAAGGCAACTAACGAAAGGTATTTACAAGGCAGACGTGAATGGAAACGCCGGGAGGGGACGCCCTAGAAAGACATATATAGACCTTATAGGTGATGTTCTTCAGAAAGGCCAAGTGCGCAGTACCCATAACCGGCGTGCGTGTATGACTAGATGTATGAATGTGTGTGAAGCAAAAGAAGTATGTAAGGATCGTAGCAGGTGGCGTTCTGTAGTTTCTGGCGTTCGTGGCGTGAGTTTATGTATGTATGTATGTATGTAATATAATGTTAACATTTTATTGTTTACTTAGGTTGGTATTTATGTCAACTATCAAGTTTATTAACCCAAGACATAAAATTCTTTAACAAAACTTTATCACCTGTTAAATCGTATTTTGGAGGCAGTTTCGAAAATATAATAATATCAAAAAAAAAAAAAAAAAAGACCTTTATTTTTTGTTTAGGTTGGTATTTATGTCAAGTATCAAGTTTATTAACCCAATAAATAAGATTTTCAAAAAACTTTAACTCCCCCTAAATCGACGTATGAGTGTAGTTTCTAAAAACTTATAATGACAACCTTCAATGTTTACTTAAGTTGATATTTATGTCAAGTTTCTAGTTTATTAACTCAAGAAATAAGATTCTTCAAGAAACCTTAACACTCTTAAAAAACCGTATTTTGGGGTTAGTTTAAAAAAACTAAGAATTTCAACCTGTATTGCTTACTTAGGTTGGTATATATATCAAGTTTAAAGTTAATTAACTCAAGAAGTAAGATTCATCAAAAAAAAAACAATTCGTCTTTTGGGGGTAGTTTTGAAAACTAATAATAACAACTACAACAACAAGTACCAAAATTTAATTTATTTTCAACTTTTTACCCGACTTCCGAAGGAGGGTAATGTGTTTATCAGTCTATGTATGTATGTATGTGGCGTTCCAGAGACCAAACGCGTTGGCCGATTTTGATGATTCATACGTCAATCGATGGGTCTTAACCCTGCAAGTGTCATAGTACATTCAAATTGGACAATAGAAAAATGGCGGATTTTGTGTGCCATATTGTGGGGGCCCAAATTTTTCTTTCTTCCAAACCCATCGTGTGGGTTATCAAAATAAAGGGTTTTAAGAGGTGATTTCAAATATATGTAACACTTATATGTTTAAATGTATCTAATTCGAAAAAAAACTAACTAAAAAGTTATAAATAAAAAAACTTAATTCAAATAGTACAAGTACAATTTCAAAATTTAAAAACCCCCGACACATTTATCTTGCGAAAACACCGCGATACAAACAAAACACCCATAACTTTTGAACGGCTGAACCGATTTTATTCAAACTTAACTAAGAACACCTTCGACAAAATTGCCTTTCAAACAAAAAAACTAAATCAAAATCGGTTCATCCGTTTAGGCGCTATGATGCCACAGACAGACACACAGATACACAGATACACAGCAACACACGTGAAACTTATGACACCCCTCTTTTTCCGGCGGGGGTTAAAAACACCCCGATTCAAACAGTAAAACGCCCATAAATTTTGAAAAGCTGAACCGATTTTATTCAAACATAGCTAAGAACACTCTCGACAAAATCACCTTTCAAACAAAAAGAAACTAAATCAAAATCGGTTCATCCGTTTAGGCGCTATGATGCCACAGACAGACACACAGATACACAGATACACAGCAACGCACGTGAAACTTATAACACCCCTCTTTTTCCGGAGAAGTTTAAAATCAATCACAAAATCAATAAAACTCAAACAATTTAAATTATCTACATTCAAAATTGGAAGTCGGTGTCCATATCGCAAAAAATGGGAAAAAGCAAGACACCGACTTCCAAAAATAAAGTTATTTTTCACTTTGTAGTTTTTTATTTGGAAGTCGGTATTATTTTTTTGCTAAAAAGTTTTTTTTTAATTATTGTGATTTTTTAATTTTTCGTAATTGTTCATTGATATTCACTTCCAAAATATTTGCACGCCATATAATAATAATAATAAAGCCTTTTATTCCGAAACTAGACAAAGCAAATTTACAATAATAGTTAAAACAAAAATCACAAAATGTCTCGAATTTCGGTGTGCCTCATGGCATAGGCCTCCTCTAACTGTTTCCATTGTCGTCTGTCTTGGGCTACCCTCTTCCAGTTTGGATCTGCTGTCAGCTTTATTTCCTCCTCCTTTTCGGGTAAGCTGTCTTCCCCAACTTCTTTTGCAGTCCCTTGGATACCACTCTGTCTGTCTATTCTTACGTGCACGTCAAAAAAAAAAATTTCTACCTATACATACACGCACACACACTGTTGGTTAGACAAAGCTGGCATGCGAACTTACTTGGGAAATCTTTCTGCGGAGTCCACGCTCTCCTCGGGATAGAAGGTCTGTCCAGGGTGCACTTTGATACACACAAAAGGATATACGTATGGTTTATACGACCGACGCGCGCGCCATACCGTCACAAGGGTCGTTCCACGATAGATGACACCCAAAATCGCGCCGCACTCTACTACCAACACACGAGAAAAAATTGCAATGCTAATCTGAGTGTGGACACGTTCAAAAATTACACCTATTATTTTGGCATGATTAGAAATTACAAATAACATTGGTTTTGGCACGAAACATACCGCTCACCTTAAAAGAATGTAAATCTTTTAACAGTTAACTCTACGATTGAACTGATACTAAACTTGAAATCTTAACACAAACTACATATCTTACGTTAAACTATGCTTAGAAACTAAATTACGCTTCGAGAACAATTACTCTAAAGGTAGTTTACATACTTTGACAACAGCCCGTTTGAAAAGGCTCTTGCCCGATTGCAAAGTCACAACTCGCACTTTGCCATCTGAACCTGGATGGAGTGCATATACACGAGCGAGTCTCCATTGGAGAGGAGGTAGATTGTCATCCACTACGACAACAATGTCACCTACACAGATGGGAGAACCGCGATCAGTGTACCATTTGCTACGTTGTTGAATTTCGTGTAAATATTCGCGACTCCAACGTTTCCAAAAGTGTTGGACACATTGTTGTATCCAACGCCACCGAAGAAGTCTCCCTGGATTCGTTTCTGTCAGGGGGACGTCAGGTATAGCAGTCAAGGGACCTCCTATAAGGAAGTGCGCGGGAGTTAATGGAAGCGGATCTGACGCATCCGCGCTCAAGACGCACAAAGGTCGCGAATTAAGTATCGCCTCAATTTGGCACAATAAAGTGTGCATCTCGTCATATGTTTGCACTTGGGTACCTACAACGCGGTGAAAACAATGTTTGAAACTACGTACCGCAGCTTCAAACAGGCCACCAAAATGGGAAGCATATGGTGGCTGAAAATGCCATGTAATACCTTCCTTCAAGGTTTGCGAATTCAAGGCGCTCTGCACAGCGTCGTTCTTAAGGAAAGAGTACAACTCCTTCAGGTAGTTGTTGCAGCCTACAAAGTTCCGTCCTCCGTCTGTAAAAATATCTCTCACCAATCCCCTGCGGGATGTGAAGCGTCGTAAAGCCGCTAAGAAAGCCGGTGTCGAAAGCTCACTTACGATTTCTAAATGCGTGCTTTTTACACTTAAACACACAAAGACGGCCACATAGCATTTAACTATTTTAGCATTTCGAACCTTATTAGCACGCACGTAGAATGGTCCCGCGAAGTCGATTGCTGTTTTTAAAAACGGACGCTCAGGACGTATCCGCGTGGGCGGAAAAGGTGCCATTGCCGGTTGTAGACGTACGGGACGTGCACGGAAACAACGAACACATCGAAAAACTTGTTTACGAATTGCATCACGATTAGATAATATCCAATACCTTTGTAAGAGTAGGTATTGTACCGATTGGGTACCCGCATGAAGATGCGTAATGTGCGCATCGTCAATGATTAAATTCGTTAAAGTGTGTTTTTTAGGTAAAATCAATTGATGTTTAGACTCGTATGACAACAAAGATTTGTGAAGACGTCCACCAACACGCAAAAAACTATCCTTATCAATAAAGGGATTCAGACGTCTCAATTGATGCGAGGGCGCTTTTCCCTGCGTGATATTTTTGAAATCCTCTTGAAACACTTGTTGTTGTACTAAATAGATTAGCCGTTTTAGGGCAAAGTTATATTCGTGGACTGTAACACAACTTGGATAAGAAGTGTTCTTTTCTTTATTAACCCGTGATTTTAGGATTTTGAAAAACCGAAATATATAGGATGTGACACGTATCAATTTACCTAAGGTCGAAAATCTATTGATTATTTCAACCTCCTCGACCAGCGTAACTGGTGCTGACGCGACTGGCAACTCGCGTTTTTCTTCACATGTACTTGATATATTTTTTTTCACAGGCCACGCGGTGGGTTCCTCACGAAGCCACTGTGGACCGAAAAACCACAACTCATTCTGCAATAATGCAGACGGCATAATGCCCCTAGAGGGAGCATCTGCTGGATTATTCGAGGACGGTACGTGTCTCCATTTACAACCCGGAACTCGAGAAAGAATCTCACTCGTACGATTCGAGACAAATGTTTTCCACTCATATGGTGGGGATCGAAGCCACGCCAACACAACAGACGAGTCTGACCAAGCGCACACCTCCTCAATGTCAAAGTGGCCACGATAGGTATTTAATACCTTCTCAAGAAGTTTAGACAGCATCACCGCGCCCAAGAGCTCAATGCGCGGTATCGACAAGCACGGGGAGATTGGTGCGACTCGCGATTTCGCTAGCAGGAGAAACGTTTTGATTTGATTAGGTGAGTCCATAAGCCGCGCATATACGCATGCCGAATACGCGCGTGAACTTCCATCACTGAACCCGTGAATGGATATGCTATCCTTACACGAAAAAACAAAACGTGGTATTGAGATTTGTGATAAAAGTGGCAATTCTTGAATGAACGCACGCCATGCGGTTACAATGCTGTCACATGGAGTATCGTCCCACTGGACACCCGATATCCATAATAACTGCATAAGATGCTTCGCGAACACTGTAACGGGCGATAGCCAGCCCATTGGATCATAGATCTTGGCGATCTGCGAAAGAATGGTTCTCTTCGTTATTTTATCAACCGAGCACTGAACACTAAACGTAAACTGGTCACACTGAGGGTTCCACTGAAGCCCCAGGACCTTCGTTTGATTGTCCTTTTCCATGGAAGCGAAAGAAACCTCTTCATGCCGCTCACCATGAACAACTGGCGCCTGCACGGCAGCTACGACCGCTAACGAGTTACTATGCCATTTACGAAGCTCGAAGCCGGCTGATTTACAAATTCCTATCAATTCCTTTTGCAATGCGAGGGCTTGTGACTCATCATCTGCACCGGAGACTACGTCATCAACAAACACTTGGTCTAACAACACCTTAGACGCAAGCGGGAAATGTGATTGTTCGTCATAAGCCAACTGCTTAATGACGCGAAGCGCTAAATAGGGGGATGCATTTACCCCGAAGGTAACAGTATTCAGACGAAACTCACGAATAGGCTCAGAGCTCGACGTGCGCCACAGAATACGCTGTAAGTCCCTATCTGATTCATGCACTAAAATGTTTCTATACATTTGTTTTATGTCGGCCGTGAGCGCGACACGATGAACACGAAACTTTAACAGGATATCAATAATATCCTGATGTAGCTTAGGACCAGTCAGAAGAATATCGTTCAAGCTGGTCCCGTTAGAGCTCGGCGAATTTGCATCAAAGACTACTCTCGTTCTAGTCGTTTGAGACGATTCTTTTACCACGCAGTGGTGAGGTATGACAAAATGATTACCTAACTCAGGAGGGTCGGAAACCGGCTCCATATGATTCAACTCCAAATATTCACGTAAACACGAATGATATTCCTCCTTAAGACTCGGGTTCCGTTCTAAACGTTGCTCTAATTTGAGGAACCGAGAGAGGGCAATTTCCTTTGAGTCACCTAGTGGCTTGGCATCAGGCTTACGAGGTAAGGCTACCGAATACCGGCCAGTGACGTCACGTCGATGTGAGTTCTCGAAAATAGATTCGCAAAGACGTTCCTCGGGAGAAAGTACCTTCACTTCGGGTACGGATTCCAACTCCCAAAATTTTTTCAAGTTGTCGTCATCGGAGAATGAGCTAAAACAAGCTTGAACTGCGCCTGGAGCCGGAGAAGGGAACGCTAGTTTTCCCATTAATAAATAACCGAAAATGCTATTTATTGCAATTGGTGTACCAGGTGGACCAGTAATCACGTCACTCAATAAAATTTGAGACATCACTTCTACACCTAAAATACAATCTACTCGTTCTGGAATGTGAAAAAGGTCATCCGCCAAATTCAAATTTTCGATGTGTGACCATCCTGTATAAGGCAAACGTATCGATGGCAATTGCGGAATAAGTTTTGGTAAAACTAAAGCATCCATTGAAATAAACTTCTCACGCTTATCTCTTGGTGCGATACAACATGACACCATCCCTCGTGGACGAATTGGTTTTGTATCACCAATCCCGTAAACAGGTACATTAGCATACCGTCTACTCAAACCTAATCTCTGTACACACTCCTCAGAGAAAAAATTTGCCATCGATCCGGAATCAATCATGCACCTAACGGTGCCTCGTTTCTCATTGTCTACAAATACATCGATAAGCGCGGTTGACAACAATACCGTTTGCGCGCGATCATATGGCGCAGTGGATGACGAACACTGAATAGGAGTCGAGGAGCCGGGTGACGTCACGCCATGTTGAATATGCGCGGACGCAGCGCCCTCTTCCGCCAATGCGGGAACCGAGACGTTTGTCTCCGTCGCCCGACGCATAGTATCTTCCGTAGGAAAATGAATTAGCGTGTGATGTTTTTTCTGACACGATCGACACACGAAAGTCGACTTACATTGAGACACATTATGACCCATACCCAAACAATTGAAACACACATTTTTATTTTTAATCAATGAATACCTCTCGTTAGGTATAAGACTTAAGAATTTGGGGCACTTCGATAGTGTATGGTTATCCCCGCAAATCACACAACTTTTGTCTTTGTTTGCATTTTGAGCATCAGAACGAAGCTGGCTCCTATCAGTCGTAGCAACAAAGGAACGCTTCACATTACTCGGAGACGTGTTAATGCGGGTAGTCGGACTACCCTCACTCGCACTTTTTTTGTCGTCGAAAGCGATTATTTCGTTTGCCGCCAGTTCTCGTTCTAAAAACTCAATTAACTCGCTAACTTTAGGTATAATCGACGGTTTAGGTAATGATAACTCGAACCTTTTACGTATGGAAATAGGGATTTTACGAAGTAAAATATGCAACAACAAAAAACTCCATTCTTTGATCGGAAATCGCATTACCTCGAGTGCTCGTATGTTTTCGTGATACGTATTTAACAAGTTACGCAAATGTATGTTAGATTTATCATTACACTGGACAATATTAAGAATGTTATCTAAATGCTTCGAAGCTATCACTCGTTTGTTCTCGTAACGGGCAATTAATATGTCTAATGCAGTGGAATAATTTCCGTCAGTGATAGGAATCGACTTAATTAAATTGTACGGTTCATTTTTCAATGTAAGCAAAAGGTATCTGAATTTTCCGATTCTGTGTAGGCATCATTGCGGTGCACTACCGATTCAAACAGGTCGTAGTAAGGTGTCCATTCCGTTGGTTCACCGAAAAACTGTGGTAACGGAAGGGTAGGCAATTTCTTTATGCAACTATTGCCATGATTGGGAACAATAGAAACTCGGCTCTTGCGCCGGCACTCCTCCTGAACCTCCTTCAAATCATCTAAATGACTAACAATTGCATAATAACTATCATTGAATTGGTTTCGGAAGCGTAATTGTTCTTCGCGATCAAATGTTTGTGTTTTCAACAACGACCTTTCAATTTTAGTTTGCAATTTAAGGAATTTTCTCTGAATTGTTTGAATATCTTTAGCTCGCACTCGAAATTGTTGCTCATCAATTTCGTAAAACTCTAAAATACGTTTGACCTCATCGAGAATTATTTCTCGTTCGAATAAATCTTGTTCCGCCATTTTGCGTAACAAGAATGGCTCAAAAAACAAGTTAACAACACTGAAATATTGCCGGGACGCGTAACGTCGCTACGACAATACCACAAATATGTAACAAAACTATACTTATAACAAGAAATATACCCTAAACAGTGCCAACAGGTGAATTTAAGAACGTGGACGCAACACAGAAAAACAATGGATCCGGCTCGAAGGACCAAAATTTATGTTGGTTAGACAAAGCTGGCATGCGAACTTACTTGGGAAATCTTTCTGCGGAGTCCACGCTCTCCTCGGGATAGAAGGTCTGTCCAGGGTGCACTTTGATACACACAAAAGGATATACGTATGGTTTATACGACCGACGCGCGCGCCATACCGTCACAAGGGTCGTTCCACGATAGATGACACCCAAAATCGCGCCACACTCTACTACCAACACACGAGAAAAAATTGCAATGCTAATCTGAGTGTGGACACGTTCAAAAATTACACCTATTATTTTGGCATGATTAGAAATTACAAATAACATTGGTTTTGGCACGAAACACACACATATATATATATATGCACTCTGTCTGTCTATTCTTTCCTACACGTCATAAAAAAAAAAAATGTTATTATTTTTATGGTTTTTTTCGCGCACGCCGCACGCCTTACAACTATAGCAAAAAGTGTCGTTCCAACTTTTGGTCTTAATTTTTCCGTCTAGCCTCCTTTCGCAACGCGCGATAAGGAACTTCGTTCCAATAAACCGTCACAAACCACAGACAATACAATCAGGAGCAGTAGTTTGTAGCCCTGATGTTTGTGCCGTGTCATATCGGCAATGCTGGTGTTGCGCAGGTCTCTATCATCAAGCAGCGTCTCGACGCACCTGCGCATCCTGCGCTGCTGCGGCTACTGCCGGCTGGTGGGCAGCGCGCGCTCCTCCGTGCGCGGCTCGCTGCACGCGCTCTACCGCGCCTTCACGCTCGCGCTCACCTCGCTCTATCTGCTGCAGGAATGTATTTACGCCTACCAGGTACACTGCTGTACTATTGATTCACTGCTTGCTGTCCCCTCCGTGCTTTAAGAATCATTATTCATATCTGTTGTTGATAGGTGCGCCAAGATATGGACAAGTTAGCGCGAGTCATGTTCTTACTTCTGTGCCACATCACGTCTATTGCAAAGCAGCTCGTGTTCCATATCAAAGCGGAGCGTATCGATGAGATGCTCAGTGCGCTGGATGGTGGGTATGGGTACGAAGAGCGAGATTGAGGAACGTTCTTCGAGCGAAGGGTCCGAGTGCGGGGTTTGTTGCAGATCCGTTGTACAACCAGGGTATGGAAGCGCATTCGCGGCTGCTGAGCGTGACAGCGGCGCGCGCTGCTCGCTTCGTGCGCGCATATGCCAGCTGCGCCGTGGTCACGTGCACGCTGTGGATCACCTTCCCCATCATGTACCGCCTGCGGGGACAGCCCGTTGAGTTCCCCTTTTGGATCAACGTGGACTATAATGGACCAAGAATGTAAGAAAGACTCGACTAGGTGTGGCCGTCAATTGTGGCCGTTATTGTAACCTTTGCTGGTTGCAGGTTCATGCTGGTGCTGGCGTACTCGTACTACGTGACCACGCTGGTGGGCATCGCCAACACCACCATGGACGCGTTCATGGCCACCGTGCTCAACCAGTGCAAGACCCAGCTCAGAATGCTGCGGTAAGTGCAGCCGCTGCCATGCTATATAAAAATAAATAAATGAATATCTTGAGCAGTCCCTTGCTCAAGATATTCATTTATTTATTTTTAAACGACTTACCAAAAAGGAGGAGGTTCTATGTTCGACTTTATGTTTGAATTTTATTTTATGTATGTTTACCGATGTCTCAGTCAATTGTGGACCGATATTGAAAACATTTTTTTTGTTTGAAAGAGTATATTTCGAAATTGGTCCCATTTTAATTTGGTGAAGGTCTGATGAAGAACTTTGGAGATATACAACAGAACTCTTCAATAAATAACGGCAAAACTCTCAGGATTGCTGCAATCGCATGTCTGTTTATTATTTATACCAATTTTGTTAACCCCCGCCGGAAAAAGAGGGGTGTTATAAGTTTCACGTGTGTTGCTGTGTATCTGCGTATCTGTGTATCTGTGTGTCTGTCTGTGGCATCATAGCGCCTAAACGGCTGAACCGATTTCAATTTAGTTTTTTTTGTTTGAAAGGTAATTTTGTCGAGAGTGTTCTTAGCTATGTTTGAATAAAATCTGTTCATCCGTTCAAAAGTTATGGGCATTTTACTGTTTGAATCGGGGTGTTTTTAACCGACTTACAAAAAAGGAGGAGGTTCTATGTTCGACTTCTTGTATGTTTTTTTTTTTTTTTTTTTTTTTTTTTATGTATGTTCACCGATATCTCCGTCAATTGTTGACCGATTTTGAAAATTCTTTTTTTGTTTGAAAGAGTATGTTTCGAAATTGGTACCATTTTAATTTAGTGAAGGTCTGATGAAGAACTTCGGAGATACACAACAGAACTCTTCAATAAATAACGGCAAAACTCTTGGGATTGCTGCAATCGCATGTCTGTTTGTTGTTTATACCATTTCATAACATAACATCACGCCAGTATGCTCTAAAGGGGTACGCAGATCTCTCATTTCACCGGTTATGTTCAAGTTTCATGTTATTCGGTTAATCTATTCTGGAGTTATAGGGACCTTAATAAACAACTTGCTATTAGGTAGGTAAAACTAAAAAGGGAAAAATAAAAAACTTTTTTGCAAAAATTACTACCGACTTCCAAATGAAAAACTACAAAGTGAAAAATAACTTAACTTTTGGAAGTCGGTGTCCATATCGCAAAAAAATGGTTCCTACGAAAGACACCGACTTCCAAAAGTTAAGTTATTTTTCACTTTGTAGTTTTTCATTTGGAAGTCGGTAGTAATTTTTGCAAAAAAGTTTTTTTCGCAAGATAAATGTGTCGGGGGTTTTTTAAATTGTGAAATTTTACTTGTATATAATAAGATCACGCCAGTACACTCTCAAGGGGTACGCAGATCTCTCATTAACCGACTTACCAAAAAGGAGGAGGTTCTATGTTCGACTTCTTGTATGTATTTTTTTTTTTATGTATGTTCACCGATATCTCCGTCGATTGTGGACCGATTTTGAAAATTCTTTTTTTGTTTGATAGAGTATGTTTCGAAATTGGTTCCATTTTAATTTGATGAAGATCTGATGAAGAACTTCGGAGATATACAACAGAACTCTTCAATAAATAACGGCAAATCATTCGGGATTGCTGCAATCGCATGTCTGTTTATTGTTTATATCATTTCATAACATAACATCACGCCAGTAAGCTCTATAGGGGTACGCAGATCTCTCATTTCACTGGTTATGTTCAAGTTTCATGTTATGCGGGTAATCTATTCTGGCGTTATAGGGACCTTACTAAACAGCTTGCCTATTAGGTAGGTAAAACTAATAATGCAAAAAATCAAAAAAACCCGACTGCTTTAAAAGCGAACTAAAAAGTCAGAAACAAGGAAAAAATCATGCTGTGCAGTCGGAGAATACATTTTTGCCGGCTGGCTGACCAAAATCTGGTGTATCCTCCGCCTGCACAGTATGATATTTTCCTCGTTTCCGACTTTTTAGTTCGCTTTTGAAGCAGTCGGGTTTTTTTGATTTTTTGAATTAAGTTTTTTTATTTATAACTTTTTAGTTAGTTTTTTTTCGAATAAGATACATTTAAACATATAAGTGTTATATATTTTTGAAATCACCTCTTAAAACCCTTTATTTTGATATCCCACAAAAAAGGGTTTGGAAGAAAAAAAAATTGGGTCCCCACAATATGGCACCCAAAATCCGCCATTTTTCTATTGTCCAATTTGAATGTAGCCCATGACACTTGCAGGGTTAAGACGCATCGATTGACGTATAAATCATCAAAATCGCCAACGCGTTTGGTCTCTGGAACGCCATATAGGAACAAACATTGCTTTGCAACACAAGTTACAAAGCCTTAAGGATTTTAAATAAAATTTTGGATTTAATTCTAATTTAATGTAATTTTGAATTATTTTAATTTTAATTTCGAGTGTATTATAATTTTTTTGTATTATAATTGTAAATTAAAATGATTTTTTATTCTTTTTTTACTTTATTTATTTGTAATTTTGAAAATATTTAATTAATTGTATTCTGATTTAATTTTAATTTTACCCTATTTAACTGTGATTTTGAATTCATTTTATTTTGATTTCATTGCAGTTTGGCTTTTATTTTGACTTTATTTTACTCTGATTTTATTGTTATTTTACTTTATTTATTTATTTTTTAATTTTAATTTAGTTAATTGCAAATTTCACTTAATTTATACTGAGCTGATTTTAAATGTATGCTATTTTAATCTTATTTTGAGCATGTTATTAATGTTTTTATTTGATTTTCATTTCTAATCTAAACAAGTGTCAACAAGGGGAGAAGACACTGACTACTGTAACACAGGTTTTTACCTAGCTCAGAAGTCAGGGTTTCAATTATATTGTAAATACTTATTATTTGTCAATAAAATATTTGATTTGATTAGAACATACATACATACATACATACATAGACTGATAAACACATTACCCTCCTTCGGCAGTCGGGTAAAAAGAGAAAAATAAAAATAAAAATTAGTAAAAAAATACTACCAACTTCCAAATGAAAAACTACAAATTGAAAAATAACTTAATTTTTGGCAGTCAGTGTCTTTCGTAGGTACCATTTTTAACCACCGCCGGAAAAAGAGGGGTGTTATAAATTTCACGTGTGTTGCTGTTGTGACTGTTCCCAAATGACCCTAGGCTGATAAAAATTTCGTTTTTCCTAAAATTTCCTAGATTTAGTGTTAATGTCGGCCCTTTTATAAAAGGGGTGAAGCGCCCCTCCATTCCGCGCTGCACAATGAATTTCGTCACCTAACTTGATCAATTCTCTTCCGACACGTGAATTCCAAATTATGTTTTGTTTTGTTTTGTTTTGGAATTCACAGTTATAAAATTATAACTTGGAAGTGGTTTAGAAGGATAAAATATGACTAAGGGGATATAAACTAAATTGTTATAATTAACTAACGCTTGTGTGAGAAACTCTATACACTAATGTATAGAGTATTTAAATCAAAGACCGAATAATGGTCGCGGATAATGAATTTACATTCAAGAATTACTACAAATACAAATAACTAAATTAACAGGGAGTTTAACTCAGGAAGTAACTGGTGTTGATAATATCAACTCACCTACAGACAGCCCCAAAAGCGCCCATCCCGCCATCATTTCGTAGTGTAATAGCTGGTAAGAAGAAATGATGAAACAAACTTCCAGCACACATTTCTGTCTGATAGCCTTAAGGGCTAAAGAAGTCAAACAATAGTGAAGTATGGAGTTAATTAGACAAAAGGGATTGCAAAGTGCATTATTTACCTAACGAAAGGAAGTTGGTAGGATCGCTACGCTTGCATTCATAAATACGTTTAATTGAATTACGTTAATTAGTTAAGTTGCAATAGTCAAGATTCCCACCCGAGTGACGTGAGACCGCTTTTCAGCAGCAGGTCCGTCGTAACGTGTACTACTCGGCCTAGACTGCATTTTCTAGTGAGAATCTGCGGCGGCTCCAAGAGTACAGGCTCCCTAAGCACTAGCATGCCTTGCCCAGTCCTAAGACAGTGGTCAGTTTTGTGCCTATTTGCCTCTGCCATTTGAGCGAGACATGCTACCAGTTACACTGGACGCGGGCTATAATAAGTAGCACTCTCTCGGCCTATTCACCCTTTACTAAGACAATACAAAATTACGCAAGCGTACCGCAGACTCAGTCTTTAGCAAAAATCAATGCGAAAGATACTTGCCGTACGTCGGAGCGGATTCATTCGTCGCTTCTCATCTCCTTAAACTGCCCATTGCGTGGATTTAGGGGCCGTCAGGGACGGCAGCCATCCAATATCGTGTCTCGCTAAATAGTGACGATTTAGTAATTGCCTACAAAACGGCTTGGTGTGGTTTTAACGAGACACGTTCCCTAAGCGTCATTAGACGATGTAATTTGGGGTTCTTTGTGATGCCTACCGGCTGAAACCTACCCCCCTCCCTGGAATATGAGCGACAGCAAGTATTTCGCGAAGTGTTCTGAGCTAGACCTTCTTAGGAAACAGTATATTTTAACAACTAACATTTGGTTCTCCTACGTGCTCAATTAAGAGCGGCCATATTTAGCCCATTTTATACAGAAACGAGTTTTAGCGGTTCCGCCTTCCGTGTATGTAATGTCAGTTAACTCTCAATAAAGGTCCTTAATCAAATGTGTAATTGTTTAGTGTATAAATGGTGAATTAGGGCATGTAACGTGTGACGAAAGGCTTCGCTGCTTCCCTAAACCAAATATTAGCCACAAATATCTGCCAAAGGGTGGATTTAGGAGGTAAATACAAGGGTTCGCCACGCTAGAATAAATAGTACATTAGTCAATTATCCCTACCTATGTAATACAAAGATTAAAACTTACCCCATTCATACTGGCACTCACTCACACCATATTAACGCGAATAGACTAAATTATAATTAACTTAATAATTAAACTCGTTAACACGAAACGTTACAACGACTCGACTTTAGATTATTCGTTTCCAAAAGTAAACCCTATGTGTCTAACACTCTAGTATCCTCACTCGTACGTCTTCTTCCGCTCCTCAGAACCAGACCGTCCGCTCCGCCTGCCTCAAATCAAGTGTCCATCCCATCCGTCCGTCGTACCTCCTCTCGCTACCTCTCCCCGCGTCCCTTCCCTGCTGCACCTCGCACCACGAGCTTACTTCCCACAGTTTGGCAACGCTATGAAAGGTCTATTTTATGACCGTTTTTGTGCACTTATACTTTATAGTTTTGGGACGGCCGGCAAGGTTCATCGTTGCCATATGGCTACTTCTTAGAATTCGTACAAATCTTCACTATCGACATCCTTTCCCATGGCTTTCTAACCCATGGACCCTTTTTATAGAATACCAATATTGTTTTATTCTTTTAAAATGGGTAATGTTACATAATTTATTAAAGTGGCTGTCAGACCTAACTTAACGTACTTTTAAATGGCTAACACGTGTAAACCCGTGTAAGAATTATTGATATAAATCTCAATATTTAATTAAGAATAAATGACATGTAGTCACATTCCCCCCTCTGAAAATCAGACGCATGACGTAGTACAGCGGATGAGCTTTCACAATAGGATGATCTCTGTTGTCTCATAAAACATTCATAGATTATAACCTCGTACTCTAATGCCAGGTTAACTTATTCGGATTGTTAAAATTATTCCAGTTGGATCATTAATCCAATAAGATTCAATATCTGCTATTACTTTGTAGTATTACGCAGTAACAGCTACATTCGAGTCACAATTGTTGTACCTATTTCGAATGGTACGAATTTTCTTGTCATATTCAAGTAACTAAGTGCGTGTAAATCTGTGCATGTTTATATTTTAATTTCACCTATCACAGTCTCGTATTTCCTCCTAACGATAGTTGCGAAATTGCTATGTCTGTATTAGTCTTTTATAATGACGCTTATCCATTCCAATAACAAGTGACTAATTTCAATAGACCTGTAGGTATGCCTTTTGTTTAGCTTTACATACCAGAGTCTTCTTAGCTTTAAGTCATAACAATACTTTTGTATTTTAATTTATATTTCGTTGAAATATTTTAATCTTATTAGAAAAGATCTCAAAAGACCTGTGCATGCCTATTATTTTAATTTTACATACCAGGTTATCTCCTATTAGTACTACCTACGGTACTCTCGTTCTAAACTCAGCCTATCGCAGTTGCGCTGGACGGCGCTCTGCACTGGACAGCGGTCTCTGCTTAAGCCTCTTAATGCCGAGTCAGCTGCCGAATTCGTTTTCAGGATTATCTGGAATAGTTCGCACATGTGCTTATTAGAATTTTATACCAATAAGATGAAACAGCCCCCCTCTGACCTTAAGAGGATTGGCAGTTCTGAAATTAAACAAGTATTAGAAGATTAGGTACATCAACCTTTACAAATTAAACAAGGTTGTTAGAATTCTAACACGAGTTTGAGAGTTATATCAGACTGATTTAAGAGATCAGAGACTTCTAATAATCCAATAAAGGTTTGAAAGTCATTTGTAAACTGTAGCCACATTAGATTTTCCACACTAAATATAAATCGTATAGATTTATTCATAAGTTTATCTTATTAACGAGGTCACGCATTGAAAGGTCAGAATCTTGCCCCCCTCAGGTTGTAACATTAAAGACAACTTGCTATAGTTCCAACCTTCGGTTATAATTTCATGGGTCATAATTAGGAAACAATTGTTTTCCTATTGTTACACACCTGACTCAGGTGTCGCGGCCGTTGAGGCATCGCGTTAAAAAAAGGGAACTTAACTCAGGGACTGAAGCCATGCTACAGCTTCTACCGGATTCTGCTGATGTCAATCACCTGGATGACGCTCTGGCTAAGAACACGCCGTTGGTCCTAGACATAGAGTAGTAGTAGCTATGTGGTGACTTGGTATCCTGGAATTTGAAATAAAGCCACACAAGTATCTATTCTCTTATAACGTGAACACTTTGTCGAGTCACCAGTATTTAGTGAAGCTTTCTATAATTATAATTATGTTAACGTACCTTGTTGCTTATTTTATGGTCACCTTTTGTTTTCCTAGAATGCCTCTTTTTTTTAATTTTGGGTGGCTATTTTTTAGTAACCGTTAATAGACTGCATTTCGGATATATAATATTAGGAACAGGTAACCTGGCAAATAGAATAAAATGAGACACAATGGAAAAGTAATTTATTATTTTCGTTTTGCTACGTGTCTACTTTATTATTCGAATTAAGTACATTTTTTTTTTTATTAAGTACATAAAACGTATAATAATTCTGCATTCATAAAATCTGTAATTTTAGTCTGTTTTGCGAAGTGAACACGTCTGGATTTTAATTAGTGTATCGTCATAATTTTTCTGGATGTGAAAGTCTTCAATAAAAGAACAATCTTTCGTAATACAATAACTTGAGCTTCGACCATCAATCGAAGTCCGCACTGTACATTGTTCTTCAGTCTTTTCCTGTTCGTCACAAATTGCAAGAGAGTTATCTAAATTCATCAAATCATCAATAATCTCCTCTGCTTCAATAGTACATAAAAAAACCGACCGAATAGTTATGAGAAAGCAGTCTTTGATTATATTGCTTGCACGTGTTTTTTTTTTTTTTGTTTCTGAGAATTACAAAAGCCTTTAAACCCGACACATTTTGTTTACTTTTGCGATCTTAACAGCCAGCCAGTGACCATTATACTGTTCCAGATGTGGATACTGTAACCTAAAACACAAATTATATTCAAATTGTACAATACTGCTGTCAGTAACGAAATCGTAAGGCAAAGCAATTAATTCGAAGCGAGATTGTAACGAAGGTAACGAGTAACATTACGTTTGTAACGAGTACTATGTTATGAAGTAACGAATACATACGGGTATATAATATACTAACAACTAAGGATATGTACTCAGGTTTCTACGTACACTCAAATACCCAAGTCCTATCTGTGACTGTATTCGTAATAACTGCCAGTCCCTTATTTTGTAATAAAGACGCAAATTAAACTTAAGAATATTGTGCAAGATTGCTTTCAATAAAAAACTTGAGAAACCGTGTGGTGTGCGAGGCTAACTAACACAGTCAGACCCTTGTCTTTGTAATTTAAAACCCGGCAAAAAAACAAAGGAGTCATTTGGCTAGGGTCGACGAAAAAAGCGGACGCATCTGTGAGCGTTCTATACACGGGATTCTGCTTTCAAAATGAGCACATAATTATAGATTCCGGTTACAATATATATACGTACTATGTATGATTTGCACAACCTGTCAGCTACAAAACTCACGTTAGTAGGGAATCGAACCCTTTACTACGTTAGCTTTAGAAACGACTAAATGAAACCGTACTGAAATTATCTAAGCGCTTGTGGGATTCAAACCCACAGTAGCACGCACATGAAATTCTAATTTCTCATCAATCAGTTTATCAGACGGGAATCGAACCCATATCTATGGCAATACCATCCACATCGACTCTCAACCAAATAAATCATACGGGATATGAACCCGCTAAATGTAGTTGTCGATTTCAATCAACATAACTAGTTAGTTATCTATTATCTAGTTACTTATTTTATTTTCTATCAATTCTATAAAAGCCTATGTTACGCTGTGTTAGTTCATGGGAGTCCAACCCACAGTAACACAAGCACCAAAATTTTATTAATCATTATTATGTATTCATGTGGGAATCTAACCCACATAATATTATGAAACCAATCGTCTACTAGTATGTCAGGCGGGAATTGAACCTTAACTTCCATGACAATACAGACCACGTTGACTCTCAATCAACCAATACACCCAGGACTTGAAGCCGTTAAATGTAACTGACAAATTCATCTAACATAATGAGATCTTTATCGATCGCCGTTGTAACCTTTATCGTTAACAATTCTATATAACCCTAACACTTTGTGTTATTTGTGTCGTAAAACATTCGATTGTATTATCTAAAATATTTTAACCATAGTAACTCCTTTTGTGTATAACAAATAAAAGAAGCTTAAAATTATGTCGTTGTTTTTTGTAACCCATTATTGTTCTTTCTCGTTGCACTGACGTTAGTCAGTACATTTGAACCGTAGTAAATCTTTTTGTTTGTTTTGTAACGTTGCGTCGTTTTTATAGTAACCCATAATTGTGTTTTTTTTTTCTCGTTGTACTGACGTTAGTCAGTACATTTAATGACGAGAATCCTGGTCACGGCACCACATGTGACTGTTCCCAAATGACCCTAGGCTGATAAAAATTTCGTTTTTCCTAAAATTTCCTAGATTTAGTGTTAATGTCGGCCCTTTTATAAAAGGGGTGAAGCGCCCCTCCATTCCGCGCTGCACAATGAATTTCGTCACCTAACTTGATCAATTCTCTTCCGACACGTGAATTCCAAATTATGTTTTGTTTTGTTTTGTTTTGGAATTCACAGTTATAAAATTATAACTTGGAAGTGGTTTAGAAGGATAAAATATGACTAAGGGGATATAAACTAAATTGTTATAATTAACTAACGCTTGTGTGAGAAACTCTATACACTAATGTATAGAGTATTTAAATCAAAGACCGAATAATGGTCGCGGATAATGAATTTACATTCAAGAATTACTACAAATACAAATAACTAAATTAACAGGGAGTTTAACTCAGGAAGTAACTGGTGTTGATAATATCAACTCACCTACAGACAGCCCCAAAAGCGCCCATCCCGCCATCATTTCGTAGTGTAATAGCTGGTAAGAAGAAATGATGAAACAAACTTCCAGCACACATTTCTGTCTGATAGCCTTAAGGGCTAAAGAAGTCAAACAATAGTGAAGTATGGAGTTAATTAGACAAAAGGGATTGCAAAGTGCATTATTTACCTAACGAAAGGAAGTTGGTAGGATCGCTACGCTTGCATTCATAAATACGTTTAATTGAATTACGTTAATTAGTTAAGTTGCAATAGTCAAGATTCCCACCCGAGTGACGTGAGACCGCTTTTCAGCAGCAGGTCCGTCGTAACGTGTACTACTCGGCCTAGACTGCATTTTCTAGTGAGAATCTGCGGCGGCTCCAAGAGTACAGGCTCCCTAAGCACTAGCATGCCTTGCCCAGTCCTAAGACAGTGGTCAGTTTTGTGCCTATTTGCCTCTGCCATTTGAGCGAGACATGCTACCAGTTACACTGGACGCGGGCTATAATAAGTAGCACTCTCTCGGCCTATTCACCCTTTACTAAGACAATACAAAATTACGCAAGCGTACCGCAGACTCAGTCTTTAGCAAAACTCAATGCGAAAGATACTTGCCGTACGTCGGAGCGTTTAGTAACCGTTAATAGACTGCATTTCGGATATATAATATTAGGAACAGGTAACCTGGCAAATAGAATAAAATGAGACACAATGGAAAAGTAATTTATTATTTTCGTTTTGCTACGTGTCTACTTTATTATTCGAATTAAGTACATTTTTTTTTTTATTAAGTACATAAAACGTATAATAATTCTGCATTCATAAAATCTGTAATTTTAGTCTGTTTTGCGAAGTGAACACGTCTGGATTTTAATTAGTGTATCGTCATAATTTTTCTGGATGTGAAAGTCTTCAATAAAAGAACAATCTTTCGTAATACAATAACTTGAGCTTCGACCATCAATCGAAGTCCGCACTGTACATTGTTCTTCAGTCTTTTCCTGTTCGTCACAAATTGCAAGAGAGTTATCTAAATTCATCAAATCATCAATAATCTCCTCTGCTTCAATAGTACATAAAAAAACCGACCGAATAGTTATGAGAAAGCAGTCTTTGATTATATTGCTTGCACGTGTTTTTTTTTTTTTTGTTTCTGAGAATTACAAAAGCCTTTAAACCCGACACATTTTGTTTACTTTTGCGATCTTAACAGCCAGCCAGTGACCATTATACTGTTCCAGATGTGGATACTGTAACCTAAAACACAAATTATATTCAAATTGTACAATACTGCTGTCAGTAACGAAATCGTAAGGCAAAGCAATTAATTCGAAGCGAGATTGTAACGAAAGTAACGAGTAACATTACGTTTGTAACGAGTACTATGTTATGAAGTAACGAATACATACGGGTATATAATATACTAACAACTAAGGATATGTACTCAGGTTTCTACGTACACTCAAATACCCAAGTCCTATCTGTGACTGTATTCGTAATAACTGCCAGTCCCTTATTTTGTAATAAAGACGCAAATTAAACTTAAGAATATTGTGCAAGATTGCTTTCAATAAAAAACTTGAGAAACCGTGTGGTGTGCGAGGCTAACTAACACAGTCAGACCCTTGTCTTTGTAATTTAAAACCCGGCAAAAAAACAAAGGAGTCATTTGGCTAGGGTCGACGAAAAAAGCGGACGCATCTGTGAGCGTTCTATACACGGGATTCTGCTTTCAAAATGAGCACATAATTATAGATTCCGGTTACAATATATATACGTACTATGTATGATTTGCACAACCTGTCAGCTACAAAACTCACGTTAGTAGGGAATCGAACCCTTTACTACGTTAGCTTTAGAAACGACTAAATGAAACCGTACTGAAATTATCTAAGCGCTTGTGGGATTCAAACCCACAGTAGCACGCACATGAAATTCTAATTTCTCATCAATCAGTTTATCAGACGGGAATCGAACCCATATCTATGGCAATACCATCCACATCGACTCTCAACCAAATAAATCATACGGGATATGAACCCGCTAAATGTAGTTGTCGATTTCAATCAACATAACTAGTTAGTTATCTATTATCTAGTTACTTATTTTATTTTCTATCAATTCTATAAAAGCCTATGTTACGCTGTGTTAGTTCATGGGAGTCCAACCCACAGTAACACAAGCACCAAAATTTTATTAATCATTATTATGTATTCATGTGGGAATCTAACCCACATAATATTATGAAACCAATCGTCTACTAGTATGTCAGGCGGGAATTGAACCTTAACTTCCATGACAATACAGACCACGTTGACTCTCAATCAACCAATACACCCAGGACTTGAAGCCGTTAAATGTAACTGACAAATTCATCTAACATAATGAGATCTTTATCGATCGCCGTTGTAACCTTTATCGTTAACAATTCTATATAACCCTAACACTTTGTGTTATTTGTGTCGTAAAACATTCGATTGTATTATCTAAAATATTTTAACCATAGTAACTCCTTTTGTGTATAACAAATAAAAGAAGCTTAAAATTATGTCGTTGTTTTTTGTAACCCATTATTGTTCTTTCTCGTTGCACTGACGTTAGTCAGTACATTTGAACCGTAGTAAATCTTTTTGTTTGTTTTGTAACGTTGCGTCGTTTTTATAGTAACCCATAATTGTGTTTTTTTTTTCTCGTTGTACTGACGTTAGTCAGTACATTTAATGACGAGAATCCTGGTCACGGCACCACATGTGACTGTTCCCAAATGACCCTAGGCTGATAAAAATTTCGTTTTTCCTAAAATTTCCTAGATTTAGTGTTAATGTCGGCCCTTTTATAAAAGGGGTGAAGCGCCCCTCCATTCCGCGCTGCACAATGAATTTCGTCACCTAACTTGATCAATTCTCTTCCGACACGTGAATTCCAAATTATGTTTTGTTTTGTTTTGTTTTGGAATTCACAGTTATAAAATTATAACTTGGAAGTGGTTTAGAAGGATAAAATATGACTAAGGGGATATAAACTAAATTGTTATAATTAACTAACGCTTGTGTGAGAAACTCTATACACTAATGTATAGAGTATTTAAATCAAAGACCGAATAATGGTCGCGGATAATGAATTTACATTCAAGAATTACTACAAATACAAATAACTAAATTAACAGGGAGTTTAACTCAGGAAGTAACTGGTGTTGATAATATCAACTCACCTACAGACAGCCCCAAAAGCGCCCATCCCGCCATCATTTCGTAGTGTAATAGCTGGTAAGAAGAAATGATGAAACAAACTTCCAGCACACATTTCTGTCTGATAGCCTTAAGGGCTAAAGAAGTCAAACAATAGTGAAGTATGGAGTTAATTAGACAAAAGGGATTGCAAAGTGCATTATTTACCTAACGAAAGGAAGTTGGTAGGATCGCTACGCTTGCATTCATAAATACGTTTAATTGAATTACGTTAATTAGTTAAGTTGCAATAGTCAAGATTCCCACCCGAGTGACGTGAGACCGCTTTTCAGCAGCAGGTCCGTCGTAACGTGTACTACTCGGCCTAGACTGCATTTTCTAGTGAGAATCTGCGGCGGCTCCAAGAGTACAGGCTCCCTAAGCACTAGCATGCCTTGCCCAGTCCTAAGACAGTGGTCAGT
Source organism: Orthosia gothica (assembly GCA_949775005.1). Taxonomy (NCBI): domain Eukaryota; kingdom Metazoa; phylum Arthropoda; class Insecta; order Lepidoptera; family Noctuidae; genus Orthosia; species Orthosia gothica. The sequence continues at coordinate 533,128 of OX459063.1, read as the reverse complement.
TTTGTGCCTATTTGCCTCTGCCATTTGAGCGAGACATGCTACCAGTTACACTGGACGCGGGCTATAATAAGTAGCACTCTCTCGGCCTATTCACCCTTTACTAAGACAATACAAAATTACGCAAGCGTACCGCAGACTCAGTCTTTAGCAAAACTCAATGCGAAAGATACTTGCCGTACGTCGGAGCGGATTCATTCGTCGCTTCTCATCTCCTTAAACTGCCCATTGCGTGGATTTAGGGGCCGTCAGGGACGGCAGCCATCCAATATCGTGTCTCGCTAAATAGTGACGATTTAGTAATTGCCTACAAAACGGCTTGGTGTGGTTTTAACGAGACACGTTCCCTAAGCGTCATTAGACGATGTAATTTGGGGTTCTTTGTGATGCCTACCGGCTGAAACCTACCCCCCTCCCTGGAATATGAGCGACAGCAAGTATTTCGCGAAGTGTTCTGAGCTAGACCTTCTTAGGAAACAGTATATTTTAACAACTAACATTTGGTTCTCCTACGTGCTCAATTAAGAGCGGCCATATTTAGCCCATTTTATACAGAAACGAGTTTTAGCGGTTCCGCCTTCCGTGTATGTAATGTCAGTTAACTCTCAATAAAGGTCCTTAATCAAATGTGTAATTGTTTAGTGTATAAATGGTGAATTAGGGCATGTAACGTGTGACGAAAGGCTTCGCTGCTTCCCTAAACCAAATATTAGCCACAAATATCTGCCAAAGGGTGGATTTAGGAGGTAAATACAAGGGTTCGCCACGCTAGAATAAATAGTACATTAGTCAATTATCCCTACCTATGTAATACAAAGATTAAAACTTACCCCATTCATACTGGCACTCACTCACACCATATTAACGCGAATAGACTAAATTATAATTAACTTAATAATTAAACTCGTTAACACGAAACGTTACAACGACTCGACTTTAGATTATTCGTTTCCAAAAGTAAACCCTATGTGTCTAACACTCTAGTATCCTCACTCGTACGTCTTCTTCCGCTCCTCAGAACCAGACCGTCCGCTCCGCCTGCCTCAAATCAAGTGTCCATCCCATCCGTCCGTCGTACCTCCTCTCGCTACCTCTCCCCGCGTCCCTTCCCTGATGCACCTCGCACCACGAGCTTACTTCCCACAGTTTGGCAACGCTATGAAAGGTCTATTTTATGACCGTTTTTGTGCACTTATACTTTATAGTTTTGGGACGGCCGGCAAGGTTCATCGTTGCCATATGGCTACTTCTTAGAATTCGTACAAATCTTCACTATCGACATCCTTTCCCATGGCTTTCTAACCCATGGACCCTTTTTATAGAATACCAATATTGTTTTATTCTTTTAAAATGGGTAATGTTACATAATTTATTAAAGTGGCTGTCAGACCTAACTTAACGTACTTTTAAATGGCTAACACGTGTAAACCCGTGTAAGAATTATTGATATAAATCTCAATATTTAATTAAGAATAAATGACATGTAGTCACACTGTGTATCTGTGTATCTGTGTGTCTATCTGTGGCATCATAGCGCCTAAACAGATGAACCGATTTCGATTTAGTTTTTTTTGTTTGAAAGGCAATTTTGTCGAGACTGTTTTCAGTTATGTTTAAATAAAATCGGTTCAGCCGTTCAAAAGTTATGGGCGTTTTACTGTTTGAATCGGGGTGTTTTCGCAAGATAAATGTATCGGGGGTTTTTTAAATTGTGAAATTTTACTTGTTTTGCGATATGGACACCGACTTCCAAAAATTAAGTTATTTTTAACCCCCGCCGGAAAAAGAAGGGTGTTATAAGTTTCACGTGTGTTGCTGTGTGTCTGTCTGTGGCATCATAGCGCCTAAACGGATGAACCGATTTTGATTTAGTTTTTTTTGTTTGAAAGGAGATTTTGTCGTAAGTGTTCTTAGCTATGTTTGAATAAAATCGGTTCAGCCGTTCAAAAGTTATGGGCATTTTACTGTTTGAATTGGTGTGTTTTTAACCCCCGCCGGAAAAAGAAGGGGTGTTATAAGTTTCACGTGTGTTGCTGTGTGTCTGTCTGTGGCATCATAGCGCCTAAACGGATGAACCGATTACGATTCAGTTTTTTTTGTTTGAAAGTTAATTTTGTCGAGAGTGTTCTTAGCTATGTTTGAATAAAATCGGTTCAGCCGTTCAAAAGTTAAGGGCATTTTACTGTTTGAATCGGGATGTTTTCGCAAGATAAATGCGTCGGGGGTTTTTTAAATTGTGAAATTTTACTTGTCGCAAGACAAATGTGTCGGGGGTTTTTTAAATTGTGAAATTTTACTTGTACTGTTTGAATCGGGGTGTTTTTAACCCCCGCCGGAAAAAGAGGGGTGTTATAAGTTTTAAACCCCCGCCGGAAAAAGAGGGGTGTTATAAGTTTTTAACCCCCGCCGGAAAAAGAGGGGTGTTATAAGTTTCACGTGTGTATCTGTGTAACTGTGTATCTGTGTGTCTGTCTGTGGCATCATAGCGCCTAAACGGATGAACCGATTTCGATTTAGTTTTTTTTGTTTGAAAGGTAATTTTGCCGAGAGTGTTCTTAGCTATGTTTGAATAAAATCGGTTCAGCCGTTCAAAAGTAATGGGCGTTTTACTGTTTGAATAGGGGTGTTTTCGCAAGATAAATGTGTCGGGGGTTTTTAAATTTTGAAGTTTTACTTGTTCACTTTTTAGTTTTTAACCGACTTTCCAAAAAGGAGAAGGTTCTATATTCGACTTTATGTTTTTTTTTTTTTTTTGTGTATGTTCACCGATATCTCCGTCAATTGTGGACCGATTTTGAAAATTATTTTTTTGTTTGGAAGAGTATGTTTTGAAATTGGTCCAATTTTGTGTATATGTTTTGAATTTGGTGCAAGTCTGATCAAGAACTTCGGAGATACACAACAGGACTCTTCAATAAATAACGGCAACACTCTCGGGATTGCTGCAATGGCATGTCTGTTTATTGTTTATACCATTTCATAAAGAAAGAAAGAAAAGAAAGAAAGAAAAAGTGTTTATTTGTCACAATACGACATACATACAATATAAGAACATACTTATGCTAAACCCTTAAAAACACACACACAACATCACGCCAGTACGCTCTAAAGGGGTACGCAGATCTCTCATTTCACCGGTTATGTTCAAGTTTCATGTTATTCGGGTAATCTATTTGGCGTTATAGGGACCTTAGGAAACAACTTGCGTATCTTTTACGTAGGCAAAACTACAAAGTGAAAAATAACTTAACTCTTGGAAGTCGGTGTCCATATCGAAAACAAGTAAAATTTCACAATTTAAAAAACCCCCGACACATTTATCTTGCGACAAGTAAAATTTCAAAATTTAAAAACCCCCGACACATTTATCTTGCGAAAACACCCCGATTCAAACAGTAAAACGCTCATAACTTTTGAACGGTTGAACCGATTTTATTCAAACATAGCTAAGAACACTCTCGACAAAATCACCTTTCAAACAAAAAAAACTAAATTAAAAGCGGTTCATCCGTTTAGGCGCTATGATGCCACAGACAGACACACAGAGACACAGATACACAGCAACACACGTCAAACTTATAACACCCCTCTTTTTCCGGCGGGGGTTAAAAACACCCCGATTCAAACAGTAAAATGCCCATAACTTTAGAGCGGCTTAACCGATTTTATTCAAACATAGCTAAGAACACTCTCGACAAAATTACCTTTCAAACAAAAAAAACTAAATCGAAATCGGTTCACCCGTTTAGGCGCTATGATGCCACAGACAGACACACAGATACACAGACACACAGATACACAGCAACACACGTGAAACTTATAACACCCCTCTTTTTCCGGCGGGGGTTAAAAATCACCTTTCAAACAAAAAAAAACGAAATCAAAATCGGTTCATCCGTTTAGCTCTATGATGCCACAGACATACACACAGATACACAACAACACACGTGAAACTTATAACACCCCTCTTTTTCCGGCGGGGGATAAAAAATGTTTTTTTATACTTTAATTACAACGGTTGTAAACGTAATTGCATAATGTATTAAGATAAAGAAGTATTTATAAGCAGTAAAAAAATAACAAGTGAAATTTCAAAATTTAAAAAACCTCCGACACATTTATCTTGCGAAAACACCTCGATTCCAACATTTAAACGCCCATTACTTTTGAACGGCTGAACCTATTTTATTCTAACATAGCTAAGAACACTCTCGACAAAATCATCTTTCAAACAAAAAAAAACTAAATTAAAATCGGTTCATCCGTTTAGGCGCTACGATGCCACAGACAGACACACAGATACACAGATACACAGACATACAGCAAAACACGTGAAACTTATAACACCCCTCTTTTTCCGGCGGGGGTTAATTAAAAACAAAGATAAACTTGGAGTGAAAACATAAAAGATAACAATCCTACTTATATATATTATAAGTATATTTTTTTTTAAATATATTTAATAGGTTTGCGTTTGACCACTATCTCACCTGCCCGGCGAGCATGGCCTACTGTGACATCGCTTAAGTCACACTTTTAATCACAGTTTGGGCGATAAACTCATTTTGTCTTAAATGCTAGCACGGCGGCGTGAGATATTTTCTTTACTTGTGGCATAACTTCTTGACGTTTATTTTTTTCTTTTTCGGAAATTTTCCAATTTTATTGTAGTTTCGGTTTAACCTTGGCCATAAAAACCATTTATGTTCTGAGAAGCATAGCCCTACGACGCACTGTTGCCGAATTATGGGCCTCCGTATCTTATTTTATTTTGCATATTTCCAAAATGATATCTCGAAAACGGTATGTCCTAGGCCAAAAATAACCAAAATTTAGCCCCCCCCTTTGCTACCGCCATGTTAGCAGCATCCCAACATGAATTATAAGTTTTTTTTTTTTTTTTACTTTGCTTGGTTTTCGACTCGGTCATGACAAGTTATGATAAAATATGTCATGTCTTACAATTTGTCTTAAATGCTAGCACAGGACAACCATGTGACAAATTTACAGGCGCGACTTGCTTTTCTTGTTGTTGACTTCATAGTGCGACATAATTTGAATAGACGACCAAATAAAATAATACGTAAAAAAGTATGCCGTTCATACAGCTAAACAACTTTTTAATTTTGTTGGGAATAAATTAATATTTGACCCACGACCATAGACTTATGCACACTTTATTTTTCTTTGTTTGTTTGATAACATAGTAAGTGTTTGTTAGAAAGATATATTTATTGTGAAAATTTTAATAATTACTAAAAAATATAATAGCTTGGACCAATACCGGTGGGCCCCTATTTTTTATATTTTAAATGTTTTTTTGGGGCTTTTATTTAAGAAACATTTAAAAATGTAGAAAGCAAGAAGAATATGGTATAAAATAAAATAATTATAAAAAAAATAATCATAATTATAATTAGAACAACAATAAAAAAAAATACAAGTATGAAAAAGTAATAATATAAAATTAATTAATAATCCTGTAACATTCCAATTAATTAATAAGCATTGATCACCAATTCACCATACACACAAAATGAATTTATTGCCATTTGGTGCCGTAATTAGAAGGCAAATATATTTTACATATCTCTTGCTTTGTAAGTACACCCTTACACCCCTGAATGCCGGGGTGTATGACTATCATTACAGCATAGGTTTTGGAATTTGAAAAAAGAACTGTCATACTCTACTGCACGAAGAATATTTTTAAAAAGTTAATATTTTTTTTCTCGGTATCCATTAATTACTCGAATCGGAATCTAGACAATTTATTTTATAAAGATTTTATTTTAAATATGGAACTATTTGTTTCCACATCGTATGTTAGATGGAATCGATTTAAAAATCAAACTGGCCAGCAAGATTTGACGCGCTCGCGTGCGTGAAAAAAAAAAAGGCAGTCTACTAGTAGGCGCGAAAGCATCGCGAAAATAATTAATTTTCTTGTTTGAGTTCTTTTTCAAAAGTTTTAAACATGTCTAGTGACGAAGACATAGATCTAACGCCCGATTTTATTAAAGAAAGGGCAAAAACAGTTGTCGAAAATATATTACCGCCGAACTCGAAAGAAAGATATGTAAAGGCATACGACGAATTTATGAAATGGCGGTCAGAAAAAAAAGTGAAATCTCTTTCTGAAAGTGTTTTTATATCATATTTTGATGAATTATCTAAGAGGCTACAACCTTCCAGTTTATGGTGCTTTTATTCCATGCTAAAATCTACAATGATGACAAAACATGACGTGAATTTGAAAGATTTTTCTAAACTTACTGCTTTCTTGAAAAGGCAGTCTGACGGCTTTAAAAGCAAGAAATCGAAGGTATTTACTGCAGAAGAAGTACAGAAATTCTTAAATGAAGCTCCGGATGAAATTTATTTAGCAATAAAGGTACCTACGTATTTACTTGCCCTTTTTAATAAGTTACCAAAATATTTCACAAAAATACTATGCGAATTTGGTGCCTTTAATACAACTTATGTCTTTTTTACAGGTTGTTCTAATTTTTGGGATATCGGGAGCCTGCAGAACCGTGGAATTGACAAACTTGACAATAGAAAATGTAGAAAAACATAACAAATTACTACTCATAAAACTGCTTAACACGAAAACTAAAATTGACCGGTCATTTGTTGTGCATGAAGAATTTGCAAATTATGTTGAAAAATATCAAGCTCTTCGGCCTGAAAACGTGGATACAAATCGTTTTTTTAACCGACTTACCAAAAAGGAGGAGGTTCTATGTTCGACTTCTTGTATGTTTTTTTTTTTTTTTTTTTTTTTTTTTTTTATGTATGTTCACCGATATCTCCGTCAATTGTGGACCGATTTTGAAAATTATTTTTTTGTTTGAAAGAGAATGTTTCGAAATTGGTCCCATTTTAATTTGGTGAAGGTCTGATGAAGAACTTCGGAGATACACAACAGAACTCTTCAATAAATAACGGCAAAACTCTCGGGATTGCTGCAATCGCATGTCTGTTTGTTGTTTATACCATTTGATAACATAACATCACGCCAGTACGCTCTAAAGGGGTACGCAGATCTCTCATTTCACCGGTTATGTTCAAGTTTCATGTTATTCGGTTAATCTATTCTGGAGTTATAGGGACCTTAATAAACAACTTGCTATTAGGTAGGTAAAACTAAAAAGGGAAAAATAAAAAACTTTTTTGCAAAAATATACTACCGACTTCCAAATGAAAAACTACAAAGTGAAAAATAACTTAACTTTTGGAAGTCGGTGTCCATATCGCAAAAAAATGGTTTCTACGAAAGACACCGACTTCCAAAAGTTAAGTTATTTTTCACTTTGTAGTTTTTCATTTGGAAGTCGGTAGTATATTTTTGCAAAAAAGTTTTTTATTCTTAATTACAGTAAAGGAAAATGCCACAGACAAGTAATAGGAAAAAACAAATTTACAGGCATGCCAAAGCAAATAGCCACATATTTAAAACTGAGTAACGTAGAGTTATACACCGGGCATTGCTTTCGCAGAACATCAGCGACTCTATTGGCTGATTCGGGAGCCAACCTCACTCTGTTAAAAAGGCACGGCGGCTGGAAGTCCAGCAAAGTGGCCGAAGGTTATATCGAAGATTCGATGGCAAACAAAAGCAAAATTACTTCTAAAATAACAGAAAATATAAACTTGAAATCACCACGTCAAAGCACATCATCTGAGCCATTTTTTAATGAAGAAAATAGTACCAGTCAACTGCCGCCATTTACGATGCAAGAACCTCAAGTCACTCAAACTCAAGTCTTATCATCACAAACTCATATTCAAACTATAAATATTCCTAAAAAGAACGTGACCATATCTCTTACAAATTGTAATAATTTTACTATTAATTTTAATTAAATACACATTTTTTTCTTCTTAATAAATGTTCATTGAAACCTGCTGTCTTGTTGTTTACTTACCTCACAATCGATATGTAAAGCAGAGTATTTATCTCGGGCGTAAGCATCAATTGCATACTCGGGTTAATTAGCGCCTTCGCTTCGCTCAGGCGCCAAAAACCTCGTATGCAATTGATGTCATACAGCCCTTGGTTAATAATCTACTATTTCATCCCATCTATTCGAAAAGGACGACTTGGTTCGCCTTTATGTGCACCCAAAGGTGGTGTTTTCTATAAGAAACTTTTAGCGGGCAGTAATGAGTTTTTAATCCTCTTTATAAGTGCGCCGCAATTATCTTTGCCGCGCACTGTTTGAATTTGGAACATCTTAGTGTTCAGCACCAAAGAAATCGAACGCAAATATTGTTTAAATAAAGACTGGCTGGTACGACGGCCCATAGTCACGCCGCCGGATGAATGAAAAAAAAAACAAATTAAAAAAGCGCGAACTACAGCCCGCGTTTTCGTAAATTTTCACGGATTGTTAGAAATTCATTGTTTTGTTTTGTTTTGAAAAATGAGTTCTTCAAGTGACAGTGAAAGTATAGAATTAACTCCTGAAAGCATTAGAACTGACGCAAGAAATGTGATGGATAATCTATTACCTGCAAAATCCCGGGCGAAATATATGAAAGCCTATGGTAATTTTATTGAATGGAGAAATGCAAGAGGCGCCAAGAATTTTTCAGAATCTGTGTTTTTGGCCTACTTCCAGTACTTAGCCAAAACTAAACAACCTTCCACTCTTTGGAGTACATACTCAATGCTAAAATCAACAGTCAGTTCTAATAACGATGTAAAACTGGACACATATTCGAAATTAATAGCGTACCTGAAGAGGATGTCTGATGGATTTAAACCTAAAAAATCCAAAGTGTTCTCAGTCAAAAACGGAAGAGGCACCCGACAAAGTCTTTCTTGCCGTAAAAGTAAGTAGGTAACTATGTTTACGGTGGATTAGTAAAATATAATCATAGTGTATAAAAATGCACATTTTATTGTAGGTAACCTGTAGGAACTTTGATAGATACTTGTCTTATTCACACTCGGTTTTGTTACAGGTGGCTTTAATTTTCGGATTACATGGAGCTTGTCGTGGAAATGAACTTTTAAAAATAACTGTTGATGATGTCGAAAATCACTAGGATGATTTACTGTTAGTAAAGCTGACCGATACAAAAACCAAAATTGACCGATCCTTCGTAATACGAGGAGAATACAAAACTATTGTACAGAAATACCTGGACCTGCGTCCTGCTGCTATGAAGACCAATCGGTTTTTCATCCGTTATCAAAATGGCAAGTGCTTCAAACAAGTGATGGGAAAAAATAAAATTTCTAACATGCCACAAGAAATTGCTACTTATTTGAAGTTACCAGATATCAAGCTGTATACAGGACATTGTTTTCGTCGTACTTCTGCTACCCTTTTGGCAGATACTGGAGTGGACTTAACTGTTCTCAAGCGACATGGAGGATGGAAATCGAATGCTGTAGCAGAAGGGTATATAGAAGATTCCATTGAGAACAAGGCGAAAACATCTGAACGCATCGTGGAAAACATTAAATTGCAACCTTCAGTTAATCCATCCATACCACTGTCGCCGCGCCCATCTACATCCAAACAACGAGATTCACCGTCACATTTTCCTCAAAATTATCCAGATTCGGACATTTCAAACACGCAGAATATAAAATCTACAACAATCTCTATTCCTAATAAAACTGTAACAATAAATTTTCATAATTGCGAAAATGTCTCAAATGTAAATATAAGTTTTTAGTTGTTTTAATTTCAATTTAGTTGTTACTCTATGTTTTATTAAATAATAATATTACAATAAAATATGAGGCGCTTTTATTTTCTCATAGTGGGTGATGAAAAGTAGAGTGTATCACTCGGGCGCAAAATATATTTTTGGCTCGGGCGACGTACTTTGAATCCCTCGCTACGTTCAGGATTCTACTAAAGAATCCCTCGCTACGCTCGGGATTCTACTCTAGAATCCCTCACTTCGCTCTGGATTCAAAAAAGCGCCCTCGCCGTAAATAGTTATTTATGCTACAAGTGCGGAAGGTAGGTGATTTCCGATGAGTGGCATTTTTATTCACGAGCGAGCGAAGCGAGTGAGTGGATAAATCGACACAAGTCGGAAATCATCTTACGTACGTGTATCATACAATATTTTACTATGCATTGTGCGAGGAAATAAACAAAATTAATAAAATGAAATTAATAAAATGGCGGGCTTATTCAAGCGCGTTCAACATATCCACAGATTAACTAATAGTTCCTCGGGCATATCTACTGCGCATGTGCGAATAGCTGTCACATCGTAACGCAATAAGGCACGAGCAAAATATACGTTCTGCCAAACATATTTAATGAATATTTAAAATTAATTTATTGATCTAAATCTAAATCTAGAGTAATTAAAAACGCCTCAAATAAAGTATTAGTTTTATTTTACCTTTTGTAAGAATGATAATCTGTACATAACTAATTTTTAAAACTTTTCTCAAATAATAAAAACTCTATGCGTCGGGCTGACGTTGGAGTTAAAAATTAAAAAAAGTACAGGAAAGTAAAAAGCACTAGTGAAAAAAAGTGACACTTTCCGCACAGTTTGGCTGCTTGGAAAACCGCTCTTTTCGAGGACATGCATTGTAAAATATTATTTTGCTCCCTTATGATACAATCTACTATTTTTCAACTATAAAATTTTATCACCACCTCCGAACGAAAGTGATACATTTTTCTAAATCATCTGTCAAAATGTGACATTTGTGACAAAATGGGTGCGCCCGTATTAGCAATTAAGACCCGATGAGTCCCAAACAAACGTAAGGAAATTTTTTCACGCCGCCGGTGCTATTATTTAGGACAAAATGGCGTTATCGCCCAAACTGCGATGAAATGTGTGACTCAAGCCATGTCACAGTAGACAGTGCTCGCCGGGCAGCAACAAGAAAGGCATGTTGCGCCTTTAAAATATGTCACATGTTTGACCCGTGCTAGCATTTAAGACAAATTGTAAGATATGAGATAATTTATCATGTCATGTCACAAATGTCTTGGGTACGCCCATGCTCGCTAGGCTGATGGTAAGCGATGATGTGGTCGACGATAGAGCACGCTTGCCTAGAAGTAACCTATTCACTCTTGACTTAAATACTCCCAGGTTGTAGCTATCGGGAAACACAGACACAGGCAGGGAATTCCACTCTTTTGCTGTTCGTATAATAAAAGTGTTCCCAAAACGTTTGGTGCGTATGGGTGGGATGTCCACCATGTATCGATATAGTCCAGTGGTTCGGAGTGATAAGTTCCTACCTACCTACTTTCAAGCTCGCTAGCGAGAAACTAGTGTTCATTGTTCTACTGCCTGCTGTATTCTGTTGTCTCAGTTGTATACATTTCTTCATTGTACTAAACTTAGTGTCTTATACGCAGTAACGATTGTGCATTATTTAGACCCCACCATCCTGACGTGTAACATCTATATATATAAAAGAAAGTCGTGTTAGTTACTTCACTTATAACTCAAGAACGGCTGAATCGATTTAGCTGAAAATTAGGTAGGGTAGGGTAGGGTAGGGTAGGGTAGGGTAGTGTAGGGTAGTGTAGTGTAGGGTAGGGTAGTGTAGGGTAGGGTAGTGTAGGGTAGTGTAGGGTAGTGTAGGGTAGTGTAGGGTCGGGTAGGGTAGGGTAGTGTAGGGTAGGGTAGTGTAGGGTAGCGTAGGGTAGTGTAGGGTCGGATAGGTTAGGGTAGGGTAGGGTAGGGTAGTGTAGGGTAGGGTAGGGTAGAGTAGGGTAGGGTAGTGTAGGGTAGGGTAGGGTAGGGTAGGGTAGGGTAGGGTAGGGTAGGGTAGGGTAGGGTAGTGTAGGGTCGGGTAGGGTAGTGTAGGGTAGGGTAGGGTAGGGTAGTGTAGGGTAGGGTAGGGTAGTGTAGGGTTGGGTAGGGTAGGGTAGTGTAGGGTCGGGTAGGTAGGGTAGATAAATGTTTGGTCTTTTTATGGCAAAACAAAGTTTGCTGGGTCAGCTAGTTATAAATAAAGAAGAATGGAACGTTGGCTTAAAGGTGTTAAACGTGTGCAACAACATCTTCTAATGACGCAGCAGTACGCGCGGAGAATATAGCAATCACCGATCCAGACGATGATACCACGACGTCAAGCTCGATGGTTTCAAAGACGAAAAAAAGGAAGTATGATGAATCATATATCAGTTTCGGATTTGTTGATTCCAACGGCTCACCTCTCTGCATGCTATGTAGTAAACTGCTTCCTAATAGTTCCATGGCACCTGCCAAATTGCGCCGACATTTAGAAACTGTACACCCCGAGTTTAAAGACAAGAATAAAGAATTTTTTGTTCGTAAAACAGATCAGTTATTGGAAAGTCAAAAAAATATGATGCATGTAACACAAACTATCAACAAACAGGCCACGGAGGCATCATATTTAGTTAGCTATCGCATTGCACAAGCAGGTGAAGCGCACACTATCGCTGAGAATTTAATAAAGCCATGTGTGTTAGACATAACAAAATGTATGATCGATGAAAAATCTGCAAAGCATCTCTCTACTGTGCCGCTATCAAACGATACTGTTTCACGGCGAATCCTTGATCTGGCAAGCTACGTCAAACAAGAACTGGTTACACGTATACAAAAGACACGATTCGCCTTGCAAAAGGACGAGTCGACTGATGTCGCTGGTTTGGCTATCTTTCTGGTTATCGTGAGATATCCATATGAAAGTTCTTTTGAAGAAGACATGCTTATGTGTTCACCGCTGCTTACAAACACTACCGGGGCAATTTTTTTAAATAAAATAAATATATGTTTTGAAGAAAAAAAACTCAGTTGGAACAATTGCATTGACATTTGTACAGATGGGGCCAAGGCGATGACAGGTAGAACAGCAGGAGCGGTGTCACGAATAAAAAATAAAGCGCCTAATTGTAGTTCCAGCCATTGTATTCTGCATAAACAAGCACTTGCGATGAAGCAAATGCCGTCAAATCTAAAATTAGTTATGGATGAAGCGGTAAAAATAATTAATTTTATCAAATCACGACCACTACAATCCCGATTGTTCTCATTATTGTGTGAAGATATGGCAGCAAACATAAAACACCGCTGCTCCATACACAAGTGCGATGGCTGTCTCGGGGTAAAACTTTAACAAGGCTATTTGAACTTAGAGCCGAGTTACAAATGTTTCTTTCAGGAGATACTTCTTTTAATTTGAAGGACCGTTTGTATGATAAAACTTGGTTGTTCCGATTGTCTTTCATGGCGGATATCTTTCAAAAACTGAATGAATTGAATTTATCATTGCAAGGTAAACAGACAACAGTGTTTCAGGCCCATAACAAAATAACTGCCTTTAAAAGAAAATTAGATTTTTTGATTATTTGCGTTGGTAAATAAAAAAACTTTTTTGCAAAAAAATACTACCGACTTCCAAATGAAAAACTACAAAGTGAAAAATAACTTAACTTTTGGAAGTCGGTGTCTTTCGTAGGTACCATTTTTTTGCGATATGGACACCGACTTCCAAAAGTTAAGTTATTTTTCACTTTGTAGTTTTTCATTTGGAAGTCGGTAGTATTTTTTTGCAAAAAAGTTTTTTTTATTTTTCCCTTTTTAGTTTTACCTACCTAATAGCAAGTTGTTTATTAAGGTCCCTATAACTCCAGAATAGATTAACCGAATAATATGAAACCTGAACATAACCGTTGAAATGAGAGATCTGTGTACCCCTTTAGAGCGTACTGGCGTGATGTTATGTTATGAAATGGTATAAACAACAAACAGACATGCGATTGCAGCAATCCCGAGAGTTTTGCCGTTATTTATTGAAGAGTTCTGTTGTGTATCTCCGAAGTTCTTCATCAGACCTTTACCAAATTAAAATGGGACCAATTTCGAAACATGCTCTTTCAAACTACAAAAGAATTTTCAAAATCGGTCCACAATTGACAGAGATATCGGTGAACATACACAAAAAAAAAAAAAAAAAACAAACATAAAGTCGAACATAGAACCTCCTCCTTTTTTTGTAAGTCGGTTAAAAAGAAATAGAAAGCTTTACGTCACTCAGTGAGTTTGTTAGCGATAACGACTCAGAAATGTTCCAAGATGATGTGTTCGAAGAATTGGTCCAATATCTCTGTTCGATGCGCGCATCTTTTGAAAAGTATTTTCCCGAAGAACAGAATACAACAAGTAAAATTTCAAAATTTCAAAAACCCCCGACACATTTATCTTCCGAAAACACCCCGATTAAAACAGTAAAACGCCTATAACTTTTGAATGGCTAAACCGATTTTATTCAAACATAGCTAAGAACACTCTCGACAAAATAACCTTTCAAACAAAAAAAACTAAATCGAAATCGGTTCATCCGTTCAGGCGCTATGATGCCACAGACAGACACACAGATACACAGCAACACACGTGAAACTTATAACACCCCTTTTTTTCCGGCGGGGGTTAATTAAAAATGAAACTGAATTCATGGATTATGAACCTTTTTTACCCAACTTGCAAAAGCCCGAAAGATATATTATGAATCTCTTTTAGAAATGTTATCAGACACAAGTATGGAGTCACTGTTCACAAGTAAAATTTCACAATTTAAAAAACCCCCGACACATTTATCTTGCGAAAACACCCCGATTCAATCAGTAAAATGCCTATAACTTTGGAACGGCTGAACTGATTTTATTCAAACATAGCTAAGAACACTCTCGACAAAATTACCTCTCAAACAAAAAAAACTAAATCGAAATCGGTTCACCCGTTTAGGCGCTATGATGCCACAGACACATAGGTAGGGTAGGTAGGGTAGGTAGGGTAGGTAGGGTAGGTAGGGTAGGTAGGGTAGGTAGGGTAGGTAGGGTAGGTAGGGTAGGTAGGGTAGGTAGGGTAGGTAGGGTAGGTAGGGTAGGTAGGGTAGGTAGGGTAGGTAGGGTAGGTAGGGTAGGTAGGGTAGGTAGGGTAGGTAGGGTAGGTAGGGTAGGTAGGGTAGGTAGGGTAGGTAGGGTAGGTAGGGTAGGTAGGGTAGGTAGGGTAGGTAGGGTAGGTAGGGTAGGTAGGGTAGGTAGGGTAGGTAGGGTAGGTAGGGTAGGCAGGGTAGGCAGGGTAGGCAGGGTAGGCAGGGTAGGTAGGGTAGCCACCACCGTACGTAGATCAGGCGCGTTAATAATATTACGAATTTTGCAGTATGAACTTTGAATGCTTGCCAATGCGCGCGGCGGATGTCGCGCGGACGAGTCCGGAACAGTCGTACGACGCGACGCTCAAGCAGCTATTCAAGGAGTGTCTGGTGCACTACGAGAAGATTACCCAGTAAGCCTCATTACAATCTCTTGTGTGTGCTGTCGCAAGTGAAGCGTATTGTGTAACTATCCTCATGCTTCAGGACTACGAAGATGCTGCAAGATATTTTCGGCACAGCGATCTTGATTCAGTTTGGTATTGGCGGCTGGATCCTTTGTATGGCTGCCTACAAGATAGTCAGTGTGAGTACCTATCTGCCTACAATATTTCAGAATAATTTCTAAGAAACATTGATTGAGAGTGTCATTAATTTGCACTTAGTTGAACGTGCTGAGCGTCGAGTTCGCATCGATGACTCTATTTATTAGCTGCATCCTGACGGAGTTGTTCCTGTACTGCTACTACGGCAACGAGGTGACCGACGAGGTAAGGTCGACGCAGAGTGGGAGGGAGGGTGGAGACAGCTATGTCGTATGCGTGACTGTGTGGTGTGTCGTGTGTCATCAGAGCGAGCGCGTGACGGGGTCGCTGTACAGCATGGAGTGGAGACGTGCGCGACCGACGTTCCGGCGCTCGCTGGTGCTGGTGATGGAGCGCGCCAAGCGGCCGCTGCGGCCCGCCGCCGGCCTCGTCATCCCGCTTTCGCTCGACACCTTCGTCAAGGTACCTATCACACGACAAAATCACGTCTAACGAACAGTTTCCCTACTTTTGAACAATTACGTTTAATGTATGTTTTTTTTATTTTTTCAGATTATAAAATCATCATACACTTTCTACGCGGTGCTTCGGCAGACAAAATAGAACTTGAGTGAACGGATTACAATTGAGAGGCTTTAGGCTCTCTATATTTTAAGCACCCCTCGGTGATCCTAGGCATTAAAAGATTAGTAAAAGAGTGTAATAGCTGTTTTATTGGTCAATGATTTTGTTAAACTGAAGTCGCTTCTTGGTGAAAATCAGAGACGTGCCTAGAAAACAGGTAATCCCATCAACAAGTAAAATTTCAAAATTTAATAATCCCCGACACATTTATCTTGCGGAAACACCCCGTTTCAAACAGTAAAACGCCCACAACTTTTGAACGGCTGAACCGATTATTCAAACATAGCTAAGAACACTCTCGACAAAATCACCTTTCAAACAAAATAACTAAATCAAAATCGGTTCATCCGTTTAGGCGCTATGATGCCACAGAGAGACACACAGATACACAACACACGTGAAACTTATAACACCCCTCTTTTTCCGGCGGGGGTTAAAAACATGAATGTGTAAAAGGGAGCCAAGATCAATATTAAGAATATGCACGGTTGTTGACTACGCTGACAAAAGAATTGGGATCCAAATGGGTGCCAAGTTCTATAACCTGAAATTTATTAAGAACTTAAAACATTCTTAAATAATTTTTTAACCCCCGCCCGCCGGAAAAAGAGGGGTGTTACTATTTTTCTGTTACTTTGTGATTGTTGTTGTTGTGTTGTTTCTATGTCGAATAAATGTTTTCTATTCTATTCTTTTTATTCTTGTATTTTGAAATTTTGAAATTTTACTTGTCGCAAGACAAATTGCGTCAAGGGTTTTTTAAATTTTGAAATTTTACTTGTAAACACCATTTCTTGCTTTTTCTGCTGCAACAATATTATTTTAAAACATAACTTCTTAAATTTTAAAAGTCGAATTATTTACACCAGATAACTTAGAATCAATTTTAGCTCAAGATTTGACTTTGCTAGTTTTCACAAACAAGTTATCTTATATTTGGCTAATAAACTTATCTTCTTTATGTTACACGCAATTTACGTTTTATGGTAAAAACTACATGACACACACATCGGCTACTACTACCTTACTACACATTGGTGTACAATTTACACCGTAAATTAATATAAATAACCAACCATTTTGGAGGAAGTTGTGAATGTTCACCGGCAGATGGCTCTCAACTAACTAATAATAGTATGTTGATCAGGACTTAAAAAGAGACTGTGACCTCTGAGTTTGTTTCGGCCTTTCTTCTCGAAACGCCGACCTCATCTAGTTTTAAAAAATATGATCGACATGTAAAAGAGTTTGTACAAACCAACTTACAGAAATAAAATCATTTATCATTTATCACATCATCATCACATCGTCAACCTATTAATGTTCCCACTGCTGGGACACAGGCCTGCTCTCTATGAGAGGGAATGGGCCGTAATACACCACGCGGGCGCAGTGCGGGTTGGTGGAGGTCATGTCTTCGAATCTTTGGTTCTGGGACATGCCGGTTTCCTCACGATGTTTTTCTTTACCGTTTTGAGAGCAGTGGTGAAGAAATAATTTACACAAAGTAAATCGCCTGCCTGGGCTCGAACCCACGACCTACAACTTGTAAGTCGCGGCCGATACCACTGGGCCACTACTGCTCACCTCTGCTGTATGTTGATCATAATGTGGCAATTAAAATGATAAAGGTATTATTAAAAATTTCGAATGAATCAATATTAAAACCGATATAAACGCTTTTGAAAAAAAAAGGGCACCAAAGGAAAGGAGATGTTCCAAAAATGTATGGAGCTTGGGCCAGCTCTATGTACACTCTATGTAACAGGTAAAATTTCAAAATTTATAAACCCCCGACACATTTATCTTGCGAAAACACCCCGATTCAAACAGTTAAACGCGCATAACTTTTGAACGGCTCATCATCATCATCATCATTTCAGCCGAAAGACGTCCACTGCTGGACATAGGCCTCCCCCAGGAGTCGCCACATTGACCGATCCCGTGCGTCTCGCATCCAGCGCCTTCCCGCAACCTTAACCAGGTCATCGGTCCACCTAGTGGGAGGCCTTCCAACGTATCGTCTTCCAGTTCGCGGTCGCCATTCCAGAACTTTTCGGCCCCATCGGCCATCCGTTCTGCGAGCAATGTGCCCTGCCCACTGCCACTTAAGTTTGGCAATTCTTCGGGCTATGTCGGTAACTTTGGTTCTCCTGCGGATATCATCATTTCTGACGTGATCACGCAAGGGAATTCCGAGCATAGCCCTCTCCATTGCCCTTTGGGTGACTTTAAGCTTTCTGATAAGGCCCATTGTGAGCGACCACGTCTCGGTCCCATAGGTGATCACTGGCAACACACACTGGTCATAGACTTTTGTCTTGAGACACTGCGGTAAATTGGACGAGAAGATACCACGCAACTTCCCGAACGCCGCCCAGCCGAGTCGGATTCGACGGTTGACCTCTTTCTCGAAGTTGGACCTACCCAACTGGACCGTTTGTCCCAAGTAAAAATAATCGTTTACAACTTCGAGTAAAGAGTCTCCGATCTTGATAGGAGTGGGTGTTACATGGGCGTTCACCATGACCTTGGTTTTGTCCATGTTCATTTTAAGACCCACTCTTTCGAAAGTTCTACTAAGGTCATCGAGTATTTTACTGAGGCTCTCCATGGTCTCAGCCATGACCACTATGTCGTCGGCAAACCGAAGGTGAGTGATGTACTCGCCATTAACGTTGATGCCAAGCCCCTTCCAGTCCAGAACCTTGAAGACGTCCTCCAGCGCAGCAGTGAACAGTTTCGGAGAAATGACGTCTCCCTGTCTTACGCCGCGCTGGAGAAGGATTGGTTTCGAGGTCTGATCCTGGAAACGGACTGACATGGTGGCGTTTTTGTACAGACACTTCAACACCTCAATGTACCGGTAGTCGATCTGGCACCGTTGGAGAGACTGTAGTACAGCCCAAGTCTCGATCGAATCGAAGGCTTTCTCGTAGTCCACAAACGCTAAACAGAGAGGCAGGTTATACTCTTCGGTCTTCTGTATAACCTGCCGCAGCGTATGTATGTGGTCTACGGTGCTAAAGCCTTTTCGGAATCCGACTTGTTCGGGAGGCTGGAAATCGTCAAACCTGCGCGCGAGACGATTCGTGATGACTCTTGAAAACAACTTGTAAACATGGCTAAGAAGCGAGATGGGCCTATACCACCACACCCCTGCGCCATGCCTGTGGCGTTTTGCCCTCGAGTATGACGGAATCAAAAAGCCTTGAGGACCGGTTTTCCACCCGCCTTCAGGAGTTCAGCCGTGATTCCGTCATCACGCGGCTCCTTGTTGTTTTTAAGCTGTTTCAGAGCCATCCTAATCTCGTACAGGCTGACGTCCGGGATATCTTCGGTATAGTGCCGGGTCAATCTAGGTCTTGGGTCGATTGCTAGATTCGCAACGGGTTTACTGGTTGACGTGTACAACTGCCCATAGAAACTCTCGATCTCCCTCAGAAGCTCCGGTTTGGCGGATACAATCCTGCCATCATCGGTCTTCAGTTTCGTGAGCTGGCTCTGCCCAATAGCCAGATCCCTTGAAAAAACCTTGGAGCCTTTATTTCGCTCAATCGCGTCTTTAATACGCTCGGTATTAAAGCGGCGGAGGTCTCTTTTCAAGGAATTAGAGATCTGTCTATTGATCTGCCGGTATTTGCACGCCTCATCTGAAGACTGCAGGATCATCTCACGCCTCTCCTTCATAAGCTTGAGGGTATGATCAGAGAGCTTTTTGTTTCTATCTGTACGACGGGTTTTGAAAAACTTAGACCCGACCGTATGGACAGCTTCCCCGAACCCGTCGCTGTATTCGTCCACGGAGCTCCCCGGGCACTCGAAACGATTCTGGAGTTCGAGCTGAAAGCTCTCGGGGTTTTGGACCTGGACCTGTGCTGGACGGAGCGTGGACTTCATCAGTCGAGACCTTTCAAGCTTAATATTAATGTTCAATGTGCCTCTTACCATGCGGTGATCGCTCCCGGTTTTTACCGAATTGATCACAGAGACATCATTGAACATTTGCTTCTTGGTTGACATGATGAAGTCGATCTCATTTTTAGTTGCACCATCGGGGCTCTGCCAGGTCCACTTCCTGTGTTCACGCTTTTTGAAGATAAAATATAAAGATATATTTATTTCTGAGTATATGGTACATTAAGATCTTAATATTAAACAGTTTCACATACACTACCGTTGCCGGTGTAGAAATATTAAAATTAACTTACAAATTCAAAGTGTCCATGTTCTAGGCCGCAAAAATATAATTCTAGTAAGTAGTTTGTCATCGAAACGCTAAGAAGTGGCTATATTCCCCTATTGCGCGTCAATAAGCAGATACAATAGAAACAACAATAGCTTACGCATACATGGCGTGCGCGCGACGTTTGAGGCGTACAATATTATAAATTAGTTTAGATAAAAAATAGTCAATTTTATACAATGTCATAATAATTATGAATGAAATGTCAAAATTTAGTAAGTAAGTAAGTAAGTAATTCTTTATTTTGCAAATATGGGTACAGTACATGGTGATAAATAGATAAAAAGTAGGTTCGGCCATATTTTACCAAGAGGCATGCAAAAGTTATAATTTGACACTAAAAATATAAACAATTATAGACACACTGAATAGTTTTAAATCACAACTTACTATAACTAGGTCACCCGCAACACAATTTATGTTGATTACAATTAACTATACATCTCATTTAATTTATTTATGCCCAAACAATTAACATTGTGTAGAATATTGCGTACATAATTACAGGCATTGGTGGAGCATAGTTGCAGCAAGATTATCACTCAAAGAATAATTAGATCATTGTAGCAAATTGTATATTGATTTAAAATATGTTGCAAACAGATGTAATGTCATACCAATCCAACAAATAAAGGTTGGAAACCATTATATCATCAAATATACCACAAAAATAAAATAAATATAATGCCAAATTAATCAAATAAGTCACAAAAAAATAGCTTAAGAATGTCATAATAATCAATTAGCATAAGAATGTCAAAATAATCAATTAGTATGTCAAAATAATCATTATGTCACAACAGTATTAGAATGTCAAAATAAATCCAGTGTATGTCCCAAGAACTATAATGTCATATAAATCCAAAAATAAAATAAAAAATATGTCACAAATAAATTAGAATGTCAAATTAATCCAATATTACAATTCATATTACAGACACAATTCATTATTATATAAAATAATTGTTCAAAATTCTTTCTCAGTGAGGAATTCGCTGACAGTATAGTATGCTTTATGCGCTAAAAAGCTTCGGAGCCTGTTTTTGAATAATGAAAACGGCAATTCTTTCCATTGTTTAGGTAATTTATTATATATGACCGAAGCCATGCAATAAACACTCTTTTGCATTAGTGCCGTTTTGGCGGGATGGGAACATAGTAGGCTATTGTCGCGTCTATTACGTGGAATTACGTCAGCCAGACGCTCAAAACGATTTGGGTTCGATTTCACAAACACAGCTACTTCCATTATGTACAGACTAGGTAGGGTTAATATTTTATGCTGTTTAAAGTATGGCATGCAGCTGTCAGTGGATTTAAGCTTAAACATCGCCCTTAGACATCTTTTCTGGGCTTTAAAAACTGTTTCTCTTTCGGTTGAATTTCCCCAGAATATTAAACCGTAACGTAAGTGGGATTCTACTATGCCATAATAAGCAGTCAGAAGTGCATCGATATATACTATTGGGGATAGTGAATATAGAGCGTATGCGGACTTACTAATTTTCTTACATACTGTTTCAGTATGTGCTTTCCAATTTAGGTTTTTATCTATTACTAGTCCCAGAAATTTTGTATTTTCTACTTCTTCTACTGCTTCATTGTTGTAGTGTATATTAGGGCTAATTCTAGGAATCCGCTGACTAAAATGTATAACTTTTGTTTTTTTCAAGTTAATTTTTAAATTATTTTCCTCTAACCAATTAACAACATTTTTTAAACAATTATTAATGTCCGTTTCATACGTCTCCTCACTTTTACATGGGATTGTCACAGTACTATCGTCCGCAAATAGTGTTATTGGTTGTTCAACATATTCAGGTAAATCATTTATGTACAGTATGAACTCAAAAGGACCCAACACGCTCCCCTGTGGTACTCCAAACATAACTTCACGCTCTGAGGATCGATATATCTCTTCGCGCTTGTTTACTGGATTAATTTGAGAAATTTCGGTTATTTGTTTTCGGTTTTTAAGGTAAGACTCAAGAAGACTAAGTAAATTGCCTCTAATACCGTACGCTTCAAGTTTTCTTAAGAGAATATCATAATCCACGTGGTCAAAGGCCTGTGTCATGTCACAAAATATGCCACATACAGGTATTCGTTTGTCGACATTCTGAATAACATTATATATAAAGTCATATATGGCCATATTGATAGTTCTATGTTGTCTAAATCCTTTCTGTTCGTCACATAGAACGTTATTTTTTTCAATGAATTTATTTAGTTCGTTATAAATGTATTTCTCAAATATTTTGGCAATCACAGGTATAAGTGCGATTGGCCGGTAATATTCCATTAATTCTCTATTCGCTTTCTTAAACATTGGTTTTACTATTGATGTTTTTAATGCATCGGGGAAGATGCCTGCGCTGATACTAAGGTTAATTAAATGACTTAAGTGACCACATATTTCCATTGACACGTGTTTGAGTATTTTTGTACTAATACCATCATATCCTACGCTACTTGTATTATTCAAGGCCATTGTTATTTTATGTATTTCTAAAGGTACACTAGGCGACATGAACATTGATTTAGTACTCGTGTTTATTTTGCAGCGTTTGGGTTGCCCGGTGTCATTCTGTTTCGGCTGAATTTTATCGACAAAGTAATTATTAAACGCTTCAGCAATACTCTTGGGATTTGATAGAATAGTGTTTCCAACCTTAATTTTATAAATGTTTTGTTTG
Organism: Orthosia gothica; assembly: GCA_949775005.1. NCBI lineage: Eukaryota > Metazoa > Arthropoda > Insecta > Lepidoptera > Noctuidae > Orthosia > Orthosia gothica. The sequence continues at coordinate 510,160 of OX459063.1, read as the reverse complement.
GGTAAATTATGCTTTGCGCGATTAATAATTTGCCACGTAGTTTTAGATTTATTTTTAGAAAATTTAATTTTATGATTGTTTTGTGCTTTCTGTGTCAAGTGTATAATTTTTTTGTGCAATTTAGAATATTTACTGAATTTAGTTTTACTATCTCTACTTAGGTTTAATCTCATTTGCCACAGAAGCTTTCTTTTTCTTTGGCTACACAACTTAATTCCCTTTGACAGCCACTTAGGTTTTTTAATAACATCAATTTTGATCAATTTAATTGGAAAACACAAATCGTACAAAAGCTTGAAAGAGTCTATAAAATTAGTATAGGCTATATTCGGGTCATCCGTGTTATAAATCTCAGAAAAGGTAAGATTTTTGATGTGACCTTTGAACTTAGCTATGTTTTCCACACTATAATCCCTTCTAGTCGCATACCAACAGTTTATGACACATTTTGTTTGAACAGGACAGTGAAGTAGCTGTGCCGTATGATCGGATAACGCAAATTCTAACACATCAGTTTTACAAGATTTACCAAAATTATGCGCAAAATTATCTATACATGTCATGCTTGCCATGCGAGTAGGCTGTCTTAATGCCAATTTCAAGTTATACCTCATTAACAAATATTCAAATGAATTTGTTTGATTATTTTTTTTAAGTATATCTATGTTGAAATCGCCAGCAATAATAATCATATAATGTCAAATGCCTACAAAATATAAAAAAAATAAAACAATTCAAGTTAACCAGTGTAAATAAGTATTAATAAAATGTAACGTCAAAATTTATAATTTAAAAATTCATTAACTGAATAGAAACTATTGTCTAAAAGCCAGGCAAATATTGTTTTCCTAAATTTATTAGTGGGCAACACTCTGATGCGTGAGGGTAAATTGTTAAATATTTTGATTGCCATGCAATTGGAATTCCTGCTATACAATTGTAGTCTCTGGCTAGGTGCAAGTAATATATTTGGGCTTCTGCTTTTCACTCTTTTAGAAATGTGCTCATACAATGGGAACATGTGCGAATACCTTGAAGAAGGAGTTCATCATATAGAAGCCCTCCTTCTCCATAAAACTGGCCAGTAGGTGACCCCGGTGGTTCCGTCGTCCAACTCCAAATTGCCCCACTTGCAGCTCATCCTCGTCTCGTTTGCCCAGTTTCGCGTTGAACGGCTGAACCGATTTAATTCAAACATAGCTAAGAACACTCTCGACAAAACCACCTTTCAAACAAAAAAAACTAAATCACAAGTAAAATTTCAAAATTTAAAAAACCCCCGACCCATTTATCTTGCGAAAACACCCCGATTCGAACAGTAAAATGCCCATAACTTTTGAACGGCTGAACCGATTTTATTCAAACATAGCTAAGAACACTCTCGACAAAATTACCATTCAAACAAAAAAACACTAAATCGACATCGGTTCATCCGTTTAGGCGCTATGATGCCACAGACAGACACACAGATACACAGCAACACACGTGAAACTTATACCACCCCTTCTTTATCCGGCGGGGGTTAAAAACACCCCGATTCAAACAGTAGGCGCTATGATGCCACAGACAGACACACAGATACACAGCAACACACGTGAAACTTATAACACCCCTCTTTTTCGGCGGGGGTTAAAAATAAAGCATTGAAGTGAACACACGTCTTTCATCTTCAGTTTCTGTGCCAACCGAAAGTTAACCTTAAACTGCTAAACATATGGTCCAAACGAACCGGATTCATTAAAGTTGTTTTTAGGGTTCCGTAGCCAAATGGCAAAAACGGGACCCTTATAGATTCGTCATGTCTGTCTGTCTGTCTGTCCGTCCGTATGTCACAGCCACTTTTTTCCGAAACTGTAAGAACTAGGCTGTTGAAACTTGGTAAGTAGATGTATTCTGTGAACCGCATTAAGATTTTCACACAAAAATAGAAAAAAAAACAATAAATTTTGGGGGTTCCCATACTTGAAACTGAAAAAAAAAAAAAATTTTTTTCATGAAACCCATACGTGTGGGATATCTATGGATAGGTCTTCAAAAATGATATTGAGGTTTCTAATAATCATTTTTTTCTAAACTGAATAGTTTGCGCGAGAGACACTTCCAAAGTGGTAAAATGTGTTCCCCCCCCCTGTAACTTCTAAAATAAGAGAATGATAAAACTAAAAAAAATATATGAGGTACATTACCATGTAAACTACCACCGAAAATTGGTTTGAACGAGATCTAGTAAGTTGTTTTTTTTTAATACGTCATAAATCGTAAACCGCAATTTACCAAGTACGGAACCCTTCGTGCGCGAGTCCGACTCGCTCTTGTTTTTTTTTTCAAAATGAGTACTTCAAGCAGTCAACTACTCAATCTTCTTGAAGAAACGGCTAGTAAAATGCAAAAAGCCCAAGTTAAGGCGGTACCCCGAGCAAAACGCCGCGCAAGCCATTTTTGTGCTGTTTTTAGGAGCTATCTACTCGTTATTTAAAAAGAAATATCAATTAATAAAAATACATTAAATTTCTACATCATATTGATTCTAAAATGGTAGATTTAGTTTTTTTTAAAATGTTGTATATATTTCACTAATCTCCTTCCAAAAAAACATAAAAATGAGAAATAATTATTGATATTATGCATCTCCTCGTAAAGTGTTCATTGATTATTTTTTGTACTAACACTAATGGATAGACAATTTAATAACGAAAATTTTTGTAGAATTATTTTTTTCAAAAGACCAACATTCGATTTTATAAAGATTTTATTCTTAAATCTGAGCGTATTCACTACTGTAATTCATGCTCCACCAGTGCCGCTAGACCAATAGGAATGCTCATATCTCACGCCGATTTTTGGTCAGGGTACCGTCTTAATATGAAACAAGTAAAATTTCACAATTTAAAAACCGGCCAAGTGCGAGTCGTACTCGCGCACGAAGGGTTCCGTACCATTATCGCAAAAAAACGGCTCAAAAATCACGTTTGTTGTATGGGAGCCCCACTTAAATATTTATTTTATTCTATTTTTAGTATTTGTTGTTATATCGGCAACAGAAATACATCATCTGTGAAAATTTCAACTGTCTAGCTATCACAGTTCATGAGATAAAGCCTGGTGACAGACAGACAGACAGACGGACCGCGGAGTCTCAGCAATAGGGTCCCGTTTTTACCCTTTGGGTACGGAACCCTAAAAACCCCCGACGCATTTATCTTGCGAAAACACCCCGATTCAAACAGTAAAATGCCCATAACTTTTGAAAGGCTGAACCGATTTTATTCAAACATAGCTAAGAACACTCTCGACAAAATTACCTTTCAAACAAAAAAAACTAAATTGAAATCGGTTCATCCGTTTAGGCGCTATGATGCCACAGACAGACATACAGATATACAGATACACAGCAACACACGTGAAACTTATAACACCCCTTCTTTTTCCGGCGGGGGCTAATAACACCCCTTCTTTTTCCGGCGGGGGTTAATAACACCCCTTCTTTTTCCGGCGGGGGTTAATAACACCCCTTCTTTTTCCGGCGGGGGTTAAAAATGTCCTAAGGCACGATTTACTAAGGCCCTGCGCAGACGACAGACTATCCGTGACGCACTTTTTAGTCTGTGAAAATAGAACCTATGCAATTATATTTTTTGTGCGCCGGACTTTTTGCGCGTCGTGTGCGTTACTGCATATAATTGGGTTACTAACTTACTACTAACTAAGGGTTACATCCAAGCAAGATTACAATGTATAGAAGAATATTGGCAATGTTTTAAGTCAACACCATGAAGCACTTGTTAAGTGTACACCGAAAGATCAACGTGCGAACATTTAGTACTTTGTTAACGAAGATTATTACGTTATTGAAGACTTGTTCTTGTGTTTACAAGGAGACTTAAAGGATAAACTCAAGTTAAATTACCGAGAATCCACCTGCTTGAGTTTAATGGTAATTACGATGATTGGCCTACTTATAAAGACACCGACTTCGGAAAAGAAAGTTATTTTTCACTTTGCAGTGTTTCTTTTTGGAAGTCGGTGTAAAGTTTTTTTTTATGTCACTAGTCCATAACAATACGTCGCTAAGTTTGGTACAGAAGTTGCAATACCTGAAATCAAGTATTACCGGAGAAGCTGAAGCCTTGCTGAAACATATAAGGGTTACGGACAACAACTACGAACAATCGTGGAATATACTGAAAAGTCGCTTCGGGAATAAACGAGTGATAGTAAATACTTTGTTAAAACGACTTACCGGACAAAAGGCGATCAAGTCACCAACAGCAAATCAGATTAAGTCATTGCTAGATACTACGACTGAATGTTTGAATAGTCTACAGAATCAGGATTTATCTATTGACAATTGGGACCCTCTAATTATATTTTTAGTGGTACAGAAATTAGACCCTGAGACCCATAAAGACTGGGAAGAGCATACGTACACTCAGGAGTTTAACAAGTTACCCACCCTGAAAGATTTTTATATATTTTTGGAGTCTAGGTTTCGTACATTGGAGTTGGTGACCGCTAGTAGTTCTGCAGCTGTGTCAAAGGAGAAAACTATTAAAGATAAGTCATGCCATGTTTCTGAAAAATACACCGGTGAAGATGTGTACAATGTGCAAGGAAGACCATGCCCTATGCCATTGTAAAGATTTTGTAAAGCTTCAACCTACGGAGAGGAACGAGTTTGTAAGGAAAAACAGCCCTTGCTACAATTGTCTGGCACCAGGACACTCAGCCTGGAAATGTCGTGTACCTGTGTTCTGCCGTCGATGCAACCGCCGGCATCACTCACTGTTGCACCATCAGAGAAGTAACAACAAGCAGTCAGACAATTCACAAACTCCACACAGTCATATCGAAGGAAAGGAACCAAATAAAGAAGACGTCGCAATAGCATCACACTTCACGACGAAGAAGTCCACAGCTTTGCTGGCAACAGCACTGGTGAATGTTAAGGATAATAATGGACGCACAACTGTATTGCGCGCCTTAATTGACCAAGGGTCACATGAAAGTTTTATCAGTGAGAGAGCAGCACATAGATTAAAGATAAAACGAAAATCAAGCAGAGGAACAATCATCACAGTTGGAGGGAAACAGACACAGATACATCACATCGTAGAATTTGAACTATTATCTCGCTCGGTGTGAAGATGATTTCAAGATTTCTTTGAAGGCTTACGTCATACGAGTGAGTCAGACGAGTCATACGCTCTCTGTTTACTTCTCCCGAAATAAATAAAAAACAAGTTTTTTTGCTAAAGTTTAATTTGTGGGAATACATGTATAAGTGCATCATACAAGTAACAATATTTTCCAATGTATATGTGCCGTGTTAACTATAATAAACTTTAAAAACGTTTTATCGATCCAAAAATAAAATTGTGAGTACCTGACTTCCGAAGGAAAATAAACAGTGTTTTTTTCGTGAGTGAGAAACAATCTGTGACCAAACTTTAGTGTGTGCGCACCTTTTACACCGATACTGTGCTCAGCCTATGGGGTCTATCCGAACCATACACACCGTGAAAACCACCTTGAACCTGTTTCTCAAAACAGCGCCATCTGTTGCCCTATCATTGTACTACTTGGTCTGATCAATAACACAACAAGTTGACTATGGCTAAGTGCGGAGGCTGTGGCAAGTTTCTGTCGTCGATAGAGGCCGCAAAGTGCTACAAATGTAGGTCTTGGTACCACCGAGCATGCGTGGGTATACAGCATACTGCCGCTTTAACATCCCCCTGGCACTGTCCTGAATGTAATAAGAACCTGGTGGGAGACAACGAGGCTGAAACGCCGGAAAAGGCGCGTACGCCAGCGCCAACTGCACACTTTGAAAGCCTCGTAAACCTGATGGACACCAGCCCCAAAAATAGCACAGGCCTAGACACCACACAGGAGCTCAACCTGGACCTCCTCAGGGCAGAGCTAAGCATTTTTAGGGAGGAATTTCTGAAGACGGATCGGAATGAATTCCAGCTGCTCCGTGATGATCTGTCCGAGCTAAGATCTTCTCTAAACGCAACAAACGACAGAATGAGTAATCTGGAGGAGAGGGTAGCAGTGTTAGAAGCTAAACACACTCAGCCCCTAGCATCGTCGGAAGTGAATGATGTAATAGCGCAATTGCGGAGCGAATCAATGACCGGCGGGCTTATTACGTAAGGAACAGCAAGTAGCAATAATTGTACAATTATTGCTACTTGCGCGATCAATTTAGTGACCTGGCTACTGAGGCCTTTAAGTCAAGTCTTTTTTTTTGACAGTCACTTTTAACAGAAGCTATTTTATCTGTCCGATGATTTATAAAATGTATCGCAGATGTATCGTTTGATGAATTAACCAGATTATGAAAGAGCAACACTTCGTGGAGGCTGTTTTTTTAACCGCCCCCGGAAAAAGAAGGGGTGTTATAAGTTTCACGTGTGTTGCTGTGTATCTGTGTATCTGTCTGTGGCATCTTAGCGCCTAAACGGATGAACCGATTTCGATTTAGTTTTTTTTTGTTTGAAAGGTAATTTTGTCGAGAGTGTTCTTAGCTATGTTTGAATAAAATCAGTTCAGCTGTTCTAAAGTTATGGGCATTTTACTGTTTGAATCGGGGTGTTTTTAACCCCCGCCGGAAAAAAAGGGGTGTTATAAGTTTCACGTGTGTTGCTGTGTATCTGTGTATATGTGTATCTGTGTGTCTGTCTGTGGCATCATAGCGCCTAAACGGATGAACCGATTTCAATTTAGTTTTTTTTGTTTGAAAGGTAATTGTGTCGAGAGTGTTCTTAGCTATGTTTGAATAAAATCGGTTCAGCCTTTCAAAAGTTATGGGCATTTCACTGTTTGAATTGGGGTGTTTTCGCAAGACAAATGTGTCGGGGGTTTTTTAAATTGTGAAATTTTACTTGTCGCAAGATAAATGCGTCGGGGGTTTTTTAAATTGTGAAATTTTACTTGTTACAATAGTCAATTTGATTACTATTTAGCTCCAATATTCCGATGAATTAATATTCGCAGATGTAAAGTATTTGTGTAAATTAAATATGGTAGTGAAAATTTGATATTTGCATTTTATTTACATGTAGGTATATCAATGTATAAAAACAATTAAAATTTCATCGAATTGTCGATTGTTTTAAAAATTGAATCGATAACGCATTAGAACATCACTTAGTAGACTACATTTTCTCGTATTTGAGCTATGAAACGTAAAAAAGATTTTTCAAATTTAATTTAGACATTGGCAGAATAGTCGACATCGGTGTTTGCCATATAAAAAAAATATAATAGAAGATACTTATTGCGGACTTATCACATTCTCATGTGTTTGTAAGTATTTAGTAGTAAACATATAAGCTTCGCTCAGGTAGCCAACACAGGATTTTTTTATACTGTATATAAAAAATCCTCCACTTTACCGTGATCACTTCTGTTTCAATGATTCAACAAATAGTCCAGTTGCGTAGACATTAGAGACTCAAAACAACACCAATTTGTCATTTACATTTACAATATTCACTAGGAATTTGTTATTTCAATATTTATTCATATATTATTATTCTAATTTGCGGATTCATAAAACAGCCACAAAATAACATACGAAAAAAGCCGCCAAAAACTCAAAAACTTCTATACATACTCAGCCATCACCGAGCGATTGGCAATCGACCAACAACAAGGGGAAAAAGTAATCGCAATTTGACAGCCACATTTGCTCGCCGATCGCTGTCGCTCTGCTATCAAAAACCATACGTAATACGAAATTATCGCGATCACCATGTGATAAATGCACATTTCAGTTAACAGATTTTTATTGTTAGCAGTGTTGTCGTAAAATTATTATGGTGTGGCTATAGCTCGTATATAATGCGGATTCGCTATTGAAGAGCAATTATTTTGCAAAAATAAGCCTTCCAATTTTTTGACGTAAAGCGATATTCGCGCGATGATTGTACAATCTCTGCGCAAATATTGTTAATTGCTGTTTCATACGTAATAAGCCTGCGGGATCAGGAGCTGCTCGCTAATGATATCCAGATCTCCAACATACCCGAGTCCAGTGGTGAAAATCCAATTCACACGGCGATGTTGGTTGCGTCTAAGATTGGCGTCAAGATCAAAGCGCGCGACATAGTGAGTGCCGAACGTGTCGGCGGTAGGCGCATCAACGCAACGCAGGCGACGGCGCCGGTGGAGACCCGCCCCCGCTTCCTCGTGGTGCGCCTCGCGCTGCGCGACCTGCGTGATGAGCTGCTGGAGGGTGCACGAGTGCGACGCGGCATTACTAGTGCGGACTTGGATTTGTCGGGCCCTGCGACACGCTTTTATGTGAACGAGCGCCTTATGAAGGCGAATCGGGAGTTGTTTCGGAGCGCTCGTGCGGCCGGGAGTCGTCTCGGTTGGCAATTTGTATGGGCAAAACGAGGCCGTATTCTCGCCAAGTATAAACCCGGGGACGCCACTTGCCAGATCCGCAGCGAGGCTGACTTACAGCGCACCTTCGGACTGGCACTCGGTAGCGGCGGCAATAGCGCATTTTAAAAATACCCTTTTGTCTGTTTGTTTTGGTTTTGTTAAACCGATTATTTATCTTTTTACCCGACTGCCGAAGGAGGGTGTAGTGTATCTGTCTCACTCACACGTTCACTTTGCCATCCCCACTTTCCCCCACACAGACATACACAATCTCGTGCGCACCATGTTGTATTGCGCGAGCCACTGGCCTGAGCAGACGTGTTGAAGTGTGGTCATTAAGTGCGTGAACGAGCCTGTGAATTGCCCCATTTACCGGTCACTACAAATGGCGACGAGGGTAAAGTAACATTGTGTAAATAAAAAGAAGAAGGATTGGGGTAAGTAGATAATGCATGACATGACACATGGTTATTTGTTATCGTTTAGGCACCCATATTCCGTTATGTAAATAAGATGTTTAAGTAGGTCTCACGTGATAAAAATGAAAAAGTATATGGTAAATACCTATTTATTGTGTTAACATCATATGACTGCTTAAATACATAACTATGTAGCGGAAAATAAATTCTGCCTAAGTATTGAGTAAATAACCGTTCCAGATTTTAAAAATAAAGTAAATGTAGTATTACGAAGGTAAATAAATTCGTGTTATTCTAATCAAAGAGCCAAGGGCCATGACTAAGTAGTGTCTATGTATTAAAAAACTGTGCCGTTAAACAAACACCAAACAGCTGTTCTGAAACGATTTCAAAATTGTATTTGTGGGTAGCTGCGTAACAAAATTTACTTTACTATTTCAAATCATAACATCTGATCAGAATAATAAAATCGATACATTGTTATTTTGAAACCAAATTACTGCGTCTGCAACGCGAATATCTTTGAAATTTTTCCACAGACAATCGATAGTCTACTCAACTAGTCGAAATATTTTATGGTTACCGGTCATAACTCAAATAGGGGTTTCAAATGATCGGGAAATATGTTTTGATTACATATGTTTTATAGCGGCATATTGTGATTTCGTTTCAATTCGGACACATAAAGCTATTTGAAATTGTGGTACATCGATGCTATGGAGTTTCAGCAATTCGGCAGTTCGATTGGATTACTTTGGGGAATTAGCCATCGGGACTTTCGAAATCAAGCAGTAAACCTAAAGATTATAGGCACTCTAGTGCAGTTTGCAGTTACAACCACGCCTATGGTGTCCATACTGGCTTATCTATATAATCTTAATGGAAGGCCTTAAAAACTTTGGTATATATGAACTGTTTATGTTGTGTGTGTAGTACATTGCAGGTAAATATAGGCCGAAATGCCCACGTATTTATTAACAACAATTAACAGTAACAGTAACTTTCAATATCACCAAAGGTGGTTTGGGCAACAATGTAGTTTACATCCTAATGGCCAATACTGAGACTACCCCATATTGAGTCTACCGATTAAAATGTTAATGATAATAAACAATAACTTTTAATATCATCAAAAGTGGTTTGGGTAAAAAAAAAAAAAAAAAAAAAAAAAAAAATTGTGTATTGTAGGTCTCAAGATTTAATTGAATAACGTCAAGCCACGCTGATTCAAAAGAGCTCATAATGGGCACGTGTAAATATTTGCAAACATCCTAAGGCTATGCATACAATATTCATTTTGGTTACATAAGCCATGCATATGAGTCCAAATTCCTGCTGTAGACAGCGGTGACTCATGCTATGACAGTGCTATATAAAATACGGGGTTTTAGTTACGTGGTTTAGGGAAATTAAACCTAAAAAGAAAATGAATGAATGATTCATAACAATATAAACAAATTTGTATTTCTATTCAATTTGTAATTACAATATTAGTTAGTTAACAAATTTGTATTAACTTTGAAATAATCTTTTCAAGACCTTGTTGTTTGTTCATTGCCTACGCAGCATATACAGTACGCTTTGAAACAATATATTAAACTTATTACATTCTGAGCAAGAAAAAAAAACTAAATCGCTCGCGCGCAGTTCGAAAATTATCCCTAGTAAACATTTAATTATTATTTACTAAGATGGGTGGCTTATGTGCTGTTCTGGACTGTTGTCTGTCTCTGTGCCGAGTTTCGTCCGGATCCGTTCAGCGGTTCTGTCGTGGTTGGCGGGTGGACATGCATCCGTCCGTCCGTACTTTTACGATTATAATTAAAGTGATGATCAGTCTTTGACCAAAAAATCAACTGACAGTTGCCTACCATTCTTCAAAAGGGGTTGAGCTGCTGACCCTATCAGGTATGTATTAGATTTTTCTTACTATATATATACACCAGTCATCTCATGGTGGATTTAAGACGTTCCAAAAAAAAAAAAAAAAAAAAAACTGTGTCAATACAGGCGCGCAACTACTATGACCATTTTGTTCATTGCAGTAAGTATATCATTAGTTCAAAAATATATATTGTGATAAAGCAGAAATTAGAATTAACTTTAGTCGCGCATTGTTTACTAATAGAAGGAAACGCAGAATAAAATTAGATGAAATAAATACGAACAATTAAGTGTACTATTTATGAGTTTATTCTGAATTCAAAGAAAATGCTAAATAACTACGAGTAAATGTCGAGTAAATATTCAATAAGCAAATATCATTCGATTTTTATCACGGCGAGATTGCTAAACGAATTGTCACTGACTTTCACACTATAATATATTAGTCTATGACTGTCTTATCAAATCGATGGCAAGTTGTTGCTAAAAAATATATATTTAAGCAAGATTAGACCAAATTGGGTTAGAATACCCGTAGAAGAATAAGTATATGGTGGGTCAGGCTTCAATCTGGTTGATTGTACATATAATTATATTGAGTCATTACAAAATTAATTATTTTAAACTGAAAATTTAAATGGAAGTGTTGTGACACTGAGATTCGCGCCACTATAAAATAATACAACACAGAATTTACATTTGCAGTTTTCGGAGTATTTAAATCAGGACACCTGAATCTATTTGAGAAGACACGATGAGCAATAGCTATCTTTGTACTTTGATTTACACCTGTGTGTGTATGTCTTACAAATACAAAGTTTGAATATGAGTTCTTCATTAACGTCAAACGGACGAAAAGGTTAGTTTATGGACAAACGCAAACGATCAGCATTCATCATTAAAATGAGATGGTTTGCCTGAACATTAAGCGTATTTCAAGCGAAACAAAAGAACGTATGGCATATGTTTGGCTAATCATAAGCGGGTGATGCCATAAGGTATGGCTAGATCCTAGTCGAGTTATGTCAATTTGGGTTAGATTCAAGGCGGGTCATGTTGTGTAATAGTGTCTATTTCATGTAGAATGAGTCTAATGAAAATCTAAACTCAATATACGTAGATAACGATTTGATTTAAAGTGGTGTACAGTTTGGAGAGCACGCTGGATCAGAATAGCCATATGACCACTGCTGTTGTAAAAAGATACCGCCAGGACCAGACAACTATCGAAATGTCAGTTTTAACAAAGTGCCTCATCGATCGATAGCCTTGAAGTTATTTAGCTGTGAAGATATGCAATGTTAACGTTAACACCTTACCCCGAACTGTTTTGGTAAAACCATAAGGGTAAACACTTTCGTAGGTGTGTGGTCCATTGGTGTTGAGGATTGTCAGATTTACAATGTCACGGAATAGTTCTCAGTTATAAGTAAACATCATTATGTTGAGGAAACCGTATGTCCAGTTGCCGGTGATTCGGGCACGTGTGACGTCCGCCGGGCAATGTTTAGCTCGTGTGGTGGATTGAGGCCTTGTCCCTGTCGCAGAGGGGAGGTACGCTTGCCAGCAAACGGAGCATTATAGGCTGATTATGCTTATAGGAATAGCTGGAGTGAAAAGACGCTGCCATTTAATTGGTTGGTTGTTCTACCTTTCAATTTTGGGCGCACGGTTGGCGTAGTGGTTGAGCGATTGACGGCTGTGCTGCGTGTCGCGGGTTCGATTCCCGCACGGAACGGATGTTTGTATGACCTGCAGATGGTTGTTCCGGTTCTGGGTGTTTGTGTGTGTGAGTTTATATGTTTGTGAGCGCGCCCACGATACAGGAAGAAATGCCGAGGTGGGGCAACGTATTGGTGGTTTGCTGCCATTAAATTGGCAGGTTTGGCTACCATTAAATTGGTGGGTTGCCGCCATTAAATTGGTGGGTTGCCGCCATTAAATTGGTGGGTTGCCGCCATTAAATTGGTGGGTTGCTGCCATTAAATTGGTGGGTTGCTACCATTAAATTGGTGGGTTTGCTTCCATTAAATTGGAGGGCTGTTGCTGCCATTAAATTGGTAGGTTTGCTTCCATTAAATTGGAGGGCTGTTGCTGCCATTAAATTGGTAGGTTTGCTTCCATTAAATTGGAGGGCTTTTGCTACCATTAAATTGGTGGGTTTTGCTACCATTAAATTGGTAGGTTTGCTTCCATTAAATTGGAGGGCTGTTGCTGCCATTAAATTGGTAGGTTTGCTTCCATTAAATTGGAGGGCTGTTGCTGCCATTAAATTGGTAGGTTTGCTTCCATTAAATTGGAGGGCTGTTGCTGCCATTAAATTGGTAGATTTTGCTTCCATTAAATTGGAGGGCTGTGCTGCCATTAAATTGGTAGGTTTTGCTTCCATTAAATTGGAGGGTTGTTGCTGCCATTAAATTGGTAGATTTGCTACCATTAAATTGGTGAGATGTTGCTGCCATTAAATTGGTTGATATTGCTACCATTAAATTGGTGGGATTTGCTACCAATAAATTGGTGGGATTTGCTGCCATTAAATTGGAGAAATTGTGATTACCATTAAATTAGAGATTTGAGTACATACATGAACTCACACCTTTTTTTTTTCAATGTCAGTAACATTCTAGAAACACAAACAAGTATCACAAACTAATATCCACGTACTAACAACAACTATAGAAATGGAACACAGTGGAATATTACAGTATACAGAGTTTTGGTGATAGCTTTATTTTCTCTCATTAAATTGAAGAAAAAATAGGAGGGTGAAGGGATGTTGAGATCGTGACTAAAATACAAGAATCTGTCACGTGAAGAACAAACAATATTATGATTACATAAAAATAACAAATATGAAAACTTGTTTGTTCATTCTTACAAAATGAATAAATATTGAATTGATATTCTTAATAAAGATTTTAATGAGGAAGGGATGTAGTGTATCTGTCTCACTCACACGTTCACTTTGCCATCCCCACTTTCCCCCACACAGACATACACAATCTCGTGCGCACCATGTTGTATTGCGCGAGCCACTGGCCTGAGCAGACGTGTTGAAGTGTGGTCATTAAGTGCGTGAACGAGCCTGTGAATTGCCCCATTTACCGGTCACTACAGAGGGTAATGTGTTTATCAGTCTATGTATGTATGTATGTATGTATGTATGTATGTATGTATGTAAGTATGTATGTATGTATGTATGTTTGTTCCTATGTGGCGTTCCAGAGACCAAACGCGTTGGCCGATTTTGATGATTCGTACGTCAATCGATGCGTCTTAACCCTGCGAGTGTCATAGGCTACATTAAAATTGGATAATAGAAAAATGGCGGATTTTTGGTGCCATATTGTGGGGGCCCAAATTTTTTTTTTCTTCCAAACCCATCGTGTGGGGTATCAAAATAAAGGGTTTTAAGAGGTGATTTCAAAAATATATAACACTTATATGTTTAAATGTATCTAATTCGAAAAAGTAACTAAAAAGTTATAAATAAAAAAACTTAATTAAAAAAATCAAAAAACCCGACTGCTTCAAAAGCGAACTAAAAAGTCGCAAACAAGGAAAAAATCATGCTGTGCAGGCGGAGGATACACCAGATTTTGGTCAGCCAGCCGGCGAATATGTATCCTCCGACTGCACAGCATGATTTTTTCCTTGTTTGCGACTTTTTAGTTCGCTTTTGAAGCAGTCGGGTTTTTTGATTTTTTTAATTAAGTTTTTTTTTGTATGGTGTTTGTTGATTGTTTGTTTGTCTCTTGTACTATCACGCTGATTCTTAAAGTAAGATTTTTTGTATTAAGTGTCAGCATTTTAAAAACCCGAACGATGACTTTATGTTGCTACTGTCTGCTATTTGTATTGGTAGGGGTGTGTCTCGCGGCAGTCGCGGCGTGCCCTACTCAATTTCACGTAAACCAGTTTTTAACCGACTTACCAAAAAGGAGGAGGTTCTATGTTCGACTTCTTGTATAATACTACATTCACTAAACCACCACTACACCACACCACCACCCACCACCACTATATTTACCTACACCTATTTATAATCAAACTACTATTTAAATTAGCAAAAATATCATTTACATACCGCAGCTTGCCTTTGCTTCATTATCATTTAATTGTTTTCATACTATTTACAATTGAACTAAAACTAATAATATTATTTTTAATTAAAATTGAAACTTCTGAGTGTATATTGATATTGTTAAATGACGAAATCATTTTATATTATTATAATGATGCCTAAGGGAGAAAAGTTTCTTAAAGTTGGTCTTCTTAATGCTGGTTCATTGGGTACAGGTCATGATGACTTGATTGGTGCACTCGTCAGGCATTGTTTTGACGTTATGGCCATTAATGAGACTTGGTTACGACCGGGCGAGGACGGGCGCGCTCCAGCCGCGGCCAGCGAGAGTGCGCTCGGGTCGTGGTGGGGGCGTCGGTTTTTATTTGCGGCGGGGTTTGAGCGCGCGTGCATGGTCTGGTGCGATCGATCCACGTTTCTAATCGGTCGAACAAATGTGGTTAGCGATCTCAATGAACGGGACAAAAATTGCTATAGGTACAGCCTACCATGGCAGGACCTGATCCTATTCCTAGATGCCATAACGGATTCCATTACTTCACTGGGAAATTGCGACCACTACATTTTACTTGGCGATTTCAATGTTAACTTGCTTGACTCGAATGGCATTAAAACTAAGAATGTCAATCAATTTCTGAATTGCCTCAGTCTTTCACAATTGGTCAATACACCTACCCACTTTACATCTTCCAGTGAAACCCTCATCGATCTCATGTGTACTGGCCTACCAGCAAGAAACACAACGGTGGTACCTGTAGGTTCAATCAACGGCCATTCGATTGTATCTGGTGAATTTCACATTAAGCATGACAAGTTCAAACCGTACTTGGTAAAATTTCGGCCTCTTAAAAATGTGTGCGCGGAAGGCTTTAATTTAGACTTATCATTTTTAGACTTTGGAATAATTTCAACGCTTGACAACGTTAATGATATGGTGCATGTCTTTAACACCCATATAACCTCCCTGTTTGATGTTCACGCACCGAACAAAACGTGTACTATTTTTTTTTTTTTTGTGTATGTTCACCGATATCTCTGTCAATTGTGGACCGATTTTGAAAATTCTTTTTTTGTTTGAAAGAGTATGTTTCGAAATTGGTCCCATTTTAATTTGGTGAAGGTCTGATGAAGAACTTCGGAGATACACAACAGAACTCTTCAATAAATAACGGCAAAACTCTCGGGATTGCTGCAATCGCATGTCTGTTTGTTGTTTATACCATTTCATAACATAACATCACGCCAGTACGCTCTAAAGGGGTACACAGATCTCTCATTTCACCGGTTATGTTCAAGTTTCATATTATTCGGTTAATCTATTTTGGAGTTATAAGGACCTTAATAAACAACTTGCCATTAGGTAGGTAAAACTAAAAAGGGAAAAATAAAAAAACTTTTTTGCAAAAAAATACTACCGACTTCCAAATGAAAAAAACTTTTTTGCAAAAAAATACTACCGACTTCCAAATGAAAAACTACAAAGTGAAAAATAACTTAACTTTTGGAAGTCGGTGTCTTTCGTAGGAACCATTTTTTTGCGATATGGACACCGACTTCCAAAAGTTAAGTTATTTTTCACTTTGTAGTTTTTCATTTGGAAGTCGGTAGTATTTTTTTGCAAAAAAGTTTTTATTTTTCCCTTTTTAGTTTTACCTACCTAATAGCAAGTTGTTTATTAAGGTCCCTATAACTCCAGAATAGATTAACCGAATAACATGAAACTTGAACATAACCGTTGAAATGAGAGATCTGCGTACCTCTTTAGAGCGTACTGGCGTGATGTTATGTTATGAAATGGAATAAACAATAAACAGACATGCGATTGCAGCAATCCCGAGAGTTTTGCCGTTATTTATTGAAGAGTTATGTTGTGTATCTCCGAAGTTCTACATCAGACGTTCACCAAATTAAAATGGGACCAATTTCGAAACAGACTCTTTCAAACAAAAAAAGAATTTTCAAAATCGGTCCACAATTGACGGAGATATCGGTGAACATACATATAAAAAAAAAAAAAAAAAAAAAAAAAAAAACATACAAGAAGTCGAACATAGAACCTCCTCCTTTTTTGTAAGTCGGTTAAAAACTACAAAGTGAAAAATAACTTAACTTTTGGAAGTCGGTGTCCATATCGCAAAAAAATGGTACCTACGAAAAAAAACAAACATAAAGTCGAACATAGAACCTCCTCCTTTTTTTGTAAGTCGGTTAATAAAGGAAAAATCATATCCTTGATTGTATCCGTAATCCACTTACTGTGCGTGATGCGTTTGCGTGACGATGCCCTTAGTAGTTATAGGAAAACGAAAGCCGATTCAAAAAAGAAATATTACAAAGAGCTAAAACACTTAGTGATTCGTTCGTTGTGTACAACGAAAAAGTTGCGTACTTTAAGCAAAACATAAATAATAAAAAAAAATTTGCAAAAAATTACTACCGACTTCCAAATGAATAAAAAACTTTTTTGCAAAAAAATACTACCGACTTCCAAATGAAAAACTACAAAGTGAAAAATAATTTAATTTTTGGAAGTCGGTGTCTTTCTTTATTTCCATTTTTTTTGCGATTTGGACACCGACTTCCAAAAATTAAATTATTTTTCACTTTGTAGTTTTTCATTTGGAAGTCGGTAGTATTTTTTTGCAAAAAAGTTTTTTATTTTTCCCTTTTTAGTTGTACCTACCTAAAATAAGCAAGTTGTTTAGTAAGGTACTCTATAACGCCAGAATAGATCACCCGAATAACATGAAACTTGAAAATAACCAGTGAAATGAGAGATCTGCGAACCCCTTTAGTGCGTACTGGCGTGATGTTATGTTATGAAATGGTATATACAATAAACAGACATGCGATTGCAGCAATTCCGAATGATTTGCCGTTATTTATTGAAGAGTTCTGTTG
This sequence comes from Orthosia gothica, assembly GCA_949775005.1. Classification (NCBI taxonomy): domain Eukaryota; kingdom Metazoa; phylum Arthropoda; class Insecta; order Lepidoptera; family Noctuidae; genus Orthosia; species Orthosia gothica. The sequence goes on along the minus strand of OX459063.1, from coordinate 492,472 downwards.
TATATCTCCGAAGTTCTTCATCAGATCTTCACCAAATTAAAATGGGACCAATTTCGAAACATATTCTTTCAAACAAAAAAAGAATTTTCAAAATCGGTCCACAATTGACGGAGATATCGGTGAACATACATAAAAAAAAAAATAAAAAAAAAATAAAAAAAAAAAACATACAAGAAGTCGAACATAGAACCTCCTCCTTTTTGGTAAGTCGGTTAAAAACTATAAAGTGAAAAATAACTTAACTTTTGGAAGTCGGTGTCTTTCGTAGGAACCATTTTTTTTGCCATATGGACTCCGACTTAATAAAGTTAAGTTATTTTTCACTTTGTAGTTTTTCATTTGGAAGTCGGTAGTATTTTTTTGCAATTTTTTATTTTTATTTTTATCTTTTTAGTTTTACCTACCTAATAGCAAGTTGTTTATTAAGGTCCCTATAACTACAGAATAGATTAATCGAATAACATGAAACTTGAACATAACCGGTGAAATGAGAGATCTGCGTAACATCACGCCAGTACGCTCTAAAGGGGTACTTTAGAGCGTACTGGCGTGATGTTAGGTTAGGTTAGGTTGTGTTTCCTCCCCCCCGGTGGGTTCCCGCATTGTCGAGGCGGGGGGGCTCAGTAGCCGTGGCCTGGACAACCACGGTGAAGCCAAGAGGAACCCGAGGAGGGGCCGCTCGTCAGGGCTTTTGCCGATAAGCCGACGACGTAGCGGCCAACATGTAGGTTGCGGTGTTGCCTAGGCGACATCGCAACTGAGGCGGGCCGCGATGTGGTATGGAAGGCATCGCGGCTGAGGGTCGGAGGCCGCGGCGGGAGAGGAGTGCCGGTATTACGGTGCGCCGCTCGCCCTACCCTCCGCGGCCTGCACGGGGTCGCCACCGTCTGATGGCGGACGCGGTGGGGCCGCAGGGGAGGAGGAGTGTCGGTATAGCGCTGGCCGCTCTCCCTATCCCCTGCGGCCGAAAAGTGGTAGGTGACGGGGCCACTGTCCTGACCCGTCACAGGGGGACCAAGGGTGCCATACACGGGGTTGTCTGGAACCCATGTGCTGGTTTGGTCCCCGAGGTGGTCACGGCGTACTGTGTGTTCTGGTGCGCCGGTGATGGGGGTAAACCCCAGAGGAGGGTCCGGAGACGGACAGCCGCGGCGGGTTCGCGGATGTATGCTAACGCGTTCCCGTGTTCCCGCCATAAGCGGCACAGGAGGACACCGTGGAGTTTTAGTGGGTTAGAGTCCCACATAACTGCGCTATCTCCCCGTGGTAGCGCAGTATGCATGAGCATTTCTCCACGCTAAAAAAAAAAAAAAAAAAAAAAAAAAAAAAAAGGTTGTGTTTCCTCACGATGTTTTCTGAATTTAATTAATAGAGCTTTATTTTCGAAAAATAGTATCCTCCTAATAAAAACTTCTTTGCAAAAAAATACTACCGACTTCCAAATGAAAAACTACCAAGTGAAAAATATCTTTATTTTTGGAAGTCGGTGTCCATATCGCAAATAATTGGTATCTACGAAAGACACCGACTTCCAAAAATAATTTTTCACTTTGTAGTTTTTCATTTGGAAGTCGGTAGTATTTTTTTTGCAAAAAAGTTTTTATTTTATTTTTCCCTTTTTAGTTGCACTTTCCTAAAATAGGCAAGTTGTTTAGAAAGGTACCTATAGCGCCAGAATAGATTACCCGAATAACATGAAACTTGAACATTACCGGTGAAATGAGAGATCTGCGTACCCCTTTACAGTGTACTGGCGTGATGTTATGAAATGTTATAAACAACAAACAGACATGCGATTGCAGCAATCCCGAGAGTTTTGCCGTTATTTATTGAAGAGTTTTGTTGTGTATCTCCGAAGTTCTTCAACAGACCTTAACCAAATTAAAATGGGACCAATTTCGAAACATACTCTTTCAAACAAAAAAAGAATTTTCAAAATCGGTCCACAATTGACGGATATATCGGTGAACATACATAAAAAAAAAAAAAAAAAAAAAAAAAAAAACATACTAGAAGTCGAACATAGAACCTCCTCCTTTTTGGTAAGTCGGTTAAAAATAAAAGACCCTAAATTATTATGGAAAAATTTAAAATCCACCTTATCGCCCTAAAAGCCCATACAAGACCTCCCGTCGCACTTTATAGATCCTGAACTAATAACAATTTTTTAACTGTCCCCGGTAACCCCGTGGCAAGCACATCACTTATATACTACTATGAAAATCACAGACATGGAGAAGAATTTTTTGCAATCACTCCAGTGGAAGAGAAAGACATCTCTCGCGTTGTCTCCAACCTTAAAAGTAACGCTGAATGGGGTTATGACAACATTACCCTTGATATGATTAACATGACCCTGCCGCATACGTTAACTATTGTGACTGACATAATAAACTGCTCCATACTGACGTCTACGTTCGCCGACCTATGGAAAACTGCCTCCGTTAGGCCCTTACCAAAAAATGCTAAGCATATTGCCATGTTTATCGAAAGTATTAGAAAAGGTCGTTAGTCGCCAATTAACACTATTTTTGGAACAAAATAACGTCCTTCCTGATTTACTATCTGGTTTCAGAAAGCAGCGTAGTACATCTACTGCTTTACTTGATATAACTGATAATATATTATCTGCACAGGATAGGGGAATGTGCTCAGTACTGGTTTTACTCGATTTTTTCCGTGCATTTGACGCAATAAATATCCCGTTATTACTATCCAAGTTAAGTTATTATGGTTTCGACGCCGGTGCTGTGCAATGGTTCCGCAGCTATCTAACTAATAGGGAGCAACTTGTTGACTTGCGTTTGGGCGACGGCACTACCCTTAGGTTAGGTTAAGACGGGCTGGTGTCCGCAACTCCACGTCTAAGCGCGTATTTTGCGTACGGGTGGGATTCGTCTTCCTCACTCGATCCATCCCAGCTCCTCGAGGAAAGCCAGCAGCGCCTTGGTGTTGCCAACTATTCTCTGTACGGTACCTGAGTCACCGAGGAATTTGGCCCTGTAACCAGCGATTACTGGGCAGCTTAGGAGCAGGTGTGCTGCTGTCTCTTCCTCCTCCATGCATGCTCTGCACAGTGGGCTGTCCGTGATCCCTAAGACAAAAAGATGCTTGTTAAAAGTCCCATGGCCAGTTGTTACGGCTGTGACTGCACGTAACTGTGGTTTTGACAGTCTCAAGGCTTTCTGCGTAAACCGGCCATCTAACGAGGGAAGCGCCTCCTTGGCCTGCCTGCACTCACTATGGTCATTCCACAATTTGTGGTGTTGTTCCCTGGTGCGCTTTCTTACCAGATTCCGGAGGTACCCGAAGGGTAGTGGTACGATGGGTTCTGGTCCCACCGCCACCATACTGGAACCTCTTCGGGCCAGCTCATCCGCTGAATCATTACCTCGAGAATCGCTGTGCCCCTTGATCCATTAGATGGTTACTCTATTGCGTGTACCGACCTGGTTCAGTCGTTGGTGACATTCGTGTATAAGTCCCGAGCTAACCGTGACGCTGCTCAGTGCCTGCAGGACGGCCATGCTGTCCGAGAGAATGCGTATAGGGAAGTCCTCAACCTCCCTGGCTAGGATGGCAGAGGCTGCCAAGGTGATGCCCAAGCACTCAGCCTGAAACACTGTGTTATGAGCCCTAAGTGGCGTTACCAGGTGGATGTTGAGGTCTTCCGAGAAAACCCCCGCACCTGTGCCTGTACCTGTCTTGGATCCGTCTGTGAAGATCCGTAGCTCGTCTGGGCGTAGCCCTTCACAACGGTGGTCCTCGTGCAGTTGGATCCTGTATTTTTTGTCAAAGATGAATTGCTTAGGTATCCGGTCGTTGATTGCTTTTGTTAGGGGGAGTTCGATGTTGAGTTCCTCAAGCAGAGCGGTGTGTTGTGTCTCCCTCTTACCCCATAGATCCAGTGCCTTGAGGCGTACTGCCGCCATCGTTGCCTCTTGCTGTATAAACAGGTGGAGAGGGGGGAGTCCAAGCATGGCTTCTAGCGCAGCAGTCGGAGTAGTCCTCATGCAGCCCGTTATTGCCATGCAGGCCAGTCTTTGCATGCGTTGTAATCTACTCACGGCAGTACTTAGCTTGGTGCGAGGCCACCACACCACGGCCCCGTAGGTGACCATGGGCCGAATCACCGCGCCGTACAGCCAGAGTATGATTTTGGGGGAGAGTCCCCACTTTTTGCATATAATTTTCTTGCATTGCCAAAAGGTGATACATGCCTTGCTTAGTTTGTTGTCCAGGTGACTGCTCCAGTTTAACTTACAGTCAAGTATGACTCCCAGATACTTAACCTCGTTGGACAACTTCAGTTCCGTGTTGAACAGCTTAGGTAGGCGGAAAGGGCCTAGAACTCTTTTAAGCGTAAACATGACTAGTTCAGTTTTAGAGGGATTTACCGATAGGTCATACTCCCCGCACCACCGCTCCACTATACGCAGAGCTTGCTGAGTGAGATTGCAGATAGTTGTCCCTGGCTATCAAGGCCAGCTGCTGTTCTCCCTCCAGACGAACTGCTCGTTTGCTTAGCAGGTTGGTTATCCAGTCAATTAGTACCTGATTTACTCCGTGCTTGGAGAGTGCAGCACCGATGCTGGAAAAGTTTGTCTTGTCGAAGGCCCCTTCGATGTCTATGAAGGTGCCCAAGCAGGTGCCTTTCTGATGGATTGCTTCCTCTATTTGGCCTACCACCAAATGAAGAGCGGATTCAGTAGACTTGCCCGAGCTGTAGGCGTGTTGGTTACCATGTAGAGGTAAAATATTAAGGCGCCATCGCGTAGTTCCCTCTCGCACAGCCTTTCCATGGTCTTAAGTAGAAACGAGGTCAGGCTGATTGGTCTGTAGGACTTGGCGTTTGTATAGTCTCCCTTGCCGGGCTTTGGGATGAAAATTGCTTTCACTTCCCTCCAACCTTTTGGAACTTGTCTTAAGGCCAGGCATGCCCTCATTAGTGGCAAGAGTCTATCCGCCACAGACTTACCTCCCCACTGCAGAAGCGCAGGGAACACTCCATCTGGATCTGGTGCCTTAAAGGGATGGAAGCTATTGATGGCCCACTGGAGTTTTTCCAGCGTGATCACCCTGTGTGCGTAGAGCCAGTCGTCTTTAGTTGGTGTCTGAGTGGTATCCTGCCAGTTAGTTACCTGGACGAAGACGCTTCCTGGGAAGTCTGTTTCAACTAGGACGCGTCTCGTTTCTTCAGGTGATGTGGTGAGTGTGTTGTCGGGTTTGCGGAGTGTGGCGAGCCCAGGTGTATTCTGCTGTGCCAGTACTTTCCTTACCCTGTTTGCTTGTTGGCAAGATTCAATGCTACCACAGTATTTACGCCATCCTGCGGTACGTCTGAATCTGATGCATTTTTAGGGATCCGTAGCCAAATGGCAAAAAACGGAACCCTTATAGATTCGTCATGTCTGTCTGTCTGTCTGTCTGTCTGTCTGTCTGTCTGTCTGTCCGTCCGTATGTCACAGCCACTTTTTTCCGAAACTATAAGCACTATGCTGTTGAAACTTGGTAGGTAGATGTATTCTGTGAACCGCATTAAGATTTTCACACAAAAATAAAAATAAAACAATAAATTTTGGGGGTTCCCATACTTGAAACTAAAACTAAAAATATTTTTTTTCATCAAACCCATACGTGTGGGGTATCTATGGATAGGTCTTCAAAAATGATGTAGAGGTTTCTAATATCATTTTTTTCTAAACTGAATAGTTTGCGCGAGAGACTCTTCCAAAGTGGTAAAATGTGTGTCCCCCCCCCTGTAACTTCTAAAATAAGAGAATGATAAAACTGAAAAAAATATATGATGTACATTACTATGTAAACTGCCAGCGAAAATTGGTTTGAACGAGATCTAGTCAGTAGTTTTTTTTTAATACGTCATAAATCGTAAACCGCAATTTACCAACGGAACCCTTCGTGCGCGAGTCCGACTCGCACTTGGCCGGTTTTTTTATAGCTGGATTTGGCCTCGTAATAGGCGTCCCAGTCCTCATCCGCGCATGTGTTCATAGCTCTGTTTAGGGCCTTTCTTACCTTCCTGCGTTTGCGTTCCAACTCCGCGCCTCACCAGGGTTGTTTGCCCGGTGTTTTCCGTGGCACTGTTTCCGGGTAAGCGGTATGGTAGCTGCTTATCATTGTCTCAGTAAGTTTACTTACCTGCAAGTCTAACTGCGATGTGCTCGCAGTAGTTAGTGCCGTGTATACGGGCGCTAACTTTGAATCAAGGGTGCGAGTGTAGACGGCTCTATCCGTGTTGTGCGGATTGCGCCGAGGCGGTACAGGTGCTACACAGGCCTGCATGTCAAAGCGGATCCACCTGTGATCCGAGCAGGAGGCCTCGTTGGAGACCTGCCATCCAGTGGTGATTTCTGCTGCGCCTTCTGTCGCCAGAGTCAGGTCGATAATTGTGCGACTGCGTCTTGTAACAAACGTCGGTACCGCGCCTGTGTTTAGTAGGGATAGGTTAGTTGTAAATAAGTAGTCCACTAATGCCTTACCCCTTTCGTTTTGCGTATCCATTCCCCACAGAGGGTGATGTGCGTTTGCGTCAGTCCCAATGATGATCTCTTCCCCGTTGTTCTCGCATTGGGTTACGAAACGGACAAGGTCGTGCGGGGGTGGGGTCTCTGCTTCAGGCATATAGGCCGAGGCGAAGACGATCGACATCAGAGAGTCACCACGCTGCATTGCCAGCCTAGCTGCAGAGATATCTCTGCAACAGAAATTGTTTAGAAGCTGTGCTTTGAGGTTACCTGTAACAAAAATACACGCTCTAGGGTGATAATGGTTAGAGGTAACAAGGAGCTTACCACCTAGGTTTGTCAGTCCTTTGATTTGGCCGCCCCTAATCCACGGCTCCTGAATCAGGGCAATGGCCGTGTGTTGAACCTCCAACCACTTGCGCAATTGGGCCGTCGCTGTCTGGCTGTGGTGGAGGTTTGCCTGCACTATGCTACAGGCACTACCCTTAGATCGACACGCATTTCTGTAGAGAGAGGAGTCCCACAGGGCTCCATATTGGGCCCGATTCTTTTATTTTGTACTGTGCGGATATTGTAAAGTGCCTCCAGAAATGCAAGTACCATATATACGCCGATGATGTTCAACTTTCTATATCTTTTAGACCTGACGATTACATTAGTGCTATTAAGGAACTTAACGATCTTGAAAGAATCGCCGCCTGGTCAGAGGAGAACTGCCTTTCTTTAAATCCAACTAAGACGAAATATTATGTTATTTGGCACAAGACAGCAGTTAGCCCGACTACCTTTGACATTTGACTTGGCAATTATGGGCGAACCAATTGAGCGAGTGTATGAAGCGCGAAATCTAGGTGTCATTATGGATAAAGACCTCCGTTTTGAGAAACATGTAGCAGACTCGGTTAGAAACTGTTTTTATCGCCTTAAGGTTTTATACAATATTAGACCTTATTTATCCAAAAGACTACGGGAACAGCTAGTGGAAACCCTGGTTCTGTCCAGGCTGAACTACGCTGACACGGTTTACGGCCCGCGCCTATTGGCTCGTACAGACCGCCTCATCCAAAGGGTACAAAACGCTTGTGCTCGGTTTTGTTATAATATTCCTTACAGAAGTACATATAACACCTTTTCTGAACAAGCACTTTATACTGAAGATGAAGTCCAGACGCAAACTACACTTGGCTTGCCTTCTGTTCGGTGTGGTAAAATATCAAAAGCCGGATTACCTTTATGACAAGCTAAATTGGGTTGCGAGTAGACGGGAATGCGGTAGAAGACAATGCTCACAACAACTCTCGACTCAGTCTCAGGGTACAGCTGCTTTTAGAGGCAGCTTTCGTTATGCGGCTTCCAAAATATGGAATAACTTGCCACCACCGATTAGAGCAATGAACACTTTACACGTTTTTAGACGACGCTTACGGCAGTATCTTATTGAAGCACAAAGGAAGCTAGATATGGTCGCACTAAATGTTTCAATTATATGGCATATTTATCTACCCGCATGATTTGTAGTTTTATTCCTGCAATGCTACCTACTCATTTTTAACCGACTTACAAAAAAAGGAGGAGGTTCTATGTTCGACTTTATGTTTGTTTTTTTTTTTTTTTTTTTTTTTTTTGTGTTTGTTCACCGATATCTCTGTCAATTGTGGACCGATTTTAAAAATTCTTTTTTAGTTTGAAAGAGCATGTTTCGAAATTGGTCCCATTTTAATTTGGTGAACGTCTGATGAAGAACTTCGGAGATACACAACAGAACTCTTCAATAAATAACGGCAAAACTCTCGGGATTGCTGCAATCGCATGTCTGTTTGTTGTTTATACCATTTCATAACATAACATCACGCCAGTACGCTCTAAAGGGGTACACAGATCTCTCATTTCACCGGTTATGTTCAGGTTTCATATTATTCGGTTAATCTATTCTGGAGTTATAGGGACCTTAATAAACAACTTGCTATTAGGTAGGTAAAACTAAAAAGGGAAAAATAAAAAAACTTTTTTGCAAAAAAATACTACCGACTTCCAAATGAAAAACTACAAAGTGAAAAATAACTTTTGGAAGTCGGTGTCCATATCGCAAAAAAATGGTACCTACGAAAGACACCGACTTCCAAAAGTTAAGTTATTTTTCACTTTGTAGTTTTTCATTTGGAAGTCGGTAGTATTTTTTTGCAAAAAAGTTTTTTAACACTATTTATACATATACCCATATTCCTCACAATTTTTTCAGGATACAAATTTATTTTATTTAGTGTAGGAAACACCAACAGGAACAGGACGTAGTTGAGTAAAATACAACGATTATACGAAACTGTCTTATATTTCACTTGAAATGTACATACAAAAATCAATACTTAGCACTAGGTACTTATTAACAGGTTACAGGATACTAATAACTCTAACACAACCTATCGCGTCGAGTCCCAAAAACCCAAGAGAGCGGCGCAACCGGCCAAACGTTCCGTTAGCCCACGTTAATCCCTCCATTTTTAACCGACTTACAAAAAAAGGAGGAGGTTCTATGTTCGACTTTATGTTTGTTTTTTTTTTTTTTTTTTTTTGTGTATGTTCACCGATATCTCTGTCAATTGTGGACCGATTTTGAAAATTCTTTTTTTGTCTGAAAGAGTATGTTTCGAAATTGGTCCCATTTTAATTTGGTGAAGGTCTGATGAAGAACTTTGGAGATACACAACAGAACTCTTCAATAAATAACGGCAAAACTCTCGGGATTGCTGCAATCGCATGTCTGTTTGTTGTTTATACCATTTCATAACATAACATCACGCCAGTACGCTCTAAAGGGGTACACAGATCTCTCATTTCACCGGTTATGTTCAAGTTTCATATTATTCGGTTAATCTATTCTGGAGTTATAGGGACCTTAATAAACAAATTGCTATTAGGTAGGTAAAACTAAAAAGGGAAAAATAAAAAAACTTTTTGCAAATAAAAACTTTTTGCAAAAAAATACTACCGACTTCCAAATGAAAAACTACAAAGTGAAAAATAACTTAACTTTTGGAAGTCGGTGTCTTTCGTAGGAAACATTTTTTTGTGATATGGACACCGACTTCCAAAAGTTAAGTTATTTTTCACTTTGTAGTTTTTCATTTGGAAGTCGGTAGTATTTTTTTGCAAAAAGTTTTTATTTTTCCCTTTTTAGTTTTACCTACCTAATAGCAAGTTGTTTACTATGGTCCCTTTAACTCCAGAATAGATTAACCGAATAACATGAAACTTGAACAGAACCGGTGAAATGAGAGATCTGCGTACCCCTTTAGAGCGTACTGGCGTGATGTTATGTTATGAAATGGTATAAACAACAAACAGACATGCGATTGCAGCAATCCCGAGAGTTTTGCCGTTATTTATTGAAGAGTTCTGTGTGTATCTCCGAAGTTCTTCATCAGACGTTCACCAAATTAAAATGGGACCAATTTCGAAACATACTCTTTCAAACAAAAAAAGAATTTTCAAAATCGGTCCACAATTGACGGAGATATCGGTGAACATACATAAAAAAAAAAAAAAAAAAAAAAAAAAAAAAAACATACAAGAAGTCGAACATAGAACCTCCTCCTTTTTTGTAAGTCGGTTAAAAAATACTACCGACTTCCAAATGAAAAACTACAAAGTGAAAAATAACTTAACTTTTGGAAGTCGGTGTCCATATCGCAAAAAAAATGGTACCTACGAAAGACACCGACTTCCAAAAGTTAAGTTATTTTTCACTTTGTAGTTTTTCATTTGGAAGTCGGTAGTATTTTTTTGCAAAAAGTTTTTTTTAGTGGGTAGAAGCGAGTTCTCCGATTGGTTCCCGCCATTTTGCGACAACCAATCACAGAGCGACCACGAATATAATAAGAGGGTAAAGTTGCCAACGTAAAGTTTAAAATGGAAGCTCTAATAATACGAATATCGATTAAAATAATCGATTAGCAAAATCAAAATTCAAAAACCCTAACAATCGACCGTCCTGACAACGTGTGCGGCCCCGCACACGACACCAGGTGGAACCCTAACAATCGGGACGCTAGCAGGTTGCTCCGTTTTTACATATTTATTGTTTGAGTATTAAATTACAATAGGGATAACCACTTGCTTCCCTAAGACTAATCAAAATATGATTAGTTAATCAGTTCCCTAGAGTTTTATTACACACATAGCCACAGCTAAGTGGGTAATAAAACTTTACAAAATAATTCTCATACGAATTTACTAAGCTAAATTATATAAATATTTAATTTAAATTAGGTATAAGTTCATTAAAGTATGAGTAAATGCAATAGCTAAAAGTTCATTAGGTTGAGGTGAATATCTGATGCAAATATTAAGCTCAACTACACAAGATTGATTCAACTGTCAAGGAACATAAAGTACAAATCGACTCAATAGATTTATGTAACAACTAGCTGTTGCCCGCGACTTCGTCTGCGAAGCTTTAGTAATTCGAATTGCTTATTTTTTAAATCGCGGCTTAACATTGTAGGTTTTCCATACAAACGTCTACCCCTCTTTCCACTCCCTTAAGTATGATTTCCGTAAGTATGTTTGGATAAAAACTATCCTATGTCCTGCCCAGGGTCTCAAAATATCTCCGAACCAAATTACATTTAAATCGGTTCAGCGGTTTAAGCGTGAAAAGGTAGACAGAGAGACAGACAGAGTTACTTTCACATTTATAATATTAACTCCGCCCGCGACTTCGTTCGTGTGATGGCAACCAAAAATAAGCTGTTATTAAACCAAATAAAAATGTGGTTTCTTAAAGTTCTACGGCTTATAGGTTTGGGACGATTCGTTTTAAAGAATAATACATTTTAGGTTACCGCTTCTCTTTTTAATTTTTTGTTTATTTTAGTTAGATTGCTCAGTAAGATGTCTCAAAAAAACTAAAATCATTTAACCCTATCAGGGGGGAGGTAGTTTTAAAAAACGTATTATGTAAATTTTGATTATTTACTTTATCTCCACGGAATGAGATTGTTCATACAAACAAATTGCCCCCTTTTCACCACCTTAAAGGTTGACAGTTCAGTGGTGACTGCGAACCGGAAAACGCAAATTAGGAAGTCCGACCTGGTCAAGGCTGCGGGATTCCGGTGGATGCGAAACGCACAGGACCGATCAGTGTGGCGGCGCTTGGGGAAGGCCTATGTTTAGCAGTGGACGTTTTTTGGCTGAAATGATGATGATGGTGAAAGTTTGATTTTCCGCAAATTCCTTCTTCGTGCTCCCCTAGATCCCTACATCAAAAACGAAAGCTTGTCCAGTATGATTCATAACAAACTTTAACACCCACTTAATCCTATGTTGGGGGGTTGTTTCAAAAAAATATAATGACAAATTTTTATTGTTTACTTAGGTTGGTATTTATGTCAACTATCAAGTTTATTAACCCAATAAATAAGATTTTTCAAAAAACTTTAACTCCCCCTAAATCGACTTTTGAGTGTAGTTTCTAAAAACTTATAGTGACAACCTTTATTGTTTACTTAAGTTGATATTTAGGTATGTCAAGTTTCTAGTTTAATAACTCAAGAAATAAGATTCATCAAAAAACCTTAACACCCCTAAAAAAACCGTATTTTGGGGTTAGTTTAAAAAAACTAAGAATTTCAACTTTATTGTTTACCTAGGTTGGTATATATGTCAAGTTTAAAGTTAATTAACTCAAGAAGTAAGATTCATCAAAAAAAAAATCTTTTGGGGTCAGTTTTGAAAACTAATAATAAAAACTTTTATTGCTTAAGTTTCAAGTTTATTAACCCAAGTAATATGATTATTTTTTTTAAAAACTTTTACAAATTATTTTTGGGGGTAGTTTCGAAAAACTAATAATAACAACCTTATAATTTATTTAAGTTAGTATTTGTGCAATGTTTCAAGTTTAGTAACCCATGAAATAAAATTCTTCGATACAAACTTCAATACCCCCTTAATCGAATTGTGAGGGTAGTTTAAAAAAACTAATAATGTCAACCTTTTATCATTTACTTAGATTACTATTTATGCCAAGTTTCAAGAATATTAGCTGAAGGAATTAGATTTTTCATACAAACATTGTCCCCTTTTTTCTCCCCCTTTAGGGGAAGAATTTCGGCAAATCCTTTCTTATCGGATGCCTACGTCATACAAAAACATACTCCACAACATACTCCAGGCCTCAACGATCAGCGGTTTAGGCTGTGCGTTGATCCGTCAGTCAGTCATTCAGGACAAAGCATTTTATATGTATAGAAGAAGATATATTTTTTTATATGTATAGAAGGAGCAGAAGACTGGTCGGGTTTTTTGAGACGCATAATTTCGGGTGGTCCAAAAATTACTTTAGTATGAAAACGATTGCTGCGTAAATTAAGCGACACAACACAAAAACCTAATACAGCGTAAATTACGCAACACACTAAAACGTCACTCACAACTATATTTACCTGAGACAAACGGTCCGGTTCGGTAGTTCCCCGTATTAGTGCCATTTGATTCTTCAAAGAAACTTTAACACCCCTAAACCGTCTTCTGGGGATAATTCCGAACAACTAATGATACCAACCTTTATTCTTTTGCCCAAGGAATAAGATTTTTCATACAAATAAATGTCTCCCTTTTAACCCCTTCAAAAGTTGAATTTCCAAAAATCCCTCCTAAGTGCTCCCCTACATCTTAATAAGAAGCTATGTGCAGTAAAAGTAATCAAAAATCTTTACCACACCGAAATCGTATTTTAAGGGTAGTTGCAAAAAAATAATAATGAAAACCTTTATTGTTTATTTAAGATGGTATTTATGTCAAGTTTCATGTTTATTCACCCAAGAAATCAGATTCTTCAAAAAAAAATACATCCCCTAAATCATCTTTTGGGGGTTGTTTCGAAAAACCAACAGTTAAAGCCTTTATTGTAAATTTAGATTGGTATTTATGTAAAGTTTCAAGTTTATTAACTGAAGTAATAAGATTCAAAAAATAAAAATTAACACCCCGAAATCGTCTTTTGGGGGTAGTTTCAAAAAATAATAGTAGCAACCTTTATTATTCATTTAGATAAGTATTTGTGGCAAGTTTCAAGTTTATTGATCAAAGAAATCTGATTTTTCCATACAAACTTCAACACCCCCTTAATCATCATTTAGGGGTAGTTTCGAAAAACGAGTAATGTCAATCTTTATCATTTACTGAGAATACTATTTGTGCTAAGTTTCAAGAATTTTGGTCGAAGGAATTAGATTTTTCATACAAACTTTCAACCCCCTTTTTACCCCCTTAGGGGTAGAATTTCCAAAAATCCTTTCTTAGTGCACACTTACGTTACTTGAAGAACCTTTCTGCCAAATTTCATGCTTCTAGGCTTCGCAGTTTTGGCTGTGCGTTGATTGATCAGTCAGTCAGTCAGTCAGTCAGGCAGTCACCTTTCGCTTTTATAGATATAGATTTCTTCGTCTAGTTATTGAATTACATCAATCGAATCAGTAATATCTTGTATAATTTCCATAATTAAATTTCTCTTTAAATTTGATCAGAAAACAACGATCGATTTATGTTCTCTGTCACTTACAATTAAAGTTGGCAGGGTCCGAACGATCGATTAATCGGTTTACCCACCATCAAAATACTAACCCGAACGACCGAATTATTTACCTCTAAGGCCGCAATGTGTATCCATGGCATCATACGATCTGCTGCCACGATTGTAGGCCGTTTGTTTTGCATGCTGGCCAAACCCGGAACCGGTGCTACCTTATATCTGTCCCTACCTAAGACTGCGATAACACGATATGGCCCTACAAATGAGGGCATGAGCTTTTTACTTTGCCCGTCATTATTGAAACAAGTCTTGGTTATTTTGACCAGTTCACCTTCGACATAGATCCGAGCTGGCACCCTATTTCTATCATAACCCTGCTTTTGCTTAATCTGCTCGTTATCAATCCTATTCTTGACCTGCTCTCGAATAGCGGTAATTTCGCAGTTTTCGCGGGAGTCTTTGGTTACTTCGTTAAGAATGGGATTTATTTCGCTACTCATACTAGTTCCAAATAGTACCTCTGACGGCATCCTACCAATGGTTTTCTGAAAAGTATTGTTTAGACCCCACTGAATTTTTCCCAAATGACTATCCCAATCTTTTTCACCGTATTTAACTGTCATCGCTTTCAAGGAGTCCAAAATGGTACGGTTGTAGCGTTCAACCTGGCCATTTGACCTCGGACTGGCTACTGCATTAAGAATATGCTTAATTCCCTTGACTAGGCAGAATCGATTGAAAGCATGAGATGTAAAGCAGGAACCACGATCGCTTACAAGACGATCAGGGACCCTAAATGTAAAAAATATATCTTCAAGAGCTCTAATTGTATTCAAACTATTAGTATTTCTAACGGGTTTGATAAAACAGAATTTGGAGAAGGCTTCTACAACTGTAAGTAAGCATAGCCTCTCTTTGACTTGACAAAAGGCCCGAGGTGGTCAACGTGCACCGTATGAAATGGCACTTCTATTTTGGTGATGGGATGGAGCAAGCCCTCGTGTGCTTTAATCTTGTTCTTTGCATATGCACATTCGATACATGCACTAACATATTTTTTGACAAATTTGGACATTTTACCAAACCAATAGTGTTTCTTTATTCTTTCGAGCGTCTTTTCCACCCCGAAATGGCCAATATCGTCATGGTTTAACCGGCACACCTGCCACCTCGCACCTTTGGGCACCACCCAACGAACGTTAGTTTTATCGTTACCTATACAACGAAACAATTTGTTATCCTTGACCACATAATTATCTTTTATGTATCGGAGTTCCTTCTCATTAAGACTATCATTTAAAATGTTTTTAATCCTACAGAGTTCGGTGTCTCCAAGCTGAAGCGTATGTAACCAATCCTCACTACTGATTGACATAACTGAAAAGTGATCGATAGGATTCTCTCCCGAGCTCTCGATTGGATTGCGGGATAACGCATCTACATGGCCCATCTTAACGCCTGCTCTATACTCAACTGAACATTGGAACTCTTGCAGTAAGAGCCACCAACTTGCTATCCTCGGGATTAGGTCTCGTTTTGAGAACGTAGATCGCAGAGCACTACAATCTGTGATGATCCTGAATGATTTCCCTAGCAGATAGACCCTAAACTTTCGCAAAGAACATATTACTGCTAGAGTTTCGAGTTCATACGAATGGAAATTCTTCTCCTCAGGAGAGGTTTGTCGACTGTAGTAAGCTACTGGACGGAAAACATCATCTCCTCCGGAGCGCTGCAATAATATTCCTCCAAGACCTAATTTGCTCGCGTCGGTGTGAAGCTCTGTCTCTGCTGCAGGATCATATTGCAAGAATGGGCCTATCGACCAACATAGATTTCAAAACCTTAAAAGCTTCCTCTTGACTATCACCCCATGTCCATGAGGTGTCCTTCTTTAGCAACTTACTGAGCGGCAAGGCATTTCGGGCAAAATCTTGGATGAATTTACGGAAATAACTAGCCAGACCAAGGAACTGGCGTACATTGTGAACATTCTCAGGTCGTGGAAAATTCATGACACTAATGATTTTTTTATCCCCTGGCCTAACCCCAGCTGCACTGATTTCGTAACCCAGATAATCGATATTGTCTCGTAAGAAGTCGCATTTGGAAAGATTCAAAGTGAGATTTGCTTTCTCCAAAACTTGCAATACCTCCTCCAGCCGTACCAGGCATTCTCTAAAGTCCTTACCGAAAATAAGGATGTCATCTAAATAAGCAGTTGCCTTGCTGAACCGAGCCGACCCTAATATGGAATTCATCATTCGTTGGAAGACGGCCGGTGCGTTAGCCAAACCAAACGGCATGCGATTAAACTCGTACTGTCCGTCTGGGGTGACAAATGAGGTGAGGTGTCTACTCTGTTCCGAAATCGGCACCTGGTAATAACCTGATGTAAGATCGAGCGAAATAAAACAAGCCTGGCCGGTAAGACGTGCTATTTCGTCTTCGATAATGGGCATAGGGTAGCGCTCTTTCAACGTTATGGAATTAAGCATACGGTAATCGATACACATTCGAAACGATCCATCCTTTTTACGAACGAGTATTATTGGGCTAGCGTACCCTGAGATCGACTCCCTTACTATCCCTGCATCCAGCATCTCCTTCACCATTGCCCGTACCTTCTCACGTTCATAATGCGATAACCTGTACGGGCGATAGACGACAGGGCGTTCACTGTTTAACTCTATATTCATTTCGGTCGCGTTGGTACAGCCGAGGTCCCTAAGGGAGGAAGCGAAACAACGTTGATATTTTCTGAGCAACTCTAACAACCTTTGCTTCACGTCTTCTGGCACCTTATCGCCGACACGAATAAGATTCTCATCGAAGTCGCCTTCAATCGCCATAGGGATTTCTGGTGGTTTGACAACTACCCTACTGACAACCTCTACTCGATTTGCACGACATAAAACTAAATTATTTGTGATCCAGCAGGAACTCGAACATGGGAACACGGTTATATAGACACGACTATTTTCAGAGCGATAGAGACCACCACAAACAAAGTACTGTCTATTTGGCTTCCCAGCGACAACACTTTTTAGGAAAATGTTGCCAAATGTGGAGGGTTCAATCCATGCCTTTACGGATGCTGCACCGCAAAGCTCTACCAATCCCGTTGCCCTAATCTTGAGAGAGGACTCTGTAAGATCCGGATCTGGATGTGGCATTTCGTTGCCAATATCGATAAATTGCAGCCTATTTACATCCTTATAAACGACGATGTGAGGTAGTTCAGTGAAGGACTGCCCTATAAGCACGGAATTCTCTAACAAATCATCATATACAACCTTGCATGGAACGTAGGCATTGACGCCATCCACCTCGAAATTGAGTAACAATCCTCCTGGTGACTACTATACCGTTTCCAAACCCTTTCAATAATGATGGTATGTTATCGTGGGTCAAGCCTAACTCATTAACTATAGACTCCTTTATAAGCGTGACTTCGCTTCCAAAATCTACAAAGGCTTGCTGTAACGTACCGTTAATTTTTACATCCTTTGTAAATTTCGAGTTCGGCTGCGAGTCGCGTCCTAGACCGGCTACATCGATACACATGGCTTTTGAAATATTGCCACTAGGTTTTACGACGTTATTTTGTATCTGTGTGTTACAGTTATCAACTGTATGCCCTATTTTGTTGCATTTTGTGCATTTTATAAGCGGTTTAGGACAATATAAGAAACTGTGACCCCTTTCTTTGCAATTGTAACATCCAGGGAATGAACCCGACTTAGCACCAGACCTTTGACTGGGCTGACCATTAGGGGTACTAGAGTGATCGGTTTTGTTCTTGTTATGGTTTCGATCGAAACGCTGATAAGAATCCCTACTGCTCATCAAAAATTGCAAGAGCTGATCGGGGTGAGAGGACCGTAAAGCTAGAGCACCTGATTTGAGGGTCCTATCACTGATTCCATGAATTTTACAATCTACTGCACATTTCTCAACAATGTCACATTGGTTAAGTAAAGCCAGTTTTTCATAAAAATAAACCTCTATAGGTTCATTATACCTAGTTCTTCTATTAAGCATTTCCTCCAAGGCCTGACCGTAATTTTGTTCGCAAGGGAAGGCGTTTATTAGTTTATCTTGCCATTCTTGCCAATTAAACAAAACAGAGTTTAACCCTTCATACCATGTCTTGGCGAGGCCTTGGAGTTTCTGCATAGCAAAGTGAACGATAGTTTTGTCATCCCAACCGTACACGCTGGCACACTCGTTGACTTTTTTGAGCCATACATCAATTCGTTGGTTTTTAGGGTTCCGTAGCCGAATGGCAAAAAACGGAACCCTTATAGATTCGTCATGTCTGTCTGTATGTCTGTCTGTCTGTCTGTCTGTCTGTCTGTCTGTCCGTCCGTCCGTATGTCACAGCCACTTTTTTCCGAAACTATAAGAACTATGCTGGTGAAACTTGGTGAGTAGATGTATTCTGTGAACCGCATTAAGATTTTCACACAAAAATAAAAATAAAACAATAAATTTTGGGGGTTCCCATACTTGAAACTAAAACTAAAAATATTTTTTTTCATCAAACCCATACGTGTGGGGTATCTATGGATAGGTCTTCAAAAATGGTATAGAGGTTTCTAATATCATTTTTTTCTAAACTGAATAGTTTGCGCGAGAGACTCTTCCAAAGTGGTAAAATGTGTGTCCCCCCCCCCTGTAACTTCTAAAATAAGAGAATGATAAAACTAAAAAAAATACATGATGTACATTACTATGTAAACTGCCAACGAAAATTGGTTTGAACGAGATCTGGTCAGTAGTTTTTTTAATACGTCATAAATCGTAAACCGCAATTTACCAAGTAAGGAACCCTTCGTGCGCGAGTCCGACTCGCACTTGGCCGGTTTTTTTATATTACGCAATAAAATAGTTAGATACAGATCGTAGGTAGGTGTGTGGCCTGGCTTACTTGAAAGATTATTGGTTCGCCAAGAAACCTTTCAATCCCTTTCCACTCCCTTATGTATGATATCTCGGATAAACACTATTTGTCCTTCCCAGGGTTTCAAACTATCTCCATAGCAAATTACATCTAAATCGGTTCAGTGGTTTTTAACAGTTAATTGTTTTTTTTTGTTGTTTTTAGGGTTCCGTATACAAAGGGTAGAAACGGGACCCTATTACTAAGACTCCGCGGTCTGTCTGTATGTCTGTCTGTCTGTCACTAGGCTGTATCTCATGAACCGTGATATCTAGACAGTTGGATTTTTTACAGGTGATGTATTTCTGTTGCCGCTATAACAACAAATACTAAAAACAGAATAAAATATTTAAATTAAGTGGTAATATTTAAGTGGGGCTCCCATACAACAAACGTTTTTTTGCGATAGTGGTACGGAACCCTTAGTACGCGAGTCCGACTCGCACTTTGCCGGTTTTTTGTAGATGGATCAAAATTAGGCAGTATGTTTAAGTGATCAACTTTTTGAAAAGACCGTGTGTCTCGGGCGGGCTGAGATGCCAAACTATCTTTCAAACATTTGAAAACATCAACAATATATTTTTTAGATACAGATGGGCTACGTGACCTTTTAAAGTGTTCCGCGACGTTACGATGCTCAGCATGTGGGCCGTCACCGGCGTGCCGATCGGCTTCCACTCGTCGCCGTTGATGGTCGAGGGTCTCACTGCGATGGCTGCGACTGCGGTTGCTACGCTGGGTGGTGTGCCGCGGCGATGTGCGCCGCGCGCTGCATCGGCTGCGACTCCGGTTGCAGGTCCTGGCATGTAGAAGACGCTACCGCTCTTGTAGCAGCTGCCTCTCTAGGAGCTTGACTCGTTCGTGGCTCGAATCCAGTTCGTCATCCCGGTTGCGGCATGAGCTGCGAGTACGCAACCGGCTATGACTGTGGTCTCTCACCCGACTTCTACTTCTATGCTCCATCACGTATGGCGTCTCGAGTCGTCGATGACTGGATTCCTTGCTTGAGCGTCTAGATGTCCCATCCATGATGCAAGAGCTCAAAAGAAAAACAAAAACAAGCTTAGCTATGATCTAAATATCCATGATAAGTATCAAAACATTACTGTCCATAAAACAACGATATTATTGAGCTAATATAGCAAGCAATCTTACCAAAATGTTTGAGAATATATCAAAAAATTATTCTCACTACTTAAACAGATTAATGCAGGAAAAACAGGGTAACTCAACATAGTCAATCATAGAATATCAATGCCTTTACTCGGTAACAGGTCGGTATGTAGTTGCTAGGCAAACGGACTTTAAAGATCTATTTACAACTATTAAAATAAAAGATAATTAAAATTCATGTTACCAAGCAGTGGCTTTTGAAAAGGAAATAAAATCGATTGCAAATTAATGGGCGTGTCCTTACGTTGCAATCCCATTTGCTGAAATGTAGGAAACACCAACAGGAACAGGACGTAGTTGAGTAAAATACAACGATTATACGAAACTGTCTTATATTTCACTTGAAATGTACATACAAAAATCAATACTTAGCACTAGGTACTTATTAACAGGTTACAGGATACTAATAACTCTAACACAACCTATCGCGTCGAGTCCCAAAAACCCAAGAGAGCGGCGCAACCGGCCAAACGTTCCGTTAGCCCACGTTAATCCCTCCATTTTTAGTGGGTAGAAGCGAGTTCTCCGATTGGTTCCCGCCATTTTGCGACAACCAATCACAGAGCGACCACGAATATAATAAGAGGGTAAAGTTGCCAACGTAAAGTTTAAAATGGAAGCTCTAATAATACGAATATCGATTAAAATAATCGATTAGCAAAATCAAAATTCAAAAACCCTAACATTAGGTATACATACACACGTCACCATGCAGTATAAAACTGATTTACATCCGCCACCTCAAACATCAGGTCCAGTTGAAAACCAGCGTCAGGCACTAGTTGTCTGGCATTTCTGCTGAACTGGGCCTTTTTGGCGCAGCCGTGAGGCACACTGCTGCTGATTTCTTACGTCAGACTTTTTAGTTTTACTTTATTTGTATTTTTATCTGTTGTATTAATATGTTGTGTGTCTTTCTGTGCTAAATAAATATATTTTCTGTCTTTCTTTCTTTCTTTCTTTCATACCCAAGAACATAACTTCCAATCTGCCACCAAGACATTTCACCCACAAAATTGCTGACGGGCCGCATTTACAAGGCCTCACCCTGGCAGACCTTAGTTACAATCATTCAGGGCGAGTGGACCTTTTATTAGGTGTTCAAATTTATGACATCATACTAAAGGGCGGTCTGGAAAAAGGTCCATTAGGCTCTCCAAGTGCACACGCCTAGGATGGATTCTTTTTGGAAAAGTGGAAGAAACCACTTCTTCGGAAGATATTACTGTCATGCATCAACATATTGACATTGATAATATGCTGAAATCATTTTGGTAAGTAGAAGAGGACAGTAAGATGAAACTAACAAAAGATGAAGAAACCTGTGAGAAAATATACAAAGACACATACCAGCGAAACGTTGAAGGAAGATTCGTGGTTAACATTACCACTCAGATCAGAAAAACCTAGGTCATGTGAAGGGAAAACTAGGGATATAGAATTGAGAAGATACATGCAACTTGAAAAACGCTTTGAGAATGATACACAGTTGAGGATGGAATACATAAAGGTAATGATGTATATTGATCTGAAACACATGGAAATAGTACCAAAACGAGTTAGATAATTCAGCCGTGTACTTACCACACCATCCAGTCCTGAAAGAAACAAGTAAAACAACTAAAGTTAGAGTTGTCTTTAATGCATCGTCCAAAGGTTGCAATAATATATCTCTAAATGATGAACTACTAATAGGACCTCAGTTACAGGAGGACATGAGATATTTAGTCATGAGGTGGAGAATTAAAAAATGAGTGTTTTGTGGCCGACATCGAAAAAATGTTCAGACAGGTGTTGGTAACACAAGAACATGCAGACTAGCAACGTATTCTTTGGCGTCAGCATGTAACTGAAACAATTAAGGATTATCGTCTGCTACGAGTTACATTCGGTACTGCTTCTGCCCCTTACCTTGCTATGAGAACGCTGCAACAACTAGCAGAAGATGAAGGCAAAGATTATTCCATAGCAGCTGAAACCATCAAGCATGATTTTTTATGGACGATTTAATGTCAGGACAGGATACAGTAGAAAGGGCTATAGAAGTAGCTAAAGAAATTAGCCATATCCTGCAAGGAGGAGGTTTCAAGCTGCAAAAGTGGGCATCTAACACTAGCAATTTCTGAAACAATTTGAAGTTGAACAGCATATTAGTCAAGTTAAAATTGATATGAAGTTGCATGGTACGGTCAGAACACTGGGTTTATCCTGGAATATGGGTGAAGACACTATTCATTATCATCTTGATTACTGTGAGGGGTAGACAGGGAGAGCTACTTGAATGAAACTCAGGAATCACTGTTCTAGTTATATTTCAGCAGCAAGGTGCCTATCCTCAGGCACCTTCTATCGAACTAATACATCAATGCTCAGAGGAGCCTTTATATACCCGGAAAAAGTCTAGCGATGACAACTTCATTTATTTTATATTCGAAATTCAGTTCCCTTTCAAGACGTTATTTGTTGCCAGTCTTAATATAGGCAAGTAGGTTGCCTTCTCAAATGGTAAGTCCTTACATGAGCTACGCCCCTACGAATAGACGCACAGAATCATATGAAGTGCTTCTATTCTAAGTCTTGAAAGCTTACATGAAACCTACCTTATCCTAACCCGAACATTTACCTAACAGAGGAATCAAAGAACAATTGAGGTACGACCCTTAAAAGGGGAAGGCTTAATCATGACAAACGAGTTATCGGATACTCCGATATGTGCTTTTAACTTCAGCTGACGTGCACATAAGCACTAACAAATTAACGCAGTCATGCTTGAACCTCCTTGGCCAAAACCTCTGAAAAAGGTACAAGGCGTCCTCCCAACACTAATAAGAATGATGCGTCAACTCACATCGACCCGGATGGGGTTTAAATTCAAAAATTCAGATATGATACAATATTTCGATCTCGTGCGTTTATCAGGCCAGAGAAGGAAAGGCTGGATCGCATCGAATTTAAATTCTACTCATCAAACTTACACCAGGGCTTAACATCATAAATATATTTACTTTCTTAAACAAAAGTCATCAACTGGACCGATGATGTCAACTCGACATCCTTTGCAAAGGCTATGCCCCGTTAGCAAAGTCGGATTCAGTTACAACTATTCCTCATCTATTGTATTTTATCTCTAGGGCCTGGTGAAAGTTTCGCACCTACAAACTTGCTCATTATATAGATAGTCGTTTCTTCGATGCATAGTTAATGTTGCCAGCCTCTTCTTCGCCCAGCAGCATACTACCCATCAGCACATCAACAGCTCATGCAACGGAAAGAAATAATTTTATTATATATATCGATACTATTTGAAAATTTCGACAAGAAAACTATCGATACATTTTTCCTACATTCCCATCTCTATTAACTTCCTTATGTCAAATTCGATAGTTGTCATTTTTTTTTTTTTTTTTATTGACAACGGGCCTTTTCCTTTAAATAAACCTTAATAACCATAACCTATTCTTATTTCTATCTATTCTATTCTAACATTAAAGGTTTTAATATATTTACATGTATCTATTCTAGGCCTAACTCTATATTCGCCAATTTTCTATCTATCTAGAATGGACTTTATATCTCTACATAACTATTCCTATCTATGGTCCGGCCTAACTAATCTGTGGCTAAAACGGCGCATAGAGTATTATTTAATTTAATCCTGGTGTGAACACTGTGCTTTATTATGTTGTTTATGACACTTTAAGTCAACCAATTTTTATAATGAAAACTATGCTTTACTTTTGACAAGGTTTTGACACTGTCCTTTTTTGTATTATCTGTGGGACTATGTGTCAAACCATTTCTTAAAATGACATCTATGCTTTCATAGCATTTATTTGCCTTAGGGGCTTAAAAGACTTTTCTAATAATATTTGACCGTTGTAGACTTAGTCCTTATGGATTTGTATTTGGACTTTGTCTGCAATTTCATAAGCTAATCCTATTCAGTAAATATAGACAAGACAGGGGAGTATTTAATTTCATCAAAACATATACAGATAAAACATTCAAATCATTGTTTCTTTCGATGCCCAGCGCGCATCGCAAATTCCTTTCAGGTTGGACCATATTCATATGCACGACATGAAAAGAAAACATTAATTAGTAAAGCACAAAATACAAAAATCATAAATCAGTTTACATAATAAACTATTTACAACACTCTATTATACCTAAACTTCTTTCTAAAAAACTTCCAAAACTTGCATTTTACGAGATCGAATAGTTAAATGTGATCACAATGCAAATATCTTTGAACAATAATGCATCTAAGGCAAATATTATGGGGATTCTTCCTTGCCACAATCCTAGTAATATTCTTTATACCAAACATAGCACTCCAAGCAGTTTTATCATAAATTCTCTTGTATTTAAATCGGATTATAATCTTCTTATTGATCGCCTTCTTTAAATTTATGTTGGCGCAATATGAAACCTTACTAAATACTCTTTTAATTTTCCTATGGATCTCTTTTGGTTTAGTTCGAGAAAAACTTTTCTTAATGGCTGTCAATTTATTCTTTCTTTTCAAAGTGACATTAATAAAATTTCGTTTTATGTCAGATTGAGAAAATTCAATATTATTTTCAATATTATGTTTGAAATCAATGGGATTCTGGTGTATGTTAACAACAAGATCATTTTGGTGTTCAGATGGAACAACATCTAGTTGTTCTAACGAAATCTCATCATTGGTCTCTGCAAAATAAATGGAATTAGTTGAGTCAATTGGACTGGACCGATACATTACAATACTCTCGTCCGCGCACTCGCTTTTGGAGAGGGACTCCAACTCTTCGTCACCGCCGTCATCGTGCTCTCCCAGGAACACAGCTTCTGCCTCCAACTTGACATCGACGGGGTCGACATCTCCGCTGGTCTGGTCAACATCGTCCGCGAACATGCAGCTCTCTCGGTCGGTGTGATCGCCATCGCCATCAACTGCCTCGCCTTCTCCGTCAACGTGGTCAACGATTTTCTCACTGCACTGAATATTGTTTTGTGTTTGTTCGTCCTTAATCACCATACTAGAAAATAAATGTGCATTAACATCTTCACACAATACATCAGGTTGTTTTTTATCTGCTTTTATTTCAGCGATTATTATGCGCTGTTCGCAATATCGACAACTGCGGTGAAATATTGAGAATTCACTCCTCAAGCGATCACATAACACTGCAAAGTCCATCTCATATTTAAAAATCATATGGTAGAAGTGATATGCAGCCCCACGTAAAAAAGCTCCTAAGATCAGGCTATAGTCACTCTTTCTCCATTCGTTCATTTCAGCCACTGACTCGAATTCGGTCAAGAATTCCTCCAAGCAGTATCTGTCCGTGCCTGAATAATAATGATCCATCATGCTTTCCATAAGTTCATTTATACTAAATAATAAAACCACTTAGCTTTTTCATATATTTCATCCGCTGTTTATTTCCGTTCACTGCTTGTGTGCCGTGCGCTGTATCGCCACACACACGCGAAATGTCTTTAAAATACTTATAAGTATACTGTACGCCGTATACACGCGAAAATTTATAACTTTTATTTTTTCTGGGATTTTCTTACCCGGCGCCTCCACCAATATGTGAGGGGTAGACAGGGAGAGCTACTTGAATGAAACTCAGGAATCACTGTTCTAGTTATATTTCAGCAGCAAGGTGCCTATCCTCAGGCACCTTCTATCGAACTAATACATCAATGCTCAGAGGAGCCTTTATATACCCGGAAAAAGTCTAGCGATGACAACTTCATTTATTTTATATTCGAAATTCAGTTCCCTTTCAAGACGTTATTTGTTGCCAGTCTTAATATAGGCAAGTAGGTTGCCTTCTCAAATGGTAAGTCCTTACATTACGCCCTTATGACAGGAATAGTGACTAAAAGAAAAATCTTGGCTGACGTTCACCGGCTTTTTGATCCGCTGGGATGGCTGGCTCGGGCGATAGTACCTGCAAAAATATTAATCCAAAGTTTGTGGTTGAAGCAAACCACCTGGGATGATGAAGTCGACCCTGAAACAGAATAAGAAATGGATTAGTATAAGAAAAAGCTTATCACATTTAAAGGTTATTGAACTGCAGCGATGGTTACAATGCACAAGTGAAAGCATAAAGACCGCTTCTGTACACGGATACTGTGATGCTTCTGAAAAAGCATACGGAGCTGTAGCTTACCCGAGAGTGTTGGGAGACGACCATCAATACAAAACGACTATAATTGCAGCCAAATCCAGAGTTGCGCCGATAAAACCAATGTCACTACCGCGACTGGAGCTATGCGGCGCAGTCTTACTTTCAAAATTATTAAAGCAAAAAACTTTTTAACGAAAAATCAAACCAACTTCCAAAAAGAAACACTGCAAAGTGAAAAATAACTTTCTTTTCCGAAGTCGGTGTCTTTGGTACCTATTGTTTTACGTGTTTCGACACCGACTTCGGCAAAGAAAGTTATTTTTCACTTTGCAGTGTTTCTTTTTAACCGACTTGCAAAAAAAGGAGGAGGTTCTATGTTCGACTTAATGTATGTTTTTTTTTTTTTTTTTTTGTGTTTTTTCACCGATATCTCTGTCAATTGTGGACCGATCTTGAAAATTCTTTTTTTGTTTGAAAGAGTATGTTTCGAAATTGGTCCCATTTTAATTTCGTAAAGGTCTGAATAAGAACTTCGGAGATACACAACAGAACTCTTCAATAAATAACGGCAAAACTCTCGTGATTGCTGCAATCGCATGTCTGTTTGTTGTTTATACCATTTCATAACATAACATCACGCCAGTACGCTCTAAAGGGGTACACAGATCTCTCATTTCACCGGGTATGTTCAAGTTTCATATTATTCGGTTAATCTATTCTAGAGTTATAGGGACCTTAATAAACAACTTGCTATTAGGTAGGTAAAACAAAAAAGAGAAAATAAAAAAACTTTTTTGCAAAAAAATACTACCGACTTCCAAATGAAAAACTACAAAGTGAAAAATAACTTAAGTTTTGGAAGTCGGTGTCCATATCGCAAAAAAATGGTACCTACGAAAGACACCGACTTCCAAAAGTTAAGTTATTTTTCACTTTGTAGTTTTTCATTTGGAAGTCGGTAGTATTTTTTTGCAAAAAAGTTTTTTTTGGAAGTCGGTTTGATTTTTTGTTAAAGAGTTTTTTATTTATCTCTTTTTAGTTTTGATAGGTACCTCCAATTGCCATAAAAATCATATATAGTCAAAGTACATCTCATGACGATGCCAATAAGCCCAAAAACGACTAAGATACATTATTTTACTTCGGAGTTCCAGTGCCTACCTGCCGGCTTCATCATCAGATCAGTTCGATGGTACCATTTAAGGCCATTAAACCATTTTTCATCAGTACTATTTATTTATAGCTATTTGTTTCATCATAGTTTAACTATTCGAGATATCTAATATCCGTGACATACTTAGCATTAAGGAGTTCCATTGGCCCTTCTAGGTCAACCTAATAGCCTCAAGGAAATACTATTCTTTATCCATATGTACATATAATTTTGAAAGAAATTTCTCTGAACTCCTAACCTTTGAGGAGTTGTACCTTCCATCATCAGCTCATCCATAGGAAATCATCATCAAACGCAAATAATTGAACAAACTGTATGATATTGTCTGTAACGTAACAGTTATATGCTTACAAATTGAGTGTTTTTCTCGATTTCCTTGGGATCCCATCATCATATGCTGACTAGATGACCAGGGTACCAACTTGAATATGTACCCTAACGAACAAAAAAAGAATTACGAAAATCGGATTAGAAATGTTAAAGTTATCGACATAGTAATATACATAGTATCGTCAAAATGACATCGTCCAAATAATAATAATGCTTATAAAACAAGTTAAATTTCACAATTTTAAAAACCGGCCAAGTGCGAGTCGGACTCGCGCACGAAGGGTTCCTTACTTGGTAAATTGCGGTTTACGATTTATGAGGTATTAAAAAAAAACTACTTACTAGATCTCGATCAAACCAATTTTCGCTGGTAGTTTACATAGTAATGTACATCATATTTTTTTTTAGTTTTATCATTCTCTTATTTTAGAAGTTACAGGGGGGGGGGGGACACACATTTTACCACTTTGGCAGAGTCTCTCGCGCAAACTATTCAGTTAAGAAAAAAAATATATTAGAAACCTCAATATCATTTTTAAATATATTAGAAGACCTATCTATAGATACCCCACAAGTATGGGTCTGATGAAAGAAATATTTTTATATAATTACTTTTGAAAGGCTGAACCGATTTTATTCAAACATAGCTAAGAACACTCTCGACAAAATTACCATTCAAACAAAAAAAACTAAATTGAAATCGGTTCATCCGTTTAGGCGCTATGATGCCACAGACAGACACACAGATACACAGATTCACAGCAACACACGTGAAACTTATAAAACCCCACTTTTTCCGGCGGGGGTTAAAAACACCCCGATTCAAACTGTAAAACGCCCATAACTTTTGAACGGCTGAACCGATTTTATTTAAACATAGCTAAGAACACTCTCGCCAAACTCACCTTTCAAACAAAACAAGTAAAATTTCACAATTTAAAAACCCTCGTCACATTTATCTTGCGACAAGTAAAATTTCACAATTTAAAAAACCCCCGACGCATTTATCTTGCAAAAACACCCCGATTCCAACAGTAAAATGCCCATTACTTTTGAACGGCTGAACCAATTTTATTCAAACATAGCTAAGAACACTCTCGACAAAATTACCTTTCAAACAAAAAAAGCTAAATTGAAATCGGTTCATCCGTTTAGGCGCTATGATGCCACAGACAGACACACAGATACACAGATACACAGCAACACACGTGAAACTTATAACACCCCTTCTTTTTCTGGCGGGGGTTAAAAACACCCCGAATCAAACAGTAAAAAGCCCATAACTTTAGAACGGCTGAACCGATTTTGTTCAAAAATAGCTAAGAACACTCTCGACACAAGTACAATTTCAAAATTTAAAAACCCCCGCACATTTATCTTGCGACAAGTAAAATTTCACAATTTAAAAAACCCCCGACGCATTTATCTTGCGAAAACACCCCGATTCAAACAGTAAAATGCCCATAATGCCCAATTTTATTCAAACATAGCTAAGAACACTCTCGATAAAATTACCTTTCAAACAAAAAAAAACTAAATCGAAATCGGCTCATCCGTTTAGGCGCTATGATGCCACAGACAGACACACAGATACACAGATACACAGCAACACACGTGAAACTTATAACACCCCTTCTTTTTCCGGCGGGGGTTAAAAACATCCCGATTCAAACAGAAAACGCCCATAACTTTTGAATAGCTGAACCGATTTGATTAAAACATAGCTAAGAACACCCGCGACAAAACCACCTTTCAACCAAAAAAACTAAATCAAAATCGGTTCATCCGTTTAATTTATTTATTTATTTATTCATTTATGTACACACAAAACACTTAAAAGAGAAAATACATTTAAAGATAGAAGAGCACAAAGGTGCTGCTTATTTCAAGAGAAATTTCTTCCAGCAGACCTGCGACAGGAGAGTTGGATATGAAACATAGACACAGTGTGTAGAATTACAAGGAAAGAAAAAAAATACATAACTACTATAAAATAAATAAATACCTATAATACATAAGATCACGGGATAGAAGAAAGATAGTGTTCTTTGACTTGCTTTTTGAAAATAAAGATGCTTTTAGCGTCACGGATCTTAGGTGGAAGTGAGTTCCACAGTCGTACTGCATGAACAGAGAAGGAGTGGGAATAGAAACGAGTTTTATGGGATGGGAAATTGAGATGGAGTTTAAGGCGGAATCTACACAGGACGTCGGGAGGGCGAGTAAACGAAAAACGGTCACGCAGGTAGCCAGGGTATGCAGGGTTAAAAAGGATGTTGAACAGGAGACATAATATGCGAGTGTTCCTGCGAAGACGGATAGGGAGCCACTTGAGATCCTTGCGGAACTGAGAGACATGATCGTATTTCCTAAGACCAAAAACAAAACGAATACACAGATTTTGCAAGCGCTCAAGCTTATTTAAGAGCTCCTCAGTAGCATCCAGATAGCAGGCATCGGCGTAGTCTATGATCGACTGAATCAATGTTTGGGCTAAATAAATTTTAGTTTTAAATGGCAGGAAACGTTGAAGAGTTTTTAAAGAGTGGAAGGAGTAATGCACCTTACGACTAACTTCATTTACTTGCGCTCGCCAAGTAAGATTGCTGTCAAATAAGACACTAAGATTCTTTGCTGTATCGGTGTATGCAATGGTCAAGCCGTTAAGGGATAATGGCGTCAAGGTAGAAGTGTCAAGCGCAGTGCGATAACATCGACTGCCTATGATCATTGCCTGGGACTTGGAAGGGTTAATCTGTAAGCCATAAGACTTAGCCCATTCACTGATTCTCTCCAGGTCACGATTCATGTCATTAATCGCTGAGTCCGCGTCTGCAAGCAGGAAGTGTTTATAAAGCTGCAAATCGTCTGCGTAGAGATGGAAGTTGGAGGTGATAACCTTGGTAACAGTATTTATGAAGATAGAGAAAAGAAGAGGAGAGAGAACGCCACCCTGAGGAACACCAGCAGTGAGATCACACCAATCAGAGAAGATCTCTTCAAGGCGGACACACTGAGAGCGACCCCGAAGATATGAGTCAAACCAGGCTAATGCAGAAGAAGAGAAGTTAATAGATTGCAAGATCCCAAGCAGAATGTCGAAATCCACAGAGTTGAATGCACAACTGAAGTCAAGTAGGACTAACACGGTTAGAGACTTATTGTCCATAGCCCTGCGAATATCATCAGTGACCTTCAGAAGTGCAGTTACAGTACTGTGACCCGCACGAAAGCCAGATTGGAAAGGACAGATAAGTGCATTAGACGAAAGAAATCTGGAGATTTGACCATGAACGATGTGCTCGAGAACTTTAGATAGGAAAGGTAGTATGGAGATGGGTCGGAAGTGAGATAAAGAAGAAGGATTGGTTATTTTAGGAAGTGGAATTATGTGTGCCTGTTTCCAGGCTGAGGGAAATATGCCTGAGAATAGAGAATAATTAACAATATGAGTAAGAACAGGAAGGAGTTGTGGGAGAATAGGTATTATCATTCTCGAACACAGATTATCATGACCAACAGCAGAGGAGGAAATAGCAAGAAGAGATATATTGACGTCGTCATCAGAAACAGAGTTTAAACTAAATAGTGGGCAATTCGGTAAAGGCAACTCGGCGAGTTCAGTCAAAGTGGAAGTTTTGATACTAAGGTCCAGAGAGACAGGTGGAAGGGAAAAGTGCCTATTAAGAGCCGACAAGTCGACATCTTTACAAGTATTAGTGGGAGTTTTGCCGATACCGACGGACTTAAGAAATCTCCAGACGTCAGAGGATTTGCGATCGACTAGAGATTCGTGGAAATAGCGTCTCTTTGCATCTCGACACAGACGATTGCAGTGGTTACGTAGATCTTTGAAACCAGCAAAATTCTGATCCGTGGGTCTACGCCTGTACCTGCTCTTCGCCTTGTCCTTACTAGCAATAGCGTCTTTAATTTTAGGAGTCATCCACGGAGCAGGATCATGCTTAATTTTTATTCGCCGACGCGGTGCATGCTTGTCATAAAGGCTCAACAGTTTGGCATTGAAACAGTTCACTTTTTCATCGACACAAGTGCTTTCGAAGACGGGAGCCCAATCGATATCATCAGCGTCACGACTCAATGCCACCAGATCCATTCCATTATAATTGCGCAAATAACAAAGTCGAGGTTTGCGTTTAGGAGGCCGGATACGATAAGAAAGATAGATGAGGTCATGGTAAGAGAAGGTTGCAGTGAGCTGCCCGAACTCAGCAACATTGTGAGGGGAAGAAACAATCATTAGGTCAAGAAGAGAGGGCGTACAATTCGGAAAGTTATGGGTCGCAGAAAGAGGTAGAATTTCCAGATTAAAAGAAGATAGGAGAGAACGAAGTTTTTGTGAACGAGAATCATTTTTAATAAGACATGTATTAAAGTCACCTATTAAAATAACATGCTCATACAATGGGCATAAATTATTCAGTGACGTCTCTAAAGTGTCAAAATAGTTGATATGAAGATTAGGGGAGTAGAATACCGCGAGTAATATTTTAGAATGATTTAAGGTGATTTCAAGGTATAGGAATTCAGCCGAACCAGAGTACTGAGATGGAGACGCACTCACAACTTTGTGCGGTATATCAGCACGTATGTAAATCGCAACACCACCACCACCCTTGCCAGTCCTGTCATTTCTGACTAGGACGAAGCCAGGAAGTGCATAGTGCGTAGAAAGGAGAGAAGGCTTTAGAAAAGATTCAGATATGACGAGTGCATCAAGATGAGCACTGCTAAAGGATGCCAGAAGATCGGAGTAGTGGCCAGGAACACTCTGAGCATTAATATGCGCTACATGTAGATTGTTGGGATATTTAGAAAAAAGAGTGGAGATGTTGTCATGCAAGGTAAGAAGCGGAGACTCACTTCCCGCATTAACAAAGCTACAAGTCGAAGAAGCACAAGAGAAAAAACTGTCATTTAAGTCGACAGGATCATGCATAGATAAATACGTATACAATATAAAATATAATTAACAGAAAAAAAAAAAAAAATACAAAACTAAACAAATTAAAACTAAATGTATAGGCTGGTTAATTTTAAAATAACCACCCTAACTCACTGGTGAGTTGGATAAAATTGTACAAGTCATCCACAAAAAGCAGGTAACAAAATAGAAAATAATAAACATCAGCGTAAAACGAAACACAACAGAAACTGACACATAGGGTTAAGTGAACTGACAGGACGATTGAAATATTAAGGCTGCTGTCAAGCTGACAATGACAGTTCAGAATGGATCTTGTCATTTTGCATGGATGACTTGTCGTAAATCGTAAACTAAAATCACTAAAATAATATTTATTAGAAATATGTAATGATACCGACATCTTATCTAGCGATACTGTGATAGAATGAAGGTGATGCGGAAAGTAACAAATGTTTAAGTACCGGCACAGAACCAACTAAAAGTGATCGTACATACGACAAATTTAACTATAACAATACTAATTAATTACGCCGGCGCGCCTTCCTTTGATCTCTGGAGGGTGTAGCAGCAGTCTCAATCGTGCTCACATGCGTTGATGAAAAATGTTCCCAGCCTGTGTAGTGTTACTAGATCCGCTAGTAGCTTTAGGGAACCGCGACACCAGAGCTTGAAGTTCCCCCGGAGTTTCAATCTTGTGGCGCTTGGAATCAGGTGTGATTATCACGATCTTGCCCTCCACCGACCAGCAACTCTGGACCCCAAAATGCTTGCGCGCATCCATAAAAGTGCGGTGCCTTGTGTGTGTCAGGAATTCTGAGATAGTGATGCCGGTGCCTTTTAGGGACTTCTTGTTTTCCCAGATCATATGTCGGTGCTCAGTGGTATACAGCCTTACTAGTATAGGCCTAGCTTTGCCCCGTGCAGAACCCAACCTATGGCAAACATGAATGCTATCCTTCTTAATTTCAGGCAAGTTTATTTGGTTGGATAATACTTTGTGAACAACCTCAGGCAACTTTTCCCCGGGATGCTCAGTGATACCATGGAACAGGAGTACCTTCCTCCGCATCAAGGTTTCA
The DNA here is from genome assembly GCA_949775005.1 of Orthosia gothica. NCBI lineage: Eukaryota > Metazoa > Arthropoda > Insecta > Lepidoptera > Noctuidae > Orthosia > Orthosia gothica. The sequence goes on along the minus strand of OX459063.1, from coordinate 458,673 downwards.
TGTCTGTCCAGTCCCAGAGACAACATTTCAATTTGGTTCTTAAATTTAGAGAGTGCCTGCCATACAAACAATTTAAAGTCCGCGAACTCACTTGCTAGTGCTGTTATCTCCACTGCAGGCCGGGTTTCAGAGGACGCATTCCTAAGCTTCTTCTCATAGTCTGCCATCCGTGAATTGAACAGCACCTCAAGATCCTCCAGACTCATTGCTAATTTAGAGTCCATGGTATGTGTGAAGAAAAATATACAATGACCGAAAGACTTGATTTTTTTCCCTTTTTAGTTGTACCTACATAAAATAGGCAAGTTGTTTAGTAAGGTAGGTACCTATAACGCCAGAATTGATTACCCGAATAACATGAAACTTGAACATAACCGGTGAAATGAGAGATCTGCGTACCCCTTTAGTGCGTACTGGCGTGATGTTATGTTATGAAATGGTATATACAATAAACAGACATGCGATTGCAGCAATCCCGAGAGTTTTGCCGTTATTTATTGAAGAGTTCTGTTGTGTATCTCCGAAGTTCTTCATCAGACCTTTACCAAATTAAAATGGGACCAATTTTGAAACATACTCTTTCAAACAAAAAAAGAATTTTCAAAATCGGTCCACAATTGACGGAGATATCGGTGAACATACATAAAAAAAAAAAAAAAAAAAAAACATACAAGAAGTCGAACATAGAACCTCCTCCTTTTTGGTAAGTCGGTTAAAAATTCAATTAAAAACTAATAAAATTAATTAAAAACAGAGCTGTTAAAAAGGCGTGTTTACCCTGCGTCTACCCACAAAGGAAAAAAAGCGCTATGATGCCACAGACAGACACACAGATACACAGATACACAGACACACAGACACACAGATACACAGCAACACACGTCAAACTTATAACACCCCTCTTTTTCCGGCGGGGGTTAAAAACACCCTGATTCAAACAGTTAAACGCGCATAACTTTTGAACGGCTGAACCGATTTAATTCAAACATAGCTAAGAACACTCTCGACAAAATCACCTTTCAAACAAATAAAACTAAATCAGAATCGGTTCATCCGTTGAGGCGCTATGGTGCCACAGACAGACACACAGATACACTGATACACAGATACACAGCAACACACGTCAAACTTATAACACCCCTTTTTTTCGGTGGGGGTTAAAAATCACCTATCAAACAAAAAAAACTAAATTGAAATCGGTTCATCCGTTTAGGCGCTATGATGCCACAGACAGACACACAGATACACAGCAACACACATGAAACTTATAACACCCCTCTTTTTCCGGCGGGGGTTAAAAACACCCCGATTCAAACAGTACAAGTTAAATTTCACAATTTAAAAAACCCCCGAAGCATTTATCTTGCGAAAACACCCCGATTCAAACAGTAAAATGCCCATAACTTTTGAACGGCTGAACTAATTTTATTCAAACATAGCTAAGAACACTCTCGACAAAATTACCTTTCAAACAAAAAAAACTAAATCGAAATCGGTTCACCCGTTTAGGCGCTATGATGCCACAGACACACAGATACACAGCAACACACGTGAAACTTATAATACCCCTTCTTTTTCCGGCGGGGGTTAAAAATGCCTATAACTTTTGAACGGCTGATCCGATTTTATTCAAACATAGCTATGAACACTCTCGACAAAATTACCTTTCAAACAAAAAAAACTAAATCGAAATCGGTTCATCCGTTTAGGCGCTATGATGCCACAGACAGACACACAGACACACAGATACACAGATACACAGATACACAGCAACACACGTGAAACTTATAACACCCCTCTTTTTCCGGCGGGGGTTAAAAAACTTAATCAAAATCGGTTCATCCGTTTAGGCGCTATGATGCCACAGACAGATACACAGATAGAATATGAATGTATATATCTGATGAATCAGATATCACGTTGCTGTGACGTGAAACTTATAACACCCCTGTTTTTCTGGCGGGGGTTAAAAAAAAACATCCCGCCGAATTGAGAACCTCCTCCTTTTTTGGGAAGTCGGTTAATAAGCGAAGCTATGCATATTCCTACTAACCAAATATTTTCATGGACAGACTCGACCATAGTTTTATCATGGTTACAAGGAGATCCTGCAAGATGGCAAACCTTTGTGAGGAACAGAGTCGTAACGATAATCGATAACATCGGTAACAAATGGTTTCACGTACTATCCCAGGAAAACCCAGCGGATGTCGTATCCAGGGGCATGCTGCTATCAGAGTTGAAAAATTATCGATTATGATGGGAAGGACCAGACTGGCTGAAACAAAAGGAAATAATATTTACCAGCATAAACACTTCGACGGACCTAGAAAGGAAAAAAGTTATTAATGTAAACATGATAAGGGAACAACAATCAGTCAAGGAAAAAAACTTAATTAACACCTTAACTGCCAGATGCCCGACAAACAATACATTTTCTATTGTGTCTCGTTCTATGGCAGCCAAACTGTTAATAAAAAAACTTTTTTGAAAAAAAATACTACCGACTTCCAAATGAATAAAAAAACTTTTTAGCAAAAAAATACTACCGACTTCCAAATAAAAAACTACAAAGTGAAAAATAACTTTATTTTTGGAAGTCGGTGTCTTGCTTTTTCCCATTTTTTTTGCGATATGGACACCGACTGCCAAAAATAAAGTTATTTTTCACTTTGTAGTTTTTTATTTGGAAGTCGGTAGTATTTTTTTGCTAAAAAGTTTTTTTATTTTTCCCTTTTTAGTTGTACCTACCTAAAATAGGCACCTATAACGCCAGAATAGATTACCCGAATAACATGAACATAACCGGTGAAATGAGAGATCTGCGTACCCTTTTAGAGCGTACTGGCGTGATGTTATGTTATGAAATGGTATAAACAATAAACAGACATGCGATTGCATCAATCCCGAATGATTTGCCGTTAGTTATAGAAGAGTTCTGTTGTATATCTCCGAAGTTCTACATCAGATCTTCACCAAACTAAAATGGGACCAATTTCGAAACATACTCTTTCAAACAAAAAAGAATTTTCAAAATCGGTTCGTAATTGACGGAGATATCTGTGAACATACATAAAAAAAAAAAAAAAAAAACATACATGAAGTCGAACATAGAACCTCCTCCTTTTTGGTAAGTCGGTTAAAAACTACAAAGTGAAAAATAACTTAACTTTTGGAAGTCGGTGTCTTACGTCGGTGTGCAGTCGGAGGATACATATTCGCCGGCTGGCTGGCCAAAATCTGGTGTATCCTCCGCCTGCACAGCATGATTTTTTCCTTGTTTACGACTTTTTAGTTCGCTTTTGAAGCAGTCGGGTTTTTTGATTTTTTGAATTAAGTTTTTTTATTTATAACTTTTTAGTTAGTTTTTTCGAATTAGATACATTTAAACATATAAGTGTTATATATTTTTGAAATCACCTCTTACAACCCTTTATTTTGATACCCCACACGATGGGTTTGGAAGAAAAAAAATATTTGGGCCCCCACAATAGCACCTTTGGGTGCCATATTGTGGAGGCCCAAATATTTTTTTTGACTTTTTTGATATTTTTTGACTGCCGAAAGATGTAAAGTAAAAGTAAAGTAAACGTTTATTTGCATAGATTGTAGGTACAGTAAATAAGATGTGACAGTTAAAACATGGGTGATCCTTGTACAATCTACCATATATTAGACATGCAAACATTATTTAAAGAGATGCAATGATATTATAATTAGATTATTTTTTAAATAACAATAGTCGGCATGGTGCATTCACATAACAATATTTTAATTTTAATGTCTAAGTACAGTATAATAGGAATAGAATGAATAAACTCGAAAAATGTCTTAGTTAAGAATGTCAATTATATAATAGCAAGTTATAGATTACAAAATAATATGTCAGTGTCATTTAGAAATTCATTTACAGAATAGTAGCATTTTGCAATTAATAATTCTGTCAGTTTCTTTTTAAAGTTTCTCATTGTGTCATTTTTTATTATGTTAGGTATTTTGTTATATATTATTGGGCCCATACTAATAACACTTTTTTTCTGTAAAGCAGTATTACAACTCTCAACATGTAGTAGATATTTATACTGAATTCTTAAAGGTCTCTTTCTATCTTTTGACACTGCAGTGAAAAGGTTAATATTACATTTAACGAAAATAGCAACTTCCAAAATGTACATAGCCGGGAAAGTTAATAGTTTGAGGGACTTAAACACAGGAACGCAACTATCCGTCACTTTCATATTAAGCATTGCCCTTAAGCATCGCTTTTGGGCCTTGAACACCTGTTCTCGTAGAGTAGAGTTTCCCCAAAAGATTATCCCGTATCTTAAAGTGGACGCGACTAGACCATGGTATGCAATCACAGTTGTGGTGATGTTGACCTTTTTACCCGACTGCCGAAGGAGGGTAATGTGTTTATCAGTCTATGTATGTATGTATGTATGTATGTATGTATGTATGTATGTATGTAAGTATGTATGTATGTATGTTTGTTCCTATGTGGCGTTCCAGAGACCAAACGCGTTGGCATATTTTGATGATTCATACGTCAATCGATGCGTCTTAACCCTGCGAGTGTCATAGGCTACATTAAAATTGGATAATAGAAAAATGGCGGATTTTGGGTGCCATATTGTGGGGGCCCAAATTTTTTTTTCTTCCAATCCCATCGTGTGGGGTATCAAAATAAAGGGTTTTAAGAGGTGATTTCAAAAATATATATCACATATATGTTTAAATGTATCTTATTCGAAAAAAACTAACTAAAAAGTTATAAATAAAAAAACTTAATTCAAAAAATCAAAAAACCCGACTGCTTCAAAAGCGAACTAAAAAGTCGTAAACAAGGAAAAAATCATGCTGTGCAGGCGGAGGATACACCAGATTTTGGTCAGCCAGCCCGCGAATATGTATCCTCCAACTGCACAGCATGATTTTTTCCTTGTTTACGACTTTTTAGTTCGCTTTTGAAGCAGTCGGGTTTTTTGATTTTTTGAATTAAGTTTTTTTTGCTAGATTGTATAAGACATACGCGGATATACTCAATTTTTTACAAACCTCTTCTGCTTGAGGTTTCCAAGTCAACTGACTGTCTATCACTATACCTAAAAATTTTGCAACTTGTGCCTGGTCTATAATACAGTTATTACATTCTATTGTTATATTTGGTACTGATGTGCGTTGATAAAAATGCATAACGTTAGTTTTTTGCAGGTTAATTACTAAATTATTTTCGTCAAGCCAATTTACTATGTCCTTAAGGGTATTATTTATGTCCTGTTCATATTGATTGATGTCTATACATTTGACAAGTGCGGTGCTGTCGTCAGCGAATAAGACCATTGGGTGTTTAATATGGTGTGGTAAGTCATTTATGTATAGCAAGAACAAGAGAGAGCTAAGAACTCCGCCCTGAGGTACACCATGTCTGTTAACTCTTGATGGCAATGTGTTTATCAGTCTATGTATGTATGTTTGTTCCTATATGGCGTTCCAGAGACCAAACGCGTTGGCCGATTTTGATGATTCATACGTCAATCGATTCGCCTTAACCCTGCAAGTGTCATAGGCTACATTAAAATTGGACTATAGAAAAATGCCAGATTTTGGGTGCCATATTGTGGGGGCCCAATTTTTTTTTTCTTCCATACCCATCGTGTGGGTTATCAAAATAAAGGGTTTTAAGAGGCGATGTCAAACATATAAAATACTTATATGTTTAAATGTATCTAATTCGAAAAAAACTTAACTAAAAAGTTATAAATAAAAAAAGTTAAATCAAAAAACCCGACTGCTTCAAAAGCGAACTAAAAAGTTGTAAACAAGGAAAAATCATGCTGTGCAGGAGGAGGATACATCTGGTTTTGGTCAGCAAGCTCGCGCGTATGTATCCTCCTCCTGCACAGCATGATTTTTTCCTTGTTTACAAATTTTTAGTATTTTGTAGTTTTTATAGTTTTTCTATATAAGTTTTTGTAGTTTTTCATTTGGAAGTCGGTAGTATTTTTTTGCAAAAAAGTTTTTATTTTTCCCTTTTTAGTTTTGCCTACCTAATAGATACGCAAGTTGTTTCCTAAGGTCCCTATAACGCCGAATAGATTACCCAAATAACATGAAACTTGAACATAACCGGTGAAATGAGAGATCTGCGTACCCCTTTAGAGCGTACTGGCGTGATGTTATGTTATGAAATGGTATAAACAATAAACAGACATGCGATTGCAGCAATCCCGAGAGTGTTGCCGTTATTTATTGAAGAGTTCTGTTGTATATATCCGAAGTTCTTGATCAGACCTTCACCAAATTACAAGTGAAATTTCAAAATTTAAAAAACCCCCGACACATTTATCTTGCGAAAATACCCCGATTCAAATAGTAAAACGCCCATAACTTTTGAACGGCTTAACCGATTTTATTCAAACATAGCTAAGAACACTCTCGCCAAATTCACCTTTCAAAACAAAAAACTAAATCAAAATCGATTTATCCGTATAGGCGCTATGATGCCACAGACAGATACAGATACACAGATACACAGATACACAGATACACAGATACACAGATACACAGATACACAGATACACAGATACACAGATACACAGACACACAGATACACAGCAACACACGTGAAACTTATAACACCCCTCTTTTTCCGGCGGGGGTTAAAAATGGGACCAATTTCAAAACATACTCTTCCAAACAAAAAAAGAATTTTCAAAATCGGTCACAATCAAAAAACAGACATAAAGTCGAACATAGAACCTCCTCCTTTTTGGAAAGTCGGTTAAAAAATGGGAAAAAGAAAGACACCGACTTCCAAAAATAAAGTTATTTTTCACTTTGTAGTTTTTTATTTGGAAGTCGGTAGTATTTTTTTGCAAAAAAGTTTTTTTATTACCCTTTGGGTACGGAACCCTAAAAAATACAGATTAGTCTAAACACTGAAGAATTAGAAAAAACATTGCACAAATGTATAAAAATAACACAAAAATAATGTTTTGAAGAAGAAATTAAAGACCTGATAGAGAAAGGTAAAGTTAAGAACAGAAGTGAATTGAAGTCACTCAATCCATATTTAGATCTCAATTATATGCTCAGGGTGGGCGGCAGAATTCGTCACGCTAATATAGATAAGGATCGAAAACACCCCATCATCTTATATAATAAATCATATTTAACTAGATTGATTGTGACCGATGCACATATGGTAACTTTGCACGGAGGTGTACAGTTAGTACTTAATTACATTTGATCTAAGTACTGGATTGTGAAAGGAAAGGATTTAATCAGGGTGACAGTGCATAAATGTTTAATTTGTGCAAAACAGCGGGCTCAAATTAGAACCCAGTTAATGGGAGACTTACCCAAAGAACGAGTGACACCAGCGCGAGCATTCTTGAACTGTTGTGTTGACTTTGCTGGCCCGTACCCAATACTAATGTCCAGAGGAAGAGGCACTAAAACGAACAAAGGCTATATTTCATTGTTTATATGTATGGCAACTAAGGCCATACATTTAGAACTTGTTGGCGACCTGACATTGTAAGAAAGTATTTTACTTGCCTTACTCACCAACTAGCTCAAGGGTAGGTGTTCCTGACGTAACATCGGGCCACATACCACACAGCGACTGCGGGCTGCCCCCCGCCACCACCACTCGCTCGCCGACACCCTGCGCGTGCGCAAATTTCGGTTGTATCAAATTAGTACCTCAGAAATATAGTCATACTTATAATCGAAGTCGTTTTATTACTTAGTCAAGACCACCAGCAGCACACCTGGACCTTGATACTCAACATATGGTCCTTCAAGTTAAAGAAAATCGCCGTTTTTGTGCTACGCACGCGCCTCCTGTGGACTTTAGACCGGCCGTCCGTACCGCGCTTACCTATGCCAGAGGACATTTAAAGGACAGTCTACCCAGAGGGACATTATTCAGAGTGAGTCCGTTCCATTATCCTTATCTAACTTCCTGTCTTTTTACCTTTTCTATCCAGGAATTTTAGAATAGTGCTATACGGATCAGGCGTACATTGATCTCTTCATATATAGCTAACTATTCCGTGGAAGTTTCCTAAAATCATAACATCATCATTTTGCATAACTACACATTATTTGTTAGAACAGACCATTCCTTTGTTCGCTAACCGCACGTGTTTGCTAAACGAGTAAACAACATCATTAGTGTTTTTTTTTTGTAATATTGTACTTATTGCACCGGCACCGGTTGACTCACCGGGCTCATACCAATATCAGCTGATTTTACCGTAGGCTGGGCCAGTTGTTTACGCATAATATTATAACTTAACTTACATTATATTAGTTTCCTTGTCTTTGCTTGCACTTCAGGCTATTTGCTTTGCCTTAACGATCTACCTACATTGTCATTATGTCTGAAGCAAAACAAAGGGAACTTATAAAGAAGCGTGGTGGTTACAAAGCAAAGCTTACGCATTTTAGCAACTTTTTTAGATTATTACCTAGCACGGGAAATGCTTTAGACAGCTTCCAAGCAGCAGAATTAAAAAACCGTCTTAGTTTAATAGAATCACTATATAAGGAATTTGACGTGTTGCAGACAGAGTTGGAGCTTTTGTCGGAGGATGCGGACGAAATATATAACGAGAGGGAGCAGTTCGAGTCGCAGTACCACGCGCTGGTGGCCCGCGCGGAGGCTAGCCTCGCATCCGCGCGCGCTGCCTCGCCCGCGCTCGTGTCTGCCACCTCCATCGATGATCTCCCGCGGCACGGCTCTGGCTGCAGGCATGACTTCGTTCGGCTGCCTAAGATAGACTTGCCTCACTTCGACGGGGACTATCAGCACTGGCTTGAATTCCGAGATACGTATCTTTCCCTTATTCATAACAATGACAGTATACAAGATATCAACAAATTTCACTACTTACGTGCTGCTTCAACCAGCAGCGCGTCATTAGTGATAAAAAGCATAGATTTCAAAGCAGATAACTATGGTACAGCTTGGCAGTTATTATCCGAAAGGTACGACAATGAAAGACTACTTATTAATAATCACGTGCAGGCCTTATTTAGTCTTGAACAAATTCAACATGAATCTTGTAAATCGTTACGGAACATGATTGACGTCACAAATAAAAATCTTCGTGCCTTGTCTACTTTAGGGCAGCCTTCTGAGCAAGGGGGTCTAGGGGAAACCCTTATAATATACATGATGTCAGAAAAACTTGACAAGGTCACACGAAGGGAGTGGGAAGAATATAAAAATAATTTAAATGCCTTTCCAAATTTAAAAGATTATATAATAAAAAAACTTTTTTGCAAAAAAATACTACCGACTTCCAAATGAAAAAAACTTTTTTGCAAAAAAATACTACCGACTTCCAAATGAAAAACTACAAAGTGAAAAATAACTTAACTTTTGGAAGTCGGTGTCTTTCGTAGGAACCATTTTTTTGCGATATGGACACCGACTTCCAAAAGTTAAGTTATTTTTCACTTTGTAGTTTTTCATTTGGAAGTCGGTAGTATTTTTTTGCAAAAAAGTTTTTATTTTTCCCTTTTTAGTTTTACCTACCTAATAGCAAGTTGTTTATTAAGGTCCCTATAACTCCAGAATAGATTAACCGAATAACATGAAACTTGAACATAACCGTTGAAATGAGAGATCTGCGTACCTCTTTAGAGCGTACTGGCGTGATGTTATGTTATGAAATGGAATAAACAACAAACAGACATGCGATTGCAGCAATCCCGAGAGTTTTGCCGTTATTTATTGAAGAGTTATGTTGTGTATCTCCGAAGTTCTACATCAGACGTTCACCAAATTAAAATGGGACCAATTTCGAAACAGACTCTTTCAAACAAAAAAAGAATTTTCAAAATCGGTCCACAATTGACGGAGATATCGGTGAACATACATATAAAAAAAAAAAAAAAAAAAAAAAAAAAAACATACAAGAAGTCGAACATAGAACCTCCTCCCCTTTTTTTGTAAGTCGGTTAGAAACTACAAAGTGAAAAATAACTTAACTTTTGGAAGTCGGTGTCCATATCGCAAAAAATAACTTTTTTGCAAAAAAATACTACCGACTTCCAAATGAAAAACTACAAAGTGCAAAATAACTTAACTTTTGGAAGTCGGTGTCTTACGTAGGTACCATTTTTTTGCGATATGGACACCGACTTCCAAAAGTTAAGTTATTTTTCACTTTGTAGTTTTTCATTTGGAAGTCGGTAGTATTTTTTTGCAAAAAAGTTATTTTATTTTTCCCTTTTTAGTTTTACCTACCTAATAGCAAGTTGTTTATTAAGGTCCCTATAACTCCAGAATAGATTAACCGAATAATATGAAACTTGAACATAACCGGTGAAATGATTGATCTGTGTACCCCTTTAGAGCGTACTGGCGTGATGTTATGTTATGAAATGGTATAAACAACAAACAGACATGCGATTGCAGCAATCCCGAGAGTTTTGCCGCTATTTATTGAAGAGTTCTGTTGTGTATCTCCCAAGTTCTTCATCAGACCTTCACCAAATTAAAATGGGACCAATTTCGAAACATACTCTTTCAAACAAAACAAGAATTTTCAAAATCGGTCCACAATTGACAGAGATATCGATGAACATACACAAAAAAAAAAAAAAAAAAAAAAAAAAAAAAAAAAAAAAAACATACATAAAGTCGAACATAGAACCACCTCCTTTTTTTGTAAGTCGGTTAAAAAATGGTACCTACGAAAAAAAACAAACATAAAGTCGAACATAGAACCTCCTCCTTTTTTTGTAAGTCGGTTAATAAAGGAAAAATCATATCCTTGATTGTATCCGTAATCCACTTACTGTGCGTGATGCGTTTGCGTGACGATGCCCTTAGTAGTTATAGGAAAACGAAAGCCGATTCAAAAAAGAAATATTACAAAGAGCTAAAACACTTAGTGATTCGTTCGTTGTGTACAACGAAAAAGTTGCGTACTTTAAGCAAAACATAAATAATAAAAAAAAAATTGCAAAAAATTACTACCGACTTCCAAATGAATAAAAAACTTTTTTGCAAAAAAATACTACCGACTTCCAAATGAAAAACTACAAAGTGAAAAATAATTTAATTTTTGGAAGTCGGTGTCTTTCTTTATTTCCATTTTTTTTGCGATTTGGACACCGACTTCCAAAAATTAAATTATTTTTCACTTTGTAGTTTTTCATTTGGAAGTCGGTAGTATTTTTTTGCAAAAAAGTTTTTTATTTTTCCCTTTTTAGTTGTACCTACCTAAAATAAGCAAGTTGTTTAGTAAGGTACTCTATAACGCCAGAATAGATCACCCGAATAACATGAAACTTGAAAATAACCAGTGAAATGAGAGATCTGCGAACCCCTTTAGTGCGTACTGGCGTGATGTTATGTTATGAAATGGTATATACAATAAACAGACATGCGATTGCAGCAATTCCGAATGATTTGCCGTTATTTATTGAAGAGTTCTGTTGTATATCTCCGAGTTCTTCATCAGATCTTCACCAAATTAAAATGGGACCAATTTCGAAACATATTCTTTCAAACAAAAAAAGAATTTTCAAAATCGGTCCACAATTGACGGAGATATCGGTGAACATACATAAAAAAAAAAAAAAAAAAAAAAAAAAAAAAAAAAAAAAAAAAAAAAAAAAAAACATACAAGAAGTCGAACATAGAACCTCCTCCTTTTTGGTAAGTCGGTTAAAAATTTTAACAAACAGAGCAGATTTACTTGAGTCCTTAAATTATAATAAAAACACAACAACAATAAAAAACACTAACGAACACAACAAAACTAAAAACTTCCTTACAACAACAACAAAAACTTAATTAAAAAAATCAAAAAACCCGACTGCTTCAAAAGCGAACTAAAAAGTCGTAAACAAGGAAAAAATCATGCTGTGCAGTCGGAGGATACATATTCGCCGGCTGGCTGACCAAAATCTGGTGTATCCTCCGCCTGCACAGCATGATTTTTTCCTTGTTTACGACTTTTTAGTTCGCTTTTGAAGCAGTCGGGTTTTTTGATTTTTTTAATTAAGTTTTTTTATTTATAACTTTTTAGTTAGTTTTTCCGAATAAGATATATTTAAACATATAAGTGTTATATATTTTTGAAATCACCTCTTAAAACCCTTTTTGATACCCCACACGATGGGTTTGGAAGAAAAAAAAAATTTGGGCCCCCACAATATGGCACCCAAAATCCGCCATTTTTTTATTATCAAATTTTAATGTAGCCTATGACACTCGCAGAGTTAAGACGCATCGATTGACGTACGAATCATCAAAATCGGCCAACGCGTTTGGTCTCTGGAACGCCACATAGGAACAAACATACATACATACATACATACATACATGATAGCGCTGGTAAATGAAACTAGCAGCAGAGACGAAATCAAAACGTCAAAAAGGCAGATGACATAACGGAAACACGAATTATGTATTGTTATTGTAAAGATTTGTTTTTATTTGAGTAATATTTTCAAGTCAAAAATGGAAGGTAGATTCACCGACTGTTAGTTTATTTCAATAAAATAATTGGTAACTATATTCGTTCAAAATATTTGTAAAAAGTATTATTAATTACTAAACAAATAAACTACACAATTACTGTATTTTTACAAACCTAAATCTATAATTAATTGATAAACGAATGTCACCGGATGTTGTTGCTGTGTGACGTCTTGTCATTTGTTTAAAACGTATAAATAGGCTGGTTCTAGTCGAAAGAACTCAGTATTGAATTGTATTGAACTGTGCACATATCATTATAAAATTAAGTTGTGAGACTTACTGTTGGTGTGAGTAATAAAAAGTGTATACAAGATGTCTGATCGTTATCATTTGAGAATCCTGAGTACGCCCGCTCTTACATCAGAAGAAAGGGATCAACCCGAGCCTCAACTGGACCCATCAACACAGTCGCCTTGCCTAGCCTACCGACCACTCGACCAGGACATTCGGATGAGCTGAATTTACTTCGTTGCCAGATCAAGTTGCAGAAAAGGATGTTTTTCAAAAACAAAACACCAATACCCACAAGCTAAGTAAAATTTATTTACCTAATTATGATCTTGACCAGCATAAAATAACAATTGAGTGAACAAGTTACCTGTCTATCCACCGTGCGAGGTAGTTCAGTCTATTGCTAGGATGAAGGGATTTTCATGCTTGCTAAGACGCGCCAAGCAATTGGTAGACACTAATGCTCATTCTTTTGCACTCGTAGTTCAATATTAAGTAGCTAAACTAGATATTATATTGTGTATTGGAATTGTGTGTGTATTGAATAGACTTCAAATCAAGCTAAATCTTTTTTTGAATATGGTACCAAGTCGTAAAGTTTACTTTCAAGTATTTTTCCTAATGCTCCAGTGGCATAAAATCATAGTTTTACCAAGCTGAACCCCTCGGGTCAAGCATCAAGAACACAAAACAAACATGATTTGCGCGAAACTTTGACTTTGGATATCAAAATACTTCATTAGATGCCACTAAATATGATACACATACAAATAAAACTTTCGGTTATGCCCATTATTTTCATATCCCTTAATAGAGGAGCTCGTGGCTAAATAATAACTTAAGTTAAGCAACGCTTGACGATGTCGGTCCGTGGATGTGTGACCATTTCAACATACCGAGTTTCCTTCGTGCCTCGGAAAGCACGTTAAGCCGTTGGTCCCGGCTGTCATTTGAAGATCTTTGACAGTCTTTACGGGTAGTCCGAAGCTTGAGATCTGACACCAGTCTTGCCAAAGGGTACTGTGTTACCCAGTTACTGAGTTGTGGAGGTCAGATAGGCAGATTGATTGGTTTAGGTTACTACACCGGTGCACAGGTTAATTTCCATCAAAGCTGTGTATGGTTAAGATAACCGTGTGAACATTATACTCTCGTAATATTTTTCATGTTTCAGATACCATATTGTGTCGCAGCCTGAAGCTTCTGCTGAAGGCTAGCGATTCAGATGCTGAGCGCGAAGGTTGACGTGTCAACATCTGAGAGGTTAAGAAGAACAGCATGCAAGCAGTTCGCTGGTCTTAGCCGAACGGTACGAACGTGCGCAAGTTTGGAATGGAATACTCGGTGAGTCGCTTCCATTTTATTTTGATAGTGAAGTCGAATATTCTCTAGTGATGAGATGCTATTTCGAGTTTTAAGTGTTCATGTTGGAACACTGAATTGGTTGGTAGTGGTTATACCTAGCACTATCACTAGGTAATTAAGACACACCTGGTAAAAAGCAAGTAGCTAATAAGTTACCTATTGGGTTGTTAGTACTTTCCTAGTTTCAACATTTGGTTCAGTACGAACTTTAGGATGAGATATCCCATAAGAAGGAGATGAAATATCCAAAATGACTGAATAACTAGTCGTTTTCAGTGGCAAAGCGAGTTAGTAATATCGTTGGGCTATCGTAATTGTATCGAGTTAGTAACGGTACTGGTCATCTGCGTGTATTCAGGACGGATCTTGTTGCGTAACGATGTACAACCACCGTCTTCAGATCTGAATTCACTTGCTTACTTTCAAAGTAATATTATGATAACCGTAGATCACGCGATTGTTTTTCTTACATGAAAACTGAGTTAGTGACCGACAGTAAAGGGTTACTGTTGATAATCTGATATTTATGATATTGATCAGAGTTAATTCGTGAAGCCCCTTAATAGTATCAGGGTTAGTTGTTTCCCTTTTATAAGCCATCAGTATGTTCCAAAATCTTTAAGTAGAAAACGCGAATCATGTTGGAAGGATACCCGATCGCCAAGTTCTTTGAGAATTAGACGTCATAGTTAATGACTGTGGTAGTGAAACCGAATCTGATTAACATGTCTACTCATAAGACCAATTCTGGACCGCACCTCATGCGTACCATGTGGCGATGGGTTTTTTAAAGTGGGTTTATGAGTTGAGTATGCATTGCCTTTACTTTGTTTACTTTAACTTGTTGATCGTCGGACCTTTTTCTAATGAATAGTGTTGTGTGGGAAACTTTAGTACGAAAAATGAAGAGGCCCGGTATTAAGTCCGCGATAGGTGATTATGACAGGATAGTGATCGTTATACACCGAAAGCTTTAAATAGATACGCTTAAACCTACAAGTATGGACACGGTAGGTTAAGGAAGATGCCAGCGGGTCATGTACCAGTCGATGTTGATGTTAAAAGGATTTTAATGATGATGAGCAAGCTCAAAATGTCGAGTAATTGAGTCTATCAGCCGTATTATGTTTGACCGTACCAGTGGATTCTGGCGGAGGTCGGGGTCTTGAGAGACCGTTCTGTGAGAGCAATATAATTGCTGTTCGGCTACAGAGCTGTGGCGTTAGAGGTTTTACTCGAGGGTTTCTGTAAGCTTGGCAGTTTTCGCTGCAGAAGAAGTTTTAAAGTTTGATTTGAGCGACTGGTGGTACATGGCCCAGGGTAATGATTTAGTTAAAGATCAAAGTTCTAAAATTTCCCTATTGTCACGAACCCAATGATCTAGTTTGGTCAGGAGTAGCCGAGCGTTGTGCGTTGGCCTGTGTGGCAACTGTTGGCCTTTATGGCAACTGTTGGCCTGTGTGGCAACTAAACGCCAGTGTGCCAACTGGAGGCCTTTATGGCAACTGTAGGCCAGTGTGGCAACTGGAGGTCTTTGTAGCAACTGTGGTCCTGTAAGTTGGTTTAAAATAAACACGTTTGTGTAAGGAACCCTACAGAGGATTCCTGTAGAGTTATGAGGTTAAAATAAAGTAAACTCGCATAGTCACGCGAGAGGTGAGGTCACCATGTTAATGTTGATGACGTTCGAATCGACAAGCCTTCGTTACGAAAATTGAAATAATTTTGGTTTTCTAATTTTTATTACTATGCGTAGATTGTGTTAGTAAGATATACAAAGCTGAAGTACCAATTGAGATTGTAGATGATGAATAGACGTAACATAGGACAGACTAAATCTCTGTGTGAACAGGTTCTGAGTTCAGAGAGTTGAGTTGACTCGACATCGTAGGGATGTGCGAGTAGAGCTATTGAGAAGAGAGCTATGTGATGGCTAAAGATCGTGAATAATATACCTGGTGTATTTTTCTTTTGTTTCATTTAATGTGACATTAGTGACTATCAGTGGTACTTGGACTTTGTAATCACGAAGATTAGAAGCTTTTGCGTTCCGAACTTCACCCTATTGATGATCATTGAATAAGTATAACTTTTCAATTAATCTTTTGGTACCTCATGTAGAATTATTACAAATGGGGAATCCGCTACAATGGCACAGATTACAGCCATTTTTATTTTCTTTTTCTTCGTACATCATGCTATTACTCGCGGTACATCTAGAGCTAACAGTCAAACTGAATGGGTTTGGGTTAATAAAATAGGTGAATTGTAATTGGCATTAAAATATACGAAATCTAAGGCTACTGAATGGCCCTTTTGATTAACTAGGTAAAATAGCCCCTCCCCTGCAATTGAAAATACCATATCCGTTTAGACCCTAAGCATAGAATGGCCGAAACGGAAGCAAAAAATTTTGGTTTTAGAAAAAGACTTTGGTCACTCAATGAACTTTGAACGACTAGACCGTGATAGCAAGAATAAATAATAATGAAAAAAAATAAAAAAGGGTTAAAACTTTTTATAACATTATTCAGAATTGAAAAGCTTAACTTATGGATAAAATAATGAATGTTTTGTTTGGTTAAATAAAATTTAGTCGAAACAAGTCAAAGTCTGGCCTCTGAATCTTTATGATCAAGCAACGAACTACGACCTCTGAGTTTCAGAATTAGTTGGTTAAATAAAATTCTGTCAAAACAAGTCAAAGACGGGGCTTCTGAATCTTTATGATCAAGCAACGATCTGTGACCTCTGAGTTTGATAGTTAAATAAAACTCAGTCAAAACAAGTCGTAAGACTAGCCTCTGAATCTCTATGATCAAGCTACGATCTGAGACCTCTGAATTTGATTTGAGTTAGCAAAATGGATGTGTAAAAAGGCCTTGGTCATGGCTATGGTTTAAGTTGGATGATTCAATAAAATTTAAGTCAAAACAAGTCAAAGATGGGCCTCTGAACCTTAATGGACAAGCCACGATCTGCGATCTCTGAGTTTGACAGTTTCACCAGAACAAGCAATAATGTTGCCTCTGAGTCTGGTCTAAAAGGTTTTTGCATATTTTTCTTTTTTTATGATTTTCAGAGATTCGCTGGGCCTAGCAAGGCCCGCTCGTCAGTATGGCCGTGATAGCGCTGGTAAATGAAACTAGCAGCAGAGACGAAATCAAAACGTCAAAAAGGCAGATGACATAACGGAAACACGAATTATGTATTGTTATTGTAAAGATTTGTTTTTATTTGAGTAATATTTTCAAGTCAAAAATGGAAGGTAGATTCACCGACTGTTAGTTTATTTCAATAAAATAATTGGTAACTATATTCGTTCAAAATATTTGTTAAAAGTATTATTAATTACTAAACAAATAAACTACACAATTACTGTTTGCTTGTTCAATTTGTGTTCCTAGGCTTCTTGTGTGTCTGTGATCAACACGGGTAAATCAGGCGACTTTGATGGTTATACTGGGATTTATTACTTAACAATAAAGCGTTTACAATATTTTAGTTGAATATTTAAATGAGAATGAGAGACGTTGAGCGTCCGTGCAGTGGTTTATATAGGTGTGCTTCAGCGCCATCTGTTGTGGTTTCTTGACATCACGTGACGTGATCGATGCGGTGCTCGGCGATAGTATTGCCCTTGCTCTTTGGTTGGAGCTTCTCACGCGCTCCGATAGATGGCTCTTAACATTCCGGCGGGCCTTGAGAGAATCCCTCTCAACATCACACGTCACAGCTCACGTCGTGTCACGCGCCGAGCATCGAACCTGGCACCTCAGCGACTGGAAGTGGGCAAATCTTGGAGAATGCCCTGTGTATGACGCCCGTGGCCGTCCGAATGACAGCAACCCTTGGTACGCCGTCACTGCCTGAAATCAGAGATATTATGCGTCCTAACCGCCATTTCAGCGGCGGGAGGTTATCGTCCTTTATGACAACCAATGTTCCAGTTTGCAAGTCTTCAGTTTTCTGTTGCCATTTAATACGTTTCTGAAGCTCTGATATGTACTCTGTAGACCATCTCCTCCAAAATGTCTGCCTCAACTGTTCAACTCGCTGGTAACGATTGAGTGTGTGCGTGGTTGCAGCGGTAACATCACTCTCTGCAGGTGCAGTCAGCGGCCGGCCAATCGTGAAGTGGGCAGGAGTGAGTGGAGAGTAGTCGTTGGGGTCTGAGGATAAAGGACACATAGGGCGGGAATTCAGGACAGCTTCAATTTGTACCAAAACCGTGCTGAATTCCTCATAAGTCATGTTAACATTTCCTACCACACGTGTCATATGGTGCTTACAGGACTTGATCCCAGCTTCCCATAAACCGCCAAAATGAGGCGCGTAAGGGGGAATGAATTTAAATTGAATGTGATTATCTGAAGCGTAATCAATGATAGACTGAGAATTATTCATTAAAAAATCTGAAAATTCACGAGCTGTTCCTACAAAGTTACGTCCATTATCGGAAAATATTTGATAAGGTTTTCCTCTCCGGGAAATGAATCGTTTAAGTGCTAAAATATAACTCTGTGAAGACAAACTAGTAACTAGTTCCAAGTGTATCGCTCGAGTTGAAAAACATATAAATAGACATAAATAACATTTTTCTAGTCTGGAACCCCTACCCTTCTTATTTAAAATAAATAAAGGTCCAGCATAGTCTACTCCAC
The DNA here is from genome assembly GCA_949775005.1 of Orthosia gothica. NCBI lineage: Eukaryota > Metazoa > Arthropoda > Insecta > Lepidoptera > Noctuidae > Orthosia > Orthosia gothica. Next base: position 439,902 of record OX459063.1, on the reverse strand, counting down.
AGTTTATGAAAGGAAAATTTGCAGTTACTCGTTCAGTAGGTAAGTTACCCATGATTGGTTGTACTATTTTACCTTTCAAACGACAACATGTGACACACTGGTTAACGACCTTTTTTGCTAAGTTTCTACCGCCTAGTGGCCACCAATTATCTCTGATATGAGATAAAATTAATTGAGGCCCAGCGTGTAATAATTTTAAATGTTGACTTTGAAATAATAAATAGGTAAAGATATGTTTACTACACAATAAAATGGGGTGCTTTTTGTCATATGAGAATTCAGAATTAACTAATCTACCCCCGACTCTAATGATTTTATCAGCATCTAAAAATATATTTAAACTGTAAATATTACGTTTTGATTTATTTATATTATGATTATTATGAAGCGCATTGTATTCTTCAGGAAACGACACTATTTGTGCCTGTCTTACTATAAACAATAAGGATTTATCAAGTTCTTCTACTGATAACGGCCCGTGTAACCGCTCATCAATAGATTTTGTTCGTATATTATGTATAAAACGCATTACATAAGCACAAGTTCTTTGTAATCGATTTAGTTTGGAAAATCGGCTGAAATTAATGATAGGTAGATTGGAATCGCTACTACACAACAAGTTTGTAGTGGGAAGTTTTAACTCGGGCAAATCATTTAAGTTTTGTAAAATATTATTTTGATTTTGTGACCATTTTATGCTATTTTCAAATAAAAAGGTGGGTCCGTTCCACCATAAAGTTGCTGAACTTAATTCATTTAAAAGTACTCCACGGGAAACTAGGTCAGCTGGATTATTTGACGAGTTTACATGCAGCCAAATTGTGTTGCTTGTCAACTCATTTAATTCAACAACGCGATTCTGAACAAAAGTCTTTAACTGATGTGGTGACATTTGCAACCATCGGAGAACTATAGTAGAATCTGTCCAAAAAACAACATTGTCAAAGTTCAATCGAAGTGATTTAATTATTTTATCATACAACCTAGCTCCCAATAGTGCACCGCATAACTCGAGCCGTGGAATGCTAACCGGTTTCACTGGCGCGACGCGGCTCTTCGAACATAATAATCTCACCGTTATGACGTCATCATTACTATTGCACGTCCGAACATAAGCGCACGCACCGTATGCAGCCTCGCTCGCATCCGTAAATATGTGTAATTCGATCCTAGAATAGTCACACGTTCCTACAACATGACGCGGTACGCGAATATTATGTAAATAAGTTAATGCTTCAATAAACTTTTCCCAGTTCTTTAAAATATGAATAGGTACTTCATCGTCCCAATCAAGTTTACATAACCATAACTTTTGTAATATTATTTTGCCAATAATTATAAACGGGTTTAACAAACCGAGAGGGTCATAGATCTGTGAAACAATTGAAAGAATTTGTCGTTTACTAACATTATTACATTCAAAATTGACCTTTGATGTGAAGTGAAATTCGTCTCTTTTGTTAAACCAACCCAAACCAAGAGTATTACTGGAATAACTTTCATCTAAAGATAAATTTTTTGAGTTATCAAAAGTTATGTTATTATTTAAAATATTTTCAGGCGAATTAAATGTCCATTTCCTTAAGGGAAAACAACCAGATAAACAAGTTTCAGATACGCCTTTACATATGTGTGATAACCTTTCAATAGAATCTGAACCAGTTATAAGGTCATCTACATAAAAATCATTTAATATTGTACGTGAAATGTCTTCGTCCGTACAGTCAAAGCCTAGTTGTTTAATGCAACGATTGCTCAAGTACGGTGCAGACGCCGTACCGTATGTAACAGTATTAAGCCGGTACACACTGATAGGCTGTGATGGACTTTCTCGCCATAATATTAACTGTAAATCTCTTTGATTTTCATGAATTAATATTTGCCTGAACATTTTCTCAATATCTGCGCAAGCGACAAATTTATATTGACGAAAACGCAAAATTATAGAAAATAATTCGTTTTGCAATGCAGGCCCTGGCATTTGGACATCATTTAACGATTTGCCAGTTGATGTTTTTTGGCTTGCATTGAAAACTACTCTTAGTTTTGTAGTAGTACTTTGTTCTCGCAAGACACCGTGATGCGGTAGAAAATAATGAGGTGAAGTGTAGTTTTCAATACGTGTCATGTGCCCTAGGTCTAAGTACTCTTGCATAAAATCACAATACATTTTTTTATACTCTTGAGACCGTTCTAACCTGCGTTCCAATGACAAAACCCTAATTTTTGCAATATCGTAACTATCACCTAATTCATCAAGTGTATTTCGTACTGGAATGCGAACTGAAAAACGACCATCAACTGCACGTTTTGTAGTTTCAGTAAACAGCTGTTCACAATGGCGTTCTTCCTCTGTAAGATATTGTTTAGGTCTATAATTTTCTTCTAATTCCCAAAATTTACGTAACTGCTCATCTAATTGTATAGATTGCAAATGATGACATTGTATTTTGTTATTTATTGATTTTGAATTATAAACAATGCCTGAAATAATCCAACCTAGCGTGGTGTTTTGTAGGTAAGGACCTGCCGGTAAACGCATTTTACCTTCTATCAACAATTCCCAAAACACGTCAGCTCCGATTAATAAATCAATTTGTGACGGTATATAAAATAACGAATCGGCTAACTGAATATTATTTGGAATGTCTAAAGAGTTATAATGTAATGGAACTGATGGTAAATTTGAAGTTATATGTTTCAAAACTATACATTTAAAGCGAGTATTATAATCACCGTTTAATGACCTGAGCTTAATTTCGCACGACTCTGTTGACCGAGTGTGTGAATGCCCTATTCCTGTGATATGATATGTGGACTGTATCGAATCGACTTTTAATTTTTTACGTAATTTTTCTGTAATTAAACAATGTTGACTGCCGCTATCTAACAAAGCGCGAGCCTTATGATATACATTGTCACTACCTGCTATCTCCACTAAAGCTGTGGATAATAAAACAGTTTCTGACGCCTGCGTATACAAACTATTGTTCGCATACTCGTTGCGTGTCGGTTCGGCTGTATGTAACAGCGGCGAGTGCGGTACGGGGTTCGAATCCGGTTGGCACTCCACGACTGATACTAATGCGCTTTCTACTTTATCATTATTGTTACTGTGCAATAAACTGTTGTGTTTTCTACTGCACTGTTTACACGGACCAAAATAACAATCTAAAGCGAAATGTCCAGCTCGTAAACAATTAACACATAACCTTTTATTATTAACGAATTCTAATCTTTCTTTAACGTTTAAATCCAAAAACTTAGTACAAGAATAAAGCGAATGATTTCCGCTGCATAATGAGCATGTGCGGGTACTTTTGGAATTCACATTGTTTTTTGTTGAAGCGAAAATATGTGATTTTTGTTGCGATTGTTGTTGAGGTTTTTTACTGTTATCAAAAGGGACTTTACTATTAGAAAATGATGAAGAATTATGCGCTTTAATCATTTCTAAAGTATCAGCCTTATTTTTCAAGAATGTAATGAGATCGTCTAACTTAGTGGGTTTATGATGCTGCGTAAATAAATTATTTTTATGTTCCTCCCATTCTTTCTCAACTACTGCGTCTAATCTGGAGGTAATGATGTAAATAATAAGTGTATCCCAGTATTCTATAGGTTCCCCGAGTGTCTTTAAGGCACGTAAATTCTTTGAAACTATATCAATTAATTTCCTTAAATGAAATGAAGTCTCTTTATTTAGATTTTGAATAGTAAATAAAGACTTCACATGATTATGTACTAGCAACTTGACGTTATTATACCTCTCATTGAGCAAATCCCAAGCTATTGTGTAGTTTTCTGAAGTGCATTCTATTGATTTAATAACTTGAGCTGCCTGACCAGTTAGCGATGTACGCAAATAATGGAATTTACGAATGTCATCAAGCTGGTTGGAGTTGTGAATCATAGAAAGGTAGGTATCCCTGAACTCTAACCAATTTTCAAACGACCCGTCAAAGGAGGGTAGTGAAATAGTAGGAAGCTTAATATTTATCGAAGCTTCACACTTAGAACTAGCACTAGTTGAATCAGAAAGGCTAAAACGTTTTATTAAACCTTCTGCTTCTGCCATGGTTTCGTAATAAATATTTTCAAATGATTCACGATGTTCTAACTGAATTGCAGTTTCACTATCTGACACCATGAGCATTTCGATGGAGCTTTGAATGCTATTAAATTCACTATATAATGATTTGGCTAATTCACTACGCAATTTTAATTCGGTTATTTGTTTATCGCTAGGACGAGAGTGGCTATGAAAAGAATTTACAAATTTTACGAACAACATCAGTCTACCCTTGATTGAACCGCGTTTTTTATTTAATTCTCTAATTGCAGTACTATCATCAGAATCTACGCACAAATTAGGAGATTTACTACGAACGGTTACGTTTTCAACACTCATTTTGACGATTTATGAAAGTGGGTACTCACCAAATTCCTGCAAACTACGTACGTGACTCGTGAGGAAGCACAACACGGTACCTAGAGGAACAAGCACAGTTTTAGTAAAATTGAAATAGGATAAGATGGGGGAAAAAGGGAACGATTTGGCCAGACCCTTCGCTGATCCCTCGATGTGATGATGAATGATGCGGCTCTGAAGGTCCAATGTTTGCTTGTTCAATTTGTGTTCCTAGGCTTCTTGTGTGTCTGTGATCAACACGGGTAAATCAGGCGACTTTGATGGTTATACTGGGATTTATTACTTAACAATAAAGCGTTTACAATATTTTAGTTGAATATTTAAATGAGAATGAGAGACGTTGAGCGTCCGTGCAGTGGTTTATATAGGTGTGCTTCAGCGCCATCTGTTGTGGTTTCTTGACATCACGTGACGTGATCGATGCGGTGCTCGGCGATAGTATTGCCCTTGCTCTTTGGTTGGAGCTTCTCACGCGCTCCGATAGATGGCTCTTAACAATTACTGTATTTTTACAAACCTAAATCTATAATTAATTGATAAACGAATGTCACCGGATGTTGTTGCTGTGGGACGTCTTGTCATTTGTTTAAAACGTATAAATAGGCTGGTTCTAGTCGAAAGAACTCAGTATTGAATTGTATTGAACTGTGCACATATCATTATAAAATTAAGTTGTGAGACTTACTGTTGGTGTGAGTAATAAAAAGTGTATACAAGATGTCTGATCGTTATCATTTCAGAATCCTGAGTACGCCCGCTCTTACATACATACATACATACTTACATCGAACAACAATCGAAATAGAATCACGCATTAAAAAAGCTACAGAAAGTAATGTTTGCATGAACTGCCTTCGCCCTGGTCATACCGAAAAGCGTTGCAGTCTCTCGCATTGCAAATATTGCAACATCAGACACAATACCCTCTTACTTAGGGAATCAGCAGAAAAACAGACAGGGGAAAACATTGTTTTGTCAACAAACGTCGTATTACCCTGTTCAGAAACTAATCAGGTTAACATTTTGCTATCCACAGCCTTGGCAAAGGTGACAGACGTCAATGGAGAGCTTCATACTGCCAGAATACTGTTGGACAATGGCAGCACCTCCAACTTCATCACGCAAGAGCTCTGTGAGAAGCTCGGCCTGGTAAAGCACAGCACTAGCTCCACCGTCTCAGGTATAAACGGTCAAGTTTCCACTACCTCAGAAAACTGCAGTTTTCGTTTGCGGTCTTATGATGGTGGTGGCTATCAGGCGAAAGTAAGCTGTTATGTTTTACCAAAGATCACACAATCGCTGCCTGGCTCTTACATAGATAAAAGGTATATAACTATACCGCCAGGTATTCAACTAGCAGATCCATTATTTAATGTGCCTACTGCTATCGATATTTTAGTAGGTGCAGAGGTATTTTGGGATGTCTTAGGTTCCGATACTATTAATTTAGGCAACAATCAGCCTAGATTACAGTCATCTAAGCTAGTTTGGCTTATTTCGGGCCGCGTCAGTCGGTCTCGTCTTCGTACACAACCTTCTGTTTGTCACTTTCTTTCACATGAGGAGTCAGATCAGCTGACTCGCTTCTGGGAACTTGAAACGGTGTCGTCTGCAAACTGTTTCTCTTCAGAAGAACAGGCTTGTGAAAAGCTATTTCAAGAGACTACACGTCGGGATACGCATGGTCAATTCGTTGTCACCATACCATTGAAGGACTCACTCGAGTGCTTAGGTGACTCTTACGCGATGGCTAAGCGTCGTTTCCTCTCCCTAGAGCGTAGATTTGAGCGGGACTCTACATTTAAAAACAGATATTTGCAATTCATGCAAGAATATATTGACCTTCATCACATGACAGAACATTCAAAAACAAATCAAAAAAACAAATTGGTTCAACCGTTTAGGCGCTATGATGCCACAGACAGACACACAGATACACAGATACACAGGTATTTAATACACAAACGTTCACCACGACATGGCTTAAATCTTGTATCTGTTGGAATAGTCGAGAGAACGCTATTTAATACACGAACGTTCACCACGACATTGCTTAAAACTTCATTCTGTTGGAATAGTAAAGAGAAAGCTATTTAATATACGAACCGACACGTCGACAGTGGTCGACGCACGGGCTTCACCGTCTACGGCCGCAAGCAAAAGTTCGAAATTATAAACGAACGGTCGCAGTGACATAGCTTAAATCTTCATTCTGTTGGAATAGTAAAGAGAACGCTATTTAATACACGAACGGACACGTCGAAATTTGTCCACGTACGGCCTTCACCGTCTACGGCCGCAAGCAAACCTTCGAAATTAATACACGAACAGACGCACTATTTAATACACGAACGGTCACATCGACATAGCCTAAAACTTCATTCTGTTGGAATAGTAAAGAGAACGCTATTTAATACACGAACGGACACATAGACATTGGTCGACGCACGGGCTTCACCGTCTACGGCCGCAAGCAAACCTTCGAAATTAATACACGAACAGACGCAATATTTAATACACGAACTGTCACATCGACATTGCTTAAATCTTGTATCTGTTGGAATAGTCAAGAAAACGCTATTTAATACACGAACGGACACGTAGACATTGGTTGACGCACGGGCGTCACCGTCTACGGCCGCAAGCAAACCTTCGAAATTAATACACGAACAGACGCACTATATTTAATACACGAACGGTCACATCGACATAGCCTAAAACTTCATTCTGTTGGAATAGTCAAGAAAACGCTATTTAATACACGAACGGACACGTAGACATTGGTCGACACACGGGCTTCACCGTCTACGGCCGCAAGCAAAACTTCGAAATTAATACACGAACAGACGCAATATTTAATACACGAACGGTCACATCGACATAGCCTAAAACTTCATTCTGTTGGAATAGTAAAGAGAACGCTATTTAATACACGAACGGACACGTAGACATTGGTCGACGCACGGGCGTCACCGTCTACGGCCGCAAGCAAAACTTCGAAATTAATACACGAACAGACGCAATATTTAATACACGAACTGTCACATCGACATTGCCTAAAACTTCATTCTCTTGGAATAGTCAAGAAAACGCTATTTAATACACGAACGGACACGTAGACATTGGTCGACGCACGGGCGTCACCGTCTACGGCCGCAAGCAAACCTTCGAAATTAATACACGAACAGACGCAATATTTAATACACGAACTGTCACCACGACATTGCTTAAAACTTCATTCTGTTGGAATAGTAAAGAGAACGTTATTTAATACACGAACGTTCACTTAGACATTGCTTAAATCTTGTATCTGTTAGAATAGTCAAGAGAACGCTATTTAATACACGAACGGACACATAGACATTGGTCGACGCACGGGCTTCACCGTCTACGGCCGCAAGCAAAACTTCGAAATTAATACACGAACAGACGCAATATTTAATACACGAACGGTCACATCGACATAGCCTAAAACTTCATTCTGTTGGAATAGTAAAGAGAACGCTATTTAATACACGAACGGACACGTAGACATTGGTCGACGCACGGGCGTCACCGTCTACGGCCGCAAGCAAAACTTCGAAATTAATACACGAACAGACGCAATATTTAATACACGAACTGTCACATCGACATTGCCTAAAACTTCATTCTGTTGGAATAGTCAAGAAAACGCTATTTAATACACGAACGGACACGTAGACATTGGTCGACGCACGGGCGTCACCGTCAACGGCCGCAAGCAAAACTTCGAAATTAATACACGAACAGACGCAATATTTAATACACGAACTGTCACATCGACATTGCTTAAATCTTGTATCTGTTAGAATAGTCAAGAGAACGCTATTTAATACACGAACGGACACGTAGACATTGGTCGACGCACGGGCGTCACCGTCAACGGCCGCAAGCAAAACTTCGAAATTAATACACGAACAGACGCAATATTTAATACACGAACGGTCACATCGACATAGCCTAAAACTTCATTCTGTTGGAATAGTCAAGAAAACGCTATTTAATACACGAACGGACACGTAGACATTGGTCGACACACGGGCTTCACCGTCTACGGCCGCAAGCAAAACTTCGAAATTAATACACGAACAGACGCAATATTTAATACACGAACCTGCGACATCGACATAGCCTAAAACTTCATTCTGTTGGAATAGTCAAGAAAACGCTATTTAATACACGAACGGACACGTAGACATTGGTCGACGCACGGGCGTCACCGTCAACGGCCGCAAGCAAAACTTCGAAATTAATACACGAACAGACGCACTATATTTAATACACGAACGGTCACATCGACATAGCTTAAAACTTCATTCTGTTGGAATAGTCAAGAAAACGCTATTTAATACACGAACGGACACGTAGACATTGGTCGACACACGGGCTTCACCGTCTACGGCCGCAAGCAAAACTTCGAAATTAATACACGAACAGACGCAATATTTAATACACGAACCTGCGACATCGACATAGCCTAAAACTTCATTCTGTTGGAATAGTCAAGAGAATGCTATTTAATACACGAACGGACACGTAGACATTGGTCGACACACGGGCTTCACCGTCTACGGCCGCAAGCAAAACTTCGAAATTAATACACGAACAGACGCAATATTTAATACACGAACCTGCGACATCGACATAGCCTAAAACTTCATTCTGTTGGAATAGTCAAGAGAACGCTATTTAATACACGAACGGACACGTAGACATTGGTCGACGCACGGGCGTCACCGTCAACGGCCGCAAGCAAAACTTCGAAATTAATACACGAACAGACGCACTATATTTAATACACGAACGGTCACATCGACATAGCCTAAAACTTCATTCTGTTGGAATAGTCAAGAAAACGCTATTTAATACACGAACGGACACGTAGACATTGGTCGACACACGGGCTTCACCGTCTACGGCCGCAAGCAAAACTTCGAAATTAATACACGAACAGACGCAATATTTAATACACGAACCTGCGACATCGACATAGCCTAAAACTTCATTCTGTTGGAATAGTCAAGAGAACGCTATTTAATACACGAACGGACACGTAGACATTGGTCGACACACGGGCTTCACCGTCTACGGCCGCAAGCAAAACTTCGAAATTAATACACGAACAGACGCAATATTTAATACACGAACCTGCGACATCGACATAGCCTAAAACTTCATTCTGTTGGAATAGTCAAGAGAACGCTATTTAATACACGAACGGACACGTAGACATTGGTCGACGCACGGGCGTCACCGTCAACGGCCGCAAGCAAAACTTCGAAATTAATACACGAACAGACGCAATATTTAATACACGAACTGTCACATCGACATTGCTTAAATCTTGTATCTGTTAGAATAGTCAAGAGAACGCTATTTAATACACGAACGGACACGTAGACATTGGTCGACGCACGGGCGTCACCGTCAACGGCCGCAAGCAAAACTTCGAAATTAATACACGAACAGACGCACTATATTTAATACACGAACGGTCACATCGACATAGCCTAAAACTTCATTCTGTTGGAATAGTCAAGAAAACGCTATTTAATACACGAACGGACACGTAGACATTGGTCGACACACGGGCTTCACCGTCTACGGCCGCAAGCAAAACTTCGAAATTAATACACGAACAGACGCAATATTTAATACACGAACCTGCGACATCGACATAGCCTAAAACTTCATTCTGTTGGAATAGTCAAGAGAACGCTATTTAATACACGAACGGACACGTAGACATTGGTCGACACACGGGCTTCACCGTCTACGGCCGCAAGCAAAACTTCGAAATTAATACACGAACAGACGCAATATTTAATACACGAACCTGCGACATCGACATAGCCTAAAACTTCATTCTGTTGGAATAGTCAAGAGAACGCTATTTAATACACGAACGGACACGTAGACATTGGTCGACGCACGGGCGTCACCGTCTACGGCCGCAAGCAAAACTTCGAAATTAATACACGAACAGACGCAATATTTAATACACGAACCTGCGACATCGACTAGCCTAAAACTTCATTCTGTTGGAATAGTCAAGAGAACGCTATTTAATACACGAACGGACACGTAGACATTGGTCGACGCACGGGCGTCACCGTCAACGGCCGCAAGCAAAACTTCGAAATTAATACACGAACAGACGCAATATTTAATACACGAACTGTCACATCGACATTGCTTAAATCTTGTATCTGTTAGAATAGTCAAGAGAACGCTATTTAATACACGAACGGACACGTAGACATTGGTCGACGCACGGGCGTCACCGTCAACGGCCGCAAGCAAAACTTCGAAATTAATACACGAACAGACGCAATATTTAATACACGAACGGTCACATCGACATAGCCTAAAACTTCATTCTGTTGGAATAGTCAAGAAAACGCTATTTAATACACGAACGGACACGTAGACATTGGTCGACACACGGGCTTCACCGTCTACGGCCGCAAGCAAAACTTCGAAATTAATACACGAACATACGCAATATTTAATACACGAACGGTCACATCGACATAGCTGAAATAATCTTGATTCTGTTGGAATAGGGGGTAGGAAGGGGGGGGGAGGGGGGGGGGGCAAGAGGTCGGCTACTGGCATTCCTGCTGACCTCGCAAATCGCGATAATTGATTTATCACTTTTTTTTTATCACTCTGAAAAGGGGGGGGGGGGGGGAGGGTAGGGGGTTACCTTTCGCTATGTTGGGGGGTGTTTACTGTCCGTCAAATATTGATACTTTTTATTTTTTAGAGGGGGTGAAAGAGAAGGGGGGGGGGGGAGGGGGTTGGTTGGCTCGGGGGAGGGTGGGGGTGGTGGGAGTTATCTTCCTAGGGTACCATCATCCAAACAAACAAAAAAAAAAAATGACAAAAAATTTCGGTCCGGTCGTCATCACACCGATGACATCGTTTTACCGTTTCACATAGTTGTCAAGCGACGCTACGTCTCGATACATTCGGGACGGCGGCGCGCGCTTGGCGCGACATTTGAGAATATTGATAGAGAAGAGTGGCGACTGACGCGAAACGACAAACGCCCCGCGCGCTGTGAAAATCGTAATGTTTGGATTTTATAGTGTGTGGTGGTGTTGTGTTTTGTTTTTCGTGTTCTGATCCAATCCATCTATTGGTATGTTTTGTTGTTTTATTATTTGTATATTATAAATAATAAAAAGAATTTTGGTACACCGGGCCTGTAGCTTGTGTTGTATGATCGTTATATAATAATGTATTGTGTAACGGAAATGAACGCTCGCTGCAAGCAAGCACGAAAAACGTGTGGTTTTCTTTTTATTATGGATAATATTTGAATATTGAAACAACAAACGAAAAATTTGACTTCGTGTCTGTTGAACTGTGTGGACCGACGGATCGCATTATATGCGTGTTCGTATGCAAACGGTCGTTGTATGAAATAATGTGAAACGACGTGACGGTACCGGCGCTCGGACGCGCCAAGTGTTCGTCACGTCTAATGAGTTTATGCTCTTTTATTATAATATAATGTGAGGCACTCTATAGATTCCGGGCGGAATCGTATATGATGTTGCGAATGTGTTAACAAACTTTACACACGTGAACTCGTCTCGTTACGAACGTTCCCAAAGGGGGCTTCTGGTCTGTGCATGATGATCCGTCGTTATGGCACAGCCGAACGCCCTTATGCACGCGCAGCGCGTCTGACGGGTTGAGATATACGCGTTCAGACGTTCGCGCGTGCGACCCAAAAATCCATAATAAACACACACAGAGCTCGCCCGTCTGCGTACGCGTATCTACGATCGTGAACGCTCGGGAATGAGGACCTTCGTTGTGCTGCGCGCTTGATCGCGCGCGTGTGCATCGATGTCTCTTATAAACGAAGCTCCCTGGTTGATCCTGCCAGTAGTTATATGCTTGTCTCAAAGATTAAGCCATGCATGTCTCAGTGCAAGCCGTATTAAGGCGATACCGCGAATGGCTCAATATATCAGTTTTGGTTCCTTAGATCTTACTCAGTTACTTGGATAACTGTGGTAATTCTAGAGCTAATACATGCAATCAGAACTCTGACCAGTGATGGGATGAGTGCTTTTATTAGATCAAAACCAATCGACGGAGGGCCTCGCGTCCGAAGTCGTTAATTTTGATGAATCTGGATAACTTTTGCCGATCGCATGGTCCAGTACCGGCGACGCATCTTTCAAATGTCTGCCTTATCAACTTTCGATGGTAGTTTCTGCGACTACCATGGTTGTCACGGGTAACGGGGAATCAGGGTTCGATTCCGGAGAGGGAGCCTGAGAAACGGCTACCACATCCAAGGAAGGCAGCAGGCGCGCAAATTACCCACTCCCGGCACGGGGAGGTAGTGACGAAAAATAACGATACGGGACTCTTACGAGGCCTCGTAATCGGAATGAGTACACTTTAAATATTTTAACGAGGAACAATTGGAGGGCAAGTCTGGTGCCAGCAGCCGCGGTAATTCCAGCTCCAATAGCGTATACTAAAATTGTTGCGGTTAAAAAGCTCGTAGTTGCATTTGTGCGCCGCGCTGTCGGTGCACCGCATCCGCGGTGATACTGACACGTCTGCGGAGCATATCGTCGGTGAGCCGTCGGTCAAACGTCGGTTCAATATCAAAATCCTATCGCGGTGCTCTTCAATGAGTGTCGAGGTGGGCCGACAATTTTACTTTGAACAAATTAGAGTGCTCAAAGCGGGCTCAAAATGCTGCTTGAATATTTCGTGCATGGAATAATAGAATATGATCTCGGTTCTATTTTGTTGGTTTTCAGAACTCCGAGGTAATGATTAATAGGGATAACTGGGGGCATTCGTATTGCGACGTTAGAGGTGAAATTCTTGGATCGTCGCAAGACGAACATCAGCGAAAGCATTTGCCAAAGGTGTTTTCATCAATCAAGAACGAAAGTTAGAGGTTCGAAGGCGATTAGATACCGCCCTAGTTCTAACCGTAAATATGTCATCTAGCGATCCGCCGACGTTACTACAATGGCTCGGCGGGCAGCTTCCGGGAAACCAAAGATTTTGGACTCCGGGGGGAGTATGGTTGCAAAGCTGAAACTTAAAGGAATTGACGGAAGGGCACCACCAGGAGTGGAGCCTGCGGCTTAATTTGACTCAACACGGGAAATCTCACCAGGCCCGGACACCGGAAGGATTGACAGATTAACAGCTCTTTCTTGATTCGGTGGGTGGTGGTGCATGGCCGTTCTTAGTTGGTGGAGCGATTTGTCTGGTTAATTCCGGTAACGAACGAGACTCTAGCCTGCTAAATAGGCGTCGTCATTTAGGTGTGCGTGGCTTCGGTCACGCAACTCACTGGCGACGTATTAAAATTCTTCTTAGAGGGACCGGCGGCTTCGAGCCGCACGAGATTGAGCAATAACAGGTCTGTGATGCCCTTAGATGTCCTGGGCCGCACGCGCGCTACACTGAAGGAATCAGCATGTTCTCCCTGGCCTAGAGGCCCGGGCAACCCGCTGAAACTCCTTCGTGCTGGGGATTGGGGTTTGCAATTATCCCCCATAAACGAGGAATTCCTAGTAAGCGCGAGTCATAAGCTCGCGTTGATTACGTCCCTGCCCTTTGTACACACCGCCCGTCGCTACTACCGATTGAATGATTTAGTGAGGTCTTCGGACCGACACGCGGTGGCTTCACGGCCGTCGGCGTTGCTGGGAAGTTGACCAAACTTGATCATTTAGAGGAAGTAAAAGTCGTAACAAGGTTTCCGTAGGGGAACCTGCGGAAGGATCATTAACGTGTAACGCTAAGCGTGTATTTTTTTCAGAAGTACACGACGCGCGTAAACGTGAATATACAATCCTAAAACAAAAACAAATAATCTTAAAAAAAGATTAAGAAGAGCAAACGAAACGCGCGCGTCGGCGGGCGCGCTTCACGTTCAACGTTGAAGCGCGCTAACGTCGCGCGCGCGTCTTGCTCGCGTCGCGTCCTCGCACGGTACATAGACTGGTATGAAAATCCGCACCACGAGTACCGTTGGACGCGTTCGTTAACACATATCGTCCCTCATACTGCGGTGGGACAAGATTGTTTTGATTTATTTTAATAACAAGAAATTTTTCTATTATTTGTGTAACAAAAAAATGTATCTATCCATGCGGTAGTATGTTTTTAAACTATTACCCTGGACGGTGGATCACTTGGCTCGCGGGTCGATGAAGAACGCAGTTAACTGCGCGTCATAGTGTGAACTGCAGGACACATTTGAACATCGACATTTCGAACGCACATTGCGGTCCGTGGAGACACATCCAGGACCACTCCTGTCTGAGGGCCGGCTGTATAAAATACAAATGCCACATTGCGTTTCGTGTTATGCGTCACGCACATGACGGTTCTGCGCGAGGAGGGGTGACCCCCTTCGCGTTGTCCGTTCAAATATAACGGTAATTTTTATTATTGTACAATAAGACATTTTTGTCGAACGACGCGTTTTCGACGCGTACGGGCGTACAAAAGAAACGCGGCGCTAGTGTGGAAACACGCGTGCGCTCGCGACTCTTCGGTCGGTGATATAATCGCTAACCAGCGAGGGTTGCGTCG
Source organism: Orthosia gothica (assembly GCA_949775005.1). Taxonomy (NCBI): domain Eukaryota; kingdom Metazoa; phylum Arthropoda; class Insecta; order Lepidoptera; family Noctuidae; genus Orthosia; species Orthosia gothica. The sequence continues at coordinate 424,853 of OX459063.1, read as the reverse complement.
TGCACGAGTCGCGTTTCTCGTCCGTCACGCGTCG